>JAPYXD010000677.1:32500-782500 GCA_030998225.1 Diplolepis rosae
ATTTGAGTCATTTATAAGCAAATTTAAAACAAGTTCTCTTAAAAGTATTGTGAATTTCATATCATTTTCCGTTATATTTATAATTTTGAAATTTTATAAATTTCTGAACATTTCTAGTAGTATTTCAACAACATCGATCATCAAATAAACTTTCGCAATCTCAAAAAATAAATCTTCATCCCAAACAAACTCTGTTGGAAATATTTTGGAATTACGAAATTTTTAAGTTACAAATGTAATGAAAATATATATTAAATTTGCAAAACTTTTAAGAAAATATATCTTTAATTTTTTAAATATTGATAAAAATTTTCGAATTTTTCCTAAATTTATCTTAAAATAACGAAGCTGTAACATATCTTTCATAAAATTTATCTTGGAATCACAAAAGTTTAACAGAATTTTCATAAGTTTCTCATCTTTAAATTACGGAATTGTAACAGAATTTTTCAAGACCTAGTACCGAATATTCGATAACTTGTAACTGAAAATTGAAAAAAAATGTCTCAAATTTACTAAAATGTTACTAAATTTTCTTAATTTTATCTTCATTTTACAATATGTAACATATAAAGGAGATTGTTTTTTAACGACCTTACAATTTTGCAAAAAAAAACAATTCCTTTTATTTTAAATTATAAATATCTCATTTTCTGTAAAGCCACCAATAATTTAAATAATTTAATAAATACATAAAGAATATTTTTGCATCAATTTTAATTTACGATTAAGTTGATAAGCCTCTTTCTTGTTGCAGAAAAGAGGGAATAATAATACGTGTTCAAAAGTTGATATAATCATAGTACATATTCGTTTGTCGATTTTATCACGTATAAGCGTTGAACATTCGTTCCATCGTGAACGAAATAAAATTCAGCGAAAGTTTGCAAACAAAAGATGTGACAATCATGTCGCATCTTTCATATGATTCATATGAGTTATATGACCAAGCATGATCTTTTTTTGCAATTTATCATAGACAATCTTCAACAGGCGCTATTTACACCGACAGTCCACGTGAATTCAGATATATCGATCAGTGGAAATCGCTATCTGTTTAATTGCATTTCCAGTGTTATGACTGACAACAAAAATATCTTGTTTATATCAAACAATTACAAACAAGGTGATGAAAAGTTTCTTCAGAGATTAAAAATAACAACTAGATTATTGAAAATTTTTTATTATTTATTCAGGAAATCGGAATCCTGAGTCGAAATCCTGAGACTCGCTTCAATCTCTACTGTCGAGATTGAGGCGAATGTCTAACGATGGCTACGAGGATGTGAGAAGAGAATCTAGACATGTTCATTAGAATTTTTAATATCACTTCGATCTTGTTTCACAATCGCTTTGTACTCCTTCTTCACCGCGTTTAATTTACAAACTATTCACCTTCATTTTTTCGAGAGTTTGGGGGACATAATAGTCGCTCCACACTCGGCCAAGACTCGATTTTTGAAATAGAAAGTGTAGCGAGGGCGAAGCGAAGGCAAGAAATTCGACTCGGGATGTTTACTATTTACACTGTTAAAAATCTTATTAATTTTAATAGAATTTAATATAGAAGTGGTAAATTATAATTAATAGATTTGTATATTATGAAAAATAAATATACATCCATATTAAATTTAATAACTTTTGAATAAAAATATATTAAAATTAACAAACATTATATTAAAATCTACACTGAGAAAAAAGAATTTGATTGAATCAAAGAAAATCATTTGTTTGAAAGACTTTCTTTGATTTGAAGAAATGATTTATTTGAATTAAATAAAATTTGTTTGATTAAAACAAAGTTTCTTTGAACCAAATAAAAGTTTGTTCAAATCAAATAAATTTCTTCCTTAAATCAAACAAATTATTTTCTTTCATTCAATCAAATCTTTTTCTCAGTGTATACACACGTGTATTAAAATTAAAAAAATAGTTTTTTGTTTTTAAGATGAAAGTATTTTAAATTTAATATACGTTAATGAAATAAACTTCCATTACATGTAATGGAAGTTTAATACAGAAATTTCTAACAGTGTCGATAAAACAAAATAACATCAATTAATCGCTTTGGGAATTCGGTTTTTCGGAAGTAATTATTTGGAAATAATTGTTTGGTTGATTCTAACAAATATTTTCCTTGATCCTAAGAAAGATGTGTTTGATGCTGTTAAATAATTTTATGTGCCTCAGCCGCGGAAACTCGTTTTTCCGTTACAGCTGAGAGTAAAGCAATGTTGTATATTCCGTTACAGAGGAATACAATGTAGAAATTGAACTGCGCATGTGCAGTATAGTCTTACAGCGGAACGTAATCTATTTCTTACTCTTCTTCTTCTTACTTCTTCTTCGTACAGCGGAACGCAATCTATTTCTTATTCTTCTTCTTCTTCTCACTTCTTCTTCGTACAGCGTTAGCACTGACTACTACACAAGACCGATAAAATCAAAATGGCCGAGACTAGTCGCCAATTTGCGCCCGCTTCGTACAACTAGCGCAGCAAACAACTACAATAAGTACTAGATTAGATTCCAATGTACGCATAAAAACTCGTATCCGCACCACAGTCACATAAAATAGAATATGTGCCAATGCACACAATTCGGGACATTGCGAGACTCGCGACAATGCTCGCAGGACTGATCGCGCCTCGGATTCGTCTCGGCTTTGCCTCAGCAACGTCTCGGCTACGCCTCGACTATGCCTCACCTACGCCTCGACTACGCCTTGGCTTCGATCTCCTGCGAGCATTGTCGCTCGTCACGCAATCACCCTCATTGTGTGCCTAGGCACATAATATACTATTGTCAATCCACACCGAAAAAAATTCCTTGTACCCGTATACTTATTTTGCCTAGTTAGGACAGGCGCCAACTTTGCAATCCTAGTTGAAATGAAAAAGTTCAAGTTTAGTAAGAAAAACAAAGAAAACAAGTTGATTTGACGGACAGATCCTTTCAGGCGCATGTATTAAACGTAACCAATAAACAACTTTACGTTTATGATCTACTAGAGCAAAATTTATATTGATAAAAGTGGATTTTAAAGAATTATTGACAAAAATAAATTTTTGTTTACACAGTGATTAAGTTATAAATACAGAAGATGTTCTTTTTACAGCGGAGTTTTGTAATAACAACATAGCAATATTAATTGAATTTAATTGTTAATTGAACTAGAATTCTTTATTTCTCTGTAACAAGGTTTATATTGGTTTTTTCAACTATATGTACGTGATTTTCTTAAACTGGAATCTGTGTTATTTCAACTAGGTTAGACTTAACTATGGGTGATAGTTGACTCTCGGAAAAAAATTTTTTTCGGTGCAATTAAAAGGAATTTACTTGGTGAGTCCTACCGAAAAATTGTGTATATAATATCAACAAGATATTTTGTAAAGTTAACAAAACTGTTTAACCAAAAGCTTCGGTTTATGCAGGTAAATAAATTTGGTCAGATGAACAAAAATTTAGTTCATACAACCAAAATATTTTTAGAAATCAATCGAATGTAATGAATAAAACGGTTTTGCTCAATCAACTAATAGTTTTATCTGTACGTATATTAATTAAAGAGTAAAGAAAGTACAATTTTCGTGTACTATATCACATTTCTCACTCAAAGAGGATTCATATATTAAATATTATAGAAACAATAGTACGATAGAAAGCATATTATAATAGCTTCGATGATAATAGAATTTTTTTCATGCCATAAAATGTTTTCTGTTGTCGTAAGTTGATATTTCCTTGGTTACTATAGCTTCCAATCCAAAATACATGTTTGAGTTTAGCTCATAACTCAATATAATTCTGTATAGTATGCTACGTGATCCTTTCCATCATTTTGTCAAACTTATATTCACTTTGTTTATTTTTCTTTTACTATTCGAAGATGTTCAAGAAATCAATAAAGCTTACGAAGTGACTTGCCATGAATTCTTTACTTTTGAGCTGCGATACGCATAACAATTTAAGTTTATGCGAATACATTTTGACGGAAAAAACTTAGAAAAAACTTGAATACTCTCTAAATTTGAATCAGTCAAAATCTACTGATTATCAGTGAAATTTGACTGATTCAAATAGCTAAAAAGAGGTTACTGTAAATCAGTCAAATTTCACTGATTATTTCAGTGAAAATTGACTGATTTGACAGTGAGAAATATTTTGTCCACTGATGAATCAGTGAAAATTAACTGATTTAACAGTGAACATTTTTTTTCACTGATGAATCAGTGAAAATTTGACTGATTCAGATTTAGAGAGTACACCTTCCATTTTAAAAAATAGGTTTTTTCATTGTTTTTTATATTCTTTTTAAAGTGGATGAAAGTGTAGCACTGAATATAATTATTTTTCTAAAAGTTTATGTTATCAAAATCAACAAATAGAATAAAATATAACAATAGCATCTTCATACAAACTGTATAATAAATTCGAATAGTATCTTATTTAAGGCCATGGATCAACCAGATCACGTGACTAAATTCCTGTGAAAGTTCGTGTAAGATAACTATTTTATTTTACAAAATGTCTTTCTGGAAATTTAAAAAATACAAGAGAAAACGATAAAGAACGTCTGTCAACTTCCTTTTAGTGAACATTTTGCAAAAATTTTTACAGTTAACTGTAATTGTCGATAAGTCTTTCAGTTTTGATCAAACTTTTTGCCAAAAAGAATGCAACAGAAGTGCTTTATTGTCTTTTGTTACGTTTCCCACATTTTCAGAAAGATACTATGTAAATTAAAAAAGTTATCTTACATGGACATATAAATGTATAATTTAGTCACGTGGTCCGATTGATTTCCGACTTAAAAAATTGATTCTGTTACAGGAATTCTCATTCGCAGGTGCACTGTTTAAAATGATAATTATTTTGATACACTTTAATGTACAGGGAGTCAATAAAAATTATTACTTTTTCACATTTTCAGAAATTTATGTCAATTCCATTTTATGAAGATTTACACGGAAAAAACTTTGAAAAAACTTGGATACGCCTTCCATTTTCTTAAATTAGGTTTTGTCATTGTTTTTATATTCTTTGTCACAGAGGATGAATGTATAGCACTAATATAATTATTTTTCTAAAAGTTTAAGTTATCAAAAACGAAAAATATGATGATATTTATGATGTTTTTGAGTAAATGCATCTTAAAATTACCAAACTGTAACAGAATTTTTATAAAATTTATCATAAAATTATGAAATTGTAACAAAATTTTCAGTTAAACGTAACTGCATAAATCTTCATTTATCCAGAATGTTATTCCTGTTACAAGTTTCAGAATTTCCAGACACAAGTACCAGAATATTCAAAACTTTGTAACTAAAAATTAAAAAATTGTTTCCTAAATTTACTAAAAAGTAACTGAATTTTCTGAAATCCTATCTTAATTTTACGAAACTGTAACTGAAAAAAACTGCAGTCATGTGTTTCGGGAAATTACGATAGAAGTTTCTAAGAGTGTAAGTTATTATACAGAGTTTCCGAATAAAAGTGATGGAATCACGATAGGACTTCGAATTGTCACAGTCATTATGTTGAAAAATTTATTTATTATTATTTTAATAAATTACAAGTCACTTTTTCAAGAAAAAAATTCCCTACAACTTAACCATTTCCAATTTTCGAAAATGAATGAATTATTATCAAATTCAGCAATTTGTTTATAAAAATTTCGTTTTGGAAAATGTTTTTTTAATGGTTTCAGCCATTAAAAAATTTATTTTTGAAAATCAGAAACTATGAAATTATGGGAAATCTTTTCTCTGAAAAAATGATTCATGATTTATTAGAATCGTATAATTTTAATATTTATATATTTATTATTTAAGTTTAATATTTTTATAAAATTAATTTGGTAAGAAGCGATAAAAAAAAATTTGGGTCGAAAATAAAATTTATTAATAAAATTATTTTTCTGTCTATCAAATTTTTTTCATGTAAAATAATCTTTTCTCTTCCAAAATAGCCCTTCAATAATAATATTGCTATTATTGAAAGCAAAATTATCTATTTTTGCCTGAGGTCTAATTTTCGTGGATCAACTACCTTAAGAAGAAGTATAAAGCAAGTTTTTTAAAACTTCAATAAACCTGTTTTTAGACATATTTATACCATAAAATCCGTATCATATTATCTGTATCATATCATCTGCATCAATATATTTCTAAAGACGTTACACAAAAATGTACTTACAGTTTTGAACGTTCATTGAACGATGACAAAATTTTTTTTTTCAAAACTAAGTTAATTATTATCGTTATATTATTTTTGGCCTTGGAGCTTGCCCCATTGCATAAGTTCTTTGCGCGTTTTTTAAATAAAATATTATATTTATGAAAACAAAAACAAACAAAAATTCTAATATTACTATAAATAATTTATTTTTTGCACGTTTACAGCTTAGTCATTTAGTTCATAAAATTAGCTGGCACTGAAGAGGGCCCCCATTTGTAGCCGAAACGTTTGCCTTTTTATGCCTTTTTAACTCTAAAATATGTTTTCTGTTTTTTATATCTATAATATGCATTTTTGATTATTTATCCATAATGGAAATGAGCTGACCCAATGCCAATACAAAAATACTATAACGATTTAAATTTGGGTCAATATAAAGACAAAAGACATGAATACAAACATGTCACAAAATTATCTTAATTATTATTAATTTAATTGGGTAGAAACCAATCATTTAGTTTTCAAAAAAAATATTTTTCATCATTGAATGAACGTTCGAAACTGTACATACAAAAAAAGGCTATAAGACAAAGAATAATTTGTATACATAAAAAAACAAAAGTTCAAAATGATCCATAAGAAACTCAAAATTAATCATATTAATATTAAATGAACCGCATTCAGGCTAAAAATGAATGAAACTAGTTTATTTAGAATTCAAGTCTTCTTCTGCGATGCATAAAGTGAAGAAGAAAAAACCTTTAAGGATGTTTCGCTATGTACAAATATCGTATATCGTAATCATACGTGAGTTTCATATGTAACTCCTGAGTGGAAATTTTAAGCGAGAATAAATATAACGCAGCTGGAAATGGAAGTTTGATAATATAATAAGCACCGGAATCTATTGTAATACAGGTTTAGAAATCGCGCAATAATTTCTGTAATTCGAGACAGAAATAGAATGCAAGTACAACTGTTGGAATGAAAATTTGTCAGTGTTCAAAAGCGTTGACAATGAGCAAAATCGTAGAAGAAGTTTCTTTGAGAACACAGAACAATTACTATCTAATACTCCATGGACAATTCGCCAACCAGTCCATGGAGCAAACGTGCGTGCAATACAGAAAGTTTCACTTAAATGTCAAGTTCACTTTGAAGCCATTTGGTCCATAAATTGATTTTCTCGAGTGGCGTCCTTCATTATAATTTAAATTATTTATATAAAACATTATTACTTCCAACTTACATTTTCAATTTTGAGATAAAGCTTTCAAAAATAATAAAATATACTACTTGACCAGATTGCCAGATCTGGTCCCGGCCGGGCCGTGTTTCATTACTGATTTGGGTTTTTTAATCAGAGCCCGGTCAGGTCCACAGCAAAATTTATATGCTGGCGGCTATCAATTTCTGAACTTAAATTTCTCGAATGTATTGTGTCTAATTGGAGCACGACAGCAATGATGCGTTATTGCAGTGCAAAACAAAAAATTTTTTTTCTGGTCCTTCGTAAAAATGGAATGCTATTCACAATAACTCTTTTGTTGGATATTGAATACGAAAAGTGGATAAACGTGGACATGCACTGAGAACAAAGGTAGATATTTAAAATTTGGAAGCGTGAGAGATAAACACGACGTTGGGAATTTATTGTTCACTTGATAAAATCATCTGGATGATCATCATGTCAGAAAATATTTGAAAATTCATACACATTTCCAGATACAAATTTGAGTCAAAACTTGAGTTACTAATGGTTGAAAATCAGATTTGAACTCTTATAAACTAAGATTCATGCACATATAAATTGAAATTCATTAATGGAAATCATTCTCTCTATTATGAATGAATTTAAAATTGAATATTTAACTCGTTCTGCACCCAGAAAAAGTTTCTTTGATTCAAAAATATTTGTGGATTGTTATAGGGTCAAAGAAAAGTTTCTTTGATTTAAAGAAATTTCTTGATTCTTTTTTTTTTGAATTTAAGAAATGAATGTGCAGTTGCATAAGTACATGTGTAATGTGATTAAATAAATAATTTCTTTAGTTTTTGCCGGTATTGTATTTAAATCAAATAGATATTTTTTTAAATCAAATAAATAATGTTAAATGAATAATTTATATTTTAAAAAGGCTAAAAAAGATGATTTCTTAAAATCGAATTAATTTATATTTGTTCTAAAGGTTTTTTTACTTTCGAATTAAAGAAACGAAGTTAAAAAAACGATTTCTTAAATTTAAATAAAACTTTTTTATGGGTGTGATAATAATATTGTACACTAATTGCAGTGGGTATTTAGAAAAAAATATCCACCTAAAAAGTAAAAAAACTGTATAAAATTAGTTTCGAATATGAACTATACATTTATTTTAAAATTGCTTTTAAATTGAAAAAATGTACAGTTCATATTCGAAATTACTTTTATAAGTAATATTATTTTGATCAGATATCTTCACTTTCGATTTTATTTTGCTACGTTGTGTTCTTTTAATTGAAATAAAATAAAAATGCATATACCTCTTTCTAATTTCTACTTAAGATTAATGAATGCAAAATGCATTTTTTCAAAAAGTTGCAGAAATTTTGAAGCACGTTTGATAATGAAAATTCAAGTAGTACTGCATTTTGAATATATATATATATATATATATTTATTAATTTTCGTGTAAGATTATCTTACAGTTTAGTCCTCTTTACTTTTTTTCAATTTGGAAGCAATTTTAAAATAAAAGTAAAAAGGACTAAAGTGTAAGATAATCTTACACGAAGATTAATATATATATATATGTATATATATATATGTTCAAAATGCAGCACTACTTGAATTTTCATTATCAAATGTGCTTCAAAATTTATGCAGCTTTTTGAAAAAATGCATTTTGCATTCATTAATCTTGAGAAGAAATTAGAAATGTATTTTTATTTTATTTCAATTAAAAGAACACAACGTAGCAAAAAAACATCGAAAGTGAAGAGGTCTGATCAAAATAAGGCTTTACTACTTAATCCAAGTTTCTATCTTATACTTTTCATATTGCATGGTTATATTTGATAAAATATGTAATATCTCTGAGACAAAATTTCTTTAAATGTAATATTGTACTTTTTAACAAAGTGAAAACACAAAAAACTTTTCTGAGCGAGAATAATATGCTAATTAAGATACCGTTAATGTTTATCGGACAGTAAGAATAACCTTAAGCACAAGGTAAAATGTTGTTGTATTATGAAACAAAATTTTCCTCTCGCTCGGATTTGAATATTTAGATTAAATTATTCAGAAGATGATATATTTATGCTCTCAAATTATAATTACTCAACATCAGGGCTGTATTTAGGTTGACAGGAGCCCTTTACAAAACGTGAAAAGTCGAGTGAACAAAAATCAAACTGAAGTAATTAAGTTCAAAATTTTTTGTTACATTTTTGTTTAAACATTTTTTTTTGAAATTTTGTATGTGGCTGATGGGGGCCTGAGGCCATTGATCTCACTGGCCTCGTTCCAAATGCGGCCCTGCTCAACATTAAAGGGATTTTATGAACACATGCATTAGTTATTTTATACATTCATTTAACATTGTCTATTTGAGCTTTTACTCAAATGTATATTTTTTTAAGGAAAATAAAATGTTTCCAATAAAAGAATCGTTGATTAAATTGCAGAATGCTTTTGTACTAATTAATTTTTTCTTAGCTCACAGACGCATGCGGACGGTAACGAACTACTTTCTGGTGAATTTATCCGTGGCAGATCTTATGATGTCAGTACTCAACTGTATTTTTAATTTCATCTTCATGCTGAATTCCAATTGGCCTTTTGGAGGTGTTTACTGCACTATCAACAACTTTGTAGCAAATGTCACTGTAGCCTCTAGTGTTTTCACTCTTGTTGTAACTTCGTTCGATAGGTAAGTAATTTAAAAAGTCAATCTTAAAATAATAATGATACAATTATTGATTACAGAAAGCGTCAATTCATTAAGGGGATTCGTCACCTTTAATATTTTTATTTTTTGAGTTTAGACCTTCCATATGATTTTTTTATGTTTAGTACCTTCATTTAGAAATGTTTTGTGTTTTTTTAAAATTCCAGCACCTTTATTTATTTTTAAACTGAAAATTTGGAGTTTTTTGGGCATTTTTTGACATCTTTTGACTTTGAATAACTTTTTTGTTTTTTAACTAATTGTCATGATATTTCTATTATTTTGTTCCTGACAATATGTAGCAACTTTTTTGGTATCGAAAATAAGGTAACGTGACTGAAAAAAAGTTACAAATAAAATAAAATAAAAAAATTAATAAAAATATCTTAAAATATAAAAAAAAAAATTTTTGTAGTTATTTTTTTATCTAGAGTGCTTTCTATGCCCAAAAATATTTTTAATATAACAAAGAATAAGTGGTAAAAATTTCAAAGGCCTGTATCTAATACTTTAGATTTTATTTAAACATATGTTGCAACAAATACGGAAAATCACAACTTGCGGAAAACGGAGTTTAAATTAGAGTCTTGTAGAGGCAGGCAGCCAAAACTGTGTTACTAAATCATAAGGCAATATATATATATCATGTTTTTATAGGGATACCTATTGTATACTATTTTTCATATACTTCAGAAATATTAGTAAATAAATAAACAAACTATTTTATGTAGAAAGCTAATTTTCGCTAAAAACGCGTTATTCGTAAATCGGAGTAACTTTTAATTTTATTTATTTTTCCAAGAAAAAAATTCAGATTGTCCTGAAAATTTACACATACTCAGAAAAGTATAGAGAGTAGAAAAATAAAATTTTTGGAAAATGTCAAAATAATCAAAAATATACTAATTAAAGGTCGCGAATCCTCTTAACGTATACAATAGATAACTGTAATTTCTACTTAATAATAATGGCAACATTCTTCTTAGTTAACAATACGGTTACATGTTATTCGTACACGGAGGAACTTTTTATATCAATTTTTACTATAGTATTTTTCAATTTAGAGAAAACCGTATCACTTTGAGAATTTTTGTTAGTAAAAATACTAAACTTTATAATAATGATATGAAACTTCAGCATAGTTCATAGCAAATTTTACTATAGTTTATACTAAAGTTTCATATCATTATGTTATCATTAATCATTATGTTATGTTAAATGATACGTTTTTAGCTAAATTGAAAAATACTATAGTAAAAATTGTTATAAAAAGTTTCTCCGTGTATAAAGCCGAAAGTAATGCTGAGCGATTACAAGACATTTTATTATTTATGAATAATTTTCTTGGCATAAGCGCGGGTAAATCTTGGAAAGGGAGACGGACTTAATGTTCTAAGTTATTTTGCTGAAATAACCGGAAATTGTAACAGATGTCTTTGATCTTGAGCGAGCAAGCTCAAATTAGATGCACAAGACCATCTAAATATGTACTTGGAAACTTTACCTACTGCAATTAATTAGAGAGAATCTAATGGTGTTTTCCTTATGTTTACGATACATTATTGTATTGTTATCAATAAACAGTATGATAATAATAATTATTATTAGAAGTTATATTTGAATGAAAAATCAAGAATACTATATGCATTCTCCAGAGATGCATAGGAATATACTTAAATATGCAAAGCAGAAACTTCGGGAAAATTCCAGAAGATTCACGTGTGGTGCATAAAATCAAGTCATAAATTTTTGATAGCGGGTAAAACGTGATATTTTTCCGACTTAAAAAATTGATTCGGTTATACGAATCGTCATTTGCAGGTGCACTGTTTAAAATGGTAATTATTTTATTACACTTTGATGTACAGGGAGTCAATCAAAATTATTACTTTCGTAAATTTTCAAAAATTTATGCCGATTTTCCTTTGTGAAGATTTTTACGGAAAAAAGTTGGAAAAAACTTGAATACACGTTCCATTTTTGAAAATGAGGTTTTTTCATTCTTTTTATATTCTTTGATACAGCGAATGAAAGTATAGCACTGATATCATTATTTCTCTGAAAGTTTAAGTTATAAAAATCAACAAATAGAATAAACTATAACAATAGCATCATACACAT
Organism: Diplolepis rosae; assembly: GCA_030998225.1. Classification (NCBI taxonomy): domain Eukaryota; kingdom Metazoa; phylum Arthropoda; class Insecta; order Hymenoptera; family Diplolepididae; genus Diplolepis; species Diplolepis rosae. Next base: position 44,740 of record JAPYXD010000677.1, read on the forward strand.
TGTATAAAAAATTCGAATAGTATCTTATTTAAGGCCATGGATCAACCAGTTCACGTCACCAAATTTCTGTAAAGGTTCGTGTAAGACAACTTTTTTATTTTACAAAATGTCTTTCTGGAAATTTAAAAAATACAAGAGAAAACGATAAAGAACGTCTGTCAACTTCGTTTGATTGAAAATTTTGCAAAAAATTTTACAGTCAACTTTAATTGTTGATAAGTCTTTCGATTTTTATCAAACTTTTCACCAAAAAGAATGCAACAGACGTGTTTTATTGTTTTTTGTTACGTTTCCCAAATTTTTAGAAAGATACTTTGTAATCATAAACATATGAAAATAAATAGGAATTATCAAAATAAATACACATGTATATTAAACTTCGGATAAAATGTTTGTATTTTATGAAATGAGAGTGTTTTTCATTCAATATGTTGAACTGAAAAAACTTTTATTACATGTAATGAAAGTTTAATACAAAACTCAGCTGTGTTTATGTCAAAAAAACGTCACGCGATACGAATACAAGGGATTTTTTACCCCCTTTCAAAGCAGCATAAAATTTGAAAATAAAATAAAGTATAAAATCTCACAAATGTGCGCCTTATGTATCTGATTCTTCGGATTTAATTCAAAATCAATAAAAGATTTCTCTATATTTCACCCAAATGGTATAATTGTCTGGCAATTCTTTTATCGACGAAAAACTTTCAACTATAAATCTGGAGTTATAATATTTGTCCCCGAATCTATAAAATAATTATACACTTGAGAACGTTTTATGGATGAAAATTAATTGCTGTATTTTATCAAGTCCCAGGTGGAAATTTACTACTGGCGCGGTACCATGCCAGGCCGTCATCGGATTTCTGGTACTGACAGGATATTGGTGCAATATATGCATGGATACTGGCATTGTACTGGCTAGACCCCTAATGATAACTCGGCTGGGAGTTGGCAGTCAGTACTGAGCTGGTACTTAAAAGCAGTACTGTTCCAGTACTCTCAGTCGTTACTGGCATTGTACTGGCTAGATTTCTAATTATAACTCGGCTGGGATTTGGCAGTCAGTACTGGGGTGGTACTTAAAAGCTGTACTGGTCCAGTACTAGCAGCCGATACCGACTGGATTTTATCTGGTGGAATTTTGTAATTTCAAAAGTATTCTAACTTCTAGTATAACTATATTAAAAGCTAGATTGATCGTCAAGTTTTACAATACTATCTAAAAGTAAATTCATACAAATTAAATCAAAAACATTTTATTGAAATTTCATATTTTGTACTGAAAAATATAGTTCTTTTGCAAAAAAAATGAAAAATGTATGGAACACTTAACGAAAAATAATTATGCAATTATTTATAAAAATACATATTGAATGGATATGTCGAAAATAGATAAATTAAAGGTTGTGGAAATAGTACGTCGGCAATTTTCCAGTAATTATAATTAGTACTGCGGCACTTCCATTTTGGTTCATATCCCGTATGGTATGTGGATGTTGTATGCAGCCTGCGCTCAATCAGTACTGTGCCTAAGGTTAGCATACCTCCTTTGACAGTATTTTTGCCAGTAATGGTAATCAGTACTGCACCAGTAGTAAACCAGTTGCACACCAACTGTCAATAAGATTCCTATGTAAGCTTATAGCCAGTATTTGGATTCCGTTTACAGCCAGCACTAGGCCTATACTGTTCCGAAGGTTGGCATAACTCACTTGTCGGTATTTGACCAGTAATAAAGATGAGTATAGCGGCAGTAGCAAACAAGTCGAGTGCCAACTGTCGATAAGACTTCTATGTCGGTTTATAGCCAGTATTTGGATTCTTTATACAGCCAGCACTAAAACAGTACTGTTCTGAAGATTGGCACACCTCCTTTCAGTATTTTACCAGTAATCGTAATCAGTAATGCACCAGTAATAAACCAGTTGCGCACCAACTGTCAATAAGATTCCTATGTAGGCTTATAGACAGTATTTGGATTCTGTTTACAACCAGCACTAGGCCAGTACTGTTCTGAAGATTGGCACACCCCCTTTGTCGGTATGTTGCCAGTAATAGTAATCAGTACTGCGTCCGTAGTAAACCAGTAAAGTGCCAACTGTCGATAAGACTTCTATGTCGGTTTATAGCCAGTATTTGGATTCTTTATACAGCCAGCACTAAAACAGTACTGTTCTGAAGATTGGCATAACTCACTTGTCGGTATTTGACCAGTAATAGTAATCAGTACTGCGTCTGTAGTAAACCAGTAGAGTGCCAACTGTCGAAGAGACTTCAGAGTTGATTTATATCCCGTATGTGGAAGTTGTATACAGCCTGCACTCAATCAGTACTGTGCCTAAGGTTAGCACACCTCCTTTGTCGGTATTTTGACAGTAATGGTAATCAGTACTGCACCAGTAGTAAACCAGTTGAGCAAAAACAGTCCATGAGATTCCTATGTAGACAGATAGCCAGTATTTGGATTCTGTATACAGCCAGCACTAAAACAGTACTGTTCTGAAGATTGGCACACCCCCTTTGTCGGTATGTTGCCAGTAATAGTAATCAGTACTGCGTCCGTAGTAAACCAGTAAAGTGCCAACTGTCAATGATATCCCTACTTCAGAGTTTCACCAGTACTGCCAAAGAATACCACGCCAGTACGGTGCCAGTAGAAAGCCAGTAATATCCCAATGTTTGACAAAGTACTGGCTGGCAGTACTGTTATTACTCCTCGATTATAATTGGCACAATACTGCGCTGGTTGTAAATACTGTCTGGCCTCCGAATTTTCCACCTGGGGTGGTGATTTTTTACTTTAATTACATTTTTTGTAAGTTTTGAAATATCATTATTTTACAAATTTTCAGTAAAAGAATGTTTAATGAATTATCATCTTAGAGAAATTATGAACACTTTTTTTTAGATTAAGGGGTGGAAATTAAAATAATTCAAGAATAAGCGACTTAAAAAATTTGAAATAACTCTTTTTTTTCATAAAATAAGAGTTTTTATATTTTTTTGTAATAAAGTAAATATACATCTACAAAAAATTTTCCTTTTCATAATTTCGAGCTAGTTTAGTAATAGCTATTGTAGCATGAGTTTTCGTACAACAGTTTCTTGTATACAATACGTTACTAGAATTATTGGAAAACGATAAATTTCTTGTCTCCGGCAATGCTGAGAAATCTTTATTTGAAAGGGAGAGAGTAGAATTGTTAGTTGTGCTTGACTAACTGCTTGTAGTAAATTACAATCAGTTTACATTTTTAAAAAAAGCCAAGATTAATATATTTTAAATAGAAGAATACAATTAATCTGTAAATTGTATAATTTTTAGTTACATTACTTAATCTTATTAATTATCTCTTCATTATGTTATTTTTAAAATACAATTTCATAATATGTTTTCATTTTTTATAGTTATCTTGCAATAAAAACCAGAATAAATTCTTTAATTATTATAATTAAGGCCAATAAATGATGAAGATCATAGTAATAGCATATCATACTCTCAAGTTCAAATTAATGAAGTTTACAGTGAATAGACAAAAGCATTTTCGGATTCCACTATGAGACCGTAAAGTCTCTGATCAAACACATACAGGTGGATCAAGTTTCAAGAGGAGGAATTTAATATTCATCAGGTGTATCCGAAAGTTTTTATCAACTAATACTAAGTATTTGGTGGCTAGAAATTAATTATACGTTGGGTTAGAACATTGAGGTGGTTTTATCAGATAACAAAAAATTGGATTATTATATCAGTGGATAAGTTAACTGTATATAAGAACAAATTTCACTTTTTTCCCTTCATCGTCAAATCATTCAGAAATTTGTGAACCGCATAATGAGCAAATTTTCCCGTTAATTCGACTAAATTTCAGGTGGATTCACCAAATAAATTCCTGAGTGGGGGTGCATTAAATATGAAAATTTTACTATGCAATTTGGATATAAATTTTCGGACATTAAATTTGAATTGAATACTTATTTAATTATTTATTATGAAATATTAAGGATGATAACTTTTCAGTACAGAAACTTTGCATTACCAAATATGAGAATCAAACATTCTTTATGGTAACAATGGTTCTTGAGCTACGAATACTGAGAAAGGAGTAATTAAGTTTTAGAAAAACCATTATGGTAATGTCTCTCAAATGAAATCTTGCACATGACAGAAGACATTTCTGGCTTACTAAGTGGTGAAAACAGCATTTAATTAAACTGAGTAATTAGTCGGCCGAAAAATTTGTATTCAAATTCACAGCACTTCATTCTAATTTTTACTGTAATTAGAATTTTTTTACATCGTGTTCAAATTGAGATTAATTTTGTATTCACAACAGTAAAATTTAATAAATAATTTAATGTAATTAAACAATTTTCTTATACTTTTGCATTTAAATTAAATTAAAAAGGTAACTACTCTCTAAATCTAAATCAGTCAAATTTTCACTGATTGAATCAGTGATTTGCCTTTTCACTGATTTATCAGTGAAAAAATCTGCCCGCTTCGAGGGCACATTCTCATCGCGCGCTTCGCGCTCCGTAATACTCGATCGTCGCGCTGCGCGCTCCGTTCTTTCTGGACCTCGCGCTTCGCGCTCGGTCTTGTGCTCTTCGCATACATTTAAGTTTATTTCTTATATTTTGATACTGAAGCTCAAATCAATTTTATAATAATATTACAGATGATGTAAATTACACATTTTCTCAAAGTCACTGAATTTCTTTTTGAATTTAAGTGAAACAGGAAATTCAATTTACTTAAGGCTCTATCGGCCTTAAGGAACACATTCTCATCATGACACTCGCGCTTCGCGCTCGATTTTCTGTATACATTTCAGTATAACTTTTTAATAAATTACATGATTAAAAGAATTTACTTTCTTCCACATATCTAAAAAGGAAAAACAATCGTAGACTTTATTTAAGGAAACGATTTTGCAGAACAACGCTTATTTCGTATCTCAGATATTTTGGTGAAAAAAATCGAATTTTTTCAATATTAAAAATCAAAATATAAAATATACATCCTGTCCCGAAATTTCTTTATTAGAATTTGTAGACCTCATTTAGGCAAACAATTTTTCATTTAAACGTTTTTTTTGTATTTCACATATTTTGTCTAAAAAATGGAATTTTTTCATTTTTATCGTATTTTTTGGAATTGAAACGAAAAATATATGTTTTTTTCAGAAACTGTGTGGAACAAAATTTGTAGATCTTTTTGAAACGAACAACTTTGTATTCTTACGGTTTTTTCGCATTTCACTTATTATTGTTAAAAAATTCAATTTTGGATTTTCAATAGTTTTTTTTTAAATTGAAAAGAAAAATATGCATCTTATGAAAAAGTGTTACAATTCAAATTTGTAGGTCTTTATGTAGAAAATAATATTGTATCATAACGTTTTTTCGTATCTCGTATAATTTAACTGGAAAATGGAATTTTGATATTGACTTTTTTCGAATTTGAATATGCTGTAACATTTCTAATTTTAATTTAATAAAAAAATGTTATCGGGATAATTTGTAGAGATTTATGAGCACTATCAAAAACCAGTATTGAAGTTTTATATTTTTTCAAAAAGTTATTTTCAAAAACACAAAAGTAGTGCTCAATCCCTCAATTTTGATTAGATGTTGCTTGTTAATGAACTTGTCCTTACTTTTTCGGCTCCGATAAAGTATGTCAAAGCTCAATTCATTCTGATAATTCTATCGAGAGTTATGCCGCACACGACCTACTACAGACAGACAGACAGACAGACTCTTTCGTAAAAACCATTTTTTCTGACTCAGGGGGTCTCAAAACGTAAAGATTTGATGAAAATTTCGAAAGTCATTTTTCACATAAAACCAATACCTTCTCATCCATGATGAGAATGTAAAAATATTTTTCACTGTTAAATTAGTTGATTTTCACTGATTCATCAGTGAAAAAAAATTTCTCACTGTTAAATTAGTCAATTTTCACTGAAATAATCAGTGAAATTTGACTGATTTACAGTAACCTATTTTTAGCTATTTTAATCAGTCAAATTTCACTAATAATCAGTAGATTTTGGCTGATTCAAATTTAGAGAGTATCGTTAATTTAATTTTATATCAAAAATGTTTAAAAAACTGTACAATATATTTTTTAAATAAAATAATTTATAAACTGTATTATCTAAATAATTAGTAAGAAATTTTCACTAAAAATTAGTCAAGATTTCACTATAAATTAGTTAATTCGAAATTTAGAGAGTATATTAAAAAGTTTTCATATGGTCACCCTCTTTCCTTGCAAATACTAAAAAAAGAAAATCCTGATAAATTATATGTACATATATTAGAAATATATTTTAATAAAATTATCATCAAAAGAGAACATTGAGCATTTCCCCGTCAGTGATGAGGATAAGTTTCTTGTAAGCCAATTGATGGGCGCATTTCTCTTGTGAATGTTCCTTCGAAGCAATAAAACTTTACAGCACTGAAGACTTAAGTAAGGGATTAAAATAAACGACAGGACGGATTCATTGTTTCAGTCCGGGTAAAACTTCCTTTGAGTAAAGATTGAAAAGGGTCTTGTTCAGTTTCCAAATCCGGTTAGAATAAGTTACTTTTAAATCAAAGTAACCAACCGCAAAAGGGTTCCAATTTCCTCAATCTCGGGCTAATTATTCGTATATTACTTCTGCTCCTCGTGGCACGATATATATAAAGTAACTTATTCATTGTAGAAAACGGAAGAAAATAATATAATTTACCAATTCGAGTCTATTATAAAATCAACTAGAACGTTATCGCAGTAAATTCATAAGGTGGGGGATCAATTTACAGCACCTGTTGATTCTTTAAACGTTATATGATATTACTTCATAGAGAAACTGCAAAAAAATCATTTTTTAGCATATGATGTGTATAGTTCAAGTTTACAAAATTCTATTTTTCTGCATAATTTTATATCTTTTACTGAGCCAGTTATGATTTTTAATTATTACACTGTTTGAATAAAAGCAGAAAATACACTTTCTCTCTTATTTTTATCGAATTTTCCAGGTTCAAAGCCAATTTATTAAGGGGATCCGCCACCTTTAATTGGTATATTTTTGAATTTTTTGTCTTTTTCCAAAAATGTTATTTTTTTATTCTTTATACTTTTCTGAGTATGTGTGTAAATTTTTAGGGCAATCTGATTTTTTTTCTTGGAAAAATAAATAAAATTAAAAGTTACTACGATTTACGAATAACGTGTTTTTAGCGAAAATTAGCTTCTTAGACAAAATAGCTTGTTTATTTACTAATATTTCTGAATTATATCGAATATAGTACATAACAGTTTGTCAGCAAATTAATAAAATTTTTAATCCAAAAACAACTTTTATTCCACTTGCTCAACATTTCAAAGCCAAACCGGCTTCCTCTTCAGGAGCTTTTTTATAAAAAGAAAAAAATTAAATTAATAATAATAATTAATTACTACATGCTTTTTATACAAAACTAATGTAACATGAATCAATGTCATAATTTATAACACACTATTTTACATACGATCATTCTTTGTACAAAGAAAGGATTTAATAAGAAAATAATTTAGTACATGATGGTATGTAAAATAGTGTTTGTTATAAATTATGACATTGACTCATGTTACATTAGTTTTGTAAGAAAAGCATGTAATAAGTAATTATTATTATTAATTTAATGTTTTTTTAAATTTATTTCTTTTTATAAAAAAGCTCCTGATGAGGAAGCCAGTTTGACTTTTCGTTTGGATTTTCTGTGTTTGTTGCAACATATGTTCGAATAAATTCTGAAGTATTAGATACAGGCCTTTTAAATTTTTACCATTTATTCTTTGTTATATTATCAATATTTTTGGGTATGAAACAACTCTAGCTAAAAAAATAATTACAAAAATTTTTTTTTCATATTTTGGGATATTTTTATTAATTTTTTTATTTAATATTATCTGTATCTTTTTTTCAGTCTTGTTACCTTATTATACAAAACCAAAAAGTTGCTACTTATTGTAAGGAATAAAATATAAAAAGAATCATGACAATTGGTTAAAAAACAGAAAAGTTATTCAAAGTTAAAAAATGTCAATAAAATGCCCAAAAAACTCAAAAGTTTTAGTTTAAAAATACATAAAGGTGCTTGAATTAAAAAAAACAAACCCAAAATCTTTCTAAATGAAGATTCTAAAGATAAAAAAATCATATGGAAGGTCTAAACTTGAAAAATAACAATATTAAAGGTGGCGGAAACCTTTAATTTTCAGAAGTCATTGTTATCATTTTGAAGCAGTTAATGTTATTTTCTTCTGGATATTTCTGGATCTGATCGGGTTGTAACCGTGACTAGTCGGAAACGACCTGGCTCTGATCGGACCGTGTGTTTCATCATCAGTCTGGGCCATGCAAAATATGAACTAGTAATGAAACGGAACTTTCTTGTTTAGCAACCCGTGCAGCGATCGCCAGAAATGGCCCTGACCGGTGATGAAACATGGCCCGACCAGCCCCCGATTACAGCTCGATCGAATCCCGTATAGCCAGATCTTGCCCCAGCCAGGACTTGCGTTTCATCCCTAATTTGGAGTTCTCGATCTGGCCCTGGCCGGGGCCATGACAGAATTTCTGCACGAGAAGTGTGGCTGTTTATCCTTGAGTGAATTTTTATTTTTGGCATATCAGTTAGACATTTATAGAATATACAAGTTTTCCAAACTTATATCATTTGGCCTACCGCCATAGGGATATAAAAAATTTACACATCTGAATTACCAGGGGTGTTAGTTGAAATTTGCCGGTTTTACTCATAGATGTCGCTAGAGATATGTATACATTTCTATGATTTGGCATCTATGTCATATTTTTCTATGGACAATAATCTTCAAAAATACACAATTACATTCTGCCAATAAATAATAGTATCATAGTTGTTTACCTCAGTGAATATGTCGAGTTTCGTTCCAAGTAAATCGCATTTGCGGCATTCGTTGCTTTTCTTATTTCATCAAAAGAAAAAAGCAGTTGAAGCTCATCGATTGCTGGTAGAAACTTATGGTGAACATGCTCCAGTGATTAGAACATGTGAGACATGGTTTCGTCAATTTAAAAGTGGAGATTTCGATTTAACAGACAATGAACATCTTGGTGCAGCGAAAAAGGTCGAAAACGAGGAATTGCAGGCGTTATTGGATGAAGACCCAACCCAATCGCAACAACAATTGGCACAAACACTAAATGTGACCCGAGGAGCAATTTGCCAATGTTTAAAAGCCATGGGAAAAATCCAAAAGTATGGAAAATGGGTACCACACCAACTGAACGATAGACAAATGGAAAATCAAAAAACGATTTGTGAAATGCTGCTTCAACGGTTCGAAAGCAAATCTTTTCTGTATCGAATTGTCACGGGGGACGAAAAATGGATTTATTTCGAGAACCCGAAGCGCTAAAAATCATGGCTTCACCTGGTGAGGTCGGCCCATCGACTCCAAGGCCAAATCGCTTTGGCCGTAAGACAATGCTCTGTGTTTGGTGGGACCAGTGTGGTGTGGTGTACTTCGATTTATTAAAACCTGGTGAGACGGTGAATACGGATCGCTACCGACAACAAATTTTCAATTTGAATCATGCGTTGATCGAAAAACGGCCGGAATGGGCCCGAACACATGGTAAAGTTATCCTACAACATGACAACGCACCGTCTCATACCGCTAAAGTGGTAAAGAACACATTAAAAGCATTGAATTGGGAAATATTATCGCACCCGCCGTACTCTCCAGACCTCGCCCCGTCCGACTATCACCTTTTCGCATCGATGGGACACTCACTCGCAGAGCAGCGCTTCGCCAATTTTGAAGAAGTCGAAAAATGGATTGTCGAATGGTTTACCTTGAAAGAGAAAAAGTTTTTTTGGAATGGTATCCATGATTTGCCTGAAAGATGGGCAAAATGTGTAGAATCCAATAGTCAATACTTTGAATAAATTTTTTTTGAGATTTCCTTGAGAATTAAGTGTTTTCTTTATTGAAAAAATCGGCAAACTTCAACTAACACCCCTGGTATATGAATGGATATTTTATAAATTTTATAGATTGCAATTAAGTGGCAATTGGACATAAATTGGATATCAATCGACTATCTCGTGCTGTACGAAATGTATCTAATAAACCTGTTAGTCACAGCCGGGTGAATGACGTTTGCGAGCTTGAATACAACAGCAGAAATTCCATGCTTGCATATATTTCCGACAGTCTCGAGAATAATTGAGGCGAACTGTATACAGGGAACTTCTCTAGATAATGGAATACAATCATCATAGATTGAATCACAAACTTGATGACCCTTGATATGTGATTTTGATTATATCCAATTCGAAGTGTTTCTTGCTATATGTATTCTAGATTCAAAATAAGATATAAAAATTTCATATGCATGTATGCCACTAACTCTGTAGTTTTCATGATAAGAGTTATTAACATAACATGCAATGAAAGGTCTACTTGAATATGTTTTTCAATTTGATGTAAATTTCAAATTGCATTATGAATTACATTTTCTTTCAGTTAATACTTATTTTCTTAGCAGAAATATTCAGTAACTTTTTAATAAATTACATGGTTAAAATAATTTATTTTCTTCCAAATCTCTCAAAAAGAAAAAACAATCGTAGACTTTATTTAAGGAAACGATTTTGCAGAACAACGCTTATTTCGTATCTCACATATTTTGGTGAAAAAAATCGACTTTTTTTAATATTAAAAATCAAAACATAAAATATACATCCTGTCCCGAAATGTCTCAATGAGAATTTGTAGACCTTATTTAGTCAAACAATTTTCCATCTAAACGTTTTTTTTGTATCTCATGTATTTTGTCTAAAAAATGGAATTTTTGAATTTTAATTGTATTTTTTGGAATTGAAACGAAAAATATATGTTTTTTCAGAAACTGTGTGGAACTAAATTTGTAGATCTTTTTGAAACGAACAACTTTGTATTCTTACGGTTTTTTCGCATTTCACTTATTATTGTTAAAAAATTCAATTTTGGATTTTCAATAGTTTTTTTTTAAATTGAAAAGAAAAATATGCATCTTATGAAAAAGTGTTACAATTCAAATTTGTAGGTCTTTATGTAGAAAATAATATTGTATCATAACGTTTTTTCGTATCTCGTATATTTTAACTGGAAAATGGAATTTTTATATAGACTTTTTTCGAATTTGAATATGCTGTAACATTTCTAATTTTAATTTAATAAAAAAATGTTATCGGGATAATTTGTAGAGATTTATGAGCACTATCAAAAACCAGTATTGAAGTTTTTGATTTTTTCAAAAAGTTATTTTCAAAAACACAAAAGTAGTGCTCAATCCCTCAATTTTGATTGGATGTGGCTTGTTAATGAACTTGTCCTTACTTTTTCGGCTCCGATAAAGTATGCCAAAGCTCAATTCATTCTGATAATTCTATCGAGAGTTATGCCGCACACGACCTACTACAGACCTCGCGCGCAACTCGCAAGTTTGAGCGCGACTACTCTCTAAATCTGAATCAGTCAAATTTTCACAGATTGAATCAGTGATTTGCATTTTCACTGATTCACCAGTGAAAAAATATATTTCACTGTTGAATCAATTGATTACCACTGATTGAATCACTGGGAGAAATGTTTTCACTGTATAATCAGTTAATTTTCACTGAAGCAATCAGTGGAATTTAACTGATTTACAGTAACCTCTTTTTAGCTATTTGAATCAGTCAAATTCCACTGATAAATAATCAGTATATTTTTACTGATTCATATTCAGAGAGTAGATCGTCGTGCTTCGCGCTGGGTCTTATATTCTTCGCATAGATTTAAGTTTATTTCTTGTGATTTGATACTGTAGCTCAAGTCAATTTAAAAATATTCTAGACGTGAATTACATTTTCTCAAAATTATTAAATTTGTTTTTGATTCCAAATGAAAAAGGAAACTCAATTTACTTAAGGCTCTATCAGCCTTAGGGAACACATTCTCATGATAACTTTCGCGCTTCGCGCTCGATTTTCTGAGAGTTTCTGATGAAACGCATATTTTTTTCGTTTCAATTTCAAAAAATACCAATAAAATTTAAGAATTCGAAAATAAAATCGAGCGCGAAGCGCGAGTGTCATGATGAGAATGTGTTTTAATTTTCTGTAACTTTCTAATAATTTACACAATTAAGAAAATTTATTTTCTTCCAAATATCTCTAAAAGGAAAAACAATCGTGGACTTTAATTAAACAAACGATTTTGAATTTCAACGATTATTTCGTATCTCACATATTTCAGTCAAAAAAAGGAATTTTTATTTTCAATATTTAAAATCAAATTAATTAGTTGAATTTGAAATTTTTGTCACTGCCTGCATTATCGGAGGATCACTAGTCGCGTATCAGAAAAGCGTCTTTTTTCCACAGAAAGATTTCAAATTCTTTAAAATTTCAAATCAAAACATACAAAATACATCTTGTCAAAAAATATCCTACTGAGAATTTGTAGATCTCACTCAGGAAAATAATTTTCCATCTAAGCGTTTTTTTCGCACCTCACATATTTTGTTTGAAAAAGGGAATTCTTATATTTTCATCGTATTTTTTGCAATTGAAACGAAAAAAAATAAACGTTTTATCTGAAACTCTGTCAGACAAGATTTGTAGATTTTATTGATACAAACAATTTTGCATTTATACCTTTCTTTTGTATTTCACATATTCAATGTTCAAAAATGGAATTTTTGATTTTCAATATTTAAAATCAAAACATAAAATATACATTTTGTCAAAAAATACCCTACTGAGAATTTGTAGACCTCATTTAGGAAAATAATTTTCCACCTAAGCGTTTTTTTCTTGTCTTACATATTTTGTTTGAAAAATAGAATTCTTAAATTTTGATCGTATTTTTTGCAATTGAAACGAAGAAAAATAAATCTTTTATCAGAAACTGTGTCAGACAAGGTATTTGTAGATTTTATTGATACGAAAAATTCTGCATTCTTACTTTTCTTTTGTATTTCACATATTATGGTTCAAAAATGGAATTTTCGATTTTCAACATTTTAAATTAAAAAGAAAGATATACGTCGTATGAAAAAATGTTGTGATTCGAATCTGTAGATCTTTATGTAGCAAACAATTTTACATCATAATATTTTCTTCGTACCCCGTATAATTTAACTGGAAAATGGAATTCCGATATCGTATTTTTTCAAGTTTTAACATACTTTAACTTTCCTAATTATGGTTTAATCTAAAAATGTTATGAGGATAATTAGTAGAGATTTATGAGCACTATCAGAAACCAGTATTGGAATGTTAGATTTATTGTCATTTATGTCTTGAATGAAAAAATTAAACTAAAGGATGAAAATTCCAATTATAATTTTCTTTGGATCATGTTTAGATTCATGAAATTTTCGCTATTACTCATTCCCATTCACTTATTATACATTTATCGTCACTCCCTTATTTTACTTTTATTTACCGAGTAAATCGCAGATTAGCATAATCTAATATCCAATCGGTTGAAGAATAATATAGAAAGACTTGAAAGCACAAAAGAAATTACCATCATTACTTTCGATTTACTTACTATATAGACGACAAGGTGGATCTTTTTAGATGGGATATGAAAACAATTCGAAATATTATCCTTATGTTAAATATTTTACCCATTACTATTGTTTACACACTTATCCCAACTCAGGACAAAGGCAATTTCTGGATTCCACTTTTCTTGATTTAGATTAATATTATAGAATTTTTTGAAATGATATGAAAAAAGACTGGCTTTACTATTATTTTATTCAACCGCATTATTGCCAAAATTAATTTTATTTATTACACTAGGTACTTGAATTTGTCGATAAGAATTTCGCATCGTTTTCGGGTATGTAGTTTACATAAATCGAATTCTTGTTGTGGATGGTTTGAATTCCTCGAACCGTATTTCTATCGGAAGGAATCCTCTTTTCTGTAACACTTCGAGTGATCCACTGAGTCTTATTCGGTTTCACAATTTTTTTTTGAGTTTTATTCACCTTTTAAATATTTAAATCGCAAAGTTGTTTTGTCTGGATTAGCATGCAGTGCAACACGACTAGTAATTTTTTACATTTCATGCGTATTATTTTTCCTTTTGTTTGAACTGGAAGTTGATTAGCACAGAAAATTGGGAGATTTATCATGTAAAGAGAGATTCTGCTTTTTAAGCGAGTTGCTTAATTGGGAAAGTTTCTGGAATTACTTTTGGGTAGAAAATAGCAGTTCAAGTATTTTGAAATGCTGTGCAAAGTGGTTTTAATTTTGACAGTTTAATACGCAACATTTGCCACAAGCTCACAAAACAAGCTTGATAAACTTTTAACAAATTAAACATTCTTTTTAATGAACGTTAATCTGCATTTCACTTGCAGTATTTTAATAGGTTAATTAAAAAGGGCTCGTAACATTCCGAAAGATTCTGTAAAACTTTGAAAAATTTCAAAAAATTTTAGAATCTTATAGAACATTATTGAATATTACGGAAGATTTTAGAATGCTCTATTCACTTTGGACTCCTTGAACACAGAGAAACTTTTAATAGCAATATATATTTTATTTTATATTAATGATTCTAAAAAATATTAGGAATCTAGGAAAAATCAGGGTTTAATGGTAATTATTCCCAGCGGATTCGAAATTTTTCGCAGTCAAAATACCAAAGATTCGAAAAATGATATGTAACTTTGGTATAGGTATAGTAAATTTTGATACAATCTATAGTAAATGATCATATAGATCACCTAAAGTCCACTATTTCGCTGTTAGAAATTCTAATTAAGACACGTTTTTCCCTGAATTGAAATATGGTTTAGCAAAAATTGTAAACTTGTGTTTCTCCGTGAAGAAATAGTTCCTCGTAACTATTTTAATTTTTGGAGAATTTTGCAAGAAGGTTCTCTCCATTTTCCTTCACAATTTTTATAGAAAATCTTGATTTTCTTCCACTTGGGACATACGATCCAAACATTTGCTTTACCTTTTTGTAGCATAATAAACTTATCTCCCGCGTCCTGTATCAATATTAATCACAAGCAGAATTAAAATTGTTTCAACAAATGGCAGATTACGATATCGTTCTGGATTTTATTGAAGTAGCGAGTATTTTTTGACATTCCAATTTTGAAAGTATTTTAGAATTCTCTGTCACGTATCTACTTTACTCACTGTGTTGCAAAGTTATCGGACAAGAAGATAGGTCTTTCATACTTTCAGCGTTGGTGGTAACAGATGTCACGTTCTTGGAAAAATTAACTTAAAGGGCCAAGCGAGATATGCTAGATAGTAGATGTAGTTGTATTGAAACAAAAAACGTTTTCGGGATTAAATGAAGCCACATGGCTCACTGTTATGAGTTTTTGTCCCATCATAAAAGTTTTCATGTATCAAAAATATTTCCCAATAAAACAAACTTATTTTACTTTTTTTATATAAAAAATAATTTGGTTGCATTTTAGCGCAATATTTTTAAGGTCATGGATCAATCGGACCACGTGACTAAAATATACATTTATTTTTTCATGTAAGATCACTTTTTTAATTTACAAAGTATCTTTCTAAAAATTTGGAAAAAGTAACATAAAAAATCTGCCCGCTTCGCAGGCACATTCTCATCGCGCGCTTCGCGTGCAGCTCGCAAGTTTGAGCGCACCTAGGGCGCGCGATTCGATCGTCGCGCTTCGCGCTCCGTTCTTTCTGGACCTCGCCTGTCCCGAAATGTCTTAATGAGAATTTGTAGACCTCATTTAGGAAAACAATTTTCCATCTAAACGTTTTTTTTGTATCTCACATATTTTGTCTAAAAAATGGAATTTTTGAATTTTAATCGTATTTTTTGGAATTGAAACGAAAAATATATGTTTTTTCATAAACTGTGTGAGACAAAATTTGTAGATCTTTTTGAAACGACAAACTTTGTATTCTTACGTTTTTTTCGTATTTCGAATATTATTGATAAAAAATTTAATTTTGGATTTTCAATAGTTTTTTTTTTTAATTAAAAAGAAAAATATGCATCTTATGAAAAAATGTTACAATTCAAATTTGTAGGACTTTATGTAGAAAATAATATTGTATCATAACGTTTTTTCGTATCTCGTATAATTTAACTGGAAAATGGAATTTTGATATTGACTTTTTTCGAAATTGAATATGCTGTAACATTTCTAATTTTGATTTAATCAAAAAATGTTATCAGGATAATTTTTAGAGATTTATGAGCACTATCTAAAACCAGTATTGAAATTTTTGACTTTTTCAAAAAATTATTTTCAAAAACACAAAAGTAGTGCTCAATCCCTCAATTTTGATTGGATGTGGCTGGTTAACGAACTTGTCCTTACTTTTTCGGCTCCGATAAAGTGTACCAAAGCTCAATTCAATCTGATAATTCTATCGAGAGTTATGCCGCACACGACCTACAGACAGACAGACAGACAGACACACTTTCGTAAAAACCGTTCTTTCTGACTCAGGGGGTCTCAAAACGTTAAGATTTGATGAAAATTTCGAAAGTCATTTTTCACATAAAACCAATACCTTCTCATATGATGAGAATGTAAAAATATCTGCTTTCCGCTCGGTCTTATATTCTTCTCATACATATAAGTTTATTTCTTGTGATTTGATACTAAAGCTTAAGTCAATTTTATAATATTGTAGATGTGAATTACATTTTCTCAAAGTTGCTAAATTTGTTTTTGATTTTAAATGAAAAAGGAAATTAAATTTACTTAAGGCTCTACAACCTTAAGGAACACATTCTCATGACACCTCGCTTCGCGCTCGATTTTCTGTATACATTTCTGTAACTTTTTAATAATTTAGATAATTAAAAAAATTCTATTTTCTCCCAAATATCTCTAAAAGAAAAAATATTAGTAGACTGTTTTTAAGGCTTATTTCGTATCTCGCATATTTTCGTTAAAAAATGGAATTTTTGATTTTCAATATTGTTTTTTAAAACCAAAAAATAAAATATATAGATCCTGTCGAAAAATGTCCATATTAGAATTTGTAGACCTTATTTACTCCAATAATTCTTTATCATAACGTTTTTTTCGTATCTCACATATTTTGTTTAAAAAATGGAATTATAAAATTTAAATCGTATGTTTTAAAATGAAAACGAAAAATATACATTTTATCAGAAACTGTGTCAGACAAAATTTGTAGACCTTATTGAAGTGAACAACTTTGCATTCGTACGTTTTTACATTCTCATCATGGATGAGAAGGTATTGGTTTTATGTGAAAAATGACTTTCGAAATTTTCATCAAATCTTTACGTTTTGAGACCCCCTGAGTCAGAAAAAATGGTTTTTACGAAAGTGTCTGTCTGTCTGTCTGTAGGTCGTGTGCGGCATAACTCTCGATAGAATTATCAGATTGAATTGAGCTTTGGTAGACTTTATCGGAGCCGAAAAAGTAAGGACAAGTCGTTAACCAGCCACATCCAATCAAAATTGAGGGATGGAGCACTACTTTTGTGTTTTTGAAAATAATTTTTTGAAAAAATCAAAAATTCCAATCCTGTGTTTTGATAGTGCTCATAAATCTCTAAGAATTATCCTGATAACATTTTTTGATTAAATCAAAATTAGAAATGTTACAGCATATTCAAATTCGAAAAAAGTCAATATCAAAATTCCATTTTCCAGTTAAATTATACGAGATACGAAAAAACGTTATGATACAATATTATTGAATACATAAAGACCTACAAATTTGAATTATAACATTTTTTCATAAGATGCATATTTTTCTTTTTAATTAAAAAAAAAACTATTGAAAATCCAAAATTCAATTTTTTAACAATAATATTGGAAATACCAAAAAAACGTAAGAATACAAAGTTGTTCGTTTCAAAAAGATCTACAAATTTTGTCTGACACAGTTTCTTATAAAAGATATATTTTTCGTTTCAATTCCAAAAAATACGATAAAAATGAAAAAATTCCATTTTTTAGACAAAATATGTGAGATGCAAAAAAAAACATTTAGATGGAAAATTGTTTGCCTAAATGAGGTCTACAAATTCTGATAAAGAAATTTCGGGACAGGATGTATATTTTATGTTTTGATTTTTAATATTGAAAAAATTCGATTTTTTTCACCAAAATATGTGAGATACGAAATAAGCGTTGTTCTGCAAAATCGTTTCCTTAAATAAAGTCTACGATTGTTTTTTCTTTTTGAGAGATTTGGAAGAAAATAAATTATTTTAATCATTTAATTTATTAAAAAGTTACTGAAATGTATACAGAAAATCGAGCGCGAAGCGCGAGTGTCATGATGAGAATGTTTTCCTTAAGGCCGATAGAGCCTTAAGTAAATTGAATTTCCTGTTTCACTTGAATTCAAAAAGAAATTCAGTGACTTTGAGAAAATGTGTAATTCACATCATCTGTAATATTATTATAAAATTGGTTTGAGCTTCAGTATCAAAATATAAGAAATAAATTTAAATGTATGCGAAGAGCATAAGACCGAGCGCGAAGCGCGACGATCGAATCGCGCGCCCTAGGCGCGCTCAAACTTGCGAGCGAAGCGCGAGATGAGAATGTGCCCGCGAAGCGGGCAGATTTTTTTGTATTGTACATATGATGGATAAAAGTAATGGATAAAGTAAAAAAGATAAATGTAACTTTTTTATTTTACAAAATATATTCCTGAAAATTTGCAAAATACAATAGAACACGATAGAGAACGTCTGTCAACTTCGTTTGAGTGACAATTTTGCAAAAAATGTTACGGTTAACTGTAATTGTCGATAAGCTTTCAAATTTTTTCCCAAATTTTTACTTGAAAGAAGTTAACAGACGTGCTGTATTGTATTTTGTTACGTTTCCCAATTTATCAGAAAGGTACTTTGTAAATTAAAAACGTTATCTTACATGAACGAATAAATGCATAATTTAAACACGTGGTCTGATTGATCCCCGGCCTTAACTGTAAAATTGTTTTCAAAATTTCGACTCAAATGAAGTTGACAGACGTTCTTTATTGTTTTCTGTTGTATTTTCCAATTTTCCAGGGAAGCATTTTGTAAAATAAGAAAGTTTTATATACAAACTTTTACAGGAATTTGGTCACGTGATCTGGTTGATCCATGGCCTTAACTACTAAATTTGCTCTTCAATCATTTAAAAATTTTATAGAATATTTTAAAGACACAAATTAAATTTTGTTTTGAATAAATGTTGAAATGTGTGAAAAGTGAATACATAATATTTAGTTTATACATATAATTGCGTAAAATAGATAGAATTTAATGTAATAGATATACAGATCAAGAAACTTTTATGAAATCGAGAGAACGTTGCCTTTCAACGGTAAACCTTCTTGGCTATGAGACTTATTGGAGAATCAATCAATTAAAAAGACTTGAAAGTAATTTAATCCTACTTTTATCGACAGTTAAGTAGTTTCAGCCTTTTAAGTCAGACAGTTAAGATCAATTCCATTCTGATTAATTTATTTTTGTCTGTGTTAAGGACATATTTATATAAACGAGCTGCAGCTTCAAATTAAAAAAAAAAATTATTTAGACTCAAAAATACTTTGATTAAAATTGTAATCAAACATTGTTAACAACTGCTGAAGAGTAGAAATGTAGGAGTCAAGCACCATTTTAAACTTTTTGCATGAAAAAGTGTTTCGAGGCTGGATTTCGTGTCCGTATCACCTTTCAATATTAATTGTGGGGTTGATTTGCATTTTGAAATATAATCGAGAATTATATTTCCAGCTATTGGATGAAAGAAGAGAACTAGAAGAAGTTTGCTTGAAAAAATTTATCTAGTTTCTAGAAAATTCAAAATTAAATTCAAAATTGATTAAAACTGATATTTCAACATTAAATGATAGCTATAAATAATTTGGCATGTTCAGGGTGGCTGCTTGACCGGGAAACCGGGAAAACCGGGAAATGACCGGGAATTTTTTAAAATTTTTAATAAAAATCTATTTCAATTTGTTTTAAATGTGTTACATAAAGTGATTTACTTATATATTATATCATGCATTTCGAAATTCCCGCCTTATTTCGTGATTTCGGTATACCAGGAGAAATTTTATTTCAGAATACTAAATATAAAATATTTTAAAACTTTAAAAACCCATTGCATTAACTGTTATTCACTGGAAACTATTTTTTTAATGACCGGGAAAAAATTTTCGATGACCGAGAATTATTTTCGTCTATGAAAACGGCCACCCTGCATGTTTTAAAAAAATGAGATATTCATTTCTAAATCATTCACTACTTAATGCAAAAGAAAAAAGATTAGTTAAAAATCATTATCTAGTTTCGAAGGAATTGAAATTGTAGTTATTACTCTCTGCCAACTTTGGACGAGAATATTTATGTAATTATAACTTCTCTTATATTTTATTTGTAATTTGTAAATTCATCTTTGTTGGATCTAGAAGTAATCAATTTATTATTTTATCCAATAGTATATTATATCATATTATTATTTAAATAAAGTGATTGATTCAGGATAATTTCTCATTTTTTTTTATAAAAAAATGTCATGAAAAGTAAAAAAGGTTGATCAGTCAGTATATATATGTAATTCAAAGCTTTTATAAATTTTGAATAACTCTTTAAATAATAAATATTTTTAAACTTTTCTTGACTCATTTCAAAATGAGATTTACGTAGAATGTCAGAAATGTGACAAGTAAATTTTTATCATTTTTAAAATATATTTTTCAAGTATGAGGATCCTTTGTATTCTCATAACTTTGTTTTTCGAAATTTTAACTTTGATAGTATGAAGAAAAAATCTATCAAAATATATTTGATACTTTGCTAATAGTCTATGTAAATTTACTTTTATAATAAGCTGAGAAAAGTTCAAAAATGTCCATTGTTTCAAAAGTTGTTTAAAAGTCAAGAAAACTTTATAATCTTGACTTTCTTCGTAATATCTTCGTTAATAATTGACTAGAGTCAAACCACATTTTGGGGTTATTAAATGCAGAATTTTATTACCTTCCATGTTATTCTAAAGAAAAAATTCATTGTTAGGTATTTTTAAATCAGAAGCTTTTATGTGAATAGTTAAAAACAAGTGCACAGCACTGTATTTGAATTTTTTCAATTTTTGGAGCTAATAAATCCGATTTTGAAAAAATGGCACTTAACTCCTTTTGTATCTTATTAACATTGTGAAATTCCATACTATCTATCCGACATAACTTATAAAGATTCTAAATTAAAATGTTGCAGGTACATGGCGATTATGCGACCTCTTAAACATCATATGTCTCGCAAGAGAACAATATTGGCTTTGTTCTTAATCTGGTTCGCTTCAGCCATGTTGGCAATACCATGTCTTCTATATTCTACCACCAAATCTCGAAGGTAAAATAATATCTTTGATAAACCGAACTTCGATTTGCATTTAAATTTAAAAACATATTATTCCTGGAATATCTCTTCTGTATTGATTGAGGAATCACTTTCAAAAATGCTTAAGGGCATGTGATACTTAGGAAATTAGCAAATTTTATTGATTTTAGGTTTCTACATGTTTGCGTCCAAACTACATAAAATTTAGTTTTCAAAATTTAGGAAATAGTTGAGAAGATAAAAACTGACGTAGATAGACTACTTTTGGTTTCGAAAAGGAAAAAAAGTTCAATTTTAGCAAAATATACCAAAAAATATTTTTCATTATTAAAACCAAAAGTAGTACATCTACCTCAGTTTTTAACTTCTCTAACAATTCCCAAATTTTGAAAACAAAATTTTATGTATCTTGGACATAAACATGTAGAAACTGGACTAAATTGTTCACATGAACTTTCTATTTTTCCCAAATATCACATGCCCTTAGAGAAGAACTAAAAAGAGGTTACTGTAAATCAGTCAAATGTCACTGATTATTTCAGTGAAAATTGACTGATTTAACAATGAAAAATATTTTTATACTGATGAATCAGTGAAAAGGCAAATCACTGATTCAATCAGTGAAAATTTGACTGATTCAGATTTAGAGAGTAAGCTGGCTAATATATCAATAAAATGAATAGTGGATTTTCATTATTATATACGTTACGGAAATATCATTCCTTTTTATTGCTGTCACTTACTACAAGTTTGATGACATTTCTATATTTTCAAAGCGATTGAAGCACAATAGAAGGAATACCTCTGCTCGATTTCTAAGCATGACATCAGATATTCTTTGTATTGAATTCAAAGAAAGGATAAAGAGATTTGAATCCTATACATCTTTTATGAAAGGTTTCCTCCTCTTTAAAAAAAGGTTATATAATGTCATGTTAGAAACAGGACTAGATTAAGGTAGTTTTCATCCACGAAAATTAGACCTCAGGCAAAAATAGATAATTTTGCTTTCAAGAATAGCAATATTATTATTGAAGGGCTATTTTGGAAGAGAAAAGATTAATTTTCATGAAAAACATTTTAAATACAGAAAAATAATTTTATTAATAAATTTTATTTTTGCTCCAACTTTTTTTCTTATCGGTTCTTACCAAATTTTAAAAAATTATACGATTCTAATAAATCATGAATCATTTTTCTAGAGAAAAGATTTCCCACAACTTCACAGTTTCTGATTTTCAAAAATAAATTCTTTAATGGCTGATACCATTAAAAAAACATTTTCCAAAACGACATTTTTATAAACAAATTGCTGAATTTGATAATAATTTATTCATTTTCGAAAATTGGAAATGGTTAAATTGTAGGGAATCTTTTTCTTGAAAAAATAATTTGTAATTCATTAAAATCGCATAATTTTTTAAAATTTGGTATGAAGTGATAAGAAAAAAAATTGGGGCAAAAATAAAGTTTATTAATAAAATTATTTTTTTGTATTTCAATTTTTTTTTATGGAAATTAATCTTTTCTCTTCTAAAATAATCCTTCAATAATAATATTGCTATTCTTGAAAGCAAAATTATCTATTTTTGCCTGAGGTCTAATTTTTGTGGATCAACTACCTTAAAGAAAGATTAGAGGAATATTATACATATTGTGCATAGAATAGGGGTGTAGGAGTTGATCGATATTTATATAAAAGTAACCGGAGGAAATTAATATAAAATAAATTTTCATTTGGTTAATTCAGAAATAAAAGAGTTTTATTTTACACATCAACTGGTTATAGTTAAAACATATTTGAGAGTTAAATTTCGGTATAAAGTCCCTATAATTTTTCGATGTGTACGTAAATTGGAAGTCTGGATATTTTAGTGAAATATTACTCTTTTTAGTGCGTTAGCTTGTAGCCAGTAAAAGGTTTGGTAAAATATGAGAATTGTCTCAAGTCGAGGACTTTTTACACATTGGTTTCACGGATCTACTCGAATTCCAACGTTAACTTGAAATTCCAACTGTTTTAAAATTAAAACGCTATCACTTTATTTGTGAGGTGTAAATTACTTAGTTAAGGCGATAAAACGAGTCGCGAAGCGAAATCAAGGAAATTCCTATCTTAGTTGAGCTTGCAAGTGGCCAAAGTTTTCGTCAATGATAACACTTATGGTATTCATGAATAATGTTAAGTTTAATAAACGAGAAATGCCTAATAATCTTTATAAGGTCACCTGAGAGAAATTATTTATTAATTAATTAAAATTGATGTGTGTTTTAAATTTAAAAGAGCTTTATTCAAAAATTATATTTGCTGTTTATTGTTAGCAGCAGATATTTAATTTTAAATTTAATTCGTTCGCGTGTGCCAAACTTAAAGTGAGAAAAAACCAGTACCAAGTTGGGAATTCTGTACTTGTGAGAAGTTACTGAGAAGTTTTTTTAGAAAAAAGGTGAAATGTCTATTTTTGATCTGAGCGAGCCACATAGGAATGTCTGAAACTTTTATTTCTTCAACGATTTTTTTTTCTTTGTTCTTTATTCAAGACTTGCACTTCCTTATTATCTCATCTTTTTTTAAACGTTTTTATAATGCAACTTCTGTACCGAGTAAAGTTTACAAATAATATAAACATATACGATGCTAAAAATATCGAACAATTTTCCTATAATGTCATTCAAGAATTGTTAAATTTATTTCACTAATTATCAATTCAAATTAGTACTTGAGGCCATCAAAAAATAAATAAATGAATTTATCAGTTCCATTCTCAATATATTATGTTAAATTTTAGTACTGTTTTTTGTATTGAACAAAATTAATCATTTAAACTATGGAATATCATTGATTTATATTGTTTTATTTTATGGAGATGATTGAATTATTTTGCATTAGGGTAGTTGCTTCACTGAAAAACAGGCCATTGGAAAAAAATATTTAATTCAACTTTCAGGAATTGTTAAATTTTTATTAATGATGTCGTTTGAGAGAAAATAGATTCTTTTTCATAAAAAAATTTTAATATAAAGAAATTATTTATTTTGAAACTTTTAATCATGATTAGACATTTGTTAATACACTCGAGATTCCCTGTAACGAGAAGCTCGAGCATCGGAGACCTCTCTGTAAGAAGCGCGAGAGGGATCCCCTCCATATCCTACTTGTTGCTAGGCGCTGTTATGCGCATTATATAATGCGCGCAGTCAGTCTGTCAGTGAGGCTATGTGAATAATTTATTTACATAGTTAAAAGCGTATAAAAAAGATTTCTGTGAGTATTGAACATGGAATTAACTTATTTGACGGTATGTACTCAAAATACTAAAAATTTGTGATTAATTCATTAATTTGTGATAAAAGCCATCAAACTCATTGATTACTTTTTCAAATTCGAGCGCGCTTCATTCCGTAGTAGTGGGGGAAGAGGGGTCGATCGTCTGCTCGTTATAGGGAGGCGTGACGCGCTCGTTAAAGAGAGGTTTCGTTACAGGGAATCTCGCTATAGGGAATCTCGAGTGTAATTGGAAAATAAATTTGTATCTATATGAAAAAAAAGAATCTACTTTGTTATTCATATCGTAGACTCACTGCAAAAATAACCACAATTTCGTAAAATCAAATTATGTGAGGTATTAATTTTGGTGCATTAAATTTAATACCTCAGTATATTAAATCTAATACACCACTGTATTTTTGTACAAATAATATACAGAGATATTAAATTTCATATAAATATGTAGATGAAATTTAATAATATTTCTAAGAGGGCATTTATATCTTAGAATTTATACACTCAAAAAAAGATTTGGTTGAATCAAGAACATTTTTGTTGATTCAATCATAAAATTTTGTTGTTTTGTTGGCAACAAAATGTTTGGTTGATCCAACAAAATTGTTTCATTGACTCAAGAAAATTCTTTGGTTTGTAAGAGATGTTTTATTCATGAAAATTTTTTAGTTACTTTTAATAAATTTACATTCAACCAATAAATGTAGTTAAGTCAATAAAATACTTTGTAATTTCAACATAACGATTTTTTTCAATGAACAAAATTTTTATTCTGACTGTGCATTTTTATAAATGGTTAAAAATCTACTAAATTTTGATGTTACAAAGGTAACGTGAAATTATTGTAGGATATCTGCCATACTTTTAAGTAAGCGTGTCTTAAAATTGTGAAAATGTACTGAACTTTCTGAAAATTTCCTGATATAACGAAACTTAACTGAATTTTCATAAATTGTATCTTGAAACTGCCAAACTAACAGGATTTTTATCAAATTTATCATAAAATTGCGAAGTATATAATACACTGTTAGAAATTTCTACCGTAATTTCATTTACAGTTTCGTGAAATTAAGATAGAATTTTAGAAAATTACTTTATAGTAAATTTAAGAATCGATTTCTTAATTATTCTTACTGTTAGCGTTTCGTAATTTTATGATAAATTTTGTAAAATTTTTGTTACAGTTTGGTAGTTACAAATTACATTTTATGATAATTCTGTAGAGGTTCATAATATTAAGACAAATTTTTAAAAATTCAGTTACTTTTCAGTAAATGTAAGAAAAAATTTCTTAATTTTCAGTTACGAAGTGTTTGAATATTCTGATACTTGTATCTGGAAATCTGAAACTTGTAACAGGAATAATTTCATACGTTTTGTGGAGCTGAAGTTTTATGTCGTTACATGTTACTGAAAATTATATTGAAGTTCATAATATTAAGGCAAATTTCAGAAAATTCAGTTACTTTTTAATAAATTTAAGAAACAATTACTTAATTTTCTGTTAAAAGTGTCGAATATTCTCGGACTTGTATCTGGAAATCTGAAACTTGTAACAGGAATAATTTTACGTTTTGGGTAACTAAAGTTTTATGTAGTTACATGTAACTAAGAAATTTAATTACAGTTACGAAATTTCATGATAATTTTATAAAAATTCGATTACAGTTACATTTTTATAATGTGTATCTTGAAACTACCAAACTTTAACAGAATATTTATAAAATTACTATAAAATTACGAAACTGTAACATAATTTTCGCTAACATGTAACTGCACAAAATTTCAATTACCCAAAGTGTAAAATTATTTCTGTTACAAGTTTCAGAATTTCCAAATACAATTATCCGAATACGAAAAATTAATCCGAAAATTAAAAAAACAATTCTTAAATGTACTAAAAAGTAACTGAATTTTTAAAAATTCTATCTTAATTTTACGAAACTATATCTGAATAAAACTCCAGTCACGTGTTTCAGGAAATTGCGATAAAAATTTAGAAGAGTGTATATACTTCATAATTTGTGATATTATTAAACACTAATTTCTCAAAAATTATAGGATTTTGATAAATATGAGCTTATTTTTTGAGAAAAATGTTCTTCACAACTTAACCGCATCCAGTTTCTGGGACATCAATTCTGAAAAATTGGTGAGAGTTTCGACCGTGGCTAGGAAGCCTATGGATAACTTAATTAATTACCACTTTAAAAAAATTTAATGCTGATATTAAATACATAATATTAGAGAAAAATATATCTGAGAATTCTCAAATTTGCTGCAAGAAAAATTGTACGTTTTGGGTTACTGAAGTTTTTGCAGTTATATGTGATTGAAAAGTTTTTTGCAGTTTCGTAATTTTAAGATTAATTTTACGAAAATTCTGTTGCAGTTCGGTAGTTTCAAGATACAATTTATGAAAATTTAGTTTAGTTTCATAATATTAAGAAAAACTTCAGATAATTCAGCTACTTTTCAGTAAATTTAACAAACATTTTCTTAATTTTCAGTTACAAAGTGTTAGATATTCGGATAATTATATTTGGAAATTCTGAAACTTGTAACAGGAATTATTTTACATTTTGGGTAACTGAAGTTTTATGTAGTTACATGTAAATGAAAATTTTGTTACAGTTTCGTAATTTTATAGTAATTTTATAAATATTCTGTTAAAGTTTGGTAGTTTCTAGATACAATTTATAAAAATTCAGTTGAGTTCCATAATATTGAGAAAAATATCAGAAAATATCGTCAAATTTTACGTTACCTTTGTAACATAAAAATTTTTTAAATTTTCGAACATTTCTAACAGTGTAAGTATAATTAAATATTGTTTTCGTGATCTGTTTTTTAGCAAGCAACTTCCTTGAATCTAAATTATATTTTTCTATTATATGTATAACGTTTCGATTGATGACTTTTTGCAGGTACAATAATGGGTACACTCGTATTCTTTGTTATATGCAGTGGCCTGATGGAAGTTATCCAAACAGTAAAACCGAGTACATGTAAGTTACATTTTCTCCTCAGAAATCGGTATTGCATTATATTGTATATGAAAGTACTCTCTAAATTTGAATCAGTCAAAATCTACTGATTATCAGTGAGATTTGACTGATTCAAATAGCTAAAAAGAGGTTACTGTAAATCAGTCAAATTTCACTGATTATTTCAGTGAAAATTGACTGATTTGACGGTGAAAAATATTTTTATCACTGATGAATCAGTGAAAATTAACTGATTTAACAGTGAAAAATATTTTTTCACTGATGAATCAGTGAAAAGGCAAATCACTGTTTCAATCAGTGAAAATTTGACTGATTCAGATTTAGAGAGTATATAAGGTATAATAATATTAATTAAACGTCATTTTTAATTTGACAGTCTCATCTTCAAGTTCTTGTTCCTCTGTGAAACTTATTCTTTTTACGAGATTCATTACTAATCACATCATGCACTCTTGTAATAAGAATTGTTGATATAAGGCGAGTAATGAACAAAAAGAATATAGAATCACTGTGGTTAAGTAAAACTAGAAGGGAGATTAGCACATGTCTCTTATTAAGTGAACGATATACCGTTGCAATTTACGCCTCAGGGACCAATAAAAGTACTTTGACCTAATTAGGAACAGACACATTCAATACGTTATTTGAATTGTTTGTTGCCATGAGAGAATTTTAGTCTCGCTGTTAATTTTCACCTGGTTTCGAAATTTTTTCAATTTTTAATATATTTCACTTTTCAATCCTACAAATTAAATGTATGCACAATATTAAAAAGTTTTTTTATTTTATCACATTTTTCTGTAAATTTGCAAAAAATGGATTAGTGAAAAATTTTTCAATTAATTGTTGAAGAAATTTTCATTGAAAAATGATTCATTGAAAACATTTTCTTAAATCCTTAGAAAGCATAGGTTTTCCTACACCGAAAAAAATTTCTTGTACCCGTGTACAAGGAATCAATTATTTTGCCTAGTTAGGACACACTGAGAAAAAAGATTTGATTGAATCAAAGAAAATAATTTGTTTTAACTACTTTCTTTGATTTAAGGAAATTATTTGTTTAAATGAAATAAAATTTGTTTGATTCAAACAAAATATATTTGAACCAAATAAATATTTGTTTGAATCAAATTAATTTTTTTTCAAAACAAATTTAATTTGTTTGATTTAAAGCAGAAATTTATTTGATTCGAACAAATATTTATTTTTATATTTTGTTTGTTTATATTATTTTTATATTTTGTTTGAATCAAACAAATTTTGTTTCATTTATACAAATCATTTCTTTAAAACAAAGAAAGTCGTTCAAACAAATTATTTTCTTTGATTCAATCAAATATTTTTTCTCAGTGCAGGCACCAACTTTGCAATCCTAGTTGAAGTGACAAAGTTCAAGTTTAGTAAGAAAAACAAAGAAAGCAAGTTGATTTGACGGACAGATCCTATCAGGCGCATGTATTAAACATAACCAAAAAACAACTTTACGTTTATGATCTACTAGAGCAAAATTTATATTGATAAAAGTGGGTCTTAAAGAATTATTGACAAAAATAAATTTTTGTTTACACAGTGAAAAAGTAATAAATACAGAAGATATTCTTTTTACAGCGGAGTTTTGTAATAACAGCATAGCAATATGATATTAAGGTGGCTTGAGTGTTTTTGAAAAAAATTACAGATTGCTCCGAAACTTAGAGATTATCTTAATAAAATATGCTAGATTCATTTGGAAAAAAGAAATACCGTGGTTGACGATGTCAATGCCGAAAAAATCGCTACCGAAAAAATGTCAGTTTAACACGTAGTCTTATGGGATTCCTCATCAAAATCGGCGAAACTCCGGAACAAAACACAAGTCCCCATAAATCAAATATATAATAGTACTTTCGATTTCGAGGAATCTATTAGTATTATAAAAACAAAGGGTTACGACTTCAATCAAGAGAAAATTGCGAGAAAAGTACAGAATACAAAAAACCGCCTCGAGGTGAAACTAATAAATTTTTACTATCATTTTTTTCAGGGGACATTTCCGTGATTTCTTACCCTTCTACTCAGATGTAACTATAATACATATGATTATTAAAAAAATAAGTAGCAATGAGCATTCATGTAACACGTGCCCCCACGGTGCCTCTCACTTCATACGACGCCAAGCGCTCAAGCCACCTTAATTGAATTTAGACTTAACTATTGAATTAGACTTAACTATGGGTGATAGTTGACTCTCGGAAAAAAAAATTTTTCGGTGTACAGAAAGTAGAAATATTTCATAGATTTGAGAAAAATTGACCGAATTTTCGGACTTATTTCCGAACTATTAGGAAATATATCAAAAAGGTGAGAATATTTCACAAATATCCTAAGTTGTAGGAAATTTTTACCATGAAAAGCGGAAACTATTCCACAAAAACGGAAATTTTAACACTTTTTCTGGATCTTTTTCTACTTAAATTATGAAATAAATATATATTTCCTAATAAACTGGATATTTCTCCGACCAAACAGTAGGAACTATTTACACTGTTATGTCGGAAATATTTTCGACTATATGTTTGGAAAAATTTATGACCCATTTGTATTTTAAGCTGTCCGACTATTTTCGGAAAAATTTCCGAAAATTTGTTTACAGTGTGCATGTTAATTTGATAAATTTTATTAAAATTGTTATAAGCTCTAGATATTTATAATTCCTTTTTTTTCTAAATCGATACCGCGCTGAATCATTCCATGATACCTTTGTTGAAATGTAATCTACCTATGTATTCTTACTTACCTTTTAATACCAGATCGTTAATTACGCATTCATTTAGTAAATGAATTCTGTTCTTTATTCCAAATCGTTAATTCCATTAGAGAAGGTTTGAATGTTTGCTTTAACATTTCTCGCTTTTATTTTACGCTTTGCGAGCTCCTTTCACTGAAAAAGTGTTCTTATAACAGAAAAACTTCTATGATAGAAAATAATGTAGTTCTTTTATATTCGCATAATTTATTGCAAATAGAGAAAATATGCGGGAGTAAGTGGAATTAAGTCAAGAATTTCCTGGATGGTTTAACCTCTTCATAAGGGTTTCATAAAAACTATAAATTCGGAAGAGCGAAAAGTTTTATAAGTGTAGATAAAAATGTTCTACTGCTGAAAAATGCATAAAGTAGATTACTTACGTTTAAGTTAAGCTTGAAAGATGTTAACGAAACAAAACTTTTCCGGGATTCTTGACTTGTGCTTTATTTAATGAACGTATTGTATTAAAGTTGTAACTTCTGCAAATATGCAAATTAACTTTAAGGATATTTATCAACTCTATTTAAGGGGGTCTCCTTATCCAGAACCTTCAAAAAAGGCACTTTTTCCCAATTTTCTTTGAAGCAGAAAATAAAAACACTGGTCAAAGATTTTTCGCATATATTTAGGTACATATTTGAACTTGTTAAAAAAAAATTTTCATTTGAAAAGAAGAAAAAATCTCGGACTTATCGAAGATCCCGCGCAGCGTTTCACCACCGACAATTAATTTTGCGTGCATGATATTGTCCAAAGTTTTCATCTGAAACACATATATATTTGTTTTTTTTTATTCAGAAGGGTCTTCCGCTTATAGTGAACCTAAAAAATTGTAAAAAAAATTTTTTTTATCGATCTTTTGAGTTACTTTCCAGAAAAATCAAATTTTTCACCGTTTTTGTTGTTTAAAATGCGTTATTTATAATGAAAATAAATACTGTATCATGAAAACTAAAGGTTCACTACCAGGTGTACAAGTATGAAACCGGTAATTTTTTGAGAAAATACACGTTTATTTAATAAAAATGGTTATACATTCAATCTTCAAAGTAATGGCCATTGCTAGCCACACATTTTTCCCATCTCTCTGGCAAGTTGTGTATGCCTCGGCAAAAAAATTGTTCGTTTTTTGAGTCAAACCAGTCATCGAGCCATTTTTTCACATTTTCGTACGAATCGAAGCGTTGTTCAGCAAGTGCGTGCCCCATTGATGAAAATAAGTGGTAGTCAGATGGAGCCAAGTCTGTTGAATAAGTCGCATGGGGGAGGGCTTCCCAGCTGTACGAATTTACCAATTCCCGAGTCTTTTTTGTTCGATGTGCTGGTGCATTGTCATCAAGAAAAATCACTTTGTGTTGCCTAGTTTGATATTCTGAACGTTTTTGGCGCAAAGCACAATTCAAATCGGCCAATTGTTGTTGGTAGCGTTGACCAGTAACTGTTTCACCTGGTTTCAGAAGGTCAGACCAGATAACACCCTTCTGATCCCAATCTTCGAACTTTTTTGGTGGTTTTCCACGATCTTCGTTTCTCACATCAAAATTACCACTTTTGAATTTTTTGAACCACTCGAAACACTGTGTTTTGCCTAGAGCATGCTGGCCGTAAGCTTCCACAAGCATTCGATGGGCTTCCAAAGCAGATTTCTTCAATTGGTAACAGAAAATCAATGATGTCCGCAAATCGTAGTTTGAAGGCAAGAAAATCGACATTTTTACTAGCGAAAAAAAATTAGTTGTTGTATGAAACTTGATTGTTTATGAACTGAATATTGTTGACAGAACTCAATGCGAAGAAATGGCGTCAATCATTTGGTTTGACAGAGCGTATAGTTTTACCTAGCGACACATAGATGTCATTACCGGTTTCATACTTGTACACCTGGTATATGCGCATTTTAATTACCTACAAATAAAAAAAAGTTTATAATAATAGCTAAATTGGTTTTCCTTTAATCGTGCACGCAATTTTGAAAAATGTGGTTTTGAGAAAACGCGCTTTAAAGTTTTCAGACGGTGAAAAAAACCTTCCGCTCGCTCCGCGCAAGCTACTGCTCGGAACTCTACCATCAAAATTATTCCAATATGGACTGTAAAATTTTGTAACAATATTCTCTGATAATAGATATATCGATTGGAAAAAAAAAAAAAAAATCGATTTTTTGAAAGTTCTGGATAAGGAGACCCCTTTAAGAGGGAACCCCACTGTGACTGGCCCAAAAAGATCTTTTTTTAAATAAATAAATAATTTAAGCTTTAAGGGACATGTATCTTATTAAGAATATATTAAAGTTAATTAATACAAATTTTTATTGGAAAAAATTGATAAAATTACAATTTAATGGTCTGTAAAAAAATTATTTGCCAATGGTGACAATTAACATAATTTTTTGCATAATGGCACTATTAGGAAAAATATTTCCATTTTTTTATAATTTTCTGTTTATTCAAGGTGTTAGAATAATAGTTATCGCAATCCTTAATTTGAGATCGGAAAAAATCGTTTTGAGGAAAACTATTGAAAGTTCAAGTATATGTTTAGTTTATAAAGAATCAAAGGTTTTAGTAAATTTTGTCATTTTTGCAAATTTCGGCTTCGAAATTGATACTTTAACCACTTCACTGACAATGACTGGCATCACAAATGATTGACCCAAAATGTAAATGGCTGTAATTTTTGAAAAAATTATCAAATTGTCGGATTTTTATAAAAGTCGCTACTAAGGATTTTTGTGAGTCGCTGAATCCGAATTCGCAGTCAAACTTTCGAATCTCTAAACGCCTAATGCAATATGGAGACTAGAATTTTTGAAAACGTTTCAAATTATTTAATTTTTGTGAAAGCCACCATTACAGAGTTTTTGTGGGACACTGAATTAGAATTTAAGGTCAGAATTTTCAAATTCGAAATGGCTTGGCCAACATGGATTGCAAATTTGCAATTTTTGCCTCAAACTTAGATTCGGCTTTCCGAAAGATTCCCTATTTCCGACTTTCATGGAAACCCAATAATTCAATAAATTTTTTCTAACTTCAATCGCCATATTAAATCACCATCTTGAACTCTGAAGTTTTTACTTCAAATTTGAATTTAGTAGACCAAAAATCCTTAAACTACCTAGTTTAATAAAAATTGCAAATTAATTAATAATTATTAATAATAATTAATAATTATTCTTCACAGTGGGATTTCCCCTTGAATAATGAATTTTAATAATGATATTTTTTATTGCAAGATACAATTTAGTATTTCTTGGAGTGACGTACATTATCCCCATGATGGTTATGGCTATCTGTTATTCTTTAATGGGTCGAAAACTATGGGGATCAAAATCGATAGGGGAACATACGCATTATCAAAAAGAAGCGATGAAGTCAAAGAAAAAGGTATAGAAAATATTTGACAAGTGGTAGAAAATCCTTTTTGCTTTTAATAATAATTTGATTATTGCGAGTTATATTTATTATTAAAGCGATGGACCAACCTGGTCACGTGACTAGATTCCTACTTTACCGGCATTTCAGTTTGTGTAACCCTATTTCTATAAAAAATAAGACAAGTAACTGAAAAATTGTAGAATTCAATAAAATACGTTAATATAGGTCTGTCTGGTCATACACACTAAAAAAGTCCAGTTAAAACATCCGGAATTCCGGTTAGGCCATATTTAACATTATTTCCTGGATAAAATAACTATAAATTCAGGCTATTTAGGAATTCCTAAAAAATGTGGTAAAAATAACTTGAATAAATAATGTTAAATATGGCCTAACCAGAATTCCAGTTGTTTTAAATGGACTTTTTTTGTGTAAATGTTTATAATTATGAAATTATTTTTTTCAAAAAAATTGTTTTTTATAATTGTAAACATTTATTATGAGACAGACTTGTCTTAGTGCATATTATTTACTCTCATAAATTTTCAACTTGTTACCTCATTTTTTACAGAAATGGGCTCACACGACTTGAAAATGCTGGTAAGGTAGGAATCTAGTCACGTGATCCGGTTGGTCCATAGCCTTAATTCTCGAATTATTTTCAGGTCGTTAAAATGTTCATCATTGTAGTGACGATATTTGCGGTATGTTGGTTACCGTATCATGGTTTTTTCATTTTTGCCTATCATCATCGTCGTTTTGCAGAAACGAGTTACGCGCAACATGTATTTTTATGCTTTTACTGGCTAGCGATGTCTAATGCGATGGTGAATCCCTTGATTTATTACTGGATGAACACGAGGTGAGTCTAATTTCCATTTTTTTCATTTGACAAAGCACTTTACTTGAATAGAACAAGAAAGAAAATTGTTTGTTTTGATTCACCAAAAATTTATTAAAAATATTTATTCATTTGAGGCCATGGATCAACCAGATAACGTGACCAAATTTCTGTAAAATTTCATGTAAAATAACATTTTTATTTGACAGAATACCTTCTTGAGAATTGGGAAAATGCAACAAAATATGATAAGGAACATCTTTTAATGTCGTTTGAGAACATTTTTTTACTAAAATAAAGTTAGAGCACGTGCTTTATTGTCATTTTTTACGTTTTCCAAATTTTCAAAAAGATGTTTTGTAAATAAAAAAAAGTTATCTTAGAACGAATTAATGTATAATTCAGTCACGTGTTCCGATTGGTTCGATTTATTATAAATAATATTTAGTTGGATAAAACATCTTTACCAAACCAAATAATTTTCTTGGGTCAAGGAAAAATTTTTTTTGGATCAACTCAAAAAAAGAAAATGTTTGACTCGAGGAAATATTTGCTCGTTAGCAACATATCCGAATAATTTGTTTATTTAAAGAAACATTTCTTCCTTTTAGAATTTTTAAAATTTAATGACATAAGTTGTCAATTGAGGAAGTATTTTCCGATGTAAAAATACGAATAAATAAAATTTAAACGTTTTCTGGAATATTTTTTAAGTTTTTTTATAAAACTCTGAAATTTTAGAGAAAATGCAGAGAATTTTTTATCAAGGAAGCGTCTGGCTCCTTTCACCTTTTGGTTTGCGTTTTCTTTGTCACTAAAAAGAAAAAGGTGTTTGTACACAAAGTTGAAACTACATGTACTACAGAAAGTAAAAAGATGCAAGGGAAGACAAAAAGAGTGTTTAATCGATTTTGTTAAAGCAACAAGATTGATAGAAATTCCCGACGCCGTTATTTCGAGAATCGTGGAGTACTAGAATAAAAATGGATTCGGGATACGTTTCATTCCTATAATGACGCCTTTGGAATACGAATTTCTTCACTTCCGTAATAAGAAAATCTACAAGGATATGCTTTTTTCAGAAATAACATAAAATGCTCACTTAAACTATCCTTTGAAATTACGCCTGGTGTGCGACCAATTATCAGGCGACAGGAAAATCTATATCAATGAGAAGAAAAACTTCTTTCACGTGAATTGAAATTCCGTTCAGCTAAGCTCAAATAACTTCCGCGTCTTATAATTAAAGAAATTATTCATTTGAAACGTTTTTAAATTGAATAACTCTTATCTAAAATCGGTTTATATGATTCTTGAGGCTTATAATTTTTTAAATAATTATACAATTCCAAAAATATCAAATTGAATAAAGATTATAGATTCTTTGATAACTCGCAAATCATTAAAACTGGTTGATAATATTTCAAATCAATATTATTCAATTTTTTTTTAATTATGTCAGAAATGCGACGTACACGGGTAGATTTAAGCTAGAAATTCCTCTAAATATAAGAATTTATGACATGTTTAAATGCTTATACCCAGGAAACAAAAAACCATTGACTTGCGTTTGAATGAGTTTTGAGGTATTCTGAATTGCGTATCTGTCACTGGAATTCCAGATTGCCACCCATTGGTTAGAGTGACTTTTTAATGAGAAATCAGTTATTTTAATGGGTGATGAAATTTTTTCTCGGACCCATTCAACAGAGATTATGAATCAGCATTAACAGATTGAAAACCAATATTTCCGATAGAAAATAATGTATTTAAAGTAAACAATCGTTAATTTGAAGCAGTTTAATTATTTGATTAACCAATGGAATTATCTAACTAATTTGGAAATATTTTAATATTTTGAATGAAGGAGGTTTTAATGAAATTTCAAAATTTATTAAATAGGCAGAAGAAAAAACCTTTTATGATATATAATGAAAATCATTTTGCAAAAAAAGTTTCTTCACATTTTCTTTTTACTTTCATTTCAAGTCACGCCTAGCTAATTTTAGTTATTTATTATAAGAATACGATTATATTTTGTAATTGATTTAAGATCTCGTTCAGAGCTAAAATACATCATTAGTTAATTATTACTTCATTATAAATAATTTATATTTTGTTTCTCATTATTATATTTCCTTTATTTAGTATACGTTTAAAATTTTATAAAACTAATTTATTTTTCATTCGTTTAATTATTATTTAATCTCCAATTCGAATGAATAATTTTATACTTCTCATTCCAAACAATTCATTGTTTACAATTGTAATCTGCATTTTCCATTTACACTGTAAAAAATCCAGTTGAAAATTACCAATCGATTATAAAATATTTTACTATGATTGACGTAGTAATAATACGACTCTATTGTGAATTTGCAACGATAAGCGATGTGATTTCACAGTATTTGTATGAAGTTTGCAGTGAAAGTTTAATATTACCACTTGAATCAGGGGACATAAAATTACGCATGATAAACATGGTAAATTTCAACCATAATGTAACGTATATTTGAATGTAATTTTACAACGTGTCAGTAAATTCGCAATGCGTACTGCGATTTATTTTACCATGAAAATGTAAAAATGCAGACTGAGTGTAAATCTACCAGAATTTTATAATTCCACGCTTCATGATGCATTTTTGTTTTAACGTCTGGCGCTGCAACAGTGATTCTATAACTTCTATAACCTAGAAAGCCAACTCTCGTGCAATAGCAGCAGGTTTCAAATCCTTATTTAATTTATCATTTATATCGCGTTTTCACAATGTAAAGGTAAGTGTTAAATTAAGAAAATAAACTAAAAAATTCGGCTTAGAATACTATTAATTTTATACTATTAATTCATAAAAATATACTACAAGAACCAATAAATATGTTAATAATTCTATAGCATATTGATTTGAATCCATGATATACATACTTTTAGAAAGAAATGCTTTTGATTCAATAGCATTTTTTTCTCAGTGTACTGTCAGTGTTAATTTACAAATGATATATATAGCGCATGCGCAATGAAATTCATCCCGGCCATTTTACATTGTCAATTGAATTTTACAACAAGAAACGTAAAATTATACTGCATTGAAAGTGAGATTAAGGGAATGTTACTGTCTGCATGTGATTTTACCGTTCCAAATTATTTTTACACCATTTTGGTAAAATTACCACGTTAATCACTAATAATTTTATGTCCCCTGTTCTACGTGGTAATTTTCAACTGAATTTTTTACAGTGTAGTTTAACATAACCTGAGGTAACCTCCACGTTGCGGATTCACGCTCATTGAAAGTTGCTCTGTTTTTATCATATTTCTCTTATTCAGAGTGACCTTTTAAGACCTCCATTTCATTTGGAATTTCAACCGATTCATGCGAACATCAATGAATCGTACATTACCATTAGAAATTATTTGAGGTTACCCGAGTCGAACTATTGATTCTCTTTTGCTTCTCTTGATACTCTTTCGATTCTCTTTTGCTTCTCTTAATACTTCTCTTGATTTAATGAAAGTACATTTAAAGGACTACGACGCAATTACCAAGGCGATTCAGTAGTGCTCGAATCGTCGGAGAGAGCAGACGCGAGTCATAATGAGTTCTGTGTACGCGAAACGTTTTCAAGCGGTCTTCTTGTGTACCCATCCATAGGGACCACTTATGTCCTATACAGTCGCTGCTAAATACATCAAAAAGTCTAAATCGTTCGTGAAGAAGTGGGTTGAGCGTTATAAAGCCAATAAAAAACACCCCGTGAAGGTCCATTTTTGGGAATGCTTAAATTCTGACAGCGCGGTTTTGGGTGTTTAGAGCTTTTCACCGAGAACTTGAATGCTCAGAAAATGCTCCAAATATATGAACGTGGTCTTCTAAGGTCTGCTACAAAGATGTTTGGAGCCGATACGGCTGATTGGATCTTACAAGAAAATAACGACCCGAAACATCGAAGCCGTCTCTGCACCGCCTGGAAAACAGAAAACGGCATCACAACTTGGGACTGGCCATCACAGTCCCCTGATGCGAATCCAATCGAAAATGTCTGGAGTGTTTTAAAGAGGAAGCTTGCGGGAAAACGTGTGTTCACCCTGAAACAGTTCTCGCAAAAAATTTACAGAAATGTAAATATAATCGTGAAATTGTAGGAAACAATGAGGAATCCATTAAAAATCAATCTCCGGTACCATTTGGATTTTTGTTTCGAAAAAT
Source organism: Diplolepis rosae (assembly GCA_030998225.1). Taxonomy (NCBI): domain Eukaryota; kingdom Metazoa; phylum Arthropoda; class Insecta; order Hymenoptera; family Diplolepididae; genus Diplolepis; species Diplolepis rosae. The sequence continues at coordinate 83,674 of JAPYXD010000677.1, forward strand.
AAAATTTTTCAAAATTAATGTTTTCAAAACAAAATTCGACATGTACCAGACATTGATACTTTGATACATTCCTCATTATTTTCCAAAAGTCTGCTATTATATTTTCGTTTCTCTCTTAATCAACACGATAAATATAAATAATAATAAACTGTTGCTAATTCCTGACGTCATTAGGAATTATATACTTTTAGAAATGGAGAATCATAGAGGAGCTATGGAGATTCTTCGTTGCTACTCTTTAAGATCCTCCAAGGTGCAGAAACGGAAATATCTGCAGGAGAAGAGCACCAACAGAGGATCAAAATTACATTGATTTAAACAGCTAATACGCCTCTTTTGATTCTCTCAAGTCCTCGAAAATGGAGCATCTTTGAGAATCAATAGTTCGACTCGGGTAGTCAGTCTTATTCAACTCTATTCACTCAACGATTTAACCAATGTCGAATGGCAGATTTAAAACATTGCGTACAAGTGGCAGATTCCAAGTGTCATCATCCGATTGAATTTTTATATCCTGAATATGCAAATGACAGATACGCAATTCAAAGAGACGCGCGTTCTATCGTTTTTTTTTCCTGGGTAGGTTAAGCAAATTAATATTTAAATACTTATGGATATCAAAAGGAAGTTCGATCTTGGATAGCTTAATTAAATGCCAGTTTGAGAACTGAGTTGTTATTTAATACATATTCTAAGAGAAAAATATTCATTTCATTGAGGAAAAATTAAAAATATATAAATTTAATAATTTTGTATCATTTTGAAGAATGACAACTCATTTTCTTCTTTAAACATTTCTAGAAAACTCTGCCATCTTAGAATTTTTAATTAATCTTTTACTTGTTAACTGCTGATCTGAAATGTTAAAATATTAAATAAGTTTTATGAACAAGTAGCAGGAGTTAAAAAATAAGAAATTAATCTAAAAGATTAAGACGGTGGAGTCTTTTAAAATTATTTATAGAAGAAATTGAACCATCATTCCTTAAAATGTAATCATTTTCAAAGAATAAACTTGGAAAAAATTGCATTGAACTCTGATCTACAGTAATTGTTACTAAAAGAGACTTTTTTTATATTTAAAAAATTTTTCCCCGTAAACCGAACATTTTTTTCTAATATTATGTATGGAATAAAAAAACCAACACTTTATAAAGTGGTAAATAATTAAGTTTTACAAGGGCTTCCTATCCACTTCGAACCTCCTTAAAAATAATCTGCTTTGCACTGAGAAAAAAATCTATATATGCAATAAAACTTTTTTTGTTGTCTTGACAAAACATTTTGTTTGAGTAACCAAAATTTGATTGATATAGCAAAATGTTTTGTTGGCGCAACAAAAGAATTTTGTTGCATAAATACCAACAAAATATTTTTGTTAATTTGACAAAACTCTTTTCTCAGTGTGTAATTTACATCCTACACGCAGAGAAAAGATCAGTAAAATTTACAGGAAGTTCGGTACTTATTTGGACAATATGACTTTTCAGTAAATTTTACCAGAAGTTGAGTTCAATTAACAGATTTTCTGTACGTTTCACTCAGCGTCCAGTAAAATCTACTGAATACGAAAAAATCCGAGTTAAGTTGATTGTACTGTACGCTAAGTGAATTGTACAGAAAATCTGTTCATTCAACTCAATTTCTTGTAAAATTTACTAAAAAGTCATGTTGTCCAAATAAGTACCGAACTTCCTGTAAATTTTACTGATCTTTTTTCTGCGTATAGACTCATTGCAAAGTAACTATAATTGCGTAAAATCAAACTATCCGAGATGTTGATTTTGGTATATTAAATTTAATACTTCAGTATATCATACATAATACACTAGAGTATTTCTTCACAAATAACAATGGGAAAAAATATATGTAACAAAACTTTTTTTGATGTCCTAAAAAAACATTTTGTTCAATAAAAAAACGTTGTTGCATAAATACCAACAAAATATTTTTGTTGATTTGACAAAACTCTTTTCTCAGTCAACATTTAGAGATATTAAATTTCATGTAAATATGAACATGAAATTTAATAATAATTCTAAGAGTGTATTAATATCTTAGAATTCATACACTCAAAAAAATATTTGGTTTAATCAAGAACATTTTTGTTGATTCAAACATAAAATTTTGTTGTTATATAGGCAACAAAATGTTTGGTGGATCGAACAAAATTGTTTCATTGACTCAAGAAAATTCTTTGGTTTGTAAGAGATGTTTTATCCATCCAAATTTTTGAGTATTTTAAAGTATTATTATTATTTTTATTATTATTATTATTGTTATTTTAAAGTATTTGGGAATGCATGATAAATTCTACAAAGGTAACGTAAAATTATACGATATCTGCGACACTTTTAAGTGATCGCGTTTTAAAATTGTGAAAAATGTACTGAATTTTCTGAAATTTTTATTACTACAACGAAGCTTAACTGAATTTGCATCTGTATACTTTATCTGTATCTCTATATTTGTAGCTGCATAAAATTTCAGTTACACTCAGAACAAAGTTTTATTTAAATTCAAGAAATCGTTTTTTTAACTTTCATTTCTTTAATTCAAAGTAAAAACACCTTTAGAACAAGTATAAATTAATTTGGTTTTAAGAAATCACCTTTTTAGCCTTTTTTAAATCAAAAGAATTATTTTTTCAACATTATTTATTTGATTTAAAAAAATATTTATTTGATTCAAATACAATATCGGAAAAAACTTAAGAAATAATTTATTCAATTCTATTACCTTGAACGAAGACAATTTTTTCTTTAAATTAAAGAAAATATTTATGTTAATCACATTACACATGTACTTTTGCGACTACACAGACATTCATTTCTAAAATGCAAAGAAAAATAACATTCAAGAAATTTTTTTTAATTAAAGAAACTAAAAATTGTTTGATTCAAAGAATTTTTTTTTTAATCAAAGCAACTTTTTTCTGATGGGTGTACCCAAAATGTATAATTTTTCTTGTTGCATGTTTCACAATTTTTAGTCACGGGTAACGAAATATTCAGTAATTTCTAAGTGAAAATCAAAAAAATTTTACTTAAAATGACTAAAAATTAACTGAATTTTTAAAAATTTTATCTCAATTTTACGGAAAAGTAACTGTATAAAACTTCAGCTACGAATTTCGGAAAATGAAGGCAGAAATTTCCAATATTGTATTAGTTGCTTATTATTTAAAATTAAATAATTAAATAAAATATTTTTTCAATTTTTCAGGTTTCGCCTTTACTTTCAACAAGTTATTTGTAGATGTTGCTGTGTGATAAGTCGATCGAACCTTTCGAATCGGCAAATGCACGAGCTGTCAGGATTTCATCGCTCGGGTATCCTTCCTTCTCATTCTGGTAAGTTTATAAATTAGTTCTACTTGTAAGAATCAATTTTTATAATTAAGAACGTCCAATCAGCCTTAATATGCTGATAATTTTTTCTTATTTCTATAGGTAACTTTAATTATTGCGACTGATCAATCAAAAATAATTATTAAAATATAATATCTTTATATTCACAATTGAACACTTTTACGAGAATCTACGAGTTTTTAAGGTAGTTTTCATCCACGAACATTAGACCTCACGCAAAAATAGATAATTTTGCTTTCAAGAATAGCAATATTATTATTGAAGGGCTAATTTGAAAGAGGAAAGATTATTTTTCATGAAAAAAATTTGAAACACAAAAAAATAATTTTATTAATCAATTTTATTTTTGCCCAAACTTATTTTCTTATCGCTTCGAGCCAAATTTTAAAAAATTATGCGATTCTAATAAATCATGAATTATTTTTTCAGAGAAAAGATTCCCCACAACTTCACCGTTTCTGATTTTTAAAAATAAATTCTTTAATGGCTGAAACCATTAAGAAAACATTTTCCAAAACGAAATTTTTATAAAGAAATTGCTGAATTATATAATAATTCGAAAATTGGAAATGGTTAAGTTGTAGGGGATCTTTTTCTGGAAAAAATGATTTTTAATTTATTAAAATCGCATAATTTTTTAAAATTTGGTAAGAAGCGATAAGAAAAAAAAGTTGGGGCAAAAATAAAATTATTTTTTTGTATTTTAAATTTTTTTTCATGGAAATTAATCTTTTCTCTTCCAGAATAGCCCTTCAATAATAATATTGCTATTCTTGAAAGCAAAATTATCTATTTTTGCCTGAGGTCTAATTTTCGTGGATCAACTACCTTAAACTCGTGTAGGTATTTTCCCTTTTTTACCAGTGATTCTAATACTACTTTAATTAAAAGGATCCCAAAAATTCCCCTGTACATTAAGGAGAATAAAAAAAGATGAACTGTCTTTTCATGCATTTTTATGTTTTTGCAGATACCATATTGAAATTTATGATTATGTGCGCGCACGTTGCAAGATTTTCTTTTATATATACGCATGAGTTTGCTAAATTCACAGCCATAAGTCATAAGTACATATAATACAGGATTTGGACCGGATGTCTACAGGGAGCCTTTTCTTATCTGAAACATTTTCGATATTTTTCTTCTTACCTTCTATCATTTATATTTCAATTTTTCCACTTTTAGTAAGTCTTATTTTCAATCTCTACATTTTCCTAAAATTTTCCGCTTCATAAAACTGGATGATGATTTTTTGCCAAAAAGGATTATTAATGGGTTTTCTTTCGTCTTTATTTAAATTCAAAAGGGTATGTTAACTTGAGTTTCTTATGGCCATAAAAAAAACAAAATATTTTATTATTTCTGTATTCTGAGTAAAGAGGAGTAAAATATTAGTTGTTTTAAGGGGATTCGACACCTTTAATATTTTTACTTCTTGAGTTTAGACCTTCCATATAATTTTTTTTATGTTTAGTACCTTTATTTAGAAAGGGTTTTAAAAATTCCAGCACCTTTATGTATTTTTAAACTAAAAATTTTGAGTTTTTTTGACATTTTTGGACTTTGAATAACTTTATTGTTTTTTAACCAATTGTTATGATTCTTTTTTTATTTTGTTCCTTACAGTGTGTAGCAACTTCTTGGATATGGAAAGCACTCTAGCTAAAAAAATAACTACAAAATTAATTTTTTTTTATATTTTGAGATATTTTTTAAATTGAAGATATATGTTGATGTTGGTAATTGGCTTTAGGGTCCAAGGTTGATAAAAACTCAGAGTTTTACATAATCAGACGTTTCGGCTCTGATAATATATTAAAACTAAAAAGTTGCTACAAATTGTAAAGAACAAAATAAAAAAAATCATGACAATTGGTTAAAAAATTTTAAAAAAGTATTTAAAGTCAAAGAATGTCTAAAAAATGCCCAGGAAACTAAAAAATTTTAATTTAAAAACACATAAAGGTGCTGGAATTTTTGAAAACCTTTCTAAATAAAGGTACTAAACTTAAAAAATAGTTATGGAATATCTAAACTCAAAAAATGAAAATATCAAAGGTTAAATAAGAAAGCGTGAGGAATAAGTAATTTTGAGTCTTACAAAAATTATGAAAAATAGTAGTTAGAATATTTTGTAGCTCAAGAATCAATTTGAAGTCGTAGATTTAATATAATTTAAAAACAAGCTTTTACTAAATTAGTTGAATTTTTATGACATTTTTCATCCCATTCTTAATTTTCTTTAGTCCTCATTCAACCCCATTTCCTTTTTGAATACTGATTGAAAAAATAATATGTATATCACAGAAAAGCTCGTTAGTGATATCAGTCAATCAGATATTGAATTCTTATGTGCTAGGCTCTTTTCACCAGCACTTAATGAGAATTAGCTTAGTGAAGATAATCGGAATTCAGAATATTGATCTCGATAGATTTCAATTCTATTCCACAGTCTTTTTGAGTTTTATTACTTATTCAGTGATTACCAAATATAAATGTCTTTCAAAAGGACTGAAATTCAATTTTAATCTTTTGCAATCTTAACAAATTATGCTTTTTACGATTTTAGGTCACATGAGAACGATGTCCATTCGATGGCAACACAGTAACGCTGAAACTCACGTGCAAGCCTTAAAGATGAACTCACGATCAATGTGCGAAAAAATTCATACCGAAGATGACGTAGCTATAATTTAAAAAAGCCTAGTTATATATTTTTTAAAGGGTGTAAAGTGGAAAATGTTACGAAGGAACTAAGATTGTAAATACTCTTTCCATTCACTGTATAATTAAGACGTTAAATTAAATATTTCACTAAATGAATATATAAAATTTTATCATTTTTAATACAAATAAAAAGTTAAATATATATACTATTTTATAATTTGTGTTACGTTTTATGGGCAAATTATACTTTGAATTCAATTTCAAGTAAAATGAAAACTATGCCCAAATAAAGTGCATTGAATTAAGTCTGAATAAAGTTTTATGCGTTTGCAATAATACAACGAGAGTAATAATATAATTTATTGCTCACCTGACAATGATTAGTACCTTCATCAAGAAAAACTGCTAATAGGAACTTTATTCTTTTTATACATATAACTACATGAGCACTTTTTGCAATGTACACTAAATTTTTTACAATTTTCACAATTTTTTCTTAAAATCACGTCAAAATATATTTTATCGTTTAAGTCAATATTAATGTACCCTACCAAGTTGATTATGCCAATAAAATTGTTTCTGCTCTATAAATGAATATTTTCAATTTATTTCGTGAATAAATATCGGAAAAAAAACGTTTTCATATTAATTGTATTTTAGCATCTAAATAAGAATGTACTTTTTAAGAGATTTATTAGATACATTTTTGAGTTTTATGTAAATATAATTAATAAATAAAAGTATATACTCATATCATTCATACTAAACTTATAAAAAATAATTTAACTAAGTAGATTAATTTTCTTTTGTATAGTTCAACTTTTTATTTGCTGAAAACCCTAATTTCGACCAAAAATGAGTTTTCTATTGAAGTGGAAGACTTTAATTTTATTCTGTGAGCGTGATTGCGTTTAGCCCGTCAATTATGCGAACAGGCGTAAGAAGTTTCCTATGATGGTATTGGATTAATGGGTAAGAGATACGTTAAAGCTATCCTTCTAAGTTGGTTAAACGTACTAAGAATTTAAATGTGAATTTTCGACTTTGTTCATTTAAACTTCCCCTAGTCTAAATTTCAACCCTCTTTCAATAAAAAATGTGCACTGATTTGTGATGAATTCTGATAAAAAAATTTTTTCAAGTGATACAAGTCAGAAAGGTAGTATTGTAAAAAAATAATCATGCACTTTTATCTTTTTTATCAGTAATTTTACATAATCATGATAATTGTAGTGATCTTAAATAATTTTGTAAAATTGTTATCTTTATCGTAGTATTTTTTTCTTATTCTGGTAAATCTACTATCTAAATCTGAATCAGTCAAATTTTTACTGATTGAATCAGTGAGTTGCCTTTTTACGGATTCATCAGTGAAAAAATATTTTTCACTGTCAAATCAGTCAATTTTCACTGAAATAATCAGTGAAATTTGACTGATTCAAATTTAGAGAGTATAGTAATCGTGAAGAATTTACATGATTATATCAAATTACTAAAAAAAAGATAAAAGTGCATGATTTTTTTTCACAGTGAGGAAAATCAATAAAAAATTAGGAACTTTTATATTAAATCCGAATACATTTTTACTAGTGAAATTTATGTACACACTGTTAGAAAGTTTCACATTACAAAGATAACGTAAGAACTTTAAAGTGAACATATTCTGAAATTGCAAAATATTTACTCAGTTTTCTGAAATTATTCTTAAAATTACGGAATGCAACTGGATTGTCATAAAATTATTCTTAAAATAACGAAACTGTAATGAATTTCCAGGGCCGGCTTAAGAAGACTTGGCGCCCTAGGAGAAATAAATATTAGCGCCCCTCTGATCTGCCAAAATAAATTAATCTATCTCTAAGCAACCAGAAGTAATATTTTCGCGATCAAATAAATAAAAATCAAGATATTTTATTTGAATTAACGCAAGTATTTACTCTCTTAGAGCCTCTTTTTTTATTCTCATATAATTTTAACATACAATAGTCATTGCACGTTTAGAAAAATATAACCAATTACACATTCTTTCGTAGTAATAAAATAGCAGTGCAAATACTTGCTACAATTTTTCTTAATTAGATAATCGCAAGTTTCTTTGGTAAGATTCTTCTTATGCAATCGAAAGTCGGAATGTGCCGAATCACAAGACTATCCCGATTTTTCGCGCTTTCTGCTTGGAAAAAGATGAAATAATTTCATTAATTTAAATAGACTGAGCAATTTCATGTTCTATTGACAGAGTAGCCAGTCCAACAAGACGGTCTTCTGAAATAGTCGATCGTAAATAGGTTTTTATAAGTTTCAATTTGGAAAAACTTCGCTCAGCAGTGGCTACTGAAACGGGAAGAGTCAAGAAAATTCTGAGAGCAACAATTACATTTGGCAAGACTTCTGGAAGATTGTAATCATATATGTAATTCAATACATCCAATGGTTTTGAATTCAAAGACACTTTTCTCGCCACAGCTTGCAATTCACTACACATTTTATTAGCATCAATGTCTTTTGAATCCTTGTAAGTCAAAAACTTTTCTAGTTTCAAGCAACTTTCAAAAATTTTCTCACGCGTCTCATTTACCAAATTGTGCACATTGTAAAGAAAACCGAATGCTGAATTTACTTCGTTCAATTGAGAAAATCTTTCGTCGACGGAATTGAATTGAATTTCGAACTTTTTTCATTGATTTGTCGTTATAAAAATAAAAATTTTGGCCCGATTTTGCCGCCCCATAAATTTTGCCGCCCTAGGCACTTGCCTAGTTCGCCTATATGGTAGAGCCGGCCCTGTGAATTTCCTGAAAATTTATCTTAAAATTGCAAAAATAAATTTTCTCACATTTTATCATAATTTTAGAAAAATGTAACTGAATAAAATTTCAGCTTCGAGTTTCGGAAAATTCCGATTGTTAATATAAAATATTTATTGTTAACTCTTTTATTTTATAAGAGAAAAACAGAATTTAATTTTAAAAATTATAGAATAATAAGGGAATTTCAAATTCCAAAAAGTGCTGTTTGTATATATAATCTAAAACCTAATTTTAATTTAGATTAAAAGCAATTATTGACCCAAAATCAGTAATTTCTCACAATTGGTACGGCATTTTACTGATTAATATATATTTATCAGATTTATATACGGTTTATATTTCTTTTTAGAAGATAAAGTTCCTGATTAGGTATATATTTGTGCCAAGTTACACAGAAGTAGAGATCTATAACCTGAATAAATTTGTATCCATACCTCTCTACCATCGGAGTCGATTACGGAATATTCTCACTTCCATCTATTTTGATGACTTCGGTTTCCTTTTCGACGGAACCCTACTTGATTTAATAGATCAGTCTATAAACAACAAAATAATTGCCAATATCTATCTTTAAAAATAAATTTATATATATAAAGGAAATTCTTAAAAATAATTTTTCATGTTCTATTTTTTTTGATGGTGCAAATAAAAAGTGATGCGCACATTCGGTATATTTGAGAAATGGCACTTATACTAAAATTGCTGAACATAATCTTTTGCTCAAGGGCATTTCCAAAATTAGCATACAACGCCTCCCACAGGTATTGTTATCTTGCTTTTGAGCGAAAAAGTAAGATAAAAAAATTTGCAATCTTAAAGATATAATCATATAATAAACAAGATATAACCATTAAACTCAAATTTGAGGTTTTAGATAAATTTATATTTCATATTTCATTGAAATTTTAGCTCTAAGTGTAAAAAGTAAAGCTTTAATTAGTAGTTTAGTACATTTAATGTGAGGATGATTTTTTGAGAAATATAATACATCATTAGATGGAGAATGACGGATTTTCGGGATTAATATCTAGATATTAAAATAATGGCACAGCGATTTTATATATATATTAAGTTGTAATGTCTAAGATATTAATTTAATTTAATTATGGATACTAATTTAATTAGTATCTCAGATATCACAGCTGAATATCTAGTTGTTACAACTGAATATATGAGACAACTGCTCCATAGTTGAATATCTATTTTTCTCCGTTTAATGTCGTTTTGAAAAAACATTAAATTATCCATGATATTAAATTTGGAGATTATAAGGATTTGGAAATAAGAGTGAGAGGAATTAATACACGGAGAAAGATGAATGATCAGGATTAATATCTAGATATTCAACTAATGGTACAGCGATTTTATATATTCAGATGTAATATCTAAGATATTAATTTCCGCATATTTTAATATCTCAGATATTGCAACTGAATATTTAATATAACTGTTCCATAATTGAAGCTAGAAGATTATAAAGATTTGTAAATAGGAGTGAAAGGAATAACTACACGGAGAAAAATGTATCTTCATGATTATTATCTAAAAATTTAACTAATAGTAAGCCATCTTATATACATTCAGTTGTAATATCAAAGATATTAATTTTCGATATCTCAGATATTTCAGCTGATATCCAAATATTACAACTGAATATATATGAGACAACTGTTCCATAGTTGAATATCTATTTCTCTCCGTGTAATGTCGTTTTGAAAAAACATTAAATTTTCCATGATATTAAATTTGGAGATTATAAGGATTTGGAAATAGGAGTGAGAGGAATTACTATACGGAGAAAAATGGATTTTCAAGATTAATATCTAGATATTCAATTAATGGTACAGCGATTTTATATATTAAGATATTAAGATATTACAACTAAATATAAGAGACAACTGTTCTATAGTTGTATATCTATTTTTCTCCGTGTAATGCCGCTTTGAAAAAAAATTAAATTGGAAGATTATAAGGTTTTGGAAATAGGATTGAAAGGAATTACTACATGGAAAAATACTGATGTTCATGATTAATATCTAGTTTTTCAACTAATATGAGACATACATTTTTTATATTCTACTGTAATATAACAAATTCAAACTTCAAAACTTTGATTAATTATTTATTTGAATATTATTCAGTTTTTAATTTTCTCTCGCATTTACTCATATTATAAACATAATTAATATTGTTATTAATAACCTTATGAAAGGTAAGATATTATAGTTTAAGTTAGGTCAAAATAGAATTCTGCAACAGATGCACTGCATAAATGCTCGTCTCTAAGTGTGACCACTGTACCAATAAGGTCGTGCTGTTTATTAGTTACGTAACTGCTATAGAGTTGTCTTCGTAAGAAGCCAGGAACCACTTTCCAAATTAAATTGCCTGTGGCGTACTATTAATTAAACAGAAGAGATAGTTCTGCTTTTTTTAGTATTTACCACATAGATGTTTCCATATATACCTATATGCAAAAGTAATCTTTTTAATCCCAATTCAATATAAGTAGAATCCATTCTTCATAAACTAAAATGAAAAATTTTGTTACTAGTTTGATTTATTTCACAGATTTGAAACGTTTTATGCGATATTTCGAGAGCGATAAAAAGCTTTTTTTTAACTCATTGCGTTACAACGGGACATTCTACCTTTTTTCTTGGATTTCATTAATTATATTGATTTTCCATTAATTTTATTTATCATTTTATTGATTTTTCCCTTCAATGCCAATTTTTTTTAGCTTTTATAGAGTTCCTAGTGCTTTAAGCTAAACATAAAAAAATTTCGCAACCATCAGTTTATATTTTTTATCAGCTGTGAATAACAAAATTTCAGCTATTTCGAAAGAAAAATACATTTTCTCAAAGAATTTTTTGCCTACATGTTTTTTGTGTTTTTGATTATGAATGCAAGATTAGGTTTGAAAAATATGAAACAATGGACCGAATATATAAGGCGTGAGCAAAATCCAAAACTTCACCTATTTTCATGAATTTTGGTTTCTGAGAGTTTTTTGAGTTGCTGATTACGAGTCGGACGTGTTTTGGGTTTTGAGTTTGTCATATTGGATCCACTATCTTGAATTTCAAAAATCTGACATCGGATTCGTAATCAGAAACCCAAAGAAACATATATGCACGTTGTTTCATAAAAATTGACGCACATGAAAAATTCATGGCTCCAAGGTTTAACACGTTATGTTTAATGCTGACCTCTTAGAATTATGAAATTTCAGTCTGAAAGAGATATGATAGGAAACACGAAGTTACATAGAAGCTTGATATAATGGATACTCAAATATCGATTAACAAGTTAAAGATAACATCTCTTAGTAACCATATCCAACGCTCAATATTTCTCATAACTTAGTGCAATGATCGTACAATTCCGCCTATACTTCACCATTTTTAGTTATTAAAAAATGATATAAAATTTGAAATATAAAAATATACAGAAACAATAAGATCTAAATAAATTTTTTTATTACCTGTGCATAAAAATATCTAGGGGCCTTGTGTCACGTCCTGTGACCTTTTAATTATAAATATAATGAATGTTAATATTTATATTATGTAAAACTTGAATATAACTTTTACCATTAATGTATGTAACTAAATTGTTTAAGGAAAAAAGAATCGACTGGAAAAAATCTACAGAGAGGAAAAATCAAAATACTGTAAGAGAAAACGAAGAAGTAAACACAGAAGATAGTATTCAGAATCGCCAAGTAAGAAATCAATATCTCCACCCTCACCGGAAATGGAGATACACAACAGAAGATGCACCGCGGGATGTCATCGCACCCCAATTTTACGAGGGTCATTCAGAAGCAACAAGTAGACTTCAGGAATGCGGGAAGTATTGATCCAAAATACACAACCGATTGTCCCAAAATTCCGACGCAGGCTCAGTAAAGGTTAAAAGCCTAGACGCAGACTCCATGGGTGATCCCTACTATTTAACACTGCGTGGGAGGCACTACACAAATAAGGCTATAAAAATGCTATAAAAAGGGCCGTAAAGGAAAATTGAATTTGGGGACTAACAAAATTAGGCAGCAGAATTGGTAATAAACCGAAATGGAAATTCTTATACACACTGAAGCCGAATCAATGAATCATGTCATATACACGGATTGACAGCACGTCTACTCAGAAGAAAAAGAACTAAACTGACAAGAAATGAAATTTATTGAAATTAGAAAATATCAAAGGGGTCGAGTTCGAGAAAAACAAAATCATAAAATAGGGTGAAATGACCAACCCCCAGGATATTTAAGGAGCCCGATTCTAAGGACGAGCTCAGTAGTAGTCCAGTAGTAGTCCAGTAGTAGTCCAGTAGTAGTCCAGTAGTAGTCCAGTAGTCCAGTAGTCTCAGTAGTCTGAGTAGTCCCAGTAGTCTCAGCAGTAGTCAGTTAGTCAGTCAGCAGTTAGCAGTTGTCAGTTGGCAGTTGGCCAGTTCTTCAATTCAAGTCCGACACTTGTCAGTTCCCGTCACAAGTCCAACACATCGTCAGTTCCCATCGTCAAGTTCTGTTGTCAGTTAAGTTCCACATCGAGTGACAATCGACGTCGAGGTGTTCATCGTTGAAGTTGTTCTCCAGTTTCCACTTCCAGTACGAGAATTCAGCAGAAAGGGATTATCAGTGGCTCCAGCCTTCGGTTCCAGTCGGTTCAGAATTAACTAAGGTTAGTCATATTCAAGTTAGGGAATTTCCACTTGTAATTTTCAATAAAGGACCATTATATTAATATTTCCTTCAATTTTATTATTGGTTATCCTCGTCCCTGATTCAGTTTAGAAATCGTTCAGATTTCTTTATTGATCAAAAACGGGGAAACTCAATTATAAGTTATTATAGGTATGTGACTGGGACGTTACACTTGTAAGGCTTTAGCCAGTTTTCCTTACACCCAGAAAAAAGTTTCTTTGATTCAAAACAAATTTCTTTGAATCAAACAAATTTGTGGATTGCTATACGGTCAAAGAAAAGTTTTTTTGATTTAAAGAAATTTCTTGATTGTTTTTTTCTTTGAATTTGAGAAATGAATGTCTGTGCAGTCGCATAAGTACATGTGTAATGTGATTTAGAGGAATATTTTCTTTAATTTAAAGAATATAAATAATGTTAACAAAATAATTTCTTTCATTTAAAAAAGAATAAAAAGGTGATTTCTTAAAAACAATTTATATTTGTCCCATAGGTGTTTTTACTTCGAATTGAAGAAATTAAGGTAAAAAAACGATTTCTTAAATTTAAATAAAACTTTTTTCTGGATATACACGGAGAAACTTTTTATAGCAATAACTATTTTATTTTATAATGATAATACTAAAAAATATTAGGGATTTAGGGAAAATCGAAGTGCAATGGTAATTATTCCTAGCGAAGTGGAAATTTTGCGCAATCAAAATACTAAACAGTCAAAAAATTGTATAAAACTTTAGTATAGATTACAGTAAAATTTGATACAATCTATAGTAAATTTTAATATAGTTAATCTGAACTCCAGTATTTCGCTGTGGAAAATTCTCACTGTGCCACCTTTTTCCCTAAATTGAAACGTTGTTTAGCAAAAATTGTAAACTTGGGTTTCTCCGTGTAGTAAAAAAAAATTGGTTGGATTTTAGCAAAAATATTTTCAAATTTTAATTTAGATACATTTATCCTATAAAGTGTGCAGCTACAAGCTTTTCAATTTTCATTTTTTTGTATACATGTGCTTAGATTACCATCAAGTCGAGCGTAGGAGGAAATATATAAAGGATTTAATCGAGGGGTCCTGGAGGCGAATTTCCATGCAGTATGGAGTTTGAGGGAAAAATAGTACTCCCATCTATTTAAAAAGTGCATAGGAATTTACTTTAGTAGCTCTCATGTGCTTACCAGTGATGAAACTACGGAGGCATTTTCAACAGAATATACTTGGGTAATAATCTCTATATAAGCTTTAGACTTTCTGAAATATACAACTTGAGACTTTAAAACTTAAAGGGATTGTAGGTCAATTATTTAAGGCAAAAATAAATTCGAACCTATATCACTACAAACTCAAATTCCCTTTAACGTCCAAATAAAAGTATAATTAAAATTTTCAGAAATTCGAATCCGTTTGAAACTTTAAAACACAAAAAACCTCCTTTTTTTATTGGACTGAAGTTTGTGACGTCTCATGTGACGAATTTTTTTTTCGTCGTTTGATCTCCTAAACGATAAAAATATGCAGAAATTTGACAAAAACAAACTATTTATGGATTAACACGTTAAATTATCTCGCAAACTAAAACAGAGACATATATATATAACTTCGATTTTTGATTAGTGTCACATAGAATTACAATAAAAATAAATAAATTAAAGAATGAGTTTGCGGAGTTTATTGTTGCACTCTGTGACTGCAATCAGAAACCAAAGTCCATATATATTTGAAATTTTCTAATTTTGAGATGAATAAACCTCAAAAAAGGAATTATTTCTTCGAAAGTTTTTCTTGTTTAGTGAAAGAAAAAATGTCTGTTTTTTAGTTTATGAGATAATTTAACGTCTTTATCGTAAATAGATTGTTTTTATCAGACTTAACATTTTTTTATTATAAAAAATGTCATTTTTGTCAAAAACCACTATTTTACATATTTTTTATCGTTTCGAAAATCATATGACGAAAAAAAAAATTGTCACACAAGACGTCGCAAGCTTCAGCCCAATCCTATTTGTTGGTTTTTTCATAATTGTTTATTTTAAGAAATATTTTTTGGTCCAAATTTGTTCGGTTTTTTTTGTGTTTTGAGGGTTTGAACGAATTCGAATTCTTGAAATTTTTAATTATATAATGAACGTTTTCAAAATAATATTGATGATTTTTTTTTAAACATGTATACTTTAAAATTTTCGAATTGCACAATATTTAAAAAATTATTTTCATTTTTCAATTCAATACTTTGGTAATTTAACCCAGAAAAAAATTGGCATAAAATTTAATCCTTATTTGTATCTTGATCAATTGAATGTTTACTTGATATTAATTAGATTTTTCTCTAATATGTCACGAAGCAATGAGAAAGAATGGAGGTAAAGACAAATTTTAAAAAATGTCGCTAGCTGAAGTTTCAGATAAATTTCCTGAACCCAATATGTTATGAATCAAAAGTGGAAAGATTTACGACAGGATATTCGCTAGATTTACAATTATGTGTATGTGGGTTTTCGATGTTCAGATAAACCTCAGAACATATATAGAGGTACTTAGAAGTTTAGGATTTTGGTCAACTTATAAAAGCTTTTGTTTGTACCATACATACATTTATTAATGCCAAACGAAACCTGAAGTATCAAGTTGTTCTTCACAATAATTATTTTCAAAAAAACATTTCTCAATCAATATTAAAGATGGGGCTCAATTTTTGAATTCTCTCAAGTTTTTTGATATTATATTTCTGTAATCATAGAAATATTTTTCCTGTATGCTAAATGACTTCTTCAAATATGTTTGAATAAAGATACCTCTTAATGAAAATTTATAAAGGAGGAGAAAAGAAAAAGGAGGCCACCATAACTTATTTACTTATTTACGTTCATATTTAGGAAAAAACTTGATAAAGTAAGAATTTTTAGCAGTAATATATTGATAAACTAAAAATAGGGGAAATACTGGCTGAGGCCTGGATTGGCAGTTTATGCCATTACATAGCTTGCCAGGCCTGGGCCTAGTTTAGGCCATGATAAAATTTCTGCACGAGTTATACTACAGTTTTATATAATTTCTTGAAATTTTATTATTTCATCTGCGGAAAATGTCCAGTGCAGCAATAATTATAATTGCTTTTTAATTTTCCTTAAATTTTTAATAATTTTTGAATTCATTATCATAAAATGAAATTCCTTGAAGGATGTTTTTGTGATAAACTTTAATAGTATTCTAACCTCGATCACCATGTTATATCGTTTTCCACTACATTAATTATAGTCGTAACAGCTAACAATAAATTACATAACCTGAAGAGATTTGCTAAAGCTACAGTGAATTTTCAAGTGTTTGCAGTAATTTTTCCAATATCATTTTTCTGGAGATACAACCGCAATAGGCAAATTCCACTTTGCCCTTCAATTTTGCATTGCTAGAAAAGTTCTGAAATTTACGAAATTGTCTTAAAAATGAATACATATGACTAAATTTTCCTAAATTTTTTTAAACATTTTTTACCTGAAACATTACATTTTTCCAGTGACAAATTTTAGAATTTTCAAACACATTATCGGGATACTTAGTAATATGTATCTGAAAATCTCAAAATTATCTTCATTTTGAGAAATTGTAACTGACAGTGTTGCGAAGAATTCCGCAAGTAGAAATTTCTAACAGTGTAATGAAAAGAAAGCATGTCTACTTTCTTTTCTCAAATGAATATTTTACCAGGAAACGCAATCAAGAAACTTACTTTTTTACTTCACTGGTACATTTTGTATTATAATATTTTAATCATAACGTCATTATCAATCGTCATTAAGATTATTTTGATGTAAATGTCGCTTGAAACTAATTCAACAACTTAACATTTTAATCTTCTAGTCTTATAAAAAAATTATGCATATTTTATAAGATGGTTTAACATTAAAATAAATTCAACTATTATAATATTCTTTTTTTTCAATTAAAAAACAAATCAATATCTTTATAATGTATATATTGAATATTAAAATTAAAAAATAATGATACCCATATCCTAATATGTGACTAAAAAATATTGCAAATTTATAAAAAATACATTTATTTTCAATCTGGTCTTCAGAGAAATCATTTGAAAAAATTTCATATGAAGCAATTGACACAATTAATAATCTTAGAAGTGAATAAAATGCAGAAAAGAAATCTTATCCGTTTCAAAGTTTGTAACTTCATGAAATAATTCAACATAATAGTCCAGGCGATTTAGTGAAAAGCGCAATGTTTTCTTGGAGCAAGCTGAAAAATTGAGTTTAGGCGTCAAAAAATAAGTGAAACAACATATCTTTTCCCGTGATGTCAAATCAATGGACGTCATTGTTTAAATTACGGTTATTTATAATTTTTTAACGAAATTTAATGTTTTTCGCTTATATCTTTGATTCTTTCCATTTTATCGGAAAATAGTTTGATAAATTTTTTTTCCTCATAAAAACCCTACAAAACTAGATGCCGACCGTAAAAAAATATTAATTAGGTCAAAAGTTATGAATAAAAATAGATAATGTTTATGATGTTTAAATAAACAATCATTCAAAGGCTTTGTTTACTCATATCGCGCCGTTCAACAACGTTCGAATACTTCTTATTATTGACAATTATGTGTGCAAAACCTGGAGTCGGGAAGTTTGTTAGTTTATGACTTATGGCCTTATAAACAAATTAATAAACAATTAAGGGAGTATGGTGGGTACGGAGCTGGTCAGTCGAGAGAGCGCTTTCACTTGCTATTGACTCGCGTGGTAGCAATCTTAAATTTGGCAACGTCGCGCATTCACTCCGCTCAACCGCCGTTCCCCGCGACGTGTTTATTTCGCCCTTTGTCTAACCTAAAAGATAGACTAATGATACATAACTCAAATAAATATGAGTAAAGTCAGTAAAATGTGGTTTTGGAAGAATAAAAGAGTTACTAAAAAGGTTTATGAGCAACGATGCAAGCAAGTAGAGGTAGGAAAAAATATAAGAAACACATAATAAAGAAAATTTATTTATAAATGTTTTGTTCGTTAAACTTCAATTAGAACGTCATATATTGATTCTTGCAACTTTTAATCGTAAACTTTTAAAAATAAAGAAAGTTGCACAGTTCAAGAGCGCGTTGCGCCATTCAAAAATCCGTGCCTGCACGTAGCACGTGGAGTCAATGCGACGTTGACATATCTTACAAATATAATAATATAATAATTAATTTCTCGGGTTTGAGGTTCTGAAAAATGAGAGGGTCACGAAACTTGAACCATAGTTCAAGTAAGTTATAATACGCGTTCTGTCAAAATTACAAGTAATTCTCATTTTTAATAGTCTTATCCATGGAGACTAGATATCTTCTTCTTCTTTTGTTTGTGGCGTCTTGCAAATCTGCAAATAGCCATAACTCAACATAATGTAAATGAGTAGACGTTAAAGATCGGTTCATAGCCACAGAGCAATCAAGCGATAGAAGCAGAGACAGATATCAATCGTAACGAGTATCCAAGTAGCATGGTTAAATGTAGATAACACTAAGCAACTGCAAGATCCCGCGTAGACGGCCCGCGCAAGCCCACAGGTAGGAAGGAGGGGACCGTCCAGGAGGGCCAAATTAACAAGCCATGTGCCGCAAGCCCTTGCGGTGTCATACAACAATTTATGATTCGAACTAGGGTAGTCTCACATACTCAGCCACATATTACAAATGTATACAAAGTTAATTAAGTAAATTAAGGTCAGTGGTCCGCCCATATCAGGCAAAGAGCATTAGCAAAGTTGAACAAAAAAACGAAAAACAAAAAATTATTTACAACTTCAATCTAGGCCCAAACACCATGTACACCAGAGAGAGCGGAACTAAATTAAGATTAACCTAAGATTAAATAAGAACTAACGAATACGTGCTACGAACTAAGGTGACCTCCGGAGCTAGTTCACTATACCCCCAGTGTCCGACGCAGGAGGCGACAGTGCCGACGACTCGTAGACCTGCAAAGCCGAGTTATTGATTATTTTGTCCAACTGAGAGTCGTAGGAGCAACTAAAACTAAGTAGGGACTTTGCAGCAGTAACAATTGATGGCACGCCTGAACCCGTAGAACCCAAAGAGTCCAAGTGCGAGACATCGGCATCGACATCGACATCCGCCGCCAGAGGTGACGGGTGCGATCTTCCAGATCCGACCCCCGAAACCACCTGCGGCCTGGTAATGCCGCGCACAGTCAGATTGACCTCGGCTTCCCTGAAACTACAGTTGTTCCAAAAACAATGCCTCATGATCTCAAATTCGTATTTATACATTGGACAGTCCCTAGAGGAAGCGATGTGGTCCCCAAAACAGTTGGAGCAATGGGCCGAACGTAGGCCATTCGGACAAGTCTCCGTACGATGGTGACCTGAACAGTACTCGCAGGTGGCCTTGGATGAGCGGCACTGATCCGCGACATGCCTAAACCGTTGGCATTTGAAGCATCTACGCGGAGCTGGGATAACAGGGGTCAGCGCGCACTCAAATCCTCTCACGAAGACGAAACGGGGTATCTCGTGGGTAGCCAAAGTAAATTCTATAGTGTCCGTGAGGGAACCATCCTTGTTTGTCCTACGTCGAGCCGAGGTGATGATATCTTTAGAACTCTGATCCAGGCGGTCGATAATCTCCTTCGGGGAATATTTCGGATCCACATCTCTAATAAAGGCCTTTTTCCTGAGGAGGGAAGACGGAATCAACAGCTTGTAACCTGCCATTTTAAGATCAACAGAAAGGATAAGCGAGTTCGCGTCCTCTCTGGCATTGCAAATAATTTTGCACTGGTACATTGAATGTGTATGAAAAGAGCTTTCATGTAAAAAAAAAAATGCAAGATTCATTAAGAAAAAATGGAGATACAGTGCGATGAAGTTTTTGATCAATTGTTCAACAAATTCTGATAATGAAAGCCCGCCGCCTAAAAGATAAAAATTAATTTAAAAAATGTCATTGTACAGTCATTAACAAAAGGATTTTTAGGCATGATAAAATGTCTTTATGCATAAAATTATATTAAATATATAATTAATTAGTAAAAAATATACACTTGTAAATTATATGATTGTTGAGATATATATTTTTCTAAAACATTGAACATTTTATGCAACGATAAAATTGTGTGTATAGTTAATAAAATCTTTAGGTTTAATTCACGATAGGAGTAGAAATGTAAATATACGTGTAAAAAATAAATTATCTTGCTTGTAAAATCCTTTTTTATTTTTTCACATCGAAACATCGAATGAAACTGCAACTAATTTCAGTTAATAAATTACACGTATTTCACTGCTCAACTAGCAAAATTATTGAATTTTCAACAGTAGAAATGAATTACTCTCGTTGCGAGGTATGAAATAAAAAAAAAATAAAAATCAATCAATATTTTTTCGGAGTGCATCCAGCCCCTCCCCACCTTGCCGCCGTGCGACAGCTATCGAAAATCCGCCGCTCCGCTGATTTTGATGAATTTTTTTTCAGTGGATATTTCCACGGGGAATTTGTTGTTTACAGTTTATAAAATTACTTAATCTACGAATTATCAACATATTTTTTTTTTCGCAAGTCGTTAAATTTTTTTGAACAATTGGGCAAAAACTTCATCGCACTGTATCTCCATTTTTTCTTAATGAATCTTGCACTTTTTTTTTTAAAATGAAAGCTCTTTTCATACACTTTCAATGTACGCAATAAAAAGTTATGAAAATTAAGTGGAACACTTAGAAAAATACATTTTGCAACTAAGAAATTTATAAAAAAATTCCCTTAGTTGCAAAATGGAATTTTTTTATTAAACAATGATGATTTTCAATGTAAAATAGTGAAATCTATCGATAAAAAAATCAGCATCAACATATCTACTTCTCAGGTTCGTACAGGTTAATTGTTTATTAATTTGTTTAAAAGGCCATAAGTCATAAACTAACAAACTTCCCGACTCCAGGTTTTGCACACATAATTGTCAATAATAAGAAGTATTCGAACGTTGTTGAACGGCGCGATATGAGTGAACAAAGCCTCTGAATGATTGTTTATTTAAACTTCATAAACATTATCTATTTTTATTCATAACTTTTGACCTAAGTAATATTTTTTTACGGTCGGCATCTAGTTTTGTAGGGTTTTTATGAGGAAAAATAATTTATCAAACTGTTTTCCGATAAAATGGAAAGAATCAAAGATATAAGCGAAAAACATTAAATTTCGTTAAAAAATTATAAATAACCGTAATTTAAACAATGACGTCCATCGATTTGACACCACGGGAAAAGATATGTTGTTGCACTTATTTTTTGACGCCTAAACTCAATTTTTCAGCTTGCTCCAAGAAAACATCGCGAAAGGCTGTTTTTTGGACTATATCGCCTGGACTAGAAGTTGGAAGTAATGATCTTTCTGATTACCAGTGTTGCGAATGGAGCGGAATTAAAAAAAGACAATAAGAGCTAAATGGAAACGAAAATAGGAAATAAAAATAAATATAATATGCACTTAACTTTGTAAATAAAAATTTAAAGATAGGCTACAGAGAAAAAATATGAAGAATTAACCCAGGAAACAAAAAACCATTCACTTGCGTTAAATTTGAATGGGCTTTGAGGTGTTCTGAATTGCGTATCTATCACTGGAATTTCAGCATTAACAGATTTAAAACCAATATTTCCGATAGAAAATAATGTATTTAAAGTGAACAATCGTTTACAATACAATTCGTATTCTGTTTTTATTGTATTTCTCTTATTCAGAGTGACCTTTTAAGACTTCCATTTCATTTGGAATTTCAACTGATTCATGCGAACATCAATGAATCGTACATTGCCATTAGAAATTATTTGAGGTTAATCAGTCTTATTCAACCCCATTCACTTAACGATTTAACCAATGTCGAATGGCAGATTTAAAAAATTGCGCACAAATGGCAGATTCCAAGTGTCACCATCCGATTGAATTTTTATTTCCTGAATATGCAAATGACAGATACACAATTCAAAGAGACGCGCGTTCTATCGGTTTTTTTTCCTGGGAAGTAATAACATTATTCGTCCGAAGTTTAGCCCTGGCGAAAGTTTCGAATTGTAATTCAATCCGATTGAATTAGATCTATTCCGAAATCTGTTTCCAAATTATTCGGAATCATTCCGAACTAATCTGGAAAACGTTTTGTATTTCGTTTGATGACAAGTGGTTAAAAATCAATCTGAATTTATCCGATTCATTCTGCTACAATCCGAATAAATCCGAGCTCGAATTGATCTAAAAAAATGTTATTCGAATGAATCCAAGGTCAGAATGATTCCAAATGGTTCGGAAAGAGATTTCAGAATGGCTTGGAATAGTTATGATTCGCTCGGATTGAATTATAATTTAAAACTTTCGCCAGAGAAATGCAGGTTTGCTGTGAAATCAAAGTTTTAGCCAATTCGAGTAAATGTTCACGACTATGGAATATTGATAATGAGCTTACCGTAATTTGAAATCGGACAGCTGTCCGTGCACTGCAAACTGATTCTACGCGAGCTGAGTCTCGATTATCTTATCTCGCAGCATTTTCGATCTTCTAAACTGACGCGTGTGGTTAATTTGCGGCAAGAAGATAGCCGTCGCGTCGAGTCGAATCATTGAGTTCAAGTCAGCAATATTAAAGTAAATTCTCTTAATCCCTGTAATTCTATGTAGTTTGACATATAAAACGAACATACTCTCCAGGGGGATCATTATTATTTGAAACCAAATTACTGCCTTCACAAAAAAATAATGTGATCATAAATTTGATGTACGATAAAAAAATTTATGACCAGAAGAACTCATTACAATTGTGTTATCCTCAATTGAGGAAATAAAATAAATGAGTTTGAGAAGCATTCCTTCTACTTTTCCTTTCTTTTTCGTTATATATTATACCGTGCGATAAATATGAATTGTGACTTTTCGAGCTTCTTTTTGTCAATAATCATCTTTAATCATCTTTTCACATGTATAATATTATGAAATATTAAAAGTATGGTAACGAGAGAAAAGTGCTTCATGACAGACAATAAATGGATCCTGGATAATACTGAACACATATTTCAATTCAGATTATCTCTAATCATCAAATTATCTCTTTTTTGTTGGATTCTCATAAGTGTCTATTTTAAGGATTTGTTTTCGTCCAAATGTGCTCGTTTTTATATATATAATATGCTGTAGAAATTTCAAACTGTATGGTTACTCTCTAAATAAGAATCAGTCAAATTTTCACTGATTAAATCAGTAATTTGCCTTTTCACTGATTTACCAGTGAAAAAATATTTTTCACTGTTAAATTAATTAATTTTCACTGATCGAATCAGTTATAAAAATATATTTCACTGTTAAATCAGTTAATTTTCACTGAATTAATCAGTTAAATTTGACTGATTAACTGATTAACCTCTTTTTAGCTATTTGAATCAGTCAAATTTCACTGATAATCAGTAGATTTTGACTGATTCAGATTTAGAGAGTATGATTATGTTTTTTTTCATGGAGTGGACATGATTATAAAAAAGCAACTGATCGATTTAAAAAATCTTTGTTGAATTCTGTTCGTAAATCAATTCTGTGTCGTATGAAACACAATCAAAGTTTTCGGATAAAAATACATTTTTTATATAAGTCTTCTCAATGAAAAATTGCGGTTTTGAAACTGTTTAAAAAAATTCGTACCCGTCATCGCATTTTCATTAGTTTTAGTTTATTATATTATTTTAATTATTAAATAAAAATTTAATTGGCGGGAAATTTGTACATATTTTATTTTTAAAATAAACTAAATCACGTTATTTAATTTACTTTCAAATCCAATTTCTTAAAAATTTAAAAAATAATTTAATCAATAAAATAAGAAAATTAATAAATAAAAAGAAAGAGATATTGTAATGAAAATACTATGTGACGAAATGAGGATTTTTTCGACATTTGTGAAAAAAGCCTTTTTATATTGGAGATACTACAATATTAAATGTAGACAGTTTATTGATTATCTTGAGACTAATCGATTAATCTATTTATTTTTACTACAAGCTTCTGGTTATTTTAATTAGAAAATTTGGTTGATAATAATAGAAAATTGTGGTTATTATTTTCTTGTAAAAAGTTTTTTGGTCAATATTACTAGTAAAAAAGATTATACAATACTCTGTAAATTCACATATTTAATGAAAATATTGATTTTCACCCCTTAAAATCACAAGTTTATTTATACTTTTAAGTGAAAAGGGGAAATATAAATTGAATGATTTTTCTGTATTTTCAGGATAATTTATACGAATAGGAAAACAATAATTTTTCCTTTTTAATAGCATAATTATCCTGAATATACAGAAAAAGTTTTTTTTCGTATTATTTATCTTTTTTATTTAAAAGTCAAAGGAATTGATGATTTTAAGGTAGTTCGTTCACGAAAATTAGACCTCAGGCAAAAATAGATAATTTTGCTTCCAAGAATGGCAATATTATTATTGAAGGGCTAATTTGAAAAAGAAAAGATTATTTTTCATGAAAAAAATTTGAAACACAAAAAAATAATATTAATAAATTTTATTTTTGTCCAAACTTATTTTCTTATCGCTTTGAGCCAAATTTTTAAAAATGATGCGATTCTAATAAATCACGGTTCATTTTTTCAGGAAAAAGATTCTCTACAACTTGACCATATGTATTTGATAATAATTAATTCAATTTCAAAAATAGGAAACGGTCATGTTGTAGAGAATCTTTTTCCTAAAAAAATGAACCGTGATTTATTAGAATCGCATCATTTTTAAAAATTTGTCTCGAAGCAATAAGATAATAAGTTTGGGCAAAAATAAAATTTATTATTAAAATTATTTTTTTGTGTTTCAAATTTTATTCATGAAAAATAATCTTTTCTCGTTCAAATTTCTTGAAAGCAAAATTATCTATTTTTTCCTGAGGTTTAATTTTTGTCAACAAACTACCTTAAAGTTTGAAAAACCAATATTTCCGTTAATCACTTTTTGGCACCCCTGAAGTTTTTTTGTTGCCATGGCTACGTCTTATTTTTTGTGGTATCTTTCAAAGCTGAAAATGTATAAGAAAGTGTGGGAGTTGCTAAATTTGAGGGACTTTGGCAACTTGAAAATAAAAGTTAAAGGTAAGTATACATTAAATTTAGAAAAGAAGAAGATATGGACGCGGAGCAAAATATTTGTCTTCAATTACTAAACTATTTGGAAACGCATGATAAATTCTAAAGCGTCGTAGTTTTTTCTAATAATTCATATTTATTAGGATTTCCATTATAGAATATACTAAATTGCCGATAAAAATTCCCATCTAGATGGTAAAATAAATCGAATTAATAGAAAAATTTTCTAATAATTTAACTTATTTACTAATTTATTAATTAATTTATTTATTTATTTTGCCATCTAGATGGGAATTTTTATCGGTAATTTAGCGTGTAAAAATAATCAGTTATTCCTGACTGATATTTGATCATTGTTGACTGAAAATCAATTGCTTTTGACTAATTGATAAGCAAATAGTTAGTCACTCATTAAAATTATTAAAAATTCTAACTGATTTAGATTCAGAGAAATTGTCTGATTTAATTCAGTTAACCAAAATATGTGTTTAGTCTAACCAGAATTTCTAGTTATATTCCGAAACTACTAGAAATTTTCCTAGTTGAAAATTCTGGTAATTTTGAGCAGAAATTCTTATTGAATTTATTAGAAAACTGATTATACTGACCAAAAAGATTTTAACCAGAATTAATTATTTTTTTGGTTGAAATAACCAGAATTTTGAATAATAATAATGAATAATAAACGAAACTCGACGAAAATTTCCCAAATCTCTGAAAGTTGTGTGTTGTCATATGAGGAGCAGGGCCCAACGATGTATAAATTAAAAATTTTAACAGCTGTAATTGGTGTGTCTTTTGTTTAAGTTGACATGTACAATTTGTCAATGATAAGAATATACGAATTTGGATAGGAAGGAGTAAAAAACAAATA
Organism: Diplolepis rosae; assembly: GCA_030998225.1. Taxonomy (NCBI): domain Eukaryota; kingdom Metazoa; phylum Arthropoda; class Insecta; order Hymenoptera; family Diplolepididae; genus Diplolepis; species Diplolepis rosae. The sequence goes on from JAPYXD010000677.1 coordinate 110,248, forward strand.
TCATTAGACTTTTGCAAAAATATTCAAATCCGGGTAGAAATTTAGACTCGATTCTTTTTAATTGAAATGCATGTATTTCCTAATGAGATGATCAGATTTACACAAACGCACACACAATTTTGTACATTATATTTTTAACGTTTATATTAAAATAAAATATAAAAAAATATAAAACGTTTTGGATTTGGTTCACCTAATACACAATTCAAGATCAGAAATAAAATGATCGTTAAAAGCTGTCCTCGAATAACGTGAAGTTGATAAATAATGAATGGATTTGATGACATCGGAACTTCTATTCTATTATATAATTAGGGATTTTCACTTTTGTAAACAACTAACTTAACTTCGTCACACACTGAGAAAATTCCTTTCATTGGGAATGTACAGAAAGGGATCTTATTTTGAAAAAAATTTACTGGTGAAAATATGTTTTATTAAACACAAAAAATTAAACTAAACAATAAATTCGACTAATTTTGACAAATTTTTTACATCAGTAATTCTGTTATTTAGCTCAATTATTTTTGTATAATAAAACATATTTCCATTGATAACAATTGTTTAAGATTTTGGAAAAAAGTAATAAACATAATTCACAGCGTTTGGGCCCTTGTTATTGATAACGTAAACAATTATATTAATTTATTACAACATATTTTCATTTTAGGGGCCTCAAGCGTGAAAATTTGATGAAAACTTAAAAATACAAAATGTTTGAATTTTATTATATGATCAAATAAATCTTAAAATTTTTCATAATTCAAGCCGCAGTGATTAATAATTATTGCCTCTATGAAATAGATATGTCATGTACTTTATATATGTAATTCTAATGTTACTTTTGAAACAGCAATAAAAAAGTTTTGTTCAGGATCGTGTGCAATGAGCCGAAGTTAACGCATTTTATCTTCCTGTTGAGATATAGAATTTTTAAAATTGCTTTTGCGTATTTTGAATTGTAAATTTTCACCCAGTAAAATGTTATTCGTTCATGTATAAATACAAGTATGTATGTTTGCTGGATGCTGTATACTTATACAATAATTGTGATAAAATAAATATAATTTAACAACAAATTATGTAATATTGTTATATACTGTAGTATATAGTGCGATATAACTTAAATATATTAAGAAATAATGAATGTTGTACACTTAATGTTGAAAGTAAAATCTTTTACGATTTATGATTTCTTTTCATGTTAAGGGTCGCATGAAAGTGCCGTAGAAAATAATCTCTTGACATTTTCATCCCTTCAGTTTGCTAAGAATAAATGCCTATCTTTTATATTTCCCTCACAAATAAAATACGTCAAATCACGTACTACAATTCACAAAAGCTAACCAAAAGTAAAATATTTTTCATAGAAGACGACATACAGAAAAAAACATTCCTAAAATTTACATGAAGTTCGGTACTTATTCTTACAACTGGACGTTTTAGTAGATTTTACGAGAATTTCAGTTCAATTAAGAGATTTTCCGTATGTCTCACTTAGCATTCAGTAAAATCGACAGAATATGAAAAAATCTGAGTTTACTGTAAGATAAGTGAAACATACAGAAAATCTGTTGATTCAAATGAATTTGTAAAAACTACTAAAAAGTCAAGATATAAAAATAAGTACCGAACTTCTTGTGAATTTTACGAATCTTTTTTCTAATTGAAGGAGGAATATTACTGATTTGCAATTTTGAACAATAATAAATAAATTTTTGTTACGAAAATATAAAGTACAGGATAAGCTGAGTAAAATAACAACCGCGAAATATAGGCCAATGAAATTGTAGAGTGTGTTTTTATTTAGCGCATATTGTGTAATTTTGTACGGCAATTTTTCTTTCCATAATACTGGAATACTCCTCTCACGCCCAAGAAAATTCTCACAATTGTGTCAAATGCGAAAAGTGTTTGGAAAATAATGAATTTCTTTAGATTTTAATATTGTTTATCACAATAATGACATGCTTGAAAATTATTTCATATAAGTTATTTTTATAATCTTCAACAATACCTATTTTGTTTAGATAAATTACATTTTTTGGACAATTTTCAGTATTGATTTAAGGTAGTTGATCCACGAAAATTAGACCTCAGGCAAAAATAGATAATTTTGCATTCAAAAATAGCAATATTATTACTGAAGGGCTATTCTGAAAGAGAAAAGATTAATTTTCATGAAAAAAATTTGAAATGCAGAAAAATAATTTTATTAATAAATTTTATTTTTCAATCTGATACGCGACTAGTGATTCTCCGATAATGTAGGCAGTGACAGAAATTTCAAACTCAACTAATTAATTTGAAATTTTATTTTTGCCTCAACTTTTTTTCTTATCGTTTCTTACCAAATTTTGAAAAATTATGCGATTTTAATAAATTACAAATCACTTTTTCAAGAAAAAAATTCTCTACAACTTAACCATTACCAACTTTCGAAAATGAATAAATTATTATCAAATTCGGCAATTTTTTTATAAAAATGTCGTTTTGGAAATGTTTTTTTAATGGTTTCAGCCATAAAAGAATTTATTTTTAAAAATCAGAAACGGTGAAGTTGTGGGAAATCTTTTCTCTGAAAAAATGATTCATGATTTATTAGAATCGCATAATTTTTTAAAATTTTGTAAGAAGCGATAAGAAAAAATGTTGGGGCAAAAATAAAATTTATTAATAAAATTATTTTTCTGTACCTATTTCAAATTTTTTTCATGAAAATTAATCTTTTCTCTTCCAAAATAGCCCTTCAGTAATAATATTGCTATTCTTGAAAGCAAAATTATCTATTTTTGCCTGAGGTCTAATTTTTGTGAATGAAAACTACCTTAAAATTTTATATTTTGTACTTATCTGCGTTGATCATCACAATTATGAGGTTAAAACTATTAATTAAACAAAACAACAATATCAAATAATTACCAATCAATGAATTTGAGTTTAAATTGTGTTTAAATACATGTAATGTATTTTTTTCAAGTTGCATAAATAACGTTTACATGAAAATCTTTATGAAATAATATGGTTTCAAAATTTTATTATTGGTATATTGCTACGAAAGTAATATAAAATACAATAATTGTACGTGTACCTTCTGAAAATAAAAATTACATATTTTTTTTATTTATACTCATTACGAAAAAACCAAGATTTAATCCAAAACTGTGGAAATGTAATTCAAGAGTGACTTTATATTAGCTTCTCATTCTTGAATTATATTTTCACAATTTTGTATTAAATCTTCAATTTCATAAATATTATTTGAAATGAAAACTACAATTTTGGAAGACGGCTCCTTTTTCTATCAAAAACGACAATTTCTTTACCGCAAGATCAGGAATCTTGTGATCGGGATTGTTGACCCCATTGTCTTCGTCGCCTTTGTTGCTCAATTTTTGCTTCTTTGTTTTGGATTGTTGATCATCACAAGCACTTGTCTCCGCAAATGACAATTCGTCATGGAAGTTTCGTTTCATTATTTTGGTCGAGTCATCCACGGGGAGTTCTTTCGTCATAAATGAGTTTATGATGTTAGCAGTAGCCGTCTTATTTTCGACAGATTCTTCGATGTAACCTTGTACAACAGCGTCGCTTTTCCAGCCCCCATGACGTTTCAAGGCTGAATTGTCAGCGCCAGCATCAGTAAGGACTATTGCGGAAGTGCGATGATAAGGATGAATCGTGTACTTTTCAGCTGCTTCCAGATTCAAGTACGAAGCTATTTCTTTAGGAATCGATTCGATCTTGTGAATTCCAATGACTTGACAAGTGCACTTTCCCATATGATATCGCAAGAAAAAGCGATCCGACTTCGCTTTCTTGGGACGAAGACTTATGTATTTGTTGACGTTGGAGACATCTTTTTCAGGTATGATGAAAGCACGAGATTTGTTGGTTTTGGTTTCAGCAATTTTGATCAACAGCGAATTTCCTTGTTTTGAAACGTCTGTGACCTTCACATTGAGGAGCTCATATTTTCTGAGTGCGCCGTAGATTGTAAACATTAGGATTACCTTAAAAAAATACACATATTCTGTAAATACTTGTACTTGTGAGTTGTTTGTACATACTTCTTATGAAATTTGTATGAAAAATGCAAAACACATATTTGAACTGAAAATATTTTTATCGGTTTTCATACCTTGTGTGTGAGATATTAAATATCCGGAGCTTCTTGCAAAAACTTGTTCATTTGCGCGACTGTGAAGACCTTCGCTCCCTTACTTTGAAAACCTTTCGCTTCTTTCCTCAACAATGAGGTTAAAGCAGAGTATTGGGCAATATTGATTTTCTCTTTTAGGTTCAACGTTTTTTTGAGCATTGAATAATGATTCCACAAAGTGGATGGCTTGTATTTCTCCTTCAATTGAGTAAAATATGCCATTAAGATATCCTCAGAGGACGATGTAGTAAGAATTTGCTTTTTATAATTCTTAAACTTTTCGTAGGCTAGTTCGTATCTTTCTTTAGAATTTTCAGGAAGTAAATCGTTGAAAGCATTTCTAGCTATTTCATCGTCTATTAGTTCGAAATTATCAGTTTCTTCCATTACACTTGATAATTCGCGACTGGATGCGGCCATTTTGATTGAAACTTGTATAGTAGTAGCGTGTTATAATAGAGTAGGGATGGGTAATGCTCGCTGAGTATCGATTCCTCGATTCCGAATAATGGTGTCGACTCCGGAGAATCGAAGAATCCATGATGGGAATCGATTCTTCGATTCCGATTCCAATTTCCCCAACTCCTCAAAAAGCCCGCGAATATTCAAAATTTTAAAGAGTACACGGGCAGTATTTGGAGAAGCTTGATGCAAATATTAAAAACAATTAAATAAATATAAGTTTCAATTGATGTTTAATAGTTTTTTTAGAAAATTTATAAACTTTTTATTATATTTTGTACATTTAGAAAGTAAATGACGCGAAGATTAAATGTGACTAGTGCAATAGTACCATATGAACATAATAAATATTATAACTAATGCTTTTCTTGAATTATCGTTTGAGGAAATTTAAATTAATTAAATTTAAGTCCTTAAATTTAAATTTAAGGACTCTACTTTCCTTTCCATGTTTCCAAGTCAATGGACGACAAGAAAAGCAAGGAAAACACGATAAAAGCGTGCTTCGACGACATATTGAAAATTGAAAAGAAGAAAGTCGACACCAAGGCGCCAGGAAATCCAACCAACGGAAAAGACCTACAATGAAATGACCGAAACACGCCAATTTGCCAATGACCAATCACAGATTGTCTTTAGGAAAGCGAAAATTTATTTTCTCTTAGCTCTGTGATCGGAATTGATGTCGATTCTGACGAAGCATCGATTCTTGGAATCGATTCCCAGAATCAAGAATCAATTCCAAAGATTCGAAGAATCGACACCCAAGAATCGATTCTTCGAAGGAATCGGAATCGACTTGGCCATCCCTTTAATAGAGCATGCGCAGTTCAAATGTACAAGGCTTTGTCAGTAGGGTGCTAACGCTGTACGAAGAAGAAGAAGAATAAGAAGAAGATTGTGCTCCGCTGTATGGCTATAGGCGTATGCGGAACTCTCAACTGTAGAGGAAAAACGAGTTTCCGCGCCGGAGGCTCATAAAGAATATTTATACCATCCATTTTTTTATCAGATATTTATTGGTATTTTAATAATGAACAAAAAAAATCAAAATTCAAAAAGTTACAGGCTGGTAAAGTAGGGGGTAAAAAAAAGGGCGCTTCCTGGTTGACACGATTCCAATCCTTCTAGTCATCTGGAACAAAAAAAAAGATTCTTAATCAGTAAGGATGTCATTATAGTCACTACCTCAGAGAAAAAAAATTCGCAAACTGGCGATTATTTGAAAAAAAAGTCATTTTTTACCCTTTTTACAGTTTTGGATTTTTTTTTAATAGTAAAAAACAAAATTTTGACAAATCCGGTAGGGGTGATTGAGGGTTATATAGAGTTAACATGTCAACCGTTTTGAAAAAGTAGTTTCGAGATAAACGCGTTTAAAGATTTGAGTAAAGTTTCAGGCTTTTTATATTCTTGAAGGTCTAAACTTTGAAAATATGCAAAAAAAATCGATTTTTTCAAAAATCCTATACCAGAATGCCCCTTTAAATAAAAATCTATTTTGCACAAAGATTATTCTTACCCAAGGTAAAATATATAACATTAATTCACAATTATTATTGAAACTAAATAAATTAATTGAAAGGTATTTTAGCAAGTCAAAATTAATTACATTCTTGGATGATTTATTCGCTTATATATGGCGATAAGTATAAATATTAATTTGTCCATAAAAACATTACAACAATTTCTTACAAGTATCTGTTAAAAAAAAGATACATTCATAATTCTATTTATACTAATTAATTACAATAATTATACAATAAATTTTATGTATTGCGATTCTCTTATATTACATATTTATAGTTTTTCGGAGCATAATCACTAACTTAAAATTATCAATAATACGAATACTGACTGACAATATTAAAAAACATCTTTCAATTAAGAATTGTTTTTCTAAATTTTCAAGAAAATCTAGAATTCTTGAAAATAAACATGCACTACGTTTAGCATAAAGAGATAAACAAATTTTTAAAGGTTTGTTGAATTTTATTGCCATTTTTTTAAAGAGGATTTCTAATAAAAGAAATTTGAAATGTTTTTGATATTCAATTTAAACCACTGCAGTAATTTTTTAAATATCTACATTACAGTTAAGAATAATAGCATAATTGGAGTCATAATGGTAAATTACAATGCATTATGTATGAAAATAGTAATTACGCAGTAAGTTGCAAGAGCAGTTACAATTTTGAGTATATAATTATGTACACTTCACTAAATAGCAAAATCCAGAATAACTTGTCTTTTTTAGATATATACATACATATATATCAATTGATTCTCGCTCGTTATTAGAATAATTGTGAAGAGATATTGAAAAATGCACACCTGGTGTAACTTACTCAACCTCGTAAAAATAATTCTTGTACAGATTTTGTATATTGTAGATAACGTTTCTCGTGTAATAAAATTAGAAAATCGGATGTACCAGAATGAAAAATATTTTATCTACTTTTCCTATCTTTGAACACAGTTATTTGGATTATTTCTTGAACACATCGTGAAATCCAGTGCTCTAAAATTTTAATAACATTTACATAAATACATTTCAGTACATCAGAATTCAATGTCAGTAGTAAATTATCAAGGTAGTATGGTACACACTTTTCCCTTTGAAGAATATAATATTTTCGAAAATATGCATTCTATATGCAAGCAGGAACAGTAATTTCTTAATTTTTCTTCCTAAAAATATGATGGCCAAAAATGTGTACAGTACTGTCACATTTTGTAAAAGTTTTGGACAAAAGAGAATTAGCCACTTGCTTAGCAATTTTGCTTGATAACATAATTTGTTAAAAGTAGTCATCACTGATTCTAATATTTATTTGGCACAAAAGTTTCAACATAAGGTATATTATCGATTGAAAGTTGGAAAAATAACGTCGTGTTGTGGAAATTTTGTTGTCATATTTCAAAACGGGTTCAAATACTTTCATTTCAATCTGGATACTTATGATTTTATAGTGTACGCACATCAGATGTAAGGCCAACTATATTACATGCTTATCTCATACTTGGTCAAGCGGTCCGTTAATTCTTCTTCTCATTTTTACAAGTACATGTACAGTATTTACATTTAAACGTAACGAGATAATAAGATATTTTCGCTAAAAGAAATTTTACAGAGTCATTTTCCCTTTTTGGTGTCTTATAACAAAGTAAAAGCTTTACACGAAGAAATTTCCAAATACATTTCGAAACGTGGCAATGAGAAATTCAGGTGGGAAATTAAATGAAACAAGTGTGTGAAATTTCGTGTTTATTGCAGTACAAAATAAAACTGAAATAAAAAAGCAGTCAGCGAAATAAAGCTACTTCGAAACTGTCCAGTTTTAATAAAATATTAAAAATGAGCATAAGACATAAATAAAGATAAAATTCAATGTATGGTGTAAAATTCCTCAAGTGATACCACTTGCCCTTTGTTCCACATTTGTTTGACAATTGATTCAATTCTGAAAAAATGTATTTTGTCCAAGATTGTAAAGTTATTTAAGGTGAAAATATATAAATAATTGAATTTTAAAAAATTTCAAGCAAAATTTCATTTAAGGATTTCTACCTCACATGTGAATGATGTAATGAAAATTCCTCGTACTTTTATGATTGTTTGCTCGTTTTTTAATTAGTGTTCCTTGCGAGGTATTAGATGGCAAACTAATATCTTGTTTTTTTGTATACGCATTTTGATGTAAAACTAACATTCACAAATTTAATGAATAATTTAGTACATAATTTTTGTAGCTGAACAACACAGGATATTTGATTGAACAGATTAAACGTAGAATAAATAATTTATAAAAGTCACACGAAATGGCATAGCAACAGTAAAATTTGGGTTTAGCAAATATTAACGCAAATATTAACTCCAAAATTTATTCAATTTAGTCAGTTGCAAACCTAAACATTTTTCGTTGAGAAGATAAATCAAAATTTACTATCTGTTTTATCTATTATTTACTGAGCTCTTTACATCAAGATTCTAGAAAAAAAAAAAAAAAAATAAAGAATTCTGCAACTCACTTCTGAGACTCCGGGATAAAGAGTTGTACTGCATAAAACAGAGCATTGTGAAAAAATATTCATTCAAGCACAGCCTTTGCTAAACCCATTTCTCATAATCTGGTTTAACAGCCCAGATTCAATGATACGTTATTATTAACATAACGACTTATAGAAACTTATCACTATTTAACAACACGTGTCAACAGTGTAAAATAGTAGTTTTTAAATAAGTTTGACAATCAATAATTAATTATAATAGCTCATACGAAGCATTCTATTATGCGTTTGATAAAATAAACATTTCACTTCATGGTATCGAGCTGGTGCTTTCTTATCTTGACATAGCAAAATAAAACGTTTTAACCTTTTTTATAAAGGAAAACTATTCTGCTTAAAGGTTTATGATTACACAAAACCAGACAAATTAACTTGAAATTACCAATGCAATTTAATTGTAAGAACAATGATTGAAACGACATTTTACAATGATTATTTATCAAAGATTATCTCTTTTCAAATCTAGCAGAGAAATTTAATAGGTATAATAACTCTGAGAATCATCTAAATATTGCCACATTTGCTTGGAAATAGTTTTTACGTCAGTCCATTGCATTAACAATTTCAAGTATAAAAATCGCACTGGCTTTGAATTAATTGAACACATATTTCAATAAACAGCACATTAGAGTCTATCAATAATATTATTTGAGGCAGTATTATAATAATATTGAATGATCTATTTTTTTTTAATTCAAGGTTTCGGTTTCGCTTGTATAAAAAATAGCAACCATATCTCTGTACGAAGATGTCATTCATAAGATTTTTCTGTAATTTTGAAGTAAGAATATTCTAAAGTATTTCAATATATGGCTTTGTTAGATTACATAACGAGAGTTAGGACTGATAAAATCAACTTTTTCTTGTATGATGTAAATTTGAAAGAAATATTTTGAGATTTTTAATAATAATCTATTTTATATTCACATTTCTCCGAGCAGATCAAAACATACGACAACATAAAATGATTCTTTTCTTAGCAGTCTAGAGATATTTCTACAGTATGTTACATCTAATAGATAATATCACTTTTCGTGTTTTCTGTATTCACACACTCGATTGCATCACTTTTACATTTTCTCGAGATATTCACACTGGCAAATTCAAAATATTTCCACTTCAGAAGCGGGATATCATTTGAGAAGTAAAGTTGTGATTGTGAAAATAATTTTTATGATCAATATTTCAATTAAAATATTGTACCTTTATGCAAATACTCTTTTAAAAAAAGTTTTAATAATTGCTATTTTATAAATTTTAATTATTACTTATCAATACTTTCACCATCACAACTTTACCAATAGGTTACAATTGTGCTCCTACCGACATAATTTATCTCCCACTGATTGTTAACAATATTTTTCTGAACAGCCAACTTTCGTTGGCGTTCAAGTCACGAGCTTATTCATTTTTCAAGTGGAATGTACTTCGATCAAAAGAAAAATAGCAGCATCCGCTCGATCTTTATATCACTTTTAGACGATCGATATACTAAACTGTAATTATACTCAGGCAAAAAATTGTTGGACCTGAGTACTTATTAAACAAAAAGTAACATAATTCTTAACGTGTTGATAAGTTCGTCGTATTTTATGATACCTACATCGAATTAAATTTATTCTTAAATATAACTTATTACCAGACTTCAATTTTTTCTTCGAAAAAGCTGATTTAGTAGAAATTATACCAATAATCTCAGAATACTGATATTATAAAAAGATTCTTACATTTATTTCTAGTCGTCATTATTCTTGAGTAATTTCTACCATTTTAGTTTTTTCAGCGTCAGATTATTCTTGTTAATAGAATCAGAGATAATTGAATCCAACTTATTTTTTGCCCAGTACGAAACGACCAACCTTACATATATTCGAGCGGAGCAAGGAAAGTCTATTTTGTTCTTATGAGTAATATAAGTCCTTATGAGTAACAGCCCCGATATTTCGCCAAAAGCGAAAATTTACCCTGCGGCAGAGTTGGCCAAAAACTGCCGCGCCCCCACGAAACCACATTGATTGACTCGAACACTTTAAACTTTTTAAATGGAGTAACTCGACATCGGTTTTCCCCGTTAGTAAGTTTTTTTACGCAAGCTATACTTTATCTGAACCGTTAGGTTGTCCCTGAATCAACTAGCTCACATCATCACTAAAGATGTCACACGCTATAACATGCTTATCTCGTTATAAATTGCTCTCACCTTACAACTCCACATTAGTCTAACGACATTTTCTATTTATTAAGAAATATTATTCTTCCACAAAATAGAACTGAGGATATATCTTGAACAAGTGAAAATATTTTCTCGCAGGCTATAAGTAATTTAAACAATTTTTTATCTATCAGCAGGTTTACTAGCTAGAGACTTTATCTATTCTAAACTCTAAGCTATAATACTTTTGAAAAATAATTGATAAGAAATTTGTAAATTCTCATACGAGAGTATTTAAACCGCATTTAATCCAATATTGTGAAATTTTTAATATCTCCTATTAAGGGCATGTGTTACTTGAGAGATTATTAATTTGAAAGGAACTATATTTAATTTCTACATGTTTACAATCAGAATAATTAAGATTATCGTATAACATTTTATGAGAAGATAAGATAGATCAAAATAGGCATAGACTATTTTGAGTTTTGATAATAAAAAAAAGTTTTTCGAAAAATGATGATGAAATTAAATATTTTTAAATTATTCAAACAAAAAAAAGTCTATCTATGCGCGTATTTTTATTTATATTTGCTTCTCAAAAATGTATGTATTATAATTGAAATTATTTTAGACGAGAACACTGAGAAAAAGTATTTGATTGAATAAAACAAAATTATTTGAAAGACTTTCTTTGATTTAAAGAAATTATTTATTTGAATTAAATAACATTTGTTTAAATTAGACAGTCGACCGGCAATTGAAAGACCCGGACTCGAATCCCGGCACAGTCAAAAGCCTCTCTTTTTACACAGAAATATTTCAAAATTCTTTAAATTTGAACATTTGTTCAATCCAAACAAAATATTTTTAGGCCAAATAAATATTTTTTAATATATTTATTCATATAAATATTATATTTATATAAATATAAATAAATATTTGATTTAAGGCAGAAATTTATTTGATTTGAACAAATTTTTATTTGCTTCAAAGATACTTTGTTTGAATTAAACAAATTTTATTTAATTCAAATAAATCATTTCTTTAGATCAAAGAAAGTTTTTCAAATAAATTATTTTCTTTGATTCAATCAAATCTTTTTTCTGAGTGCATGTAGAAACTTAAAATCAATAAGTTTGCTATTTCCAAAGTACATATCACACGCCCTTGATTTATAATAATCTGTAAGAGACTATATTAAGTGAATAAGTAGATGAGATATAAAGTTCGCCTGGATTTTCGGATATTCGTCAGTCTATTTTAAAGGTCGTATCGAAGCTCGGGGAAGCTTAGATCAGAATGAAGCACTCTAGGTATTGGCGATCTAGAATACCTTACCACAATGGACGGAACGTACATGTATAAACTATACATGTTACTCGCCGGCTTCTGTTGCGATTTATTGCGACTCGTGAATTTATGCTATTTACAAGAATGTCTACGTGAGTAAGGTACGTATATGTGCCTTAGCCGAGAACTTGCGGTACAACGATTTACATCACGTAGCTTCTACAATCTCACCGATCTTCACATACGACCCAAGATGGAGTTTAACGGTCAACGCACATGTAACAGGAAGCGGCACAAAACCAACTGACAGAAAATACAAGGGAATATTACGTTCATCGTATCTACGGCATTGTTCTTACATTTCTCACACATACCACATACCCATAAACATGTTTCATACAAGACGAAGAAATGTTCAATTTAAAAAAAGATCTTTTGTATTTCCAAGTTGTTTTATGTCTTTTCAATTCTATAATGAGAACTTATCTGAAAATTTAAGACTCGTCGACGTTAAAACGTTTCTTCCAAGTTTCAGTCAAGTTCTCATGAGTAAATAAATACCTTAAAAAATGTTCTAAGTCAATGCACTCTTTAAATTTTGAATTAGTGGAAATTCGTTCACTCACCAATTAGTGAAAACATTTGTCAATTTTTAGTAACATTCAGGTAATTAATCAGTAAATTCAACTACTTTAAAATTTCAACTTATCTGAATCAATTGGAATCCTTAAATTTGGACGTTTTTTCTGTAATTTGAGAATTCGGATTACTTAAAATTTTGAATTACAGTTTTGCTTGGACATTAAGATGATTTTGAGTTTGTAGTGATATAAATTCGAATTCTGTTTTTGATTCAACTAATTCATAGTAAAATTTTAATAATTCAGAGTAAAATTTCAACTGATTTACAGTGAACATTTCTTAATCATTGAAAATGAACGCAATCACGCTAATACTAGTAAATTTTACTCTGAATCAGTTAATATTGACTAATTCAGATTTAGAAAAAAGACAATTATTCAGAAAAGCTTTGACAATTTTTTGTTGCTTATTCATAGATGTTTTCAGCAATTTCTATTCGATGAGTTTTACATAAAGCTCTTTTCCGTTGATGATGGCCAGTTTGTGAGATAAATTTATTGGGGAATAGCGATGCGATTAGGATTTCGATTTATTGCTCGTGTTCTTGATCCTTTTCAACGTGGAAAGTCAGCATCCATGGTAAATACAAGATGCTAGACTGCCGTGGGGGCCCTCGAATGTCAATGCCACTTCGCTTTTTGAACGAATATATCCGCCCGCAAATTCTGAGCGAAGCATATGCCAACGATCTGTAAAAAAAAGATCAATTAACTTTTCAAGGCAGAAGTTTTGGTGTAACGCGCTGAACTTTATTTTTCATTTTGCTATTTTTAATTGGCATTTTCACTTTCATAAACAGCTGACTTCACTTTATGAAACACTGGTCATATTTTATTTTTCAATTTCTGCAATAAAATAATAATAAATAATAATAATAAAGCAGTTTTTGAAAAAATGTGATTTGTGAAAATACGTTTTATTATTCAAAATAAATCAAATAAACTAATAAAATTATGAAATACGTGGAAAAACCAGTCAAACTTAGTCAAATCTTTTGTTTAGTTCGATTTCTTTTGTCATATTTTGTCAAATAAAATTTATTCAATGAATGCTTCTTTATTGTAGAAATTAAGAAATCAAATTCCTGTACACACAATATTACTAATATTCCACGAAGTAAAGTTAGTAGTTTATGGAAATAAATCCCTTATATTTTTCCCAGAGATCGTTTTATTAAAAATTGTGTGACTAAATGCGTTTTTAAAAGAGGAGAGTTGAAATTCTCGTTAGTAAAAGTCGATATTGAAATCACAGAATTCGAAATAGTTACTAATGCAATCGTAAGTTTTTGCAATGTTCAGCGCGTTATATCTATGAGTGATAAAAACATATATTTATGAATAAATGGTAATAGGCTACATATATATTTAAATAATAAATTAATATCACATTTATATAGCATTTCTGTCAATAAAGCTAATATACATCAAGAAATATTGCCTAATAAACATAAAAGATTGACTATAAAAATACACAGGATTTTTAAGCTATCATTTTCAACAAACACAAGCAGCAATTAAAAAGAATAATGAAGCTCACCTTAATATATGAAGATTTTAAATCCTGGTATAGCTTCCGTAATTATGTTATATGTATTAAAGGTAAAAACAATTTCTAGTCAGGTAATGAATGTTTTTATAAAATTCTGAATTCTGAAAATCAGTATTTGTGTGAAATCCGTTGTAAAAGAAAATAATTGAACCCGATTGGGACCGATTGATCCGATTGGCCCCATTTCAAAAACATTATTGAATCCGATTTATTAAATGGATTCAAAATGGTCTCGACTGATTGAATCAGATTAATAAATCGGTTTCAATGATGTTTTTGACATGGGGCCAATTGGATCAATCGGTCCCAATCGGGTCCAATTATTTTCTTCTACAAGGGATGATCTCAAAAAAATCAATTTATGAACATTGATAGATTGAAGTGAACCTTAATTAGAATATTATACAGAGTTAAAATGTCGTTAAAAATATAACCGACAACACGACTAGAAATTGCATTTACCCTTAAGGCCATGGACCAACCTGGTCACGTGACTAGATTCCTACTTTACCGGCATTTCAGTTTGTGTAACCCCATTTCTATAAAAATTGAGAAAAGTAACTGAAAATTTGTGGAATCAAATAAAATACATTATTATAGGTCTCTCTGGTCATAAATGTTCATAATTATGAAAAAAAATTTCTTTGCAAACATTTTTTTTTATAATTATAAACATTTATGACCAGACAGACTTGCATTTGTGCATTTCATTTACTCTCACAAATTTTCAACTTATTATCTCATTTTTTACAGAAATGGGGTTACACAAATGGAAAATGATGATAAGGTAGGAATCTAGTCACGTGATCCGGTTGGTCCATGGCCTTAAGGCCATGTCTTACTTATCCGATCCCTACCTTACCGACACTGTTTTACGCCCTTCAAATTTCCACATTGATTAAGATATCGAGTTGAAACTTTGAGTAATTAACTAAAAAGCACTAATTAGCTTTTATCTGTTAATAAATATTTATAATTAAAAAAAAAAAATTCTCAAAAATTTTTTTGTATATTTTTGGTGTACTTAGTTGGCTTTAGGGTCCAGAAAAAATGTAAACTCAAGGTTTCATAGTTTCAAACGTTTCGACTCAGGTTGGAGTCCTCATCAGTGAGAATTAATTTCTATAAAAAATACAAAGGAGCAAAACTTAAAAATTGCCCTTAGACCAGATAAACATTCTTTACTGCTTTTTACTTAATTACTCAAAGTTTAAACTCGATAAGTAAGAGATGGCCTTAACTACTAGATAGTTTATAACTTTATATACGACCATTAAGAAAATACAGCTACACGTTATTATCAAATAGCTATTTATAGGAATACATAAACTCAAATCTTGAAGTACACCTGATAGTTAAAGCAGATTCTAATGAAGAATTTCGTCATAAATTATAAATACCAATTTGCAACATAATTATGGTATGAATTCCAAAATACCCCTGAACTATCATTAATTTTCGAATAACTACTTCAACTTATGGCCAGAACAAATTCTGAAAATCAATGTAGTTAACTGCACTTTGAAAATTGTTGCTTTAGATTTATAGTAGTAAGGAATCAGTGAACTTGAAAATAATACTTAAAGGGTAGGAATGCAAATTGTGTTAAGCGACATTTGGAAAATTTTACACGGCAAGAGAAAAACTTTTGCATTTCTACAATGGATATAGCAGAATGGCCAACTTTGAAAATTCATAAAAAAAATTTTCACAGGAACCCATATCGGAACCTGCATAGGAACCTATCTTACCGCCTATTTGAACTTGAGACACGAATGAGTACATGGAATAAGATAGGAACCTATCTGGATTTACTGTATAGGTTCTTATGTGTTCCCTAGATAATTTCCTATCTTGATTCCTATAGCAAAAAAATTATTTGACAAAAAATAAAAAATTCTTTGCATTATTTTTCAACAACTTAGTTAACGGCCCAGAATTATAGATTTACGTAAGTATGAGAATATTTTTGCGAGAAAGAATGTTCTGATATAACTCCAAATCTAAAAAAAAAATTTCTGACGTGGGAATAGATGCGGGAAATCTCATAGGATTTTCAAGAAGAAAAATTTTGCATCTAATCCTACATATATTCAAAAAAAGTCTAGTTAAAACGAGCAGAATTCTGGTTAGGACATATTAACCATTTTTTTCTGGTTAAAATTACTAGAATTTTGGTTAAATAACTAGAATTCTGGTAAAAACAAGCAGAGATGATAGTAAAATATGATCCTGGTGCAAGTTCAGGATTGGAAAAATTTCTATCCGTTACATTCTGTTCCGTAATTTGTTTTCGAACCAATCCCCGTCGATGAAAATTCAATCCAAAATTCAGAGAAATCCTATCTATCTTGATCCGAATTAATGCAAAATCAGCAGAGCAAATTTCAAACCGAATCAATCCAAAAGTCGATTTTTCATTAAAAAATTCAACATATCTCCGAAATGATAAAAGATAGGCAAAAATTGAAAAATTTTAGGGATTATAGAATGGGGGAGTTACTTCAAATTCCCTAACTAATTCCGTCAAAGAAAACTTCAAAAATAAAAATAAAATTTAGGGGTTTTTGAAGGGGAGAGTTACTCTTTACTCCCTGACTAATTCCACCAAAAAAAATTTTTGAACATCAACATTTTGTTTAAAAATTCTAATATCTCGATCGGATTGATTCGGTTTAAACTTTTCCGGAATGGACGGATTAAAATGAATTGAAAAGTTGGTTCGGATTGATTCAGTTTGAACTTCATCGGAGTGCACGGAGTGATTCGGTTTAAACTTTTTCGGATTAGACGGATTGAGATGGAGTAAAAAGTTGGCTCGGACAATGGCGTAGCTTCACTTTGCAGGGCCTAGGTGAAAAATATCTTTGGAGCCCCCTAACTAAAAAAATTCTCAATATATTTATAACGCAATAATATTATAATTTAATTAATAATAAAATAATAAATAATAATAAAATAAAAGGAATAAACATTGAATTCGCTTGAATTTGGGAGCCCCGGTGATTGCTACCTGCAACACCCCTGGTAACTACGCCACTGGGTTCGGATAGAAATGGTTCAAACTTCTTCGGAATTTACGGATTGAGATGAATTAAAAAGTTAGTTCGGATTGATTTGTTTTTAACTTTTTCGTATTATCGGATTGAGATGGAGTAAAAAGTTAAGTCGGATACATTTGATTTGGATTTCTTTGGATTGCACGGATGAATTCTGTTTGAACAGTTTCGAATTAGACGGATTGAGATAGAGTAAAATGTTGAGTGGGATATATTCGGTTTGAAAAATTGGTTCAGATTGATAAGGTTTAAACTTTTTCGGAATATCGGATTGAGATGAAATAAAAAGTTGGCTCGGATAGATTTGGTTAGAACATCTTCGGAATGCCCTGATTGAGATGAATTAAAAAGTTAAGTCGGATATATTTGATTTTGACTTCTTTGGATTTCATGAATGGATTCTGTTTGAACTGTTTCGGATTAAATGGATTGAGATGGAGTAAAATTTTGAGTCGGATAGATTCGATTTGGACTTTTTTGGATTGCACGGATGGATTCGGTTTGAAAAGTTGGTTCAGACTGATAAGGTTTAAACTTTTTCGGATTATCGGATTGAGATGAAGTAAAAAGTTGGCTCGGATAGATTTGGTTAGAACATCTTCGGAATGCCCTGATTGAGATGAATTGAAAAGTTAAGTCGGATATATTTGATTTTGACTTCATTGGATTTCATGAATGGATTCTGTTTGAACTGTTCGGATTAAATGGATTGAGATGGAGTAAAAAGTTGAGTCGGATAGATTCGGTTTGGCCTTTTTTGGATTGCACGGATGGATTCGGTTTGAAAAGTTGGTTCAGACTGATAAGGTTTAAACTTTTTCGGATTAGCGGATTGAGATGAATTGAAAAGTTAAGTCGGATATATTTGATTTTGACTTCTTTGGATTTCACGGATGAATTCTGTTTGAACTGTTTCGAATTAGACGGATTGAGATGGAGTAAAATGTTGAGTCGGATAGATTCGGTTTGAAAAATTGGTTCAGATTGATAAGGTTTAAACTTTTTCAGATTATCGGATTGAGATGAAGTAAAAAGTTGGCTCGGATAGATTTGGTTAGAACATCTTCGGAATACCCTGATTGAGATGAATTGAAAAGTTAAGTCGGATATATTTGATTTTGACTTCTTTGGATTTCACGAATGGATTCTGTCTGAACTGTTTCGGATTAAATGGATTGAGATGGAGCAAAAAGTTGAGTCGGATAGATTCGGTTTGAAAAGTTGGTTCAGATTGATAAGGTTTAAACTTTTTCGGATTATCGGATTGAGATGAAGTAAAAAGTTGGCTCGGATAGATTTGGTTAGAACATCTTCGGAATGCCCTGATTGAGATGAATTGAAAAGTTAAGTCGGATATATTTGATTTTGACTTCTTTGGATTTCACGAATGGATTCTGTCTGAACTGTTTCGGATTAAATGGATTGAGATGGAGCAAAAAGTTGAGTCGGATAGATTCGGTTTGAAAAGTTGGTTCAGATTGATAAGGTTTAAACTTTTTCGGATTATCGGATTGAGATGAAGTAAAAAGTTGGCTCGGATAGATTTGGTTAGAACATCTTCGGAATGCCCTGATTGAGATGGAGTAAAAAGTTAAGTCGGATACATTTGATTTGGATTTCTTTGGATTGCACGGATGAATTCTGTTTGAACTGTTTCGAATTAGACGGATTGAGATAGAGTAAAATGTTGAGTGGGATATATTCGGTTTGAAAAATTGGTTCAGATTGATAAGGTTTAAACTTTTTCGGAATATCGGATTGAGATGAAATAAAAAGTTGGCTCGGATAGATTTGGTTAGAACATCTTCGGAATGCCCTGATTGAGATGAATTAAAAAGTTAAGTCGGATATATTTGATTTTGACTTCTTTGGATTTCATGAATGGATTCTGTTTGAACTGCTTCGGATTAAATGGATTGAGATGGAGTAAAAAGTTGAGTCGGATAGATTCGGTTTGGACTTTTTTGGAATGCACGGATGGATTCGGTATGAAAAGTTGGTTCAGACTGATAAGGTTTAAACTTTTTCGGATTAGCGGATTGAGATGAATTGAAAAGTTAAGTCGGATATATTTGATTTTGACTTCTTTGGATTTCACGAATGGATTCTGTTTGAACTGTTCGGATTAAATGGATTGAGATGGAGTAAAAAGTTGAGTCGGATAGATTCGGTTTGGACTTTTTTGGAATGCACGGATGGATTCGGTTTGAAAAGTTGGTTCAGATTGATAAGGTTTAAACTTTTTCGGATTATCGGATTGAGATGAAATAAAAAGTTTAGTCAGATAGATTCGGTTTGGACTTCTTTGGATTGCACGGATGAAATGTTGATTCGGAATCCAATCCGAAACTTGCACCAGGGCTCTAATCAGAATTCTGGTTTTTTTTCCAGAAGAAATATATAGATATAGATAAGTTCCTATATAGGTTACGATATGGGAATTTACATGGGAAATTGGATAGTCTTCCATATGGGTTCTTATATAGGTATTAATTGTAAATAGGATTCTGCACTTGACGTTGAAATGGCCTTGGTCTGCAAATAATAAAAGGCAAAAAAGACATTTTGAAAAAAAAATGGTCCTTAACCCAATTACTATTCCAGCTTTTATTTGGTGAAATTCCGTTGCAAAATATACCTGAGAAAACGCCGTTCCAACCGCACCACTGGCTATGGCAAGGAGATGTCTTTCCATCCACTCTTCTCCTGCTTGGATACACCCTTTTTCGTTTATCACTTTACCGACATCAAAGTTCTGAAAAATAAACATAATTGTCTACTGCTTACCAAACTTGAAGAGCAGTTGCAGATGTCAGCCCGGAAACTTTGCTGATGCAGCAAGGTGGCGTAAATGTCCGTTCTTAAGACTTCGACTTTAATGGCCAGTTGCACTAGCATCATATACTTAAAATTTAAGTAATACTTAAACTTCTCCAAGGCACATTTTCTCGGGAATGAACATCAAAGTTCTGATTAAGTTCCAGTCTTGCTCGAGTTTTAGAAAATACTAGTGCAATTGGCCTCTCAAGAAATGCAAGCCTTTTTTTATAGCCATGAACAACATCAACAAGTTAAATCATAAAATGTATAATGATAACAAAATAATTAAATGAAATATTTTAAACATGAATAAAGATAAAGTAGTGAAAAACATCAAACTGCGAAGCAAGAGGAAAATAAGGATATCTGTCCTGGTGAAAGTTTTGGGAAGAAATTTAATCTGAACGAATCCGGGCCATTACGAACCAATCCGAAAATTTTTTTTTTCGTCCATGCAAATCGGTTAAGAATCAATCTAGATCAATCCAATTCATTCCGCTTCAATCCCGAATCCAAGCTCGGGTTCATTTCGAATGAAAACTTACATTGGATTTATTAAAATCGATGTCTTGGATTGAATCGGAATGAATCGGATTGATACTGATTGATTGTTAATCGATTTGTATCTAACGAGATTAAAAACGTTTTTTGCATTAGTTCAGAATGATTCAGAAACAGATTTCATAATGGTTTAAAATAGTTCTGATTCGCTCGAATGGGATTCCAATCCGAAACTTTCGCCACGATGTCATGTTAGAGATAAGAGCTAAGGATACCTCGTATTGAAAAAATAAAAATGTTCACTCGTGATTTTTCTGTAACTAGAAATGATCCACTAACACGAGGGGCTCATTGCAATCTATTATGTCATAATATTTTACTCGACGTGGGGTTATAATTTAGTGCGTTAATCAAGATGCAAGAAAAACTCATACTATTGCCTTGCGTGCGAAACAAACGTAAAAGGGACACACAATTGTACGAAAATAGCTGAAATCGTGGTTTGCATTTTATCGCCTATAAGCAGACACATTATTATCATTTTACAAAAAAATAAGGTTTCTAAAATACATATAACTACTGGTTTATGTGATAATATTCTTTCATTTATCTTTGATTAAATTCCAATCAAATTCTTTTGTTTCAATTATATATAATTCCATGGATTTTAACAAACTTTTGAAATAATTCAGATCGAAGTGATAATATTCTACTTTCATAAAAATGTCTAACTAAATGCCAAAGGAATAAATCAATCGAAAACTTGAGTAACCAAAAAGTAATATTTAGGCAGAAGATAATTTTCAGTTAAAGGTTATAGTTTTTAATATTTTCTTGCGAAGGGTATTCTAGATGTAGAAAGATATTTTCAATCATTTAAAATGTAAATTTATATATTTCAGAAATCAGGAACGATTTTAACGATCATAGTGTGTGGAAAGTACAACTAAGATACATGCTTATTTATATTACAACGAAAATTTTACATTACAGTGTATGAAGGTTAAACTTTTAAAATATTTTTCCATCTCCTTTAGCAGAAAAAAAGCATCTCTACTTGAAAATTTATTATAAGACCTATTGAAAGATTTTACGTAGAAAACGACGCCTTTTTTTCCTCTTTTTTTCTTATACAGAAATAGAAAAAAATTAATGAAATACTTCACTAAAATACGTGCTTGATAATAAACAAAGTTATTGAAATAACGTTGTTTTTTTACATTGTAATTCACATAAAAAATTCTAATTTATAAAATACCTAACAATGTTTCAGTTAATTATTAACGAAGATATTGCAAAAACAGTCAAGATTTCAAAGTTTTTTTAACTTTTAAACAACTCTTGAAACAATGAACATTTTTTAACTTTTCTCAGCTTATTAAAAAGGTAAATTTACATAAACTATTAGCAACATATCAAAAATATTTTGATAAATTTTCTCTTGATGCTATTAAAGTTAAAATTTAGAAAAACAAAGTCATGAGAATACAAAAGATTCTCATACTTAAAAAACGTATTTTAAAAATGATAAAAATTGATAATATGAAATAAATACAAAACATCATTAAAAAATACAATAAAATTATTTTCAACATTTCTTTCATAAAAAATTTCACAAATATAAAGTTTTATAACTTTTTCATTCTGAGCTCAGATTTTGGCTGCATTCAGGAAAAAAAAATATTACAATTTACTTGTCACGTTTCTGACATTTTACGTAAATCTCATTTTGTAATGAGTCGAAAAAAGTTAAAAAATATTCATTATTTTAAGAGATATTAAAAATTTTAAAAAGCTTTCAATTTTCGCTTTTTTGGCAATATCTTCGTTAATAATTGACTAAAACATTTTATTTTCGGGTCATTAAATGCATTAAATGCATTAATTGTTAGGTATTTTATAAATTAGAATCTTTTATGTGTGTATGAATGTATATCAATTTTTTATAATTTACAAAAATATTAATTTTTATTTTCCACTTGTATATTAATGTACATAAAAATTGATAAAATTTTCAACAGTTTGTGACTGTTTCTATGTAAAATGTTTCAATCGAGAACAATAATATATTAGATATGAATAAATTAATAAAAATTTCAAATTAATCTTTTTAATATTTCGCGAGTAGCATTCATTGGAATGAAAGTTTGGTCTTATCCTGAATAGGAGATGGAAAAAAATAATCTAAAGTTTCAGGACGTGGCAAAAATGTGCTTGGGAACGCGAATGATACCTGTAAGACCATCGTGCTGACAATCATACCCGCTACAGGTACGAGGTTCATTTCTAGCCACTCTTCTCCTGCCCTCAGGCAACCTCTTTCAAATATACTTCTTTCTCCCGGCTGCATTTCCCAGAGGATTGAGAAAGCGCAAGTTCAAATTATTCAGACACAAAGAGAGTCTACTCTACGTTTCGAGGTAAACTTTCAAGCAAAACACGCACATGTGTTGTTACGCTTAAAGCTTTCAACTGTATTTTTTCCAACAGGACATTTTATTATAGAATTGTTACAGGAAGATGAGATAAAAGTAAACATTTCAGCTTCTCTTTCCAAAATACAAGCCTTCCACTGTTATACCTTTACTATTAAGTATCTTTAATAGTTGTAAGAAATTAACAAAAAAAGTCACATCAAATATTTAGATCTAAGGGAATTTAAAAATTCTGACATTTAGAAGTCTAATAATAAATAATGAGAAGTAAGTAAATATGGAAATTCAAATAATCACAAATTAACAAAGAAGGATATTTATAGAGTATAGTTGGTAATTAAAAGATAAGAAATTTAGTTTTATGAGGAATAATTATATCAGTGGAAGTTCTGTATGATTATTTGAAAAATATTAATAAATTAAATAAAATTAATTGAAATATTAATATATACACTACGAATCAAAATTATAGGTTCGCCTTTTGTTAAAGCCATTGTTAAAATCTATTAGTTTTCATAAAAATGAATTAAAATTTGTTTTCTAATAATAGCATGAATGTTCAAATTTTGCATTTAATGATCCCAAGTTCAAAGCAAAAAGTTAGTTTCATAAAAATATATTACGGAAAACGTCAAATTTTGATCTTTTTGGGAAATTTTAATAACTTTAAAAATAATTAACATTTTAAAAAGTTATTGGTCTCGTTTTAAAAGTAAGTCTTCATATTAATAAATTTGCTAACTGTTCAAGATATTCTTAGAATTTTTTCCTGAATTCTACCCTGGGATCAAACATAGTACAAAAACTTTGTAACATTTCAAATAAGGACTGTACTCTATACTTTATATAAATAAATACATAATATCATATTTTTATAAATATTCTTACATCTTATTAAAATATGATATACATTGATTTTTGAAAAATTTACACTTTTTAAAATTTTAAATGTTAATTATTTTTAGAGTTATTAACATTTTCCAAAAAGATCAAAATTTTAAGTCTTTAAAAAAGAAATTAAGACATTCAGACAATGGCTTAACGTTGTTCATCCAAGAAAATTAGACCTCAGGAAAAAATAGATAAAAAAAGAGAAAAGTTTATTTTCCATGAAAAAAGTTTGAAATGCAGAAAAATAATTTAATTAACAAATTTTTATTTTTGCCGAACTTTTTTCCTTATTGCTTCATACAAAATTTTACAAAATGATGTGATTCTAATAAATTACGAATCATTTTTTAAAAAAAAAAAGAATCTTCACAACTTTGCTTTAATGGCTAAAACCATTAAACATAAATTTTCCAAAACAAAATTCTTACTAACAAATTGCTCAATTTGGTAATAATTTATTCATTTTAGAAAATTGGAAATGGTCAAGTTGTAGAGAATCTTTTTCCTGAAAAAATAAAACGTGATTTATTAGAATCGAATAATTTTTTAAAATTTGGTATGAAGCAATAATAAAAAAAGTTCGGGTAAAAATCAACAGGTGAACCTATAATTTTATACGGTAGTGAATCAGAATAATTGATCCAAAAATAATAATCTCATTATATAAATTAAATATATCGACTTTAATTGACCAATATTCTTAACAAACAGTTAAAGAGACATAATCGTTTCAAAGCAAAAATTCAAAATGTCAATCGAAATCTTTTACCTATTAAAAAAAAATCTAAACACTAGAAAAATAAAAGAAATATATATTTATATAAACGGAGAATCGAGACAGAAAAGGTCATAGTTTCAGTTTACTCGACTTGAATTAAAGCTCTGGGAAGTAATAGAAAGTCCAATAAAACGACTTCCATATTTTCTACAAAAATAAAAGTTACTTCAATCTGAGCAGAAAAATACACTATAATTTTTACTCGAAATTAAAAGAATATGGTCTTTTTCTCAATTTCTTATCTCGCCTTGCAATTACAGCTTAACTGGTGAAGAATGAGCAGTCGTTTTTAACCCTGGCTTTAGATAAGAGTTTGGGAAGCAAAATATTCTTTAGTGGATGGTTTTAAATCCATAGCAAGAGCAATAATTACTCGTGTGTAAGTTGTAGCTGCTGACAGCAAAGCGATAAGGACGATAATTGGCAGACACGTACATTTCAAGGGATCCTCGAAAGTCATTAAGTGGCTCGTGACTAGTGCTACTTGAAACATAGAAGTCAGTTAAAGTTTTTATCCCAGCTCTATTTTCTTTCTAATTAAGTTCTAGGTTTCTTGACTTTATCGTTTTTGTTAGTATTCAAGAAAATTACAATCACCTTACCGCGACACCAGAAACTCACTGAAAATTTCATTTTATTTCTCGCTTACACCAAAAGACCTTTTTTATACTATATATTTCGTTTATTTTCCTTGCACATTATATATGAAACTTCTCGAAATTACAAATCGTAAGGATCATCTGCATTGTTTTTTAATAATAAGTAAATTCTGCATAGAATTTTGCAAGCTAAATGTTATTTTTTTAAATATTAAAAAAGATGGAAACTTACATAGCCGGGTTTCCTTACATCGTATCCGCACTGTTTGTTTTTTATGATTTCCTGTAATTTAAAAACGAAAATTAAATTACCTTTCATTAAAATATGTGATTTGGTTTTTTTTTGGATTATTTCGAGTGTGCGTGAGTCTTGAAAAATTGGGTTCTTCTATTGGGCTGAAGTCTGTGACGTCTCATGTGACGAATTTTTTTTTTCCTTGTTTGATCTCCAAAACGATAAAAATATGCAGAATAGTGATTTTTGACAAAAACAACATTTTCTATAGTAAAAAAAAATTTTGAAGTGTGACATAAATAAACTATTTATGGATTAACACGTTAAATTATCTCGCAAACTAAAACAGATACATATACACTACCGGTCAGAATTGTGGGACCACCTGTTTTTCGATGATTGCTTAAATTATCTTGATTTCAACTATGCGAGTGATGAAATTTGTACTCTTAATAATGCTAAAGCCATCAATATTATCTTTAAAATTAGTCTGGAATGAAGTCGTTTCGTTAAATTTTGAAGAAGTTTTTGCAAAAAAAGTCAAAATTTCAATGTTTTCTTAAATTTTAAATAACCTTCGAAAAAATCAACATTTTTTAATGTTCTTAGGCTCATTTTAAATCTAAGATTCTACAGAATCGCAGAAAATTGTCATTATAAATCTATAATTTTTTTCTTGCATAATGCAAAGAGTTGAAATTTTAACAAAAAAGTAGAGAAATTTCGAAAGCATTTCATCTGTAGGCAAATCATAATAAAGATCATATAAATATATATTTTAAGGGAATTCGATACAAAATTCATGATTATATGTTTTATATATCTTATAAAAATGTTTTTTTCAGCTAAAGCAATATTGGAATTTTCGAAACTTTTTTATTTGAACTTTAACTTCCAGCAGTATGTAAGAAAAAAATTAAACACCAATTCCAAGAATTTTGTTCGATTTTGTAGAAATTCAGCTTTAAAATGAGTCGAAGAACATTAAAAAATGTTGATTATTTCGAAAGTTATTTAAAATTTAAGAAATCATTGAAATTTTGACTTTTTCTGCATTAACTTCTTAAAAAAGTAACAAAACGAATTTATGCTGGACTCATTTTATGAAGAATTTTGATAGTTTTGAATTTAATTAAGAAAACAAATTTTTTCACTCACATAATTCAAATTAGGATAATTTAAGCAATTATCGAAAGACAGGTGGTCCCACAATTCTGACCGGTACTGTATATAGACTTAGATTTTTGATTAAAGTCACATAGAATTACGGTAAAAATAAATAAATTAAAAGTTAAGATTGCGGAGCGAAACCAAAATTAGCAAAGTTTGATGGATTGATCCATTTGCGGACTAACTCGTTAAATTAACTCGCAAACTAATAACAGAGACATATATATAGACTTCGATTTTTTATTTGATTTGATTGCAATTTGAAATTTTCTAATTTTGAGATGAATAAACCTCAAAAAAGGAATTATTTCTTCGAACGTTTTTCTTGTTTAGTGAAAGGAAAAATGTCTGTTTTTTAGTTTGTGAGATAATTTAACGTGTTTATCGATAAATAGATTCATTGTATCAAACTTAAAATTTTTTTTTTTATTATAAAAAATGTCGTTTTTGTCAAAAACCACTATTTTGGATATTTTTCATCGTTTTTAAAATCATACAACGAAAAAAAAAATTCGTCACACAAGACGTCACAAGCTTCAGCCCAATGGTTATTCTTACGTTAGGTTTTCGCTTGCAACAGCTAAAAGGCACGCCGCAGGCTTCTCTGGAGCCAATTTCACTCGAAGAGCAATTGAAATAGTTGTTGCGATCCCAGTCTTTTGGACCCTCTATACCGCAACACTGTAACTGCAATTCAATAAAAACACTGTTCAAATATATTTAATAGATTTTCAAAAACTATACACTTTTCAAATATATTATTGACTTTATTTTCAATTTATAGAACTTTGAAATATAAAAAGTAATAACAATACTCAATTTCCCGTGTAGAAATTGCCCAACTTGTTCCCAAGTTCCGATCCGGGCCCGATCGGATTTTCCACATGTGGCCGCAGGAGGGCGCATGGTGTGGCTCGGGTTGGAACCACATCGGATTATGATAGACAAGATTATTTTCGAATTTTGCGTTGTGGTAGTGATATTGTATAATGACTATATTGATATTAAAATGCCAAAAGCAAAAAGTACATGGCGAGTCCGGAAATTTTTTTTTATTAACGGTAATTTAAAATAAAAATTATAATTTTAAGTGTAGAACGTTATTGTGTTTCATTATTTTTTATATCGTATATTCAATTCAATTTTCCAAAGTCAATTGTTTAGAAAGAAAATGATTAATAATGTAATATATTTTTCGATTCAGAAGAATCGAATAGTTCTACAGACTACAAAAAGGGGTTTAAAAATTATACTGTTTTTATACTTTTATTTATTTTGTTGCATCACTAATCTGAATTTATGAAATACATTTTTTTGAACCAACTATTTATTGTTATTAAACGAAAAGCCTTTAAATTTTACTATTTTTAAAAATACAAAATTAGAAGGGGCCATATCTGGACCAGATCGGGCCCGCATTTTACAAGCCCAGATCTGGGCCCGATCGGGTAGGGCGTTTCATTACTGGTCTGGCGCTAGACAGATTACCCTATCGGTGCCTGATCGGTGCCCCACCAAAATTTCTACACGGGTTTATTTGATTTTACCCTTTTATAAAAATATTAACTTCAACGATTATTGATTACTAAAATGAAATATCATAACCACATCTACAGAAATCAAAAAATTTCTTTTGCACGAATTATTCGAGGGATGGGATGGAGAACTGCGATATTAAAAATGGTGCTTTAATCGAAGCAGCTAGAAGAACACTGGGAGCATATGAATTTCAAACGCGATCGTAAATAATTCGAAAACTGGAATTGAGACGGTGCAATATTAAATACGCGATTTAACGGCAAGCCAGTGGTGAAAGAAATGTAAGAGAGGGAGAGAGAAAGGATGAGAATAGGAAGCAAAAAGAGAGAAAAATGTGAAAAAAGTGCATGGAATCCCACAGGAAGAGAGGTAGAGAAAATATAAAAAAGTAGACGGTATGAGGACGAAAGCGGTTCATAAAAGTGGGTTTGGAACAGAAAATGATCGGTCTTCAGTTTGAAGTAACGAGAATAAAAAAGTTTGAAATATCTGCGGCTCTTCTTGATAAAGGAGTTTAGTAATGAGACATTCATACATATTTTAATATCTCCTTTAAAAAATTCTCATAGAAATTAATTTCGAAAGTACAAAAGCAGAATTTAATAAAAGGATAATTAACTAATTATACTGCTGGTGAAGTACAAATCAATAAATTAAGGAATTTATTAATACGGGCTCGGAGAATAAATATATTTCATGTTTAAACTGAATAAACTCAGTGTACATCGTTTGCGAAAGGCACTTTTGACAGAGTTACTCCATTGAAAACACGTTATCCGTAATCAATACCAAATGTACTCTAATATAATCAGATAGAAAACAGAAGCGTGTTTCGAATTCCAAAATTAATTTACTTAATTTGTCGAAATCACGCACCTCGTTCAAAATTCAATTACTTTAGTTTACCTCTGGATGTAATGAATTTTAAATAATTCGATAGACCGGAATACTGCAAGCTATATAAATTTACATTAATGTTTTGTACAAAATTGAAAACTTCCATTTTTCGATGCTTACCCAATCTTCCTGTATCCAATCAATAAGATTCTGTTGATCGGGATCTTCTCGATAATGAATTATGAACGCTTGGAAGCCCCCTGTTGCTTGAGACTTAATCTATAAAATACAGACCACTTAATTAGTAATTAAGAATTCTATTTTATGAAGCAGCTTATTATAAAGTATTAATCCTTTAAGGGCCTAATTTTTTCTAGTAGTTTAGCCTACGCGACACATGGTGGATCTCAATGAATAATCTCTAAATTTGAATCAGTTAAAATCGATTGATTATCAGTAGATTTGACAGTGAAAAACATCTTTTTCACTGATGAATCACTGAAAAGGCAAATCACTGATTCAATCAGTGAAGATTTGACTGATTCAGATTTAGAGAGTAGGTATTCAAAGTTTTTTTACATTATCATCATGGATAAGAAGGTATTAGTTTTATGTAAAAAATTACTCGAAATTTTCATCAAATCTTCACGTTTTGAGACCACCTGAGTCATAAAAAATGGTTTTTACGAAAGTGTGTCTGTCTGTCTGCAGTAGGTCGTATACTCGATAACTCTCGATAGAATTATCAGATTGAATTGAGCTTGGGCATACTTTATCGGAGCCGAAAAAGTAAGGACAAGTTCATTAACCAGCCATATCCAACCAAAATTGAGGAAACTAGACCATTTTTTGTTTTTTAGAAAAAAACTTTTTGAAAAAATCAAAAATTCCAATACTGGTTTTTGATAGTGCTTATAAATATCTACTAATTATGTCAATAACATTTTTCGATTAAACCAAAATTAGAAATGTTACAACATGTTGAAAATTGAAAAAAGTCAATATCAAAATTCCATTTACCAGTTACATTATACGAGATATGAAAAAAAGTTATCATACAAAATTATTTTCTACATTAAGATCTACAAATTTTAATTGCAACATTTTTTCATAAGATGTATATTTTTCTTTTTAATTTAAAAAAATACTATTGAAAATCCAAAATTCAATTTTTTTCAACAATAATATGTGACATACGAAAAAAACGTAAGAATGCAAATTTGTTCTTTTGAATAAGGTCTACAAATTTTGTCTCACATAGTTTCTGATAAAACGTATATTTTTCGTTTTAATTCCATAAAATACCATTAAAATTCAAAAATTCCACTTTTTAGACAAAATATGTGAGATACAAAAAAACGTTTATATGGAAAATTATTTGCCTAAATGAGGTCTACAAATTCTCTTTGAGACATTTCTCGACAGGATGTATATTTTATGTTTTGATTTTAAATATTGAAAAAATTCCATTTTTTTCACCAAAATATGTTAGATATGAAATAAGCGTTGTTCTGCAAAATCGTTTCCTTAAATAAAGTCTAGGATTGTTTTTCCTTTTAGAGAGATTTGGAAGAAACTAAATTATTTTAATCACGTTATTTATTAAAAAGTTATTGAAATGTATACAGAAAATCGGGCGCGAAGATAGAGCCTTAAGTAAATTGAATTTCCTGTTTCACTTAAATTCAAAAAGAAATTTAGTGACTTTGAGAAAATGTGTAATTCACATCATCTGTAATATTATTATAAAATTGGTTTGAGCTTCAGTATCAAATTATAAGAAATTAACTTAAAATCTACTGATTTTATCAGTGAAAGTTGACTGATTCAAATAGCTGAAAAGATGTTACTGTAAATCAGTCAAATTTCACTGATTATTTTAGTGAAAATTGACTGATTTGACGGTGAAAAATATTTTTCACTGATGAATCAGTGAAAAGGCAAATCACTGATTTAATCAGTGAAAATTTGACTGATTCAGATTTAGAGGGTAAATAATTCAAAAATAGCTTTAATTTTTTAAATCAAATCAATTCAGCTTCACACAGAAGAATTTATTTCTAGATACATGTACATTTAAAGTGTTTTAAGGTGGCTTCGGCGCTTATAAACAAAATTACCTACGACTCTGAAACTTAGAGAATAGCTAAATAAAATATGCTAGATTCATTTGGGAAAAAGAAATACTATAGTTGACGATGATAGGAATGTTGCAATAAACTCATGGGTCATTGTTACTCAAAAAACCACCCCTAAATTTATAAATAAGATGTTTAAAATGTAAAAAATAATAATCTTATTTTCAGTTATTTTATCCCGATGTGAATTGAAGGAAACATACTCCACAACATGGGGCTATAATCAAAAAAATTAAAACTATTAAAACCTTTACAAACTACCCCTGAATTAAGAAAAAAGCACTGCTAAAAAACTAATTCATGATCACGTTTCCTGTTTTTGTATCCTAGTCTTAATTGAAAAATAAGTATTGCGCGATACATAGGTAAATTGTATGAAATTTATAGACCATTACAACTCTTATAGAACCACTCCAGAATCGAGAAAAAAGCACCCCTTTTGAATGCTAAACTAATTTTGATTTTGAATTTTCTGCAGCCATAGTAACGTCACCACTTACATCCAAAATAATTTGAATGTCGTGTTAAAATATATATATATGTATATATTTATATGATCTAAAAATGAACAATAGTATGTTTTTAAGTGTATTTCCAGTTCTAGGGGTGCTTTTTTATTTATAAATTGACCTTTTTTATAAATAATTTTGTATCAATTTCAAATACATATTGATCTGAAAATGAACAAAAGTTCGTTCACAGATTTTTTTCCACTTTTAATGGTGGTTTTTCGCGCATTATTACAGTTAAGGGTAGTTTTTTTGCATAGATTTTTAAAAATCTTTTTAATGTCATTTCAAACATCATACATGTTCTGAAAATGCACAAAAATCTGTACTTATAAATGTATTCACACTTCTAGGGTTGGTTTTTGGCGTATTATCATTTTTTAAAGTAGGGGATGTATTTATCCCACTGACTATTAAAGGGTTAAGTAAAAAAATACAACAAAGAAATTAATTGTTTCTATTGGTTTAAAACAGATTTACTGAGAGAGTTATTGATAAGTATTTATTCACTTATTCGTTAAGTTACAGTACCAGTCTCTGAAAAAAAAGTTTTTCTATAATTTCAATGCTTGAAGTGATATTATTAGTCGTGTTTTATGGAAAAAAATAGTATATTATGCAACTAGGGAGAAAGAGATTTATTTTGCGAACGTGAAGTTTGATGTTCGAGTAAAGCGAGAGCAACAATCATACGAGTAAAATAATAGCTATTTGTTTTACTAGTGGGGAAAACGAGCATTTGCCAATGAGTGTAAAGTTTGCAACACGAGCCGAAGGCGAGTGCTGCAATCACACGAATTGACAATCGCTTGTTCCCCACGAATGAAACAAGTTATTTTTCAACACGTCTAGTAACAATAAATTGTACGTTCACCGTCAGTTTTGAAACGAGAAAATAGCTATTTTCCCCATTCGTGGGGAAAGTAGCAACAGTTGTGAAATCAGACATTTTCCCGTCTCAACACAGACGGTGAAGGTACAATTTTCATTAGACGCGTTGAGAAAATGTTTTTCTCGTGTTATATACGACTTTTTTTCTACTTGGGGGTCAAAAAATGGATTTGTTTGCCTCGAAGGGGGAAAAAGTGCACTTTTTTACCCGCTGGAAGCAAAACATCATTTTTTATGTGAAAAATTTAGAACTTAAAAATTCTTAAATTTAAATTTAAATTTGACTTTTAATAATGTTTTTTCTAATAGAATTTTTCCTTTACTATCGTTTCTTACCAATTTTTTAAAAATGATTGCATTTTCATATATCATGGCATACTTTTTCGGGGAAAATATTCTTTACAATATTTAAAGAATTTGAAAATCTTTCTGTGGAAAAAATGACGCTTTCGACTGCGCTGGGATTCGAGCCCAGGTCTTTCGATTGCCGGTCGACTGCTCTGACCACTGAGCTACACAGGCGTCCGACATCTCCTTCTCCACAGGAAGATCTCCTTATATCGCCTAGTGGCTCAGCCTTGCGGCTGTAAATGATTTCAAATTAATTAGTTGAGTTTGAAATTTTTGTCACTGCCTACATTATCGGAGGATCACTAGTCGCGTATCAGATAGGATACGTTGTCGACAGGTGTCCTCGCAGACAATTTCAAACTCTTATATCGCAAATAATGCAAATAAATTTAATATTTAAAGAATTTGAAAATCTTTCTGTGGAAAAAATGACGCTTTCGACTGCGCTGGGATTCGAGCCCAGGTCTTTCGATTGCCGGTCGACTGCTCTGACCACTGAGCTACACAGGCGTCCGACATCTCCTTCTCCACAGGAAGATCTCCTTATATCGCCTAGTGGCTCAGCCTTGCGGCTGTAAATGATTTCAAATTAATTAGTTGAGTTTGAAATTTTTGTCACTGCCTACATTATCGGTGGATCACTAGTCGCGTATCAGATAGGATACGTTGTCGACAGGTGTCCTCGCAGACAATTTCAAACTCTTATATCGCAAATAATGCAAATAAATTTAATATTTAAAGAATTTGAAAATCTTTCTGTGGAAAAAATGACGCTTTCGACTGCGCTGGGATTCGAGCCCAGGTCTTTCGATTGCCGGTCGACTGCTCTGACCACTGAGCTACACAGGCGTCCGACATCTCCTTCTCCACAGGAAGATCTCCTTATATCGCCTAGTGGCTCAGCCTTGCGGCTGTAAATGATTTCAAATTAATTAGTTGAGTTTGAAATTTTTGTCACTGCCTACATTATCGGAGGACAAAAATTTCAAACTCAACTAATTAATTCTTTACAATTCTACTGTTTCTAATTTTGAAAATAAGTAAATAATTTTCCAATATAGATTTTTTTTAATGTTTCTATTTTAAAAATTCTTTTAACGATTTCAGCCACTGAAAAATGTACATATAAATTTGGAAACAGTAGATTTGTAGAAAATATCTTCCCAGAAAAAATAAGCCATGATTTATAAAAATCCAATTACTTTTAAAAATCGACTGAAATGATTTTGAAAAATTTGTCATTTTTAAGAAATTGGTATGAAGTGATAACAAGGAAAAATTCTATTACAGAAAACATTATTAAAAGTATTAAGTTCTGTAAGATTTATTTTTTTTCATAAAAGATATTGTTTTTCCTTTCATGAGACACGACTGATCATATAATTTCAAGTCTTCAAATTATAGTAAAACTTTTTTTCCAGACAATTGTTTTTTGACACGCCAAATACTTCATTATTAATTCCATTAAAATAACCGCTGTGAAAAATGAATAAACTTACCCAGTCTTTAAAGATAAAACCTAGAATGCCCGCTGTCATCTCCAATAACAGCAACAGCGCGAGAAAAATTGCATACTGCAAAAATAATAAACATTTAATTGTATTTTATAATATGTATTGTAAAATGAAATTATGACTCGCATAAAATTTAATGTAATGAAAATCCATGAATTCGAATTTATATTAATTTCTATTGTGAAAATTAAATTCTATTGCGTAATAAATTAAATTCATTGAATTTATATTCACGTCCCTGATTTCAAATAAGTGATAACGATTTCTATTGAGTAATTGAATTGACAATTATAATTAGATTATTACACTGAAAAAAATGGTTAGTAAAACCAACTACTTCGGTTTGTAAAATATGCCTCAGCTATTTTATTAGTTAGCACAACAATTTTTTTTGTTGGTTTTACTAGCCAAGTTCTTGTGATAACAATTCAGATAGTAAAACCAACAAAAAAAATTGTTGTGCTAACTAATAAAGTAGCTGAGGCATATTTTACAAACCGAAGTAGTTGGTTTTACTAACCATTTTTTTCAGTGGGAAAGTGAGATTAAATTAATTTGTATTTTTGTCAATCAAAAGATTAACTCTGTGATTGAAATGGAATTATTGTAACATCGTAATTAGAAGAATCCACATAGAATGCGATATATCTCAGAGAAAGTTAATGAGTACTTACTGCAGCTAGGAGGCACGTATTTTCTCTGAGTGCACCGACACACCCCGTAAATCCAATGACGAATGTCACTGCACCTGTAATAAAAAATATAATTATCGTTATCAAACGCAACAAATTACATTCATTGTACTATGTACTTATTAAATTTAATTGAATCCAGACCACAATTCCTGCAAAATGACCAATTACTATAATAGCTTTCCTATCAATTTATTTGATCAGTTGTTAATAAATAAAAATTAATGGGGTACAAATTTTTATTACACGTTTCCTTGGCGAAAGTTTCGGATTGGAATTTAATCCGAGCGAACCAGATCGATTCTTAGTATTTCCAGGATCTGTTTTCGAACCATTTCAGATCATTGCCAACTAATCTGAAAAACGTTTTGAATCTTGTCTGATGAAAAATGATACTTTAATTGGTTTTTTAACGTTTTTCTTCAAACGAGATACAAAATATTTTTCAGAATTCCAATCCAGAACTTTCGCCAGGACAAGTTTTCAATTCAAATTATTCCAAATGAACCCAAGCTCGGATCGACTCGGATTAAAATTTTGGTTCAGATTTGTTCAAGTTAAAATCTCGGATGAAAGCAAAATGTACTGGATTGAATCGGATTGATTGATAACTGATTTGCATCTAACGAGATTCAAAACGTTTTTGGTTCGGTTCGGAAACAGGTTTTGGAATGATTCAGATTTGCTTGGATTGAATTTTTTTCCGAAACTTTCGCCAGGGTTAATCAGAAATTATTGAAGATAGACCTTGGCGAAAGTTTTAGAAAGAAATTCAATCCGATCCATTCCGAAATTTTTTTCTGAACCAATATGAAAAATGTTCTGATTCTTGTTTGATGCAAATCGGTTAAACATCAATCTGCATCAATCTACTTTATTCCAGTTCAATCCGAATCAATCCCATTCAATTTAAATGAATTCGAGGTTGGATTAATTCGGAATGCTTCGGAAATAGATTTTGGAATGACTCGGATTGGCTCTGACCCGCTCAGATTGAACTCCAATTCGAAATATTCGCCAAGATACTCGTTGAATTTCATTAAAAATAATTAATTGCTCAGAAATTACACACCAATCACAAAAAAAATATTTTTAATGAAATTCAACAAATAGATTTGTATAGAATGATCCAATAAAATAAATAAATTATGAGCTCGTGATTATTTAGATTGATTAAAAATTAAGATTATTTACAAGGAGGTTAAGAAAAAACATGAAATGTCGAATAAGTATTAATAGACGAATAATTTTGATACAAAGTAATTTTATCTGAGAAATCTATTGTTGCCTCTTATAAAATGCCTTGCAATTAATTTTGATTTCAAACCATTATTTAGATTGTGGTTATGTCAATAGGTTGATCCTCCTTAATCCTTAAAAACGAAGAAAGCTCTGATTATTTTTCTTTAAAGATAACTGTTTGAAAATGTTTCTAATTCACAATATATAATTATCATAAATGGAATAAATTATTCTAAAGAAAATTTTCTATGTAGAAATACAATATTCAAATATTAAAGTGAATGCAGATACGAAGGGTGAAGTATGAGTAAAGCTTAAATATTCATAACAGTATGGTACGATCAACAATGCTCGTTGCTTCAATCACAATGCTTTGTTTTCAAATCCCAGAGGCTACTTCTCTAACAATCATGAACGCATAAACACTGATTTGTGTATTACTTCCCAGCAAACGGAATATTATTGAAAACGATTCGATCTCATTCACAAATAGGTTCCTGCTGATCGGCTTTACAGCAAATACGAATTGCGACACGACCTTAAGGTAGTTTTCTTCCACGAAAATTAGACCTCAGGCAAAAATAGATAATTTTGCTTTCAAGAATAGCAATATTATTATTGAAGGGCTATTTTGGAAGAGAAAAGATTAATTTCCTTGAAAAAAATTTTAAATACAGAAAAATAATTTTATTAATAAATTTTATTTTTGCTCCAACTTTTTTTCTTATCGGTTCTTACCAAATTTTAAAAAATTATACGATTCTAATAAATCATGAATCATTTTTCTAGAGAAAAGATTTCCCACAACTTCACCGTTTTTGATTTTCAAAAATAAATTCTTTAATGGCTAAAACCATTAAAAAAAATTTTCCAAAACGAAATTTTTATAAACAAATTGCTGAATTTGATAATAATTTATTTATTTTCAAAAATTGCAAATGGTTAAGTTGTAGCGAATCTTTTTCTTGAAAAAGTGATTTGTAATTTATTAAAATCGCATAATTTTTAAAAATTTGATAAGAAGCGATAAGAAAAAAAGTTGTGGCAAAAATAAAATTTATTAATAAAATTATTGTTCTGTATTTCAATTTTTATTCATGGAAATTAATCTTTTCTCTTCCAAAATAGTCCTCCAATAATAATATTGCCATTCTTGAAAGCAAACTTATCTATTTTTGCCTGAGGTCTAATTTTCGTGGATGAAAACTACCTTAATTCTTTTCAATTCTATACTACAAATTCATTTCAATAAAAGTTAATTCGCTTTAATACGAGAGAGTTAAAATTGATCTTAAACTATTTTTAATAAGAGAGATCACATTAATTCAAATCTTATTAATTTCGATGCAAATTGTAACTGAAAAATTCACATTCATTTTAATGATATTTAATGCAAAGCAGAGAATGTATTATTGAAAATTATTAAATCTTATTCAGGAGATGATATCCTGAAATCTGATTTGTGACAGTTTTTCATTGAAAATTCAATACGTTTCAATAATTTTTAATGAGACTCTTTTACTAGGTTCTAGACGCAAAATATTAAAGAAAAAAATACTGCGTTGAAAATAAGATATCAATGAAAGTTTTATGATACGTTAAGAATGGACAACCTATCTTTGTCAGGAAAGTATGTTTATATATTAATGCACTCACAGATTGAGAAAAATTACTAAAATGAATGAATAGCTGATAAAATGCTGAACGTTGGCGCCACTCAATTTTTGAACGGAGATGAAGAATCAGCCGGTCAGGTGGCTGTTTTAATTTGTATGCAGGTAATTCAACGTCCTGATTTACGGGAGCTAATTAAAGCTGGGGGGAATTGATGACCTATCGACCTAAATCTCCTAAACGCCAAAGTGTATGCTGGCAATACTCTGAATGTGAGGCACGTTTTCGATGAAGCAACAGCTTTTTGTTAGCACAGGATCCACGTCAGACGAGATATACGACATAGGCGACACTTTTAAATTAACAAAGTGATCTGATTTTACTAAGGGAATTCTCCAAATGTACTACATATGTACCATCCTGTACAGAAATTTTGCCGTCGCCCATATTAGAGCCAGACATGTCAAATACAATTGTCAACGTCTATTTAATGTGCTCTATAAATATGAATCAGTCAAAATCTACCGATTATCAGTGAAATTGGACTGATTCAAATAGCTAAAAAGAGGTTACTGTAAATCAGTCAAATTCCACTGATTGATTCAGTGAAAATTAACTGATTTAACAGTGAAATATATTTTTTAACTGGTGAATCAGTGAAAAGGCAAATCACTGATTCAATCAGTAAAAATTTGACTGATTCAGATTTAGAGAGTGGGACTTTTTTCTATTTTTCAACAAAACTGGAAAATATTTACGTTACGCTTCACCCTGATAGACTGTTAGAAACTTCTACTGTAATTTCCCGAAACACGTGACTGAAATTTTATTTAGTTACAGTTTCGTAAAATTAAGATAGAATTTCAGAAAATTCAATTACTTTTTAGTCAATTTGAGAAAGAATTTTTTAATTTTCAGTTATAAAGTGTTGAATATTCTGATACTTTCATCTAGAAATTCTGAAATTTGTACTAGGAATAATTTTACATTTTGTGCAACTGAAGTTTTATGCAGTTACATGTTACTAAAAAATGTGTTACAGTTTCGTAATTTTATGATAAATTTTATGAAAATTATGTTACAGTTTGGTAGTTTTAAGATACATTTTATGAATATCCAGTTAAGTTTCATACACTGTTACACGGAGAAACTTTTTATATCAATTTTTACTATAGTACTTTTCAATTTAGGGAAAAACGTATCACTTTGAGAATTTTTGTTAGTAAAAATACTAAACTTTAGAAGAATGATATGAAACTTTAGTATAAACTATGGTAAAATTTGCTATGAACGATGCTGAAGTTTCATATTATTATTATGAAGTTTAGTATTTTTACTAATACAAATTCTCAAAGTGATACGTTTTTCCCTAAATTGAAAAATACTATAGTAAAAATTGATATAAAAAGTTTCTCCGTGTAGAAATTTTCGGAAATTCAAAAAAATGTATTGTTAAAAAGGTAACGTAAAATTTTACGATATTTATGATGCTTATGAGTGAAGGTATCTTAAAATTACAAAAAATGTACTGAATTTTCGGAAGTTTTTCTGAATTTTATGAAACTCAACTTAATTTTCATAAAATGTATCTTAAAACTACCAAACTGTAACAGAATTTTCAGTTAGATGTAACAACATAAAACTTCAGTTACCCAAAACGTTAAATTATTCTTGTTAAAATTTTCAGAATTTCCTGATACAAGTATCAGAATATTAAAAACTTTGTATCTGAAAATTAAGAAATTATTTCTTAAATTTATCAAAACGCAACTACATTTTCTGAAATTCCATCTTAATTTCACGAAACTGTAACTGAATAAAAATCCAGTCATGCGTTTTGGGAAATTATGGTAGAAATTTCTAAAAATGTGATATGTATCAAGAAAAATTTCATAAAATGTAGTTACTTTTTAGTAAATTTAAGAAACAATTTCTTGATTTTTAGTTACAAAGTGTTGAATATTCTGATACTTGTATCTGGAAATTCTGAAACTTTTAACAGGAATAATTTTACGTTTTGAGTAACTGAAGTTTTATGCAGTTACATGTTACTAAAAATTTTGTTGCAGTTTCGTAATTTTATGATAAATTTTATGAAAATACTGTTACAGTTTGGTAGTTTTAAGATACATTTTATGAAAATTCAGTTGAGTTTCATAATATAAAGAAAATTTGAGAAAATTCGGTATATTTTTCGCAATTTTAAGATACCTTTACTAAAAAAAAAACCATAAATATTGTCAAATTTTACGTTACCTTTGTAATATAAAAATTTTGTAAATTTCTGAACATTTCTAACAATGTAGCAATCTTGCGGGATATCCTATAAATATCCCAAGAATATCCATTCGATATTTACAGGAAATCCCGCGATGAAAAAATTTGTAAATTTAAAATTACTGAATTCGAATTAATTTACCTGATATTCTGATATTTGTATCTGAACATTTTTGAACTTCTTACAACAACAAATTTACATCCTAGGAAACTGAAACTTCATACATCAGTCACATGTGACAGTGAATTCAGATAAGTTTTGTAATTTTAAGAAAAAAAAATGCCGGCAATTTCAGTCAATTTTTTGCAATTAAAAAATATGTTTACTCAAAATTACTGTTCATTCCATATAAATTTTTGTCACGTTTGTAACTTGAAATTTTTTTTTGATTTTAGAACATTTCTAACAGTGACTATTTCAGGCCATGGATCAACGAGGTCATGTGACCAAATTCCTGTAAAAGTTCATGCAAGATAACTTTTTCATTTTACAAAATATTTTCCTGAAAAATTGGAAAATTCAACAGAAGAAGGTACAGAACGTTTGTTAACTTCGTTTGATTGAAAATTTTGCGAAAATTATTACAGCTACCTGTAATTATTGATAACTTTTCCAATTTCTTTCAAAATTTGTACTAAAATGAAGTTTAAAGACGTGCTTTATTGTTTTATGTTACGTTTACCAAATTTCGAGAAAGATCTTTTGTATATTAAAAAAGTTATCTTACATGAACAAATTGATGTATAATTTAGTCACATGGTTCGATTGATCCATGGTCTTAATATTAAAAACATTAGCTCATCTACCTTTCACGTAAGCCGCACTGTTAGAAATATTTGGAAACAAAATTTTTATGTTGCAAAGATAACGTAAAATTTGACAATATTTATGATTTTCTTGAGAAAAGGTATCTTAAAATTGCGAAAAATGTACTGAATTTTCTGAAATTGTTCTAAATATTATAAAACTTGACTGAAATTTCTTATAATGTATCTTAAAATTACCAAACTGTAACAGAATTTTTATAAAATTTATCATAAAATTACGAAACTAACAAAATTTCCAATTACATGTAACTGCATAAAATTTTACTTACCCAAAACGTAAAATTATTCCTGTAAAAAGTTTCAGAATTTCCTGATACAAGTATCAGAATATTCAATGCTTTGTAACTGAAAATTAAGAAATTGTTTCTTAAATTTACTAAAAAGTAACTGAGTAAAACTCCAGTCACGTGTTTCGGGAAATTACGGTAGAAATTTCTAACAGTGCAATATGTTCCAAAATTAATGAACTAATTTTTTTGAATTTAAAACACTGCTAACTGTTATCAAAATAAAGTATTGCAGTGATCATAATAATTTAATTATCCACTGCACTATTCAGGATACCCCACTTAAGATATTTGAATGTCCCAAAATCGTCCTAAGATGGTCCTGGAAATCTTGGAGATATCCCAGGGATATCCAAATTTCCTCCTCGTCAGATATCCCGTAAATATTGTATAGAAATCTCTGGGATATTCATTGAATATCTCGAGACATTAATGGGAATCCCGCAAAATCGAATTGTTATCATGGTAAAGCTGGTATTTAATCTTAAAATAAGACCAGTGTTGGATGAGTTAATTTCATATCTCTCTCCTATGTTTAATTTTTCAAATCAGAAAGATTGAAATTATATATATTTCAACCATATATAAGATAAAGTTCAACAACTCATAATATATTTGAAAAACTCTCTTTAGAGTCTGTTCGTAGCTATAACAACAATCAGAAGAAAGATACACAAGAAATATAAAGTAACGAACAAGTAACGGAAAAAAGTTACATGTTACTGGAAAAATAGTAAGTAAATAAAGTTAAAGTTAATTTCTTTTAAAGTAACGAAGTTACTGCAAAAGTAACTCCAAAAGTTACTCTAAAAGTAACGTAAATTTTCAAGTAACTTCGTTACTTTTAACGAGTTACTACCCAACAGTGAATAAGATCTTCTTTTTACTATGTGTATTAATTAACCTTTAAGTAATTTGAAAAAGCAATGTAAACAGTGTCGCTAAAAGTGGTCAGTTCCCGTGCAGAAATTGCCCAACTTGTTCCCAAGTTCCGATCCGGGCCCGATCGGATTTTCCACATGTGATCGCAGGGGGGCACATGGTGTGGCCCGGGTCGGAACCACATCGGATTATGATAGACAAGATTATTTTCAAATTTTGTATTGTGATCGTGATATTGTAGTGACTATATTGAAATTAAAATGCCAAAAGCAAAAAGTACATGGCGAGTTCGGAAGCACAGAATCGTTGGTGAGATTTCTTATATCCGTATTACAGATCAAGGTAAATTAATTCACTAGATTAATTACATAAATCCTAACATTGTAGGTTATCTTTTCTAGACGATTTATTTTATTTTTAATGTACGTAATTTATCAAAAATATTTTCATTTTGTTCTAAGACGTAAATATGGTAAATAATAATGAGAAGCATTGCATTACAATAAACATAAAGTAGCATAAATTGATAATTGTATTGATAATAATACCGCAAATAGTTGTAGATGTTGACGACGAAAATGAAGGAAGAGAAGTTTCTATCTTGCAAGCGGCTAATGAAGAGGAAATTCCAGTAGAAATGGAACCCGAGGATTCTCAAGAAGTTTTAGAGGAAAATGAAAATCCTGTTGCTTTTGACAAATCTCCCAGTAACTCAGATTCAGGTAATGAACTAGATTAGTAGAACTTTATTGTGTTTCATTATTTTTTATATCGTATATTCAATTTTCCAAAGTGAATTTTTCAGAAAGAAAATTATTAATAATGTAATTTATTTTTAGATTCAGAAGAATCAAATAGTTCTACAGACTACGAAGATGGGTTTGAAGATTATACTGTTTGTATGTCACTAATCTAAATTTATGAAATACATTTTTTTGAACAAACTATTTATTGTTATTAAACAAAAACCTCTTGAATTTTACTATTTGTAGAAATACAAAATTAGAAGGGGCCATATCTGGGCCAGATCGGGCCCTCATTTTACAGGCCCAGATCTGGGCCCGATCGGGTAGGGCGTTTCATTACTGGTCTAGCGCTAGACAGATTACCCTATCGGGGCCTGATCGGCGCCCCACCAAAATTTCTGTACGGGTTATTCTTATAAAAAATACTCTTTTTAATATAGAAATATAAAAAATCTTATACTCAATTCAATTGTAGTCGATTACTATTGAGTTTCTGTCTAAAAGTTCAAAATCATCAGGTATTTTCTAACTC
Organism: Diplolepis rosae; assembly: GCA_030998225.1. Taxonomy (NCBI): domain Eukaryota; kingdom Metazoa; phylum Arthropoda; class Insecta; order Hymenoptera; family Diplolepididae; genus Diplolepis; species Diplolepis rosae. Next base: position 153,948 of record JAPYXD010000677.1, read on the forward strand.
CTAATCAATTTTTAACAAAGATTGACACTTATTGTTAATGAAAATTGGCCGCAGGCGGTATTATTTAATGACCAACAACAAAGAGTAGACAAACTACATGTATTAAAATTAATCACTCTTGATCACTTTCTGACGTTGTTCGACAAATAAATATAAATGAAATTTCTCGAGGTTAATTCAGTTTGTCATTGTCTCAACTTTTATTGGATTGTGAGAAATGGTCGTTTCTGCGCAGTTTCTAACGACGTAAATCTTTTGATTCTCACCAAGTAGCTACTTTTCAGATAAATCGAGTTAAAGATTTCACGAAGAACGGGCATAAAACTTGATCTGATCCACCGGTCAAAATACAATGTAAATCGTTGACCAGTCTATATAGATAGATCAAAGTTCACGACTCTTCCAAAAATACGGATCTACTATTCAGGATCCTTGACAGTTGTCTCACTTCTTTTCATTTGTGCTTTTTATTACTCACCGACTAGAATAAAGATAAATGCCGGATCGAGGGCGATATTTGTTAGGCGGGACAAGTTGTTGAAGGTATCTTTTTCCGTCCATGCCCAAAAGCCCACCGCCATAATGCCCAGTCCCAGCAACTGAAATAAAACATTAAACAATTCATTAGTCTTTCTCCTTTCCAACAATTTTAACAATATATTATTCTAAGCAGGCATTTTTTTGACCCTGGCCGGGTACTAATCGGGCAATCTAAATTGCATGCAGAAAAAAGATCAGTAAAATTTACAGGAAGTTCGGTACTTATTTGGACAACATGACTTTTCAGTAAATTTTACCGGAAGTTGAGTTCAATTAACAGATTTTCTGTACAATTCACTTAGCGTACAGTACAATCAACTTAACTCGGATTTTTTCGTATTCAGTAGATTTTACTGGACGCCGAGTGAAACGTACAGAAAATCTGTTAATTGGACTCAACTTCTGGTAAAATTTACTGATAAGTCATGTTGTCCAAATAAGTACCGAACTTCCTGTAAATTTTACTGATCATTTCTCTGCGTGTGGTTCTGAACTTAGTGGATTAAAAAATCAGTTTTTTATCCCACTTAAGGACATGTGATACTTAGAAAATTAGCGAATATTATTGATTTTAGGCTTCTATATGTTTGTGTATGTTTCTATCGAAATTTTTTTTTCATTATCAAAACCAAAAGTAGTTTGTCTACGTCCAATTTTAGCTACTCTATCATTCCCCAAATTGCTTTTTACTTAAATACTAAAAGTTTTAACTCGATATCTCAATTAAAGTAGAAATGCGAAAGGCAAAAAATAGTATCGGTAAGGTAGAGATTGGATAAGTAGGACATGATCTTAAAGAGTTAGTCACAGTCGGAGGAGGAAGAAAAGCGTATTTTTTGAGAACTTTTTTTCTTTGCTATAAGCATATATTTTTAAAATCATTTTAGCATCCGAAAATATATAATTTTATTGATGTTTCGTCAAAATTTCTTTGAAATAATTAAAAATTAAAGAAAAACACGTAGTTTGTAGGAAAATGTTTTGCGAATGACGTTCTGTGGTGACCATTCTAGTTCCTCAATGGGTTATTTGGAATTAAAAATCCCAAATTATTTCTTTAATTTATTAGTTTCTACGGTAATTGATCGTAGCTTGTCAAAGAAAAAAATTTTTTTGACAAAATGGTAACCAGTGAAACTTGGACGTCCGATTTTCGCCAAAAAAATCACCCGTTTTTTGCTAAATAAAGAAAAAGTTTCAAATGGAAAAAAAATCTACGATCAAGCACCGTACTTTTATATATCAAAGAAGCCTGTCGACTTTAAAGAGAATCGTTTAAGCGATTTTCGAGTAATCGTGGTTACCGATTTAAAAAACCTGGTTTCGAGAAAAACGCATTTAAAGTTTTAAGTATAGCTTACATGTGAATGAAATTGTTGTTTGTCTATTAACATAGCTCAGTCAATTTTTCTTGGATCGACTTCAAATTTGGAGAGTATATTTTCAAGGTGTTACACTATAAGAATATGCAAAAACCCAAAAATCGATTTTTTGAAAATTCTGACTGCGATTAACCCGTAAATAAAAGTATTGAATGGAAAAAAAATATTGCACTTGCACATTGTAAGTGTATAATTTTAATTTTATGCGCCTTTTTACACGTCTATACAATGATTCCTCCCAACTTATTTATTAAAAAAAAGAAGTTTCACCCTCTTTCATAACTATTTACGCATAATTTGCTGAAAATCGCAAAACAATAAAAAAGTTGCACCCCAAGTTAAAATATCGACTCAGTTCAAGGTATAATTTACAATCACCTAAAAATAACTTGAAAAAATTATTTTTATAATTAAAATATACATTCAGCAAGGATTAAAGTGCAAATTGATATGAGTTCTAATTTAACTTGAGCCAAAAATTCATTTGATTTCAACAAGAAATTAAAGCATTCCCTTTTACTGCATGATCTAGTTATATTAATTGCCATACGTTCTAAAATCCTTGGCTCGTGGTTAATGTTACGAAAGAAAGAGATTGGCAAGTTTGATCTTTACTTCTGGATCTTTAACCCTCGCTGCTTGAGTTTACAAGTAGTTAACAAGAAAACTTGCTAAGATGTCAAGTTTATGCGTTCACGCGTTAAATTCCCTAATAGTTGCCTAAGTTTCTTAAGTGAAACAGTCAAGAACCCTTTCACATTTATGTAAACGTGCACATGCACATAGTTTATATTTGCACGCGTTTTATCCCCCATAAAAAGTCATGTGCACTTATACTCTCATACACTTACTTAGTCGAACAGCTAATCGATACTTCAGCCGCATGCGTCTAGACGTGTTTACGCTCTTTATGTTCTTATGATGCACTAAAAATTTTACTCTAAACTTCTCAAGTTATAAATATACAGCACAGTACTTTATGTTCATGTCAACAATAAAAGTCCTCTTGAAACAAAAACGAGAATTGAAAAATAATATTTGAATAATTTCGCTCCTCAATATTCCACACAGGTACATATAGCAACAATGTGCTTACAATTAAAAAGGGGTTGAAATATTATTGTATAACTTTGTATACATTTTCTTGGAATGTATTTTCTGAGCACTCTGTTTCGTCAGCAAAGGATATATTATTATAAATATTCAGTAACTTAAATTACTGTATGGAAAGACAAATATGCTGCTAGATACTATCAAGATGGTTATCTTTATTGAAAGAATAAAATATTGTAGGAGTTACTTTATGTAGTGTATATATCAGACGTATGTACTGTATGTATATGCACAGATAGGAATATTTGAAAATTTACAAAATTGTTATGTTACAAAGGTAAAGTAAAATTTGACAATATTTATGGTTTTTTTTAGTAAAGGTATCTTAAAATTGCGAAAAATATACCGAATTTTCTCAAATTTTCTTTATATTATGAAACTCAACTGAATTTTCATAAAATGTATCTTAAAACTACCAAACTGTACACGGAGAAAAATGGTTCAGCAAGCTCAGCAATTTTCGTGTTGCTAAAGATTGTTTTGTACTCACAACAATACGACTCGCTGTTACAGCAATATCACTGCTATTGCAGCAAATTCTATGTAGTTGTAATTACAAAAAAATCAGTTAATATAAATTACAAAGGTTGCAGTCAAACTTGTTCTCATTACTAATTCGTATTTTTAAAATGAAACCAGATTCTGAACAAATCAAAATCCAAATCTCAAAAATTAACGTCCAACATCAAACTCACAAATTACAACCAAAAACCAAAGAGATAAAAAATATCCCAATAGCATTTGATATAAACCACGACCAAATTTGGACAAAAACCTCACTCAAAATTCAAAAATTAAAAATAGAGGAAAGAAGAAGAAGGCAACCAACCAAAACCCCTTCCTTCTCTTTTTTCTTTCGTCTTTTTTTATTCGTATTGCTGTTCATAGAAAGTTGCTGCGGTAGCTGATTGGATTGCTCTGCCTACAAACGAATGTTTACAATTCGCGCCAATTTGACCAATATGACGCCAATCGATGAGTGTAGTGCTTTTACAGTTTTGTGAAAACCGGGTGCCGTGTGTGGTGTCAATAAGTGAATATAGGCCGGTAGGTATAATAAATAAGAAGCAGGTAAAAAGTAACAGTGATGGCTGAGGAGACACTGGAATCTCTTTTGATCCACTGGTGCCAACTGGTGCGGATCAGAAGAGTTGGTCAAAACATTTCAAGGTAAGATTTTGATTTTAAGTGTTGTAGGTTATATCGCAGGTTATGTTCATATTTTCAGAACATTTTGTATTATAAATTTACGTAAAAGCTTTATATTTAAAGTCACGTTTGAGTTATTTATTTATTTTACAGTAAATAGCTGGTACAGCAAATTTAGAATTTGTAGACTTTGCAAGACATATTTTGCTAATTGATATTGCTGCAGGCTCGGATTGCTACCGACAACAAGAAAAAATTGTTGTGCTAGCAAAATCGTAGTAGCAATTTAAATTTGTACTTAGAGCAAAGAAATTTGTATGTTCTATATCAACAAATGAATTTTGCTGGGGTAGCAAAAGAATTGTTGGCGCAGCAAATTATTTCTCTCCGTGTAACAGTATTTTTATAAAATTTATCATAAAATTACGAAACTGTAACAAAATTTTTAGTAACATGTAACTGCATAAAACTTCAGTTACTCAAAACGTAAAATTATTCCTGTTAAAAGTTTCAGAATTTCCAGATACAAGTATCAAAATATTCAACACTTTGTAACTAAAAATCAAGAAATTGTTTCTTAAATTTACTAAAAAGTAACTACATTTTCTGAAATTTTTCTTGATACATATCACATTTTTAGAAATTTCTGCCATAATTTCCCAAAACACATGACTGGATTTTTATTCAGTTACAGTTTCGTGCAATTAAGATGGAATTTCAGAAAATGTAGTTGCGTTTTAATAAATTCAAGAAATAATTTCTTAATTTTCAGGTACAAAGTGTTTAATATTCTGATACTTGTATCGGGAAATTCTGAAACTTTTAACAAGAATAATTTAACGTTTTGGGTGACTGAAGTTTTATGCTGTTGCATGTAACTGAAAATTCTGTTACAGTTTGGTAGTTTTAAGATACATTTTATGAAAATTCAGTTGAGTTTCATAATATTAAGAAAAATTTGAGAAAATTCAGTATATTTTTATATTATATATATATATTAAAACTACCAAAATTTAACAGAATTTTCATAAAATTTATCATAAAATTAAGAAACTGTAACAACATTTTTAGTAACATGTAACTGCATAAAACTTCAGTTATGCAAAACGTAAAATTATTCCTGGTACAAATTTCAGAGTTTCCAGATAAAAGTATCAGAATATTTAACACTTTATAGATGAAAATTAAGAAATTCCTTCTCAAATTGACTAAAAAGTAATTGAAATTTCTAATATTCTATCTTAATTTTACGGAACTGTAACAGAATAAAACTCCCGTCACATATTTCGGGAAATTACGGTAGAAATTTCTAACAGTATGGGCGATTCTCCAAAGACAGAGCACTTTTGAAACAGGCAATTTTTTTCGAAATTTTCTTTTAATTCTTTTCTTTTACTTCAAAGTAGGTTCATTACCCTTAAAAAAAGAACTTTTTAAAATGTTCACGCTACAAACTTATTTGGAGGGCTTGTGTAGCTTTTTGACGTCACGCATTATTCAATTCCCTGTAATTCAAATTTAATCCTAGAAAGAGGAAGAGAATTAAATAAAAATTTTAAGAAAAAAGAGAAATAGGATATAAAATAATTATCTAATAAAAAAAACGTAAAAATAATTTTTTTTTGCATTTATTATTATTACAATTGATCCTATAGCTTTAAGGTAGAAGGAAATGAAAAACCCTTTGGCAAATTGTTTTATATATCTCAGTTTTACATTTTTATTATCAACACATGAACTTTTACTAAGAAATATAACATATATTACAAGGTGCGTCGATGGATACTAATAACTAATAACTTTCCTAATTTTAGTTTAATCGAAAAATGTTATTGGAATAATTAGTAGAGATTTATGAGAAGTGTCAGAAATCAGTATTGGAATTTTGGATTGTTTCATAAAGTTTTTTTCAAAAATACAAAAAATGCTCCTATTTGACAATTTTTGTAGGTTGTAGCTGGTTAATGAACATTTACAGAGTCCGCAAGTTAATATTGACAGCATAAATTTCTATGAATTTAACAGATATATCAGTACAATTCACCGGTTTTTTGTAAACATAACAAATTTGTCGATATATATTACAGAAAATCCTGTTGAATTCACTGAATAAAGAGTCATCGCGGGGAAAATAGAGATAAGGAAATCGGGATTGATTACTGGAATTTTTGTAGAAAAATTTTATGTTTGTTTTTTTTTCGACTGGTCCCCTAATAAACGGAAATGAGTGTAATGTCGCTTGGTAATGAATATTGAGATTTAGCAATCGTTAAGAATTTGCGTCACACTCTTTTCTCTTTATTAAGAAATCAGTTGGAAAAAACCAAACATAAAATTTGTTTACAGAAACTTTAGCAATCAATTCCAATTTCATTATCATTATTTTTCTCTGTGTCCTCCAAAATGTTAATTCAACGGGCATTTCTGTAATATTTATCGAAAAATTTCTTGTATTTATAAAAAATCGTCGAATTTTCCTGAAATGTGTGTTTTTATACAAATTTTATGCTTTCACTATTTCAACTCGTGGACTCAATAAATGCAATAGATTTTTTTTCTCTACGTAACAGAAATAAGTATCTTGATAGTGAAATGATCACATGTTTTCCTTTCCCTATATAATCAACTAAATTTTTTGAAATAATTGATATAAAAACTATTATTATTTATTCAATATGATGTTTTCAAATCTATTGAACTAAAGAAATTCATATAATTTGAAAATACTATGTTCAAATTTTCTATAGAAATATATTAAAAAATCTGCCCGCTTCGCGGGCACATTCTCATCGCGCGCCTGGCGCGCAAGTTTGAGCGCGCCTAGGGCACGCGATTTGATCGTCGCGCTTCGCGGTCCGTTCTTTCTGGACCTCGCGCTTCGCGCTCGGTCTTGTGCTCTTCGCATACATTTAAGTTTATTTCTTATAATTTAATACTGAAGCTCAAACCAATTTTATAATATTACAGATGATGTGAATTACAAATTTTCTCAAAGTCACTCTATTTCTTTTTGAATTTAAGTGAAACAGGAGATTCAATTTACTTAAGGCTCTATCAGCCTTAAGGAACACATTCTCATCATGGCGCTCGCGCTTCGCGCTCGATTTTCTGTATACATTTCAGTAACTTTTTAATAAATTACATGATTAAAATAATTTATTTTCTTCCAAATCTCTCAAAAAGGAAAAACAATCGTAGACTTTATTTAAGGAAACGATTTTGCAGAACAACGCTTATTTTGTATCTCACATATTTTGGTGAAAAAAATCGAATTTATTTAATATTAAAAATCAAAACATAAAATATACATCCTGTCCCGAAATGTCTTAATGAGAATTTGTAGACCTCATTTAGGCAAACAATTTTCCATCTAAACGTTTTTTTTGTATCTCTCATATTTTGTCTAAAAAATGGAATTTTTGAATTTTAATCATATTTTTTGGAATTGAAACGAAAAATATATGTTTTATCAGAAACTGTGTGAGACAAAATTTGTAGATCTCTTTGAAACGAACAACTTTGTATTCTTACGTTTTTTTCGTGTTTCAAATTATCTATAATTATTGCTAAAAAATTGAATTTTGGATTTTCAATAGTTTTTTTTTAATTAAAAAGAAAAATATGCATCTTATGAAAAAATGTTAAATTCAAATTTGTAGGTCTTTATTTATTTAATAATATTGTATAATAACGTTTTTTCGTATCTCGCATAATTTAACTGGAAAATGGAATTTTGAAATTGACTTTTTTCGAATTTGAATATGCTGTAACATTTCTAATTTTGATTTAATCAAAAAATGTTATCGGGATAATTTGTAGAGATTTATGAGCACTATCAAAAACCGGTATTGAAATTTTTGATTTTTTCAAAAAATTATTTTCAAAAACACAAAAGTAGTGCTCAACCCCTCAATTTTGATTGGATGTGGCTGGTTAACGAACTTGTCCTTACTTTTTCGGCTCCGATAAAGTGTACCAAAGCTCAATTCAATCTGATAATTCTATCGAGAGTTATGCCGCACACGACCTACAGACAGACAGACAGACACTTTCGTAAAAACCCTTTTTTATGACTCAGGGGGTCTCAAAACGTAAAGATTTGATGAAAATATCGAAAGTCATTTTTCACATAAAACCAATACCTTCTCATCCATGATGAGAATGTAAAAAAAAAGCAGAAATTACGTTTTTTATATTTCATAATAAACATTTAAACTTGATTTTTATAATTAAAACATTTTACTAAATTATTGTGATTTCTCTTTCTCAATCAAATTCTCTTGTAATCAGCACTTTGTGTATTTTTCAAATCAATTTATAACTTTTGTATACGACTATCTTTTGCATTTAATAAAAATTGTCAGCAATTTTGATGAAACCAATCTAATAAAATTATTCAACTCCCAAATTTCGTTCTAAAATTTAAAAATGTTCTTGTTTGTTATGTATTCATTATATTATATAACAAAGCTGAAAAATAATTGAATATAAAGGCCAATAAATAACATAAAAATACTTGTGAAGTCCTCGAACTGTTTAAATTGTACGAATAATCTAAATGAAAATGTTCAGAGATACATCGTTATCAGCCTTATAGAAATAAACGTGTATAAAGTTACGCAAAGCTCAAAACAAATTACGAGAGTAAAACTAAATCTTTGCAAGAATATCAAGATTAAATAAAGTTCTGTGAATGAGGCAACGCTTTTTTTTTAGAATAGAGTGTATTAAATTTCTTTTTCTCCTTTTTTAATACATTGTTTCGTACTTTCCCTTTCGCCTCTATCTTTTCTATTTTGGCTATTCTCTGTATCATTATAAACTAACTGAATTTTTTAATCCCAGCAGAGGTAATCTCTGTAAAACAGTACTCATTAAAAAGTGTGCATTCACGAAGGTAAATTCTGTTGAAATATTAAACTCAGATTTGGAATTCCGAATCGCGCGAGAATTTAACAATTTAATTCCACTTAATTTTTAAAAAAATACAAATAATAGATTCCGTTTTATTAACAAATATTATCCTAATTAGCGTGAGATTAATTGTCTCTGAAAGGAGCCTTTGTTTTCACCATACAGTTTATTACAGTAAGAAAGGACTGACTTATCAAGATCCATTTTCGTTGAAATTCCATAAGGAAAATTTCCATCTTTTAATAAATTTAATGAGTTCGAAGATTATAATTGATGTTTTAACAAATAGATATTGATAAGCTCAATTTCTGCGTGCCTCCAAATAAAAGGACAAAATTTATGAAAAACGGGAGATTAATTTTAAAGTGAAATCTGCTCGCACTTGGCTGATATTAAAAGCATTCCCACGACTGATTTATATTTATTTATGTTTATTGATACTCAACCAAACGCAGTATTTCATTCTAGAAATTTTCTAGTTGTTATCTCTCATTATGTGTTCCAAAAGACAGCAGCGATTTTTCCTGTGAATTTCACAAACGCTCTTTTAGCCACAATTACTATAGTTATTGCGACAATTTTCACTATTTATTTTTTTATTAGTATCCATATTTTTTAAACTTCAGTTCATTATCATAGAATAGTACTATTTCCAGTTCTCAATAGGACTTGTTAATTTTCGAGAATATTTAACATTTATATCGAAAATGTTTATCGTTCCAAGTTTTTATTGTTTTTTTTTCATTTTATTGTTTTCATATACATATATCGGAGTTTATATGTGACGTGCCACGAGAAAAGGGGACTAACGCGGAAAACTAGAATTTTACAGGGCGAGCGATAGAAGTGGAGCCCTTTTCTCAGTGAAAGGCGACTCCTGAAAACCTGCTCCTCTACTTACAACTACACTCTCACTAGTCGTGTCCCAGTATCCGTGTTTCTCGCTTCTGTTCCCGCTAGAAAACCACGCGATTCTGAAATCAGACACTCTACTTTACCAGGGGTGTTAGTTGAAGTTTGCCGGTTTTTTCAATAATGAAAACACTTAATTCTCAAGGGAATCTCAAAATTTTTTTATTCAAAGTATTGACCATTGGATTCTACACATTTTGCCCATATTTCAGGCAAATCGTGGATACCATTCCAAAAAAACTTTTTCTCTTTCAAGGCAAACCATTCGACGAGCCATTTTTCGACTTCTACAAAATTGGCGAAGCGCTGCTCTGCGAGTGAGTGTCCCATCGATGCGAAAAGGTAATAGTCGGACAGGGCGAGGTCTGGAGAGTACGGCGGGTGCGATAATATTTCCCAATTGAATGCTTTTAATGTGTTCTTCACCACTTTAGCGGTATGAGACGGTGCGTTGTCATGTTGTAGGATAACTTTGCCATGTCCTCGGGCCCATTCTGGCCGTTTTTCGATCAACGCATGATTCAAATTGATAATTTGTTGTCGGTAGCGATCCGTATTCACCGTCCCACCAGGTTTTAATAACTCGAAGTACACCACACTACACTGGTCCCACCAAACACAGAGCATTGTCTTACAGCCAAAGCGATTTGGCCTTGGAGTCGATGGGCCGACCTCGCCAGGTGAAAGCCATGGTTTTTTCCGCTTCGGGTTCTCGAAATAAATCCATTTTTCGTCCCCCGTGACAATTCGATGCAGAAAAGATTTCCTTTCGAACCGTTGAAGCAGCATTTCACAAATGGTTTTTCGAATTTCCATTTGTCTATCGTTCAGTTGGTGTGGTACCCATTTTCCATACATTTGGATTTTTCCCATGGCTTTTAAACGTTGGGAAATTGCTCCTCGGGTCACATTTAGTGTTTGTACCAATTGTTATTGCGATTGGGTTGGATCTTTATCCAATAACGCCTGCAATTCCTCGTCTTCGAACTTTTTCGCTGGACCAGGATGTTCATTGTCTGTTAAATCGAAATCTCCACTTATAAATTGACGAAACCATGTCTCACATGTTATAATCACTGGAGCATGTTCACCATAAGTTTCTACCAGCAACCGATGAGCTTCAACTGCTTTTTTTGTTTGATGAAATAAGAAAAGCAAAGAATGCCGCAAATGCGATTTACTTGGAACAAAACTCGACATATTCACTTAGGTAAACAACTATGATGCTATTATTTTGGCAGAATGTAATTGTGTATTTTTGAAGGTTATTGTCCATAGAAAAATATGACATAGATGCCAAATCATAGAAATGTATACATATCTCTAGCGACATCTATGAGTAAAACCGGCAAATTTCAACTAACACCCCTGGTATGTAGTAGTAGTGAGTGGTGGGAGGTGTTTTCGTTGGCCCGTAGTCTAGCTCATAAATGCTGCATTTACGGCCCCCTAATAAGCTATTTTATAAGTATAAACAATGCTTAAAAATTTTTTCTGATTTTTTTGCTAGATAGAGCAACTTCGAAACTATCGATAGAGACCAAAAACAGATTTGCGATATTTTCCGCGTTAGTCCCCTTCTCTCGTGGCACGTCACATATAGACAAATAGTAAATCATTTGGTCTACAACGATCCATAATAATTGACTTTAATTTGTTATCATAAAAGTATATTTACTAACTTTTGTAGTTTCAATTTTGAAAGCTAATTATCCTCTCGCTTATGACGCAACTGGTATTCATTGATGAAATTATTATGTTTATGATTCATTTTTACTTGTTGATTTATACATTATTACATGACGCATATAGGGACCGAGAAAGGCATGTCGCGTTATCTGGTGAATGAAACAGACGAACTAATGGAGTAAAGTTTTTGCAGCAATGCCAGGTAAATAGCATGAAAATAATTTGTATATCAAAATAGAACAGTTACAGAGCATTGATTGGAGTTCAATCGTATTAACAACATCGAGTGTCAATATATAAAAATTATAAACAGTAAGTATAACAGTGAAAAATTGTGATTTTACTAAGATAGACTCGATCATGTAAGGTTATGAACGTGATATGTTTACACGATGATTGCAAGGTCGTTAGCTCGTAATTATTTTCTGTATATGTATTTACATTCAGTAAGTAAGATTTTTTTCAGTAAATCAAAAATATGACCAGATTTGAACAATTTAATGATGGATTTCGGGATTAGAATTCTTTTGACTAAATTTACAGTTATCTGATGGTACGAGTGTTCTTTCTAACAAAAAATCAAAAGTGCCATAACTAACTCCAGCCAAGTCCAAAAGTTGTTCCTCTTTTTACAGTGACTCGTAGCCTTGAAAATAATGTCTTCCAGTTCCCAACTCTTGGGGTTCTCCACTCAATGATTTATCTCAGCATACTCCTTGGTTACCGTACTGCAACATTTATTCTTTATCTTCTTCTGACTGGTTATCGTTAAAGTTTTTGCTTTAACAATGTGAGTCTTATTGCAGAAATCCATTGAACTCTTTGCTGTATTTTGTGTGCGGCAGTTGGGAATCGAAAAAATTTGTAATTGCTATTCGAAGCTGTATTTTTACAGTTAACTATACAACATGAAAAACCCATTGTTATTGAATTTTGCTATAAAAACACGTACATATATTTACTCCATAAGTTTCACTTTTCGCCACTGCGAGCGCGGCGACCGATTTGTCTATCCCCTCCCGCCGAACGCTCGGTCCCTATAGTGAAAATAGCCACACGATTTATTTATTCTTGGACAAGTAGGGGTTTGATAAAGTGCATAAGAAAAAATTATTATCACAAAAATAATAATACTGAATAATAAGAGTAACTATCATTGTAAATGATAAATGGTAAATGATTCAAGCTGATGATGTTTACATTATAGTTTTTACAATCTAGCCTAAAACAATCAAAAACCGGTCCAATGCCAGTCAATAAAAATTTGACAAGTTAGCAAATAAATTATAGAATCATATTTATTCACATCAGAAATGTTTTCTTTAAAAATCAATTTTGAACTATGATGAATCAATTATTTCATAAGTCTCTCAACTATTATGTATAACAAAATATTGATGCATGATATTTTGAATTTATAAGATTTATATTTTCATCACATATGAGAAAAACTAAAAAATTTGGATTATTTGTTAAATTCTAGTAAAATTAATTTAAAAAACTAGTAATTATACTATCCAAACAATTAAGGCCATGGATCAACTAGTACAGCTGACTAAATCAATAAAATCAGTTTCCCGGTTTCCCCAAAGATTTTTCAACAATAATGAATTTTTTTAGCTGTAACTTAAAGACACAATAAAGGACATATTAGCATATGGCTTTAGACTTCAATTAGTTCTAAGCAATAAAGAAAAATAGTTCCTGTTTTACCGGCACTAACATTTTTTTGATTGTTAAAAACTAATTAAAGTCTACAGCTATCCGCTAATATGTCCTTTATCATGTACTAAAGTTTCAGCTAAACAAATTCATTATTGTGCAAAAATCTTGGGGGAAGCTTGGGGTACTGGTTGATCCATGGCCTTAACTGGCCAATCTTGACAGTTTCTTTTTCAATGTAGTTAGTTAGAAATAGTTAGTTAAATAACTGATTAAGTAACAGGATTACTAGATTTTTTGGTTAAACGAACCGTGAATCTGGTTAATTTTACTAGTTTCTTAGAGTTAATTTTACTACTTTTTAAGTAAATTTTACTAGAATATAACTAATAATCCTAATATTTTTTTCAGTATGCTCTCTCAATCAATGTCAGACGAAATTTGACATATTTAGAATCAGTAAGTCACTTTTTGTTATGCAATCTGTTATTCTTGACTAAAAATCAATCGAAAACAATTTATTGAATAGTAAAAAATTCACTGAAAACAAACTCAGGTTAGTAATTAAATTCTAGTTTTATAACTAAAAAACTAGTGAAATTAGTTTAAAAATGAGTAAAATCAGTACATTTTTCGGTTAATTTAGGTAAAAAACTATTATTAATTCTTCTAGTCAATGTATAATCTTACCACTTTTTTTTCGATATGAATTAATAATTATGAATTTGTAAAATTTGAACTGATCCAGGTTTAGCGAGTAAATAACTAATAAGGAGTAAAATTTATGGTGTGCCATTATCAAGTATAATAGTAGATAATGTGTTGATAATTACGTAAAATATAAGTGGTAAGGTACACATCCACATATATAACACATCACGACTGCTTGGCGAAACAGTTTGTTTAAATACAGTGAAAATGAGGATCTCAATTACTTATCTGCTTTGCTTTTTCACAATCATCGTTAATTCTGTTGGTAATTTTAATACAGAAAAAAAACAGGTGTTATATTTTCAAAATATTTAGTGCAAAATACTCAGGATAAATGCAACACCTGGTTTTTTTCTGATCTGAAAAAAATAAGGAACATAGAATAATTATGTGATATTTTATACACTTTTTAAACATTTCTCTTATTCCTTCACAGAATCCAACTTATCAGTATTGGAAAATAAAATAGTTGGCGGAAATATAGTCCGGCTTAATAATAAAAATACAATAAACTATATTGCTTCACTACAACTTAACGGTCGTCACTTTTGTAGTGGAGGTTTGATCTCTAGGTTACACGTTTTAACTGCTGGCCATTGTCTTTTACCTGTGATAACCATAAAACATTATCTTGATGTGCTCACTGTGGTTGGAACTTTTAATACTCGTCAGAATGGAACGGCGTATGATATTAAACACATAGATATTCATCAAAACTATTATCATGATCCAAACGGTTCAATAAACGACATTGGACTCGTGACAGTAAGTCAATTAAGATTACTTTTAATATAAATTCAGAAATGGGTAATAAAACTAGATCTTATAATTATCTGGATTCTGGAATATAATTCAAATTTTTCATAATAAATATACACGGTTAAAAATTTTCGATGTTAATTAAAACTTAAATAAATATGTAATGAAGATTTCATACTGAAGCTCAAGTCAATTTTATAATATTGTAGATGTGGATTACATTTTCTCAAAGTTACTAAATTTTTGTATTTCAAATGAAAAAGATAAACACATATTTTGCTTAAAAAATGGAATTTTAAAAATTTAATTATATTCAAATTTTTAAAGAATTTGAAATCTTTCTGTGGAAAAAGAGACGCTTTCGACTGCGCTGGGATCCGAGCCCAGGTCTTTCGATTGCCGGTCGATATGTTTTATCAGAAAATGTGTCAGACAAAATTTGTAGACTTTATTGATACAAACAATTTTGCATTCTTACTTTCCTTTTGTATTTCACATATTATGGTTTAAAAATTGAATTTTCGATTTTCAATATTTTAAATTAAAAAGAAAAATATACATCTTATGAAAAAATGTTGCGATTCAAATTCGAAGATCTTTATGTAGTACCAGGGGTGTTAGTTGAAGTTTGCCGGTTTTTTCAATAAAGAAAACACTTAATTCTCAAGGGAATCTCAAAAATTTTTTATTCAAAGTATTGACCATTGGATTCTACACATTTTGCCCATCTTTCAGGCAAATCATAGATACCATTCCAAAAAAAATTTTTCTCTTTCAAGGCAAACCATTCGACAAGCCATTTTTCGACTTCTTCAAAATTGACGAAGCGCTGCTCTGCGAGTGAGTGTCTGCGAAAAGGTGATAGTCGGACGGGGCGAGATCTGGAGAGTACGGCGGGTGCGATAATATTTCCCAATTCAATGCTTTTAATGTGTTCTTCACCACTTTAGGGGTATGAAACGGTGCGTTGTCATGTTGTAGGATAACTTTGCCATGTCTTCGGGCCCATTCCGGCCGTTTTTTGATCAACGCATGATTCAAATTGATAATTTGTTGTCGGTAGCGATCCGTAATCACCATCTCAACAGGTTTTAATAACTCGAAGTACACCACACCCCACTGGTCCCACCAAACACAGAGCATTGTCTTACGGCCAAAGCGATTTGGCCTTGGAGTCGATGGGCCGACCTCACCAGGTGGAAGCCATGATTTTTTCCGCTTCGGGTTTTCGAAATAAATCCATTTTTCGTCCCCCGTGACAATCCGATGCAGAAAATATTTCCTTTCGAACCGTTGAAGCATCATCTTTTGGTGTGGTACCCATTTTCCATACTTTTGGATTTTTCCCATGGCTTTTAAACGTTGGCAAATTGCTCCTCGGGTCACATTTAGTGTTTGTGCCAATTGTTATTGCGATTGGGTTGGATCTTCATCCAATAACGCCTGCAATTCCTCGTCTTCGAACTTTTTCGCTGCACCAGGATGTTCATTGTCTGTTAAATCGAAATCTCCACTTTTAAATTGACGAAATCATGTCTCACATGTTATAATCACTGGAGCATGTTCACCATAAGTTTCTACCAGCAACAGATGAGCTTCAACTGCTTTTTTCTTTTGATGAAATAATAAAAGCAAAGAATGCTGCAAATGCGATTTACTTGCAACAAAACTCGACATATTCGCTTAGGTAAACAACTATGATGCTATTATTTTGGCAGAATGTAATTGTGTATTTTTGAAGGTTATTGTCCATAGAAAAATATGACATAGATGCCAAATCATAGAAATGTATACATATCTCTAGCGACATCTATGAGTAAAACCGGCAAATTTCAACTAACACCCTTGGTAAGAATTTTGTATCATAACTTTTTTCCGTATCTCGCATAATAGACACATCATCTTTTAATTATTACACACAAAATTACTTTAATACGGGGATATAAAATCTGTTAGATTTACTGAGTCTATAAATAAATAGTAAGAGCATGAAATTTCTGTAAATTTGATAGATATTCCAATACAATTCACTGTCTTTTTGTAAACACAACATATTTGTTGATAAATATTACAGAATTACCCGTTGAATTAACATTTTAAAGAATATTCCTTATTCGTCAATTTAATTGACAATTCTCTAATATACAGGGTGAGACACATAAAGTGTTGCAGAGCGATAGCACTCTAACTATTGATCATATCCAAAAATGTTTTCGACAAAAGTTTCAGTGTTCGAGAAGGCCGTCATACTGGACCATCCTATTTTTTATCGGTGGAGACGCTGAAGGGACATCAAGGTCAACTCTAATTTTTAAAATGAAACCATGTATTTTTTTTCGATGAGATTATTACCGATTTTAAGGCGAATTCAGCGACCTACAACACAAGGTCATTCTAGTCACGAAAAGCATGAAAATAGTCGAAAAATCATTTTCATTTCTTTTCATTTCTTACGATACCTATGATAATACACATCGATAGGGTATTGTTGATATCGGCAGAAAGTAAGCATTTTCTGTTGACATATCAGTTAGTCACGCATTACCTTTTAATGGCAACAAAAATCGGACATTGCTTTTATGCGATTAGCTGACCGTTTCTGTCGCTTCGGTACAGTGAAACAAACACGAGTCAAACGTCGACCAATTGTTAATGAAAATAATGCGGCTGCTATCATAGCTTTTGCTGCACAAATTCCACATGCGAGCAGCAGCCAAATGGAAAAAAGAGTAGAATTAGTCAGCGATCTGTATTAAGAATCTTACATCAACACAAGTTCCATCCGCATCGTATGTCATTACATCAGGATTTGTTCGGCAATGATTTCCTAAAATGCGTCAATTTCTGTAATTAGATTCGTAGAAAAATGCGCACAGATGTCTCATTTTTGAGTCATGTGATTTTTTCTGATGAAGCTAACTTCGAAAATACGAGAAATGTGAATAGCCATAATATACGTTATTGGGAAAATTAGAATCCTCGATGGATGAGAACTGTACCATTCCTCATCCGTGGTCCGTTAATTGTTGGTGCGGCATTGTCGGCGATCGTGTCATTGGTTCATATTATTTTAGTAGGTCGCTTGACTGGGCAAGTTTACGCAAACTTTCTGCAAAACGTACTGCCTCAATTAATGGAAGACGTGCCCTTGCATGTTTGCATGAACATGTGGATACAACACGACGGTGCACCACCCCATTATGCTCTGTGTTCAAGACAAGTGATGAATGGGATTTTTGACGAAAAGTGGATAGGACGAGGCAGCTCTGTAGCTTGACCACCTTGTTCGCCAGATCTAACATCACCAGATTACTTTTTATGGGGTTTTGGTAAAGAACGCGTAATGGCGTTTGCATCTACCACGCCTGACGACATGAAAGAAAGAATACGCCGAACATGTACCGAAATTACACCACAAATGTTGGCTGAAGTTAGACGGTCTTTTCATCAGCGAATTAACAAGTGCTTACAAGTCGAGGGTCGTCACTTCGAGCATCTTCTGTAGGTAGACCCAAACCAAGGTTAGTGGATCCTTTGAAAGTGATTATTCCGATATGTTTCGATTTTTCGACTATTTTCATACTTTGCGTGACTAGAATGACCTTGAGTTGTAGGTCGCTGAATTCGTCTTAAAATCGGTAATAATCTCATCGAAAAGAAATACATGGTTCCATTTAAAAAAGTGGAGTTGACCTTAATGTAGCTTCGGCGCCTCCACCGATAAAAAAGTAGGGTGGTCCAGTATGACGGCGTTCTCGAACACTGGAACTTTCGTCTGAAACATTTTTGGATATGATCAATAGTTTGAGTGCTATCGCTCTGTAACACTTTATGTGCCTCACCCTGTATTTCAAAAAATCTCACCTTTACAAAAAAGCGGTAAATTGTATTGAAATATCTCTTAAATTTACAGAAATTGTATGCTTTCATTATTCCAACTTATGGACTTAGTAAATAAAATATATTTTTTCCCCGTGAATTCAAAAAATATTCACGACTAGCCGACTTGACAGAGATCTTTAAAATTAAATTATATAATTCCTGTTAAATGGCATTTCTACAAATAACCAGTAATTTTCTACTGATTCAAATTCAGAAAGTAAACTGTTAACTTTACACCAAATCTGGGTAAATATAATACCTGATTTTTTCTGTGATAGAAAAATTACTCTTTTGTATTACGTGCAAAAATTGGACGCTATTTTTAATCCCACTCCATTTAAAATTCAATAAAATTATTTTTTTAGCATTATAAGAAAATTACTTTATCATCGACAGTGGGAGTGCTGAATTTACCAAATTTTGATCCTAGACCAGGAACAGAAGCCGTTATAAGTGGGTGGGGAAGTATACAAAATTTCTTGAAAGATTTTCAAACGCCTATGGAATTAGATGTTTTGAAATATCTATTGATAACAGTTATGGACTACAAAAACTGTCAAGAAGCTTACTCTCCTCGGTTAATATATCCAGGTCAATTTTGCGCTAAATCTTCCAAAGTTAAGGAAAATGCCTCAGAAGTAAGTATTATTTTATTACTCAATACGAAGAAAAGTTCAGCATCATTAAAAATTGAAAATTTTATTAGGGTGATAGTGGAGGTCCTCTAGTTTCTAAAAATATTATTTTCGGAATTCTTTCGTCTGGTGAAACGTTAAATCTATCTCGTCCCTGCATTTACACAAATGTATACCTCTACTTGAGATACATCGATGAAGCCAAGGAACGTGCAAAAAGTATTAAACGTACGCGGAAAAAAAATTGTGACTGAAGTAAAAACATTCATTTATATATATATATACAAGATTTAATATGTTCACATCACTGAATCTCGCATACAAAT
Source organism: Diplolepis rosae (assembly GCA_030998225.1). Taxonomy (NCBI): domain Eukaryota; kingdom Metazoa; phylum Arthropoda; class Insecta; order Hymenoptera; family Diplolepididae; genus Diplolepis; species Diplolepis rosae. The sequence continues at coordinate 173,622 of JAPYXD010000677.1, forward strand.
ATCTAAGATACCAACATTTTAATAATTTAATAATATTGTATACATATTTCCAATGTACATTTATAAACTTAGAAATGATGTCGAAGGCAAATGTGATTTTGAAATATATGATAATTGGTCAAATGAAACGGTTTTATCATTTAAGAAATAGTTTTTGAAATAAAAGGCAACAAATTTCAAGAAATATCAAAGAACATTTATTCGCGTTCATAAAATATTAAATGGTTATTTAATAATTAGATAGTTTCGAGCGCAATGTCCGGTTTTAATAGCTCCAAAGAAAATTAGTCAGAGAATTTTAAACAAAATAATATACTCGAAAGTTGAAAACACTGAATTGAATTACACCCAGAGGAAAACTTTATTCATATCACGTAAATAAAAATCTTGTTTTCATACTAACCAAGTGTATACCTGATTCAAATGAAATATATATTCATCGGATAAAAGTTAAATTTTTATTCAAATACAATTCCTTGTTTTAATTTATTGTTAAATAAAGAGCTATTTAATTCAAACATGTCTAGATACACTACCGGTCAGAATTGTAGGACCACCTGTTTTTCGATGATTGCTTAAATTATCTTAATTTCAATTCTGTGAGTGATAACATTTTTTCTCCTAATAAATTGAATGCCATCAAAATTCTCTTTAAAATGAGTAGAGAATGAAGTCGTTTCGTTAAATTTTGAAGAAGTTATTGCAAAAAAAGTCTAAATTTCAATGTTTTCATAAATTTTAAATAACTTTTAAAATAATCAATATTTTTTTATGTTCTTGTGCTTAGTTTATAGCTAAGATTCTACAAAATCGCAGTGAATTATCATTATAAATGTAGAATTTTTTTTTTTTACAGAGTGCACGAGGTTAAAGTTCCAATAAAAAAGTTGGAAAAACTCCAATATTGTTTTTGCTGAGAAAAATATTTTTATAAGGTATATAAAACATATAATCATGAATTTTCTATAGAATTTCCTTAAAACATATATTCATATGATTTTTATTATGATTTGCCTACAGATTAAATGTTTTCGAATTTTTCCTACTTTTTGTTACAATTTTAACTCTTTGCACAATGTAAGAAAAAAATTATACATCTATAATAATACTTTACTGCGATATTGTAGAATTTTTGCTTCAAAATAAGCACAAGAACGTTTAAAAATATTGATTATTTTAAAAGTTATTTAAAATTTAAGAAAACAGTGAAATTTTGACTTTTTTGCATAATAATTCCTTTGAAATTTAACGAAACGACTTTATTCTGGACTTATTTTAAAGAGAATTTTGATGACATTCAATTTATTAGGATACAAAATTTTATCACTCACAAAATTGAAATTAAGATAATTTAAGCACTCATCGAAAAACAATTGGTCCCACAATTCTGACCGGAAGTGTATTTGTTTTGGAAAAATGTGATTCTTATATACCTGATAATGACGGTTATTTAAGTAAAATATGGAATTTATTCAATGAGTATAAAATATTATTGTTTTACCAGAGCAAAGTTTTGTTTAAAGATTGAGCAATTGGAGTAAAAAAATTACTTGATTTAAATGAATCTTTTCTCCGAGTGTAACAAGCAGTTTTCCCCGAACAACCAGAAATTCGACTCAGCTTATACATTATGAATTCCTACCCAAACATCATGCATATGCAAGAAGATGGCCGTGTTTATAGTTTGACAAGGTAGATAGACTGTATCAAAGTTCGTATGTCTGTGTAAGTTTGCATGCAAGTTACAAATTTACCACCAGAACTTACATGTACTGCACATTAATCCTGAATTCGTTTCATTTGAAATGCCAACATAAATAGAATGCAAAAAAAATCACATGGAGAACACAAAATTAAAAAATCTACCTGGCCTTCTCAACGAGCGCTAAGCGCGTAGTTCGCATTGCGTTTGCTTTTTGTACTTCACGAGTACTTAAGTTTATTCACTATTGTTTATTACTACAACTCAAGTGGATTTTATAATGTTATTGATAAGAATTTACTTTTCACAAAGTTACTTCATATTTGGAAAAAAATTAAATCCAAAAATATACATTTTATCCAAAATTACATGATTGGAAATTCTTAAATTTTGTTTGTATCTTGCATAGTTTAACTGAAAAATAGGATTTTTTATTCTAAATCTTTTTTTTTTTAATTAAAACGAAAAATATACATTTTATGAAAAAATGAGTGAATACAAAATTTTAGACCTTATTTAAGTAAACAATTTTTTATCATAACGTTTTTTCATATATAGTTTGACTGAAAAAAAAAATTTATTATTGATTTTTTTCAAATTTGAAAATACTATAACTTTTCTAATTTTGGTTTGATTGAAAAATGTAGTAAGGACAATTTCTCAGTATAATTTTTGAGCACTATTAGAAATGATTATTAAAATTTAGGATTTTACCAAAAAGTAGTTTTCTAAAATACCAAAAATTCTCTAATTTTCGAAATTTTATTTGGATATGTCTGATTAACGAAGACGTCCTTCGTTTTTGGGCTCCAATAAGTACCAAATTACATTTAAATCTGACAATTCTTTCGAAAGTGGATATTAAATTATCCGTGATTTATTAGAATCACATCATTTTGTAAAATTTGGTATGAAGCGATAATAAAAAAAGTTCAGGTAAAAATAAAAAATTTTAAATGCATTTTTTTCTGCATTTCAAATTTTTTTTATGGAAAATAAACTTTTTTCTTTAAAATTAGCCCTTCAATAATAATATTGCTATTTTTGAAAGCAAAATTATCTATTTTTGCCTGAAGTCTAATTTTCGTGGATAAACTACCTTAATTAGCTAGAAATACCTAATTTAAATAATCAGTAGACCTTCATTCAAAATTAGTGACCTAATTATATATTTTTCATTGAATCTACTGAGATTCAATTAATATTTTACTGCTTTTTCAGCAAAAAAAAGTCATTATTCATTCAAATATTTAAATATTCCAGATTTTCTACTCCATTCATGTCTTTTAGGTATGTTAGAACAAGAGAAAAGACATACTACTGAATTGAACAGGGTTTTGTACTGAAGTGCAAAATGGATGAAAGGACAGAGGAACTTGGAATATCTAGTGTTGCTGCTATTTGAACGCACCTGCAGAATTGCACACTATCTATAAGATAAAGTGCGACGAAAACAATAATAACGAAAGACCTATTTCGAGAGAAAATCTTTGAGTAATTTCTTCTTCTTCGATCAAGTTTTCTCTGGCATGTTTCTTGAGTGGAATGTAAATAGGGAGGATAGTGCACTTTCCTTAGCATCGCCCTAGGGAAATTAACAGCCAAGGCACGTCGATGCCAATTTGCAGCGTGGCTGATGAGTAACGCTCAGGAGACGTTGTTTCATATTATACCTTCTGCCACCTCAGCTTCCCACTTCCGTCGTTATTCCAAACCCACACACGTCAACCAAATAGTTACATTATATATATATACATAGGGTGAATTCCAAAAACCCTAGAGCATCGATCGGTTTTTCCACTAGGAGAAATATAAAATACCGAGCGTAACTGAGAATCGGCCTCGGGCTACGTATTGAATTTTAGACAACAATGAATACAGAAAAAGTAGGACAAACCTGGGAAACTAGAGTAGCAATAATTTAAAGCTCAAATTACATTCCCTTACGACCAACGCTCTTCCATTTCCATGTACCTAATAGAAAAAAGGGAGGAGTTGGATCTTACTAACATCTCGGTTCACCTCTATTTTTTTCTTTTTCCTGTTTCAGTATAATATATAGAGACACGTTTGAACATTTTTATTGTTTTTTTCTACAAAGTGTGAATCAAATTGCTGAAATATAAAATTACTCAACACTCCTTAAATCCGAAACAGTAAAAACTCACTGATTCACAGTGAAAAACGACCGTTTCGAATGTTCTAGGTCTTCCACATAGAAATCAGTGGAATTTACCTGATTCCACCAGGGAAACTCACTGGTGGAATCAGTGAAATATACTGGTCAACAGTGAAATTCGCTGGTCAACCAGAGTTTCCCTAGTGATATCAGTTAAATTTCACTGATTCTATATGGAAGACTTATAACATTCAAAACAGTGATTTCTCACTGTTTAGGATTTAGGGAGTATAGCTACTTTAGAATCAAATTTTGTTAGTTTTCCTGAAAATTCTGAGTAATTTAAGGGGTTAAATCTGTTTAAATTTTTGGAAAAATAATTTTTTTTTAATATGCACAAATTAAGGTCGATTTTTTTATGGAAAATAAATTCATTTTTGTAAACTGGGGTAGTTTTGCGAGAATTTTATATTTCTTGATAATTATGTGAACTTATCTAGTAAATATAGTATATTTTATGAAAAAATTTTTCTTATTGATCTAGATTCTATTTTACGGGACTCGTACACAGAAAAAAAAGTTTTAAATGAAATCCAAAAATGGGCTTCTTTTTAGGCGTGATAGCTAGCCTGGATTTGGGCTAAAATGAAGCCACTATCTAAATAATTTCAAATCAGTTCCAAACTCAACCTAAATCAAGTCTAGATAGTGACTACAAATAAAATAGAGTATTTAATTTAATTAAGAATGCAGATTTCAGATTAGAATTGAAGCCGTATGTACTTTAGTGCTAAAAAAAGTGGAAAATACTTGATTTTAGTATTTTTGTTATGAATAATAAGTATCTATTATTTTAATATATACAAACAACTTTTGGACGAGGAATATGGTTAGAAAAGTATTACGAAGCAGAAAAGATAAACAAGTGCAAAGTCAATTATTGAATTTCAAATTGCCAATTTACTTATTACTATTAGAAAGTAAAAGTTTTAACCCTTTCTTTAGAACTATTTTTATTGGAGTCGAAACAAAATTTAAATCAGTCTAGAAATCTTATGACATCTTTACAACATATTTATTAAACTCTTAAAATCAAATGTTTGTACCTTTATTACTAGAGTCTAAAAAAATTCCTAAAAAAGGCCTAATTTTACAACAGATTAAACAAGTATGACCCCTCAAAAAAACTTACTTGATCCTTGTTATATTGTATCATATTCTTCAAATTTTCAGAAAGATATTTTGTTCTCAAAAAAATTTTTAAGAAAAAAGTCTCTAATTTGTCTTCAGTAATTATGGCACTAATAAAAAGCTGTCAAAAATATAACAACAGACTAAAGTGGAGGAGTTAGACATATATGAATAAAACATTTTTCGGTGTCGCTATATGACAAAAATGATACCTTTTTCATCCGCAGATGAGGGTGGAATCTCATTTATCACAGCAATCAACCTATCATATATCAAAATAATTAGAATTATTTATCACCCAACAAAAAACACAATTATCTTTATTGTCTCCTTTCAATATATAATATATATATATATATGTTTATGAAAAAATTTTTCTTATTGATCTAGATTCTATTTTACGGGACTCGTACACAGAAAAAAAAGTTTTAAATGAAATCCAAAAATGGGCTTCTTTTTAGGCGTGATAGCTAGCCTGGATTTGGGCTAAAATGAAGCCACTATCTAAATAATTTCAAATCAGTTCCAAACTCAACCTAAATCAAGTCTAGATAGTGACTACAAATAAAATAGAGTATTTAATTTAATTAAGAATGCAGATTTCAGATTAGAATTGAAGCCGTATGTACTTTAGTGCTAAAAAAAGTGGAAAATACTTGATTTTAGTATTTTTGTTATGAATAATAAGTATCTATTATTTTAATATATACAAACAACTTTTGGACGAGGAATATGGTTAGAAAAGTATTACGAAGCAGAAAAGATAAACAAGTGCAAAGTCAATTATTGAATTTCAAATTGCCAATTTACTTATTACTATTAGAAAGTAAAAGTTTTAACCCTTTCTTTAGAACTATTTTTATTGAAGTCGAAATATATATTAAATATATATTATATATATATATTATATATAAATTATTATATATATATATATAATATATATATATATATATAATAATTTATATATAATATATTGAAGTATATTATATATAATGACTATAAAGATACTACTTTTACACACGGAGAAACTTTTCATAACAATATATATTTATTTTATAATGATAATTTAAAAAAATATTAGGAATCTAGGGAAAATCGAAGTGCAATGGTAATATTTCTAGCAGACTGGAAATATTTCGCAGTCAAAATACTAAAGATTCGAAAAATGATATGAAACTTTAGTATAGGTTATAGTAATGTGACCAGTAAAATAGATCGAACTCACTCATATAGAATCAGTGAAATCTTCAGGTGGAAATAATAAAACTAGCAATACATTTTAACGATCGATGAACTCATTTATTTTATTATACTAAAAAGAAATTACGTAATTATTATTATATATTGTAATTATTATTGTGTATAATTATATTATGTATAATTAAAAATTAAAGATCCATCGTTATACTTTAATCATTTTAATCGAATTCAAGAGTTATGTTCACGTGGCGCGTTCACTGATTCCTTAGTTAAATCAAAGCAGGGCACTGATTCATTTGTTGATATATTGTCACTGATATAATCAGTGTCTATTTCACTGATTCAGGTTTAGAGAGCAGTATTTCGCTGCGAAAAATTCTCAATGTTACACGTATTTCCCTAAATTGAAACTTACACGGAGAAAATTCATTTGTGAAAATTTAATCAAAAGTTAAGTAAAGCTGGGACATAGTGGCTTTTGGAGAAAATTTAAATTTATTTGCGTACTCATTCAATAACGAATTAAAAAAAAAATTAAATTTTCTCCAAAAGCTACCATGTCCCAGCTTTACTCAACTTTTGATTAAATTTTCACAAATGAATTTTCTCCATGTAGTTTAGTACAAATTGTAAACTTTTGTTTCTCCGTGCATTCTCATAATTTAAGAAGATTTTTGTTTTCTTTTTTTATTTACATTTCTACACATCTTTTACACACTTATTTTATTTATTTATCACATAAACTACAAAAAGAATTTGTTTTCTTACTTGTTTCAGTAAAATCAGACTTTACATATACTGCAAACCGAGAACGAGTTTCTAACGCGATATACCGAATTTGGTAAAGCAATCGTTCGAGTATCGACAATTCCGTTTCTCTCGCATTGCTTTTTACATCTTCCTGAGAAACATCAGACAAAGAAAACTTATATGACATAGTAATCAATCGTTCCTGGGAAGCTAAAGTAGATATTTTTAATTTCAATGAAATCAACACGGAAAAACACAAGTTTAGAATTTTCGCGAATCTACATTTCAATTTTGGGAAAAGGTGTTATAGTGAGTATTTTTTGCAGCGAAATACTGAACTTTAGATGAACTATATGATAATTTTGTCTAGATTGCATCAAACTTTACTATAACCTGTACTAAAGTTTCATACAATTTTTCAAATCTTTAGTAATTTGACTGCTACAAATTTCCAGTTCGCCAGGAATAACTACCCAAGTGCAAATTGCCGAAGCTGATAATACGGCACAATATTGGCCCAATTTCGGCAGCCGACAGTCGGCTATTGTTATTGAGCCAGTGTCGCCGTTTACATCGGTCAAGTGCTGGGCCGACGACGGCGGTCTTTGTCAACTGTTTAAATTTACCGACCTTCAGCCGAAACTTGGCCCAGCATCGGCCCTATACCAAGCCGATTGTCACTTTTACTATGGTATTCAGTTCCGAAAGTAGAAGAGCCAGAGGCTACCCATCGACGGCATATTACTGGGCCATGTGTCACTTTTACCATTGCAAACTATTCTGGAAGTGAGAAAACTACACGGAGAAAAAAAAATTGTTGTATTAACCAACCAAATTGTTGATATAGAACTGACAAAACTTTTTTGCTTTCCCAACAAGCTTATTTGTTGAACCAACAAAAGAGTTTGTTATTGCTTTTTGCTTGACAAAACTTTTTGTAAGGAGAACTAAAATTTTGATGAGACGGCAAAAAAAAGTTTGTTAGTTCTATATTTTTTTCCGTGTAGAGTTCGGCACAGAATCAGCCCGTTGCTGTGCCGAAAATAAGTGTTGGCGGCCAGATTTTGGGCCAGAATTGGCGACCAAGTGCAAATCGGAGTTATCATTCCAACAACGGCGCAATATTGGCAACCGATCTTCGGCAACATTTTTGCCGATGCTGGGCCAGTGTTGGACCGTATCTAACTTCGCACTTGGGTACCATTGCATTTTCATTTTCCCTAGATTCTTAATATTTTCTAGAATTATCATTATAAAATAAAACATATATATTGATATAAAAAGTTTCTTCGTGACTCGTATATCAACCTGCCTTCACTTTCCGACCTTGCCTTTTACTCTTACAATTTAGAGTAAGTTTTTTAGAATTTACCTATACATTAAAACGAACAAATCCTTCAAGTAGATTTCGTTCAAATTGTATTTCCTTCACGAATTTTCGTATTATATCTCGAGAAAGTACCCAATGATTGAAAGTGGTGCACTCATCCAACTCACGTTTTCGCTAAAAAGGACCGGCTAACAGCAGGTACTTAAGAATTTTTCTCGACGATGAAAAAAGTTTTCATCTCCCAATGGAGATTCAATCACTCATTCTTTTATAAGAGTTGTTAATTCCTTCAAGTTGAATCAACGATCCCTCAGACAACTTCAGAGTTGAAAGGCTGCACAAAATCTATATTTGTAGTTCCTCAATATTTCACTGCGAATATTTGTTTTTATTTTACGGAAAAGCATGTTTTGAATTTTTTAAAATGCTTTCTTTTCAATTTCGTTATCATTTGAACTAAGGAAAATGAGTTTTAATTGTTCTTGATTTTAAAAAAAACATTCTACATGCCTCTCACAATTTACTTCAATAATATTTATAATTTCAAATTAGATGAACGATTTTTAATTCTTTAAATTGAATATTTATAATCTATTCAAGGGAATAATAAGTAAATCAGGTAACTTGATTAACATGATTTTCAGATTCGCCCATTGGAATTTCTATACAAAATAATTATATAAATTACGAGTAATTCAAGCATATACATATGTTTTGGCAGAATAAACAATAAATTAATTTCGAGAAGAAAAAATTTGACATATTGTAAAAATATTAATCCCGTGTGGAAAAATTTCATGGCGGTCTATTGTCTGATCTGGCCCAGGTCTGGCAATGTCCAGACCGGCTAACCTGGAAGTTCTGGTCTGGCTCAGATCTGGTGCTGGTCAGCATTCCATGGGGAAAAAGTATCTAATAAAGAAGGATATAAAAGAAGATTGAATTACTTTGAGAGGTTAGGATTTTTAATCGAAATCGATAAATGTTCAATTAAAATGGGTTTTCAACCAAGAGTTTATTAACTGAGCAGCAATTAATGGCTAACCAACCGCGAATTAGTGGCTGAATAGCTGCTGGCTTGTCGCTGTCTAGCCGCTGACTAATGTCTGACCGGTTGCTGGCTTGAGGCTGAGCAACCTATGGCTCGTGGCTGGCCAGCCGCTGACTAGCGGCTGATCCTACAAAAGCGTTACAGTTCTGGCCAGCCCAAACTAGGCCTTATAGGCAGCGCCAGAACTGGAAACCAGACAGTCTGATCTGGCGCTGGCCAGCGCCATGAAGATTTTCTACACGGGATTTTTTCGTTTCATGTTTTTTTGAGAAACACATATTTTTCTGCTGCACTGTTCTCATTATTTCTTGACACAAAAATTTTTCAGAGTATGAAGACGAAATAAAATATTTATAATGTTTTTCAAATATATGCTTAAATAAACAAATCTAATAAAAAACTGATTTGGACCATTTGCCAAACGTGTCACTTTAAAAGTCAAGAACATTTTCTCAACTTCCAATTTCATAAAAAAATCCTAATAATCGAAAGACCCGGGTTCGAATTCCGGGACAGTCGAAAAGCGTCTCTTTTTCTCTAGAAAGATTTCAAATTCTATAAATGAAATATTTGTCTTCAGTGTAATTTTATAGCTTTAAGGTGTCTATCATGCGGAAAAACAGGTTTCTGGAAAAAACAGTTTTTCTATGATATTAATATTTGAAATGATATTATCAGTTGTATTTTATAAAAAAAAAGAATTACTTTTCAAGAATAAAATTTTACACTTCCGAAAAATAATACTTTTGAAAATGTTTTTTGTAAAAAAATTTTTCCTTACTATCACTTCTTACTAATTTTTTAAAAATGATTGTATTGCCTTGAATCATGACTCATTGTTTCGGGAAAAATATACTCTATAATTCTAACGTTTCCAATTTTGAAAATAAGTAAATAATCTTCAAATATAGTTATTTCATAAAAAAACGTTTATTTTTAAAAGATTGTTTTAATTATTTCAGCCATTTAAAACTTTACTTTTAAAAATTGAAATTGTAGACTTATAGAGAATAGTTTGCCCAAAAATAAGCCATGATTTATAGAAACCCAATCATTTTTTAAAAATTGTTAAGAAGCGATAGTAAGGAAAAATTCTATTACAAAAAACATTATTAAAAGTAATATCTTTTGTGATTAAAATTTTTTTTTTATTAAAAAAATATGTTTTTTTTTCATAAAACACAACTGATAATATCATTTCAACTTTTAAAATGATAGAAAAACTTTTTTCCAGATACCTGCTTTTTAGCAAAACTACCTTAAAAGCAGATATACTATCGTCAAAGCTTTATTAATTAAGACGAAGTGGTTGAGTTTAAAACTTTTGTGTCTACCTTATCAGAAAAACACCTTTGTCTCGGTATCAGATATGATACTATCTGTTGCTATTATTTCAGCTTCTCTCTGTATAATTAAGACATTCAAAGACAACTTTTCACAACAGACTCTAATATTGTTATCACTAAAGTTAATTGAAACTCATTACGAAACAGGACGTAATTTATTGAATGTAAAATTACCTCATCTCTCCAAGCTGTCGCAAAAGTTCAATATTGCAAACTATGAAAACTGAAATTCTCAGTTCGACGAAATTTGTCTGCCTTCCGGTTTACGCGAAATTGAATCTTGGATTTTTGTGTTTCCGTTACATCCAAACCCTCTAAGCCGTTAAAGCCTGAGGCTTACTCGCGGCTTCATTTAATCCCTGAAATAACCTTTTTACTTTCCGCCCTAGCATTTTATTGTTGCATCTTTTACTGCTGTATTTTTTATACGATGTGCGCTTATGTAAATCCCTTACTTCTACATTTTATGAATTTGGTTCTTGGTGGAATGAATTCTGCTTCAAAATTTCATGATTTTGTTGCTTAGTGTTCAACAAATTTATTTTATCGACATTTTTTGTATGAGGAAACAATTTAATTACTATTATTATTTAATTACAGTATCTTTACAGGATACTATTTTATTTACGTTTATTTTATGTTCTTTTAATCATCTTAAGGGGATCCGGTGCCTTTAATATTTTTATTTTTTGAGTTTAGACCTTCCATATAATTTTTTTTATGTTTAGTACCTTTATTTAGAAAGTTTTTTGGGTTTTTTAAAAATCCCAGCACCTTTATGTATTTTTAAACTAAAAATTTTCAGTCTTTTGGGCATTTTTTTGACATTTTTTGACTTTTTATTTCTTTATTTTGTGCCTTACCATTTTTAGCAACTTCTTGAGTATGGAAAGCACTATAGATAAAAAAATAACTACGGAATTTTTGTTTTTATATTTTGATATATTTTTATATTTTGGTATATTTTTATTTATTTTCTTATTTTATTTTATTTGTAACATTTTTTCAGTCATGTTACCGCATTTTCCATACCCGAAAAGTTGCTACACATTGTAAGGAACAAAATAAAGAAAGAATCATTACAATTGGTTGAAATATAAAAAAGTTATTCAAAGTCAAAATTTTCAAATAGATATTCGTGGAAATTTTTAGCAAAAAAATTGCTTACATAACTTTTTATTTTCTCAAATCTAACAGTATTGGATATCAAATTCTCAAGAAGATGTCGCATATGCAAATGAACATTATATGAATTATTTTTAGTTTTTTCAATAAAAAAAAGCAGAAAGTTATTGCTAAAAATTTCACTTAAATAGAATATTTTTCAACTAATAAAAAAAAAATGCTGTGTGTGTCTTTTTTCATACTTACTAACATTTTTCAGATTTTCACTTCGAAATTTTCTTTATTTTGGTCATAAAAGTATCGAAATTTATTTATCCATGGCTTTAAGAAATCGTTTTGGGATCGAACATAAAATATAGGACATACGACTATAAACTATAAACTTTTTTGTAACTTTTTCTGCATCAAGAAAAGAAGAGAATGACACGCAGTCGACTGAAAAATGAATATATTCAGTTTAATATAATGTTTTTTTGTAAAACCATTTTTTACGTATTTTATTTTTAGTTTTTTCTAATTATCGCAGGAATTGTATAAGATATCGAAAACACAAAACAATCAATGGATTTTGCGATAAAAAATGCACCCAAATCATGTATTGCTTTCCATTTAAAACATTTTTTACATCCTTTTATTATACGATTTGCGATTTTTCAAAAAAAAATTAACTAAAAAAATCTCAAAAACCTGACGTGATGGGAAGAAACAGAGGCCAGATTTGGATTCAGAACAAAAAACTACTCTGGAATTTATATATCTCATTCCATAAACACTTAGGTCATATTTTGTTGACCAGTGATATCAGCGTAAACAATTGAAAGCGTGATTATAAAAAAAAAGAATGCCGTCATGAAGACGTATTTTAACTGTATTTTACTTTTTAACTTGTACTTTTGCGATAAACATGTCCTGTTATTGTGTTTGAACTTCCAGAAAATTTCCTGTGCAATGTTGCCTCTATAAAAGCATTCGAGAAATTGTCGTTTTCGTTTTCCAACAGAAAAGTGCAGACGGCTGAAACTCATAAAAGTTTGCAGTCGATGTCAACGGCGCCAAACGTAATGATCCCAGTGCCTGACACAGATGGTCTCCATCAAAAAATGCACAATAACAGTTTACTTTGATATTATACTTCCTGTATCAATTTTATGATGACAAAGTCAAAGAAATCACTTTACCAACAGATCCACGAGAGAATAAAAAACATTTCTGCTGAAATAGTGTTTTTGAAGTTTGAGTACTTGATCACGTACAATATTTATACAAACAACATCAACAGGAAATGAAATGGCTGAAAATTAGCCCAGGAATTACTGGTTACATTCCAGTACCTGAGTAGTTCGTGACAAGTTTTTCTAATCCAGAAGATCTAAAAAGGCCTTAGTTTGTAACTGAACAATTTATCTGGCCAGATAGACTTGATGTTTCTTGTGAGTAATTCTATTAAGGTACTGAGCAGAGGAACATGTTAAAATCTAGATAAGAAATGCACTTTAAGAACTGGTTCGTTACTGGACAGAAAAACTGGACAAAATTCGGATGAGAAATACGCTCTAAGAATTGATCAGTCACTAAAGAGAAATACTCGCCAAAACTCAGATAAAAAGTCTATTTTTGGAACTGGACCGTTACTAAACAGAAAAACTGGACACAATTATGATAAGAAATCATTTTGAGAAGTGGTCGGTCACTGATGAGAAAAACTTTCCACAATAAATCACTGAAGCGGAAATTTTTCAACAATTATAATTTTATGATTTGTCTATAAATTTGATCTTTTTTCTCTCTAACCTAATTCAGCAAATAAGACCGTACAATCCATAAATTGTAATATTATTTTAATTCTAATAACTTATTCTAGTATACGTATGTCTTGCTTGTCTAGAGATTTGAAGTATTATAATAAACTATTTAGATTCAGTATAAATGCCAGCTATCAAATCCAGACAATTTTCCAGTACCTTTATGTATTTTTAAACTAAAAATTTTCAGGTTTTTGGGCATATTTTTGACATTTTTTGACTTTGAATAACTTGTATCTTTTTTAAACAATTGTCATTATTCTTTTTTAATTTTGTTCCTTACAATGTGTAGCAACTTTTTAGGTATGGAAAGTGAGGTAAAATGACTGGAAAAAGTTACAAATTAAAAAATAAATAAAAATATCCCAAAATACAATATAAATGATTTCATGAGAAAAGACATACTCTCTAAAAAAAGCGATACATTTATTTTTAAGGGGGTACTATGGTAATCAAATTAATTAGTTGAGTCTGGAATTTTTGCCACTGCCTACATTATCGGAGGATCACTAGTCGCGTATCAGATAGGATACGTTGTCGACAGGTGTCCTCGTAGACAATTTCAAACTCTTATATCGCAAATAATGCAAATAAATTCAATATTTAAAGAATTTGAAAATCTTTCTGTGGAAAAAATGACGCTTTCGACTGCGCTGGGATTCGAGCCCAGGTCTTTCGATTGCCGGTCGACTGCTCTAACCACTGAGCTACACAGGCGTCCGACATCTCTTTCTCCACAAGACCTGGGCTCGAATCCCAGCGCAGTCGAAAGCGTCATTTTTTCCACAGAAAGATTTTCAAATTCTTTAAATATTGAATTTATTTGCATTATTTGCGATATAAGAGTTTGAAATTGTCTACGAGGACACCTGTCGACAACGTATCCTATCTGATACGCGACTAGTGATCCTCCGATAATGTAGGCAGTGGCAAAAATTCCAGACTCAACTAATTAATTTGAAATCATTTACAGCCGCAAGGCTGAGCCACTAGGCGATATAAGGAGATCTTCCTGTGGAGAAAGAGATGTCGGACGCCTGTGTAGCTCAGTGGTTAGAGCAGTCGACCGGCAATCGAAAGACCTGGGCTCGAATCCCAGCGCAGTCGAAAGCGTCATTTTTTCCACAGAAAGATTTTCAAATTCTTTAAGTACTATGGTAATCTTTTCTCAAAAAATCGAAATTTTTTTTTTTTGCAGTTTCGGTTACTTTTAACCCTAAAGTATAATGTATAAACCTCCCTGTACTTCAGATGATATCAAAAAGTGATAAAAAATGAGATTTTCCGCAAGGGGTCGAGCACGCGGATAAAGCATATGCAACTTGAAAAATGTTTCAATACTTGAGAAAATTTATTTATAAAAATTGTTTAAACAAATTAATTTTATAAATTTGATAGCAGATTCGTGATCGGCGACCCAAAAAACATATAATGCGATATTCAAGTTGTGAAAAAATAATGTTTATCACCATTCTTATGATGATGATAGTGATAATTTTTTGCAAAATCTTTAACTTTGTTTTTCTCAAAACTGTGTTTTTTGAACTGGTGCCCACGATTCCGGCCCGTCTACTTGGCCGATTTGACTACTTTTTTTTTTAAATGTTCAGAAAACACCTGGCTATGGAATAACCCATGACCATTACTGTAAGTTAATATTTAACAACGTTATGACACAATTATTTACAAAAAACAGGCGAAAAAAATGAAAAGTTGCACTGTTTGTTTATTTATGAAGATATTTTTTTGGTCAAGGGTCATGAGATAGCCATTCATATGTACTTCAAAATAAAATTTGTTTCGTATGTTTCTGATCATCCACAATGGAGAAATCGTGGGCGCCACTTTTAAACATGGCGTCCTATGGTCCCCTATATCTACACCGGATATTAACAAAAATTAACAACCTAAATTTTTTTATACTCCATAACGTGTACTAAAACGTACAAAAATATTTTGACTACAGAATAAAAATTTGTGCAAAAATAAAATTCTTGAAAAAAAGGCCATTATTACTATAGTACCCCCTTAAGCACTTGCCCGGCACTGGCCAGTATCTAGAAAAACTTATCAGTACCTTTCCAGAATCGAGTCTCAAATTCTATCCGGGAAATATCTTTCAAGACTGAATAGTCAATAATTTGAAGAAAGAAACTTTTCCAATCATTTTTTCAGTACATGATTGATAGATTATCTATTTATTTACCTGTTACGTGACTTTACTGCTGAGAACATTTCCACATGTCAATTAGGGTGTCATTTAAACAATTTTATAGTACTTTTCTGGGACGTTTGAACACGTCGAGTTTCACAGGCTGTGCATTCAGTGGAAATGCAAATAACGAACAGTTCAGTGAATACTCAATGAGTGTAAGCAGCACCTCGAAGCATACAGTGTGCAAAAAGTAAGTACCTTATGTCGAGGGGATGTATTCGCTCGCACGTCACGTGCGGTCGCAGAACTCACAGATGTAAAGCCCACAAGTATCATCATTCAAGTGAGGCTGTATATCCGTTTTCACACTGTTTTTCCAAGCAGTCTCTGGTGACAAACTTGTCACCGGGGCATTCGCGGTACCCTTGTTTCTCTTATCTGGTCGACAGAATGCAAAGGAGATACAAAGGGATCCAAAATATCCTCTGCTATTGAGCACTTACTTTTTTTCCTATCACACACTGTTATAAATGTTCAGAAATTTACAAAAATTTTATGTTACAACGGTAACGTACAATTTCACAATATTTATAATTTTTTTGAGCAAAAATAAAACTACCAAACTGTGACACAATTTTTATAAAATCACGAAACTGAAATGGATATTCAACTATGTGACAAGCATCTTATATATTCAGTTTTAATATCTAGATATTGAACTGTAATATCTGAATATTCAGCTTCACTATCTCAGATATTGAAATAGGTTAATATGAATATGTCTGATATTACAGCTGAATATTTAGATATTTCAATTGAATATATGAGATGGTTGTCACATAGTTGAATATCTAGATATTGATCCTGAATATCCATTTTTCTTCGTGATGTAACAAAATATTCAGTTACATGTAACTGCATATAACTTCAGTTAGCCAAAATGTAAAATTATTCCTGTTACAAGTTTCACAATTTTCAGATACAAGTATTAGAATAATTAACACTTCGTGACTGAAAATGAAGAAATTGTTTTTTAAATTTAATAAAAATATACTGAATTTTCTGAAATTTTTCTTAATATCATGAAACTCAACTGAATTTGCACATAATGTATCTTAAAACTATCAAACTGTAACAGAATTTTTATAAAATTATCATAAACAAAATTTTCAGTATATGTAACTTCATAAAACTGCAGTTACCCAAAATGTAAAATTATTCCTGTTACAAGTTTCAGAATATGCAAATACTTCGTAACTAAAAATTAAGAAATTTCATAAATTTACTAAAAAGTAACTGATTTTTTGGAATTTTTCTTAATATTATGAAACTAAACTGAATTTATAGCATTTCTGCCAAATGCATGTGTATCATTGATTCAAATCCATATGCTATAGAATTGGTAGCATATGTATCAGTTTTATTGGCATATTTTTTTTAATCAATAATATACATGCTTTTGGCAGAAATGCTATAGATTCAATAGCATTTTTTTCTCAGTGTACCAAACTGTAACAGAATTTTTATGAAATTTATCATAAAATTATGAAACTAACAAAATGTTCAGTTACATTTAACTGCATAAAATTTCAGTTACTCAAAAGCGTAAAATTTTTTCTTTTGCAAGTTTCAGAACGCCAGTCACCTGTTTCGGAAAATTACGGTAGAAATTTCTAATAGTGCATTCTCACCTTCGTGATAAATCTTGAGGTTTGCTGAGATTTTTCGCATACACAAATTTTCAATAAATCATGTTCTTCAAATTCAAAATTTGACTGATATTGTCAATACTACAAATGCTTGTTTCAAATTTAGAGGCAAGTATACTGAGAAATTTGTATAGCAATATATGTTTTATTTTATAATGATAATTCGAAAACATGAAACCAATACCTTCTCATATAATGAGAATGTAAAAATATTAGGAATCTAAGGAAAATCGAGGTGCAATTGAAATTAGTCCTAGCGGATTGGACATTTTTCGTAGTCGAGAACTAAAGATTTGAAAAATATATATTTGATTTAGAGAGTAAAGTTCAGTATTTCGCAGCGGAAAATTCTCACCATCCCACGTTTTTCCTAAATAGCAAAAATTCTAAACTTGAGTTTCTTCGTATATAATGGCTTTTTGTTTCTGTGTAAAGGTCAATTTTTCACAACAGTGAAACAAAGAGACACATGCTTTGAAAATGACAATTACAGGAAAGTCCTTACATCGTTCTGAATCACAAGGAAACTGCACAACTAAAGTTTATTCACAAAAGTATTCTTGTTATTATATCATTTCATATAGGTATTATAACGTTAACCTTTTTACTTAGTAATTTCATGTAATCATGTAAAATTCCCATGAGATTATGGTACATTACCAAATATAGAAAAAATTACTGGAATGAAGGTATTCATTTTTAAATTTTTTGTAAAATCGCCGCAATTATCATGGGTCTTTGCATTACCAATGATAATTGTAGTGATTTTATATAATTTCGTAAAATTAATATGTTTATCGTAATAATTTTTTCTTTATTTGGTAAATGGACCATAGTAAGTATGGGTAATTCACATGATTATGTATAATTACTGAAAAAAAGATAAAAGTGCATAATTAATTTTTACGTATGTTATTCAGAGAGAAAACCATGTTGGATGCCTTAAAAACTGGTGTTTTTCATCAATTTTTTTGTGAAATTAAAAAATTTAAAAAAAGCCATGAACTTCAATCTATAACAAGAAACATTCCATTTTCTGCACAGAGAAAAATGGATATTCAACGATGAAACAGCTATTTTTATATATTCACTTGAAATATCTAGATATTACAGTTGGATATCTAAATATTACAACTGAATATATAATATGGCTGTCCCAAAGTTGAATATCTAGATATTAATTCTGAATATCCATTTTTCTCTGTGTGCTTTTACATGACATTCACTAAAGAATTAGTTAGGATTCTTAAAAAATATTGATTTTTGAGAAAATGGGGTATGTTAGAAAAGAAAGTTAAATTGTTACGTAAAAAATTCTTCATAATATTTAATAGCAATAATTTTCGCGAACCTTTGAAGTTTATTGGATTAGAATTGTGGAAGTTACGAGTCTACCCAATTTTTAAAATGTCGTTTCAAGAAATACGCGTTTTTGAAGTTTCACTTTGTAATATCTTGTACTTGATCAAACAAACCTTTAATCGACAATGCCTGCGTCAAATAATTGGCATTTCTTATTGGTCTCCTTTTACTGTCACTAACGTTATTTATAACGTATAATAATTAAGATATCGAACTGTAATATCTGAATATTCATCTTTATTGTATAAAATATTGAAACAAGTCAATATGAATATCTTAGATATTACAGCTGAATAATTAAATACTTCAACCGAATATATAAAATGCTGGTCACATAGCTGAATATCTGGATATTGGTCCTGAATATCCACTTTTCTCTGTAGTGAGACTTCTTGCACAAAATTGCCTATTACGCCTATGAAAATGTCCCGAATCACATTTATATGTATATGAAAAATGCTTCCTTCAAAATCGGTTCATTCCGAGACATTCTTTCAACAATTGATATTTTAATTATTTTATTTGCTTCATAAACTATCTTAAGAACATATGATAATCAAGAAAAGTAGAAAGTTCACAGAAAAAAAAGAGTCTTAAATTTGTTACGTCTAACAGACGATTTTGGCTTAAATTTAGCCACCTTGTGTATAAGCGCATAAGTCTGTCCTTCTCTAATGGTCTAGTTTTTGTTACATCTTAAAGTTAGCCGATTTTGAGACTTGAATTAAAACTTTTGTTTTACAGTGTTTATGTGAACAAATTTGTCCAGTTTCTATATGTTTATGTCCCAAAATAAATATAATTTTCTTTTTAAAATTAAAAATTTCAAATGGTAGAAAAGATAAAAACGGACATAAATAGATTACATATATATTTGTAGATATATATTTCACTTATTTTGATAAGAAAAAGAAATACCGCTAGATTTAGCTCAAATTGAACTTTTTTTCAGTTTTCAAACCAAAAGTACTCTATCTACACTCTAAAAAAAAGTCTATCCATAGTGAAATTACGTTCTTTTCAGAATGCATCCATTGAAATTAAGCATATTCCTTTTGTCTACCAACAGAATCTTCTTCCTGTTACAAAACTCATCTGTGAGATGCAAAAAGAAAATATTTTTAGCAATGAACGATTTTTTTTTACTCTGAAAAGAAATCCTCTAATTATGTAAGGATTGCATTTCTAGACTAGGAGACGAAGTGCGCCTGCGCATTAGTGAGTGTACATCGTCTGGTGCTAATCTGTTAACAGATATTTTGTCAGTACGGTGCCAACTACGAAGAATATATTTATTTATGATCAAAATCAATTAACGAAATCAAATAATGGATTTCTACAAATTATTAAGAATCCCAGAGTGCGACGTAGAAATTTTGAAAGGTTCGTATACCAAAACAAACAATTTTGATCCGCATAACCTTATTTTTCATTGCTTCTGATGACAATTCAAAGATATTCCCAAGAATGTCAATAAAACCATTACACGCAAAAAAATTGAGTAGCTGGTACAAAGAAACATATTGCTGTTCAAGCTATATTATTAACTATCCTAACCATAAATGTGGCTACTATAACCTAAAATATCCTTGTGAGAGCTACACATTTTTGTCCATAAAACAGTTTTGTATATGTATAATTTTTATACAATTTATTTATTTTATGAAATATACAGTTGTTTTTTATTTGTAAAAAAATATTTTGATTCGAAATTATTAGTAAAATGTTTACTATAGAATTTATTGTGAAATTTAAAATGCAACAAAGTTTAAAAATAATTTTGTAACACTTTTTCAACATTATATATTTAATAGATCATGAACTTTCTATTTTACACGTATTGGAAAATTTGTAATGTAAGCAAAGTTATATCTTAAAATTTCTTTAAGCTGAAATCTAAGACGGGTCGTTATTATATTATTGAAAATGATCGATTGAATATTGGGATTTGTCAAAGTTTGGCTTGTGTACATTTCTTATAGGTTATATCATAGAATTTGTTTTCTTTTAACATCGAAATTATACTTCCTTCCTACGACAAAGGATTTTATTTCCAGACCAAAGGAAAAACTTTGGCAGTGAAATGATAGCACTTGAAACGAAAATACTTAAACTGTTAGAGGATTTCCTCTTATGCCAATTTTGAGTAGAAAATCCATTTATAGTGAACGGAATTGTTCGACAGTCAATATTCCGTTTTTAGAGTGTACATCCGTTTTTATCTTCGCAACTAGTTCCCGGATATAAAAAATTTTTTATTTATTGTGGACGTAATCACGTAGAGACCTAAAATCAATAAATAATGCTATATTCCAAAGTTTTACATGCCCTCAATCCCTTTTCATATCAAATCCAGCTTAAAAATTAACATTAAGTTTTACGGATTTTCTCAAATATTCTGCAGCATTTCAAACAATATGTCGTGATTAAAAGATAAAAAATGGCTTGTTCACACTTTATGAATGCACAATCAATGGGTGATGTGTAAAGTTCTTAGAGTAGGCTATTGAATACTCCGTTCAATTCATTCTTTTCGAAAAAAAAACTTCGAAAGAAACTAAAATAAAAAGAGAATCCACTTTCTCACAGAGAAAAATGGATATCTAGAATTTCTTATTTTCTTAATTTCTTATTTACAATTTATTTTCTTTCATCCTCGAAATTATATTTCCTTTGTGCGACAAAGGATTTTATATCCAGACTAGATGAAATACTTCGACAGTAAAAGGACAACATTGGAAACGACAATCCTTTAACTGTTGAAGGATTTGCTCTCATGACAATTTTGAATAGAAAATCCTTTAATAGTGAAAGGAATCAGTTGACAGTAAATAATCTGTTTTTAGAGTGCAAGAGGGATTATTGGGCCTTATTTTTTTGAAAATGAAGCTGGAGCGGCTGTTTCGGTGAATGGATTGCGCTATCAAACCATGATTAATGAATTTTAATGGCCAGAATTGGAAGATATGGATGTGGACGATGTTTATTTCAAGTGGAAAAACCATCGGTCTTTTGCGTGAAAAGTTCCCAGGCCGAGTGATTTCTTGAAATGACGATTACAATTGGCCGCCGAGATCATGCGATTTAACACCTCTAGACTTTTTTCTTTGGGGTTACGTGAAAGATAAGGTTTTTGCTGATGCTCCTCAGTCAATTCAAGAATTCAAAGAGAAGAATCGTGCCGTTATCGACGAAATAGATCCTTAAATGTGCAAAAATGTAATGGAAAATTTCATCAAACGAGCATGATCCTGCAAACGTAGCAGTCGAGGCCATATGAATGATATTGTTCTTCATTATTAATGGCAAACCTTACGCTATTAAATGAAATAAAAATCAAATGATCTTTGTTAACTTTAATATATTTTGATTGAAAAGTTATTAAATTTGATATGAATGTATATTAATTAATATATCGAGATGTTTAACTACACTGTAAACAAGTTTTCGGGAATTTTTCCAAAAATAGTCGGACAGCTTAAAATACAAATGGGTCGTAAATTTTCCCAAAGATATAGTCGGAAATATTCCCGACATAGAACTGGAAATAGTTCCTACTGTTTGGTCAGAGAAATACCCAGTTTATTAGGAAAAATTGATATATTTCATAATTTAAGTGGAAAAAGATCCAAAAAAAGTGAAGAAATTTCCGTTTTTGTGGAATAATTTCTGCTTTTCATAGGAAAAATTTCCTACAACTTAGGATATTTGTGAAATTTTCTCATCTTTTTGATATATTTCCTAATAGTTCGGAAATAAGTCATAAAATTCGGTCAATTTTCCTCAAATCTATGAAATATTTCCACTTTCTGTAGGAAAATCTATGCTTCCTAAGGATTTAGGAAAAATGTCCTCATACATAGTAGGAAAATTTACCGACATTTTTTACAGAGTATGAGATAGCCATCTTATATGTTTAGTTGTAATATCTATATATTCAGCTGTAATATCTAAGATGTGAAAATATACAGAGATTAATAACTTGGATATTACAGTTGAACATATAGATATTACAATTGAACATCTAAAGTGGCTGTTCCATAGTTGAACATCAATTTTTTCCGTGTGCAAAACTGAATATTCAGATATAGTCCAAGCAACAGGGAATTTGTTAGGACATTATTTATTTCAGAAAACGGACTGCGCCATCAGAAGAAAGGTTGGTCATGGAGTAATTGTGTCATGTTTTAGACAACGAAATATGATTTATCAATTTTTTATTAACATTTAAGACCAAAAAATCGCACATTTTTTAGTTTTTTGTTTATAACATGAAAGGTAATTATCCAATCTTAATGACATTAATTGGAAAGTTGTAGACAGTTGAATCGCGAATAAAATGAGCTGTTGTTTGATCTGATTGGATAATTAGGAGCGGAGAAAATTTGGAAAACCGGGAAATTTAGCTTTTGTTAAACAAATTAATATCTCAGTTAATTTTTAACTCTTTAGCTTGAGGTTTGGTAGAAAAGTAGCAGACTTTATGCTCTTCAAATGTATAAAAAAACGGACACCTTAAGATAATATGCTTTCGCGCTATTGACACTTTAATTTATTTAATACGTTAATTGTAAAATGTCTGCTTGCCGCAGAGGTGATCCGATTTTTATTTTGAAAACGGCTTTTAAAAATATAAATCAAGCACGACAGAACGTAAATCTTGGTTTTTCGCTAAAATGTTGCAAAGTTTATTTAAAAAAGCCCCAAACATGGCTTCAAACGTCTGAACGGAGCAAAGTGACTCAGTGAGCCTACTCCCCTTCTCCCTCCTAGCCCGCTAAATTTCCCGGTTTTTCAAAATTTTCCCCGCTTCTAATTATCTAATCAGATCAAGCGACAGCTCATTTTGTTCGCAATTCAATTGTCTATAACTTTCCGATGGATGTCATTAAGATTGGATAATTATCTTTAATGTTATAAACAAAAAACTAAAAAAAGTGCGATTCTTTGGTCTTAAGGGGGAAACCTGGTTTAGAGGGTAAAAAAATCAATTTTTTGAAAGTCATCTCATTCGATTAGAAATATATTCAGAAATATGTCCCCAAAATTTCAGAGTTAAATTCCAAATCGTTTCGCAGATATTTGGTGTTGCTGAGTTTGAAATATATACAATTAACTTTTGGAAAAAACTTTGAACGCGATTTTCTCGAAACAGCGTTTTCCTGCACTGCGTACACGATTAAGAATGTCATAATTGCCGTATTTTGATAAGTGATAGCTCTTTTTAGAGCTGAAAGTCTAAGCTTCTATGAGAACCTAAAAAATCACATAAAAATTTTTTTTTTAATAACTATTTTTTGTTAATTATCTCAAAATTTCGTCAGTAAAACGCGAATTTTTTTTAAACACTCATAAAATTTGCAATTTTTAACATTTCAATAAACTTCTTAGGTTTAAATAAAAGATAAACTCCTAAAGTGCAAAAAAAATGTTGGTTTTAATGTTTCAGATAAAAAGGACGATCGCTATCATGTACGCAGTGCAGAATCTTCAAGCGAGTAGTGCCCCAAACAAATACGAATTTTTATTGCTAAACATTATCAAATAAAATAAAAATAAATTTTTTCTGCAAGATTTGTGTATCTATGACCTACTTCAACAGTACTTGAAACATTTCATAAGTTAGGCAGCCTAAAAAACTGTGCCGAATATCAAGCAATTTTCGGCGTTCTAAACCAGGTTCCCCCCTTAAATGTTAATAAAAATTTATAAATCATATTTCATTGTCCAAAACATGACACAATTACTCCATGACCAACCTTTCTTCTGATGGCGCAGTCCGTTTTCTGAAATAAATAATGTCCTAAATCATTCATAACGAATTCCCTGTTGCTTGGACTAATATTACACTTGAATATCCAGTTTTCTCTATGCAGTTTTTACTGTCCATCTGTGATCTCCGCGTGGGAAAAATTCATTGAACTTCTGCCTTAATAAAAAATCAAAAGGTGATTGTCCATAAAATTTCGATTTCTTGCGGGTATATTGAATGTAACGTTGAAATACGTATGACTTCCGCATTGATGTAACTCGTTTACGTCAAGAGGTTACGCCGCTTTCTCGGGAACTGAAAAGGGCACCCCGCTGGCTTAACACGTTCGATGATCGATGTGATTCGCATTGAAACGGTGTTTCATGATGTTTTGCGAGCTGTTGTATATAAACTATAATACAAAGCTTGTTTGCTCAATTACTCGTGTTGCACGGCAGGTGATTTGCATACCCGTATAGTAGCCTCTCGTACTCCTTGCTCACTATTTTTTTTTCCACACTGTGTGAAGGCACACTGAATTCACGGTACAGCAGCATAAACGTCCATGAATAACTTATAAAGCTGCTTCCTTCACATCGTGAAATTAAATTTGTCTGTATCCAAGAAATGTTGAGCCATTCACTGCTCTAAAATTCATAGAGTATATGAAACCCGTATTTGCAGCGCTCTTCGATCTCTACCACTACTGGTATTTTGCTTTTGCAACTCTACTTTTTCATTGGTCTATATTTTATTATTCATAACTAATCTTACAAATAGTCAAAGGCTTTATAGAAATATATAGAATTATTTCTGTTATAATAAGTCGTGTTTTATGAAAAAAAGCATTATTTTTATTTAAATCAATTTAAAACTAACGATAAATAATACTTATTATAATACTTTTTGTAATAGAATTTTTTCTTATTACCACTTCTTACAAGTTTTTGGAAAATGCTCAATTTTCATAAATCATGGCTTATTTTTTGGGGGAAATTATTCTCAACAACTCTAGTGTTTCCGAATTTGAAAATCAGTATATAATCTTCGAATATATAGTTTTTTTAAAAAAATGTTTCTTTTTAAAAAATTCTTGTAAGGATTCAAGCTACTGAAAACTTTAATTTCAAAATTGGAAACAGTGGAGTTGTAGAAAATATTTTCCTTGAAAAAATAAGCCATGATTTATGAAAATTCAGTCATCAAAAACTTGGTAAGAAACGACAATAAGGAAAAAATTCTATTACAAAAAGCATTAATTTAAGTATTATTTTTCGTAAATTTTAAATTAGTTTCATAAAAAATAATGTTTTTTTTTCATATGCCATGACTGAAGAAATTATTTATTTTAAAACTTTTATTCCTGACTGAAGCCTTTTTATATAACTCAACACCAATTATTCAAAATCCGTGCAATTCTAATAAATGAGAGCTTTTTTTCTCGGTAACAAGATTCTCAACAAGTTTAATGAATCCTACTTTGGAAAATCAATTTTTAATTGCCTAAAATCATTTTAAAAAATGTCCTGATGAAAAATTTAAACAAACGAAATTATTTGGCATTAATTATTCAATTGTATTTAAATATTGTACGTGGAGAAGTTATGGAGAATCTTCTTTCTAAGAAAATAAGCTCTCAATAATTATAATCGCATGGATTTCGAAAAATTGGTGTTTATAAAATATAAAAAAAAGTCAAGTCAAGAATTGAAGTTTTTAAATAAATAATTTTCGTCTGTTCAAATTTTTTTTATAAGAAATAATCTTTTATCCTTTAAACGTTGTCATTAATAATAATATTGCAATTTCTAAAAGTATAATTAAATGTTTTTTCCCCAGAGATCTCTTTTTCCGCAAGACAACTACCTTAAAATAATTAGTGAAAAGTAAAAATCAATATTTATCGAAAACAAAGTGTTTTAGACGGAATTTGTATTGTATACTCTCTAAATTTGAATCAGTCAAAATCTACTGATTATCAGTGAAATTTGACTGATTCAAATAGCTAAAAAGAGGTTACTGTAAATCAGTCAAATTTCACTGATTATTTCAGTGAAAATTGACTGATTTAACAGTGAAAAATATTTTTTCACTGATGAATCAGTGAAAAGGCAAATCACTGATTCAATTAGTGAAAATTTGACTGATTCAGACTTAGAGAGTACAGTAAAAAAACACGATTTCTGTTTACACTGCAGGGTTGCCACTTTTTATGGAAACCTCGGAAACAGGGAAAAGTTACGGAAATTTCAGGGATTAATTTTAAATTATGGAAAAATATAAAGTTAATAAAATTACATTGTTTATACTTTTTAGTGTTCAAAAACACCACTTGAAAATTTACAATAATATTGAAAGCATATTATAAGAAATGAAATAATTCGATCTTATTCTATGAAAACATAGCTTTTATTGCTATATAAATTGCCAGAAAAAACTAAATTGTTAAAATTGTTTACTTATTTTACTTAAAGAGTTTTTTAATGTTTATTAATGCATTATAAAGTTTTATATTGTCATTAAGATGATTATTATTTTTTGTCCGCCGTACACAGAAAGTTAGGCTTTCCAGTTTCGTTTTGCGTGCGGAAAGTTGATTTTCCCGCACTAATTCGGTATTCGTATTTTATCGCGCAAGCGAGTCGCGACTCGCTCTTGTGTTAAAATTCGCCTTTCCGCACTTGATACGAAATATATTATATAAATATCGTTTCTCAATAAAATAAATCAATTATATAAATATTGCAATTGTTATTAACCATTTATTTGTATATAATATCCTTAAAATATATGAAAAAATGAAAATTCTAGACCTGGGAAAACTGAAGAAGTCAGGAAAATAGTGGCAACCCTGAAACTGTTTTTTTTTTTCAAAAAACATGATTATTTTACCATCTCATGCAGCTTCAAACGCATTATAAGCTCGAGTAATTTTTAAAAAATGTATAAAGAGAAAAATCTGATCTATAATACGTAAATGAAATGAAGAAAATCTTGAAACAAAGATACATGTAATGAAAGCTTTTTCCAGCTACGTGTCTGAAATTTTAATAATATTTTTTCAATATTGTAATTTTAAAGAATTGAGTTACACTGCCCGCAAATCTGTTTTCAAAAGAAACTAAAGAAACCTTCTCCGAAATCAAACACATAAGTAAATAAGTATGAATAAAAAATAAAATTTGAAGCTTTTCTTTCCTGAAGACCCGTAAGCGACGCTTGTTTTGAGAACAGTTTTTCGCATCGGAAAAACGATAAAACTGTATTCTTATCTGCAAGCACATATGTGTCTCTCGTATAATGCAAGAAGAGTCAAGCTCGTAAATCGAAACCATCCGACTTTAGAAAACTCTTTAAATTCTCCGGATATCGAATTGATGCGGACTATAGAACACTTCTTAGCGACAAACGTACAAATAATTTATGTGCTCTTGAATTTCACAAGCACAGAAGAAAATTTATTACTTCTAAGTAATTCAATATTTTCCAGAGTAAATTCAAAAGGTGAAAAGCATTTCGAGGTACATTAGATTTACTTATTCAAGTAAAACGCGAGAAATAGAAAATATTTTATTACAAAATGCTTCATTCTTACTAAATAATTCATAAAGAATTATTTCTACTGTAAAAATCAAATTTTCTCGAATATGTATAATTTTTATTAAATATTTGATGCTTATATAAAGTACTGGAAAATATTTTTATTCAAGCACTCTCGTGAATTTAAGAAAGGATTGGTTTAGCCTCTAGTCTTTTTATGGAGTAGGTGAAAGGGCAAAATCAGAGTTGTGCAAAAATCGTTTAAGCGAAAATGCAAGGTGCACTTTAAAGTGCACTATCGCGTTGGCTTCATGTCGACTTTCTTTTTACCGAAGAATTGGCATCGAGAAATGGATGTCCTGAAAGGACACTCCCAGTTCGTTCATTCGCTCGCATTTCCGTGGAAAGTTCCAAGTTTGTTTGAGTTTAATTGAGCTTAAAAGTTTCCAACTTGTTGTTCGGACTTCTCGTCTCACCATACACAAAAACCACAATAGTTCTCCTAAACATTCCAAATCACTTGGATCTGGTACCAGCACTTATTGTTGTCTAGTGATAATTTCAGATGACACTGAAAATAAACATTGTTCACTGAACAAAATCATTTTGTTAAATTCACAAAGTATTTTATTGACTAAAACAAATTTTGGGAAAAAAACTACCAAAACCCATTAAGGGTGTAGTTCCGAATAGGTGAACCTTCCGATTTCCACCAAACTCCCCATATTTACGTATTTTGACGCGCTGATTACGAATATGATGATGAAAATATTTTATTTTATTTTCAAGGTCAAAACTAAAAAAAATGTTTTCAATCAGTTTTTTTCATTTTATGTCGATAAATATTGATCCAGGAAAAAAATATTTTCTACAAAAGTTGTAACGGATGGAAAGATATATCTTTAATGTTTCTCACATTTCTGCACTAAAACCATTATTTTTCAAGAAAAATGAGATTTAAAAAAACAACTATATCAAAATCCATTAAGGGTGCAGTTCCGAATTGGTGAACCTGTCGATTTCCATCAATCTCTCCATATTTACGTATTTTGACGCGCTGATTACGAATATGATGATGAAAATATGCGCAAATTTAATTTTCAAGGTCAAAACTAAAAAAAATGTATTCAATAATTTTTTTCATTTTATATCGATAAATATTGATCTAAGAAAAAAATATTTTCTACAAAAGTTGTAACGGATGGAAAGATATATCTTTAATGTTTGTCACATTTCTGCGCTAAAACCATTATTTTTGGAGAAAAATGAGATTTAAAAAAAATTCTATATCGAAACCCATTAAGGGTGCAGTTCCGAATTGGTGAACCTGTCGATTTCCATTAATTTTTTTTTTTTTTTTGGTCCGCTTTTATTTGGAATTTTGTGAGAAAAAAGTACCTAGAGACCTACCGAATTGGTGAACCTGTCGATTTCCATTAATCTCCCCATATTTACGTATTTTGACGCGCTGATTACGAATATGATGATGAAAATATTTTATTTTATTTTCAAGGTCAAAACTAAAAAAAAATGTTTTCAATAAGTTTTTTCATTTTATGTCGATAAATATTGATCCAGGAAAAAAATATTTTCTACAAAAGTTGTAGCGGATGGAAAGATATATCTTTAGTGTTTCTCACATTTCTGCACTAAAACCATTATTTTTCGAGAAAAATGAGATTTTAAAAAAATTCTATATCAAAACTCATTAAGGGTGCAGTTCCAAATTGGTGAACCTCCCGATTTCCACCAAACTACCCATATTTACGTATTTTCACGCGCGTATTACGAATACGAGGATGAAAATACGTGCAAATTTTATTTTCAAGGTCAATATTAAAAAAATGTTTTCAATAAGTTTTTTCATTTTATGTCGATAAATATTAATCTAAGAAAAAAATATGTTCTACAAAAGTTGTCGATTTTCACGGTGAAACCATAAAAAAACGATAAAAATCATAGTTGTTTGCTTTTATCTCAACCAATATGCAAAATTTCGCAAAATGTTCCAAATATAACTTGTAGACCTCATGGAGATACACATTTTATGTTACATGTATTTTTCTCTACGATTGATAGTTTCCGAGAAAATCAGTGATACATTTGATATCAAATTTAAATACCCAAAAATAATACAAGCTACACGTCATTTACAACCAAGTACAACGACAAAATGCTATGGTTGAACCAACAAAAATGTATTTTATTCAACCGAATCTTTTTCTGAGCAAACCAACCTCTATGAAAATTATACGAAGATGTTACAAATCAATTAAAGAATGATGACTATTTTGAGAAATCTGTGAATCTTAAAGTTGATTGAATAAGTAATTTTTATACACGAGACTCATTTTCTGGTACGCATTTGTTCTTTCTTGTTGCTATGAACAAGTTTCAGGCAGTACATCGGAAGTGAAGCAAAGAAAGGGTCGCAACTTCCGCAAGATTGCTTCCGAGTTTGTAAATGTTATTAGGCAGTAACTTAAGCGGATATCGAAAGCCTCAAGCGACAGATGGTTCGTTGCAATGTCCTTATTACCTCAAGAATTAACCCATTGAAGGCAAAATAACATCTATATTTGTTACGACCACTATGAGAACAAACAAAAAGGGAGAAAACAAAAAAATTAAATGAATACAAAACAGAATTTGAATTTATATTATATACAAACTCAAAATCATCATAAAATCTAAACAAAATTATAATTCAACATTTTAAGTAAACCGTACCAATTTGAATCCTCAAATTACTAAAAGGACCAAATTTGGACCAAAACAATCATGCAAGCTCTTTCACCCAACCAACCAACGAAAAAGGAGGGAAAAAGAGTTCTTATGACTGTTGGTTGAGTAAAAAAGCCTGCATGGTTGTTTTGGTCTAAATTTGGTCCTTTTAGTAATTGGAGAATTCGAATTGGTTCAGATTACTTAAGGGGTTATACCCGTTTGACGTGTTGAAAAACGAAGACTTTTTGGAGAATTTTTTTAGACTTTACTGACAAAGATACAAAAATTTGGTTTTGAAGGTTTTTTATATATAAAAGAAAGAAATTATTTGTTTGAAAGACTTTCTTTGATTAAAAAAAATAGTTTTATTTGGATCGAATAAAATTTATTTGATTCGAACAAAGCATCTTTGACTCAAATAAAAAGTTTTTCAAATCAAATAAATTTCTACCTTAAATCAAACAAGTTATATCTTTGACTATATACGAATGCAATAATTTGTTTGTTTTGAAGAAATATTTATTTTATTTAAAAAATATTTATCTGGTCCAAAGATATTTTGTTTAAATTAAACAGATGTTATTTAATTCAAATAAATCTTTTGTTTAAATCAAAGAAAGTCTTTAAAACATATAATTTTCTTAGATTCAATCAAATATTTTTTCTAAGTGTGGAATCGTTTTTATTTCAAGTGCTCCGCGGCCGACAGTAGAAGTTCCGTAAATTAGTGCCTAAATCAATAAAAAATTTTTTTTCATAAACTGCATTAGATTTGCTAGGCAAGTACACAAAATTATAAGAAACTATCCATTTTTCGCAAAATGGCGCAAATTTAAAAAAATCTATTTTTCATTAAAAATTGACCTTAATTTGTTTATATAAAAAAAATGTATTGATCTATTTAAATAATCGTTTGTACTTCTCTAAAGAATCTATCTAAGAAGATTCAGTTAAAATTTACAGATGAGCGAATGAAATTTGTTTGAGTTCTGCTGCCAGCCAATTTTAAAAACATGGTTTCGAAAAAAACGCATTAAAAGTATAAAAAATTCTAAATTAAATTTTTCTTATTTTCCTAATTATAATAGGCATTAGATATAATTCTCGAGATGTTTGTACATCATTTAACTCTTTGAAGCACGATGGTATTAAGTGTCCCACCTTTTTAATGCGTGAATATGCACCGTGGGTTATTTTTTGGCCCATCCTATAACAACAAACTTAATTAAATTATTAATGTTTTTTTATATTTTTATATTATGTTATTTCTTTATTAATAAAAATAAACCAACTTTGTTTAATTTAACAAGGAATAAAATTTCTTTGCAACATGGGCTTTTTTATTTTCTAAAATTCCGTGCCTCAAAGGGTTAAACCAATAAAAAAAATGTACTCTTCTAAAAATTTAAACAGATATAACTTCTTAAAATTTTGAACAATAAAATTAATAAAAATAAAAGAAAATATGCCTACCTTTCACTGCGTAAATTTTGATTACAAAATGTTTTTGATTTTATCATTTTCTCTTCATAAATATTTCTGTGATTAATTATCCTGCTTCTGACGAGAAACCCTATTAAAATACATGTCAAACTTGTGCAGATTCTCGTAACTCGAATATCACCAGCGAACAAGTTTATGTACTAACCAGCCGTGTCGAAGAGTGGACTGCCTATATGCTAACAACAGGCCAGGTTATCGAGTTATTATTGATTTTCTCAAGTTACTTGTAATAAATGCAATTAACATGGTCATGAACTATCTAATATGCTTGAATCATTTCCAAACGTGGATAAACGTGGAATTTTATTTCACAGAGCTTTAGTTTGTACTATATCCTGCTGGAAATTCCGGATAAGATCCGATAGAGCCGGATAGGACTCACAATTTTTTCATATCTATCCCGATACTTATAAGATTTTTGTGCCCAACTTTTTTTATCTGGGCTTTACTCGAAATTATTATTTCTCAACTGATTTTTGTATGCAACTTTTTATCCGGCTTTATTTGGTACCTACCTGCATCCTTATCCGGAATCTCATCCGATTATTTACAGAATATTTTTGGTGATAAATCCGGATTTGTAATCTAAAACAGTCATCCAAGTTGAGTTTCAACAAAGTTACGGATAGGGCCAAATAAGATTCCATCGAGCTAATAATTCGTTTTTCTTTTTCTCATGCCCCCTTCAAAGTCGAATAGCACCGAATAGAAAAGCGTTTTTGGCCTTAGACAAAAAAAAGACAAAAACTCAACTTAAGGACCAACAACGTTCCGGGTAAAGCCGGATATTATCTGGTTACATATCCGGTTTCATCGCATCCTATCTGATATTTTTAGCAGAGATTTTACACAGGCTGACAAAATTTGTTATCAAAGACCTAACCAGATGCCCTGAAGGATTTTGATGACCGAAAAATTAATCTATTGTCCAAATTTTTCCAAAACGTCAGAATTTGCAAATATCCTAACTTAAAAGTGTAAAAATAGCCATTTTTAGTCATAATTGAACCAATATAACACGAGCAGCAATTAATTTTCTTAAAATCGCTCACAGCATCATTTAATACTTCTATCGACCTGTCATGGCCATTTTGGATCCTCCATCTTGAATTTTGCAAATTTGAGCATAAATTCGGTTACAGCAAACTCAAAAACTTTAGACATCAAACACTTTTTTTCAAATCAGATTTCTTCTGTCCGGCCAACTCCTTGTTTTTCACTGTAAAACTGAAAATATTATTGTGCCATATATCAGAGAAAAAAGTCGGTTCGAGATGAACCAAAATCCTAAAATTTTTTAAAAATTTGGAAAACAAATTCGTTTTTAGGGCATTAAAGTCATTCAGGGATACTAGTTCAATCTTTGGTTAACAAAAAAAGGTTAATTTTTGTCGGCGAGTGTTACTCATATATTGCATTTTTATTTCGGTTTGACAGATTTATAATGAAATGTCCTTTCATGTGATCCTCGAAATTCAAATGCTGGAATATATAACAAGTTTTAATCCTGCGATATATTATACTGTGAGGATTACAGCATTACACTGTGTCTGCATGTTATTGCAACTTTCATAAACGCAATATATTACTCTAAAAATTTGTACGCTAGAGGGAAAGTGTAAAGATAGATGTACAAGTATTGTTTAAAAAGGAAACAAAATTATTCATATACCGTATACTATACCGCAGTATACCGCAGGATCATAATTTCTTATAAATTTCACTCTCTTAATTATAATCAGTAATTTCTTTACTAATTCCAATGAATGAACGAATTTTAGCAATTTAATTAATTGATTTTCAGCTTCTGAATATGAAGGGTTGTATAAAGGGCCATGCCATTGAAACCCTGCCACACGGAACTGTATAAATCCAATAATGACAAGAGTACTTTAATGAATACTTGATGCAAATGTACACTGCTGTTCATAATTGCCATTCACTTTGAAGTTAAGCTTTGCCATTGTTTAGCAATATATTTAACAATATAAAACCCAATTTCAAAATAGATGGCATTAATGAGTAGTATAATGTATATTGTTTATATTACATCAATAATGAATTTGTAACACTTCTACTGTTTCCTATACTCCACTAATTAAGGAATCATACCACTCTACTCTCTAAATTTGAATCAGTCAAAATCTACTGATTATCAGTGCAATTTGACTGATTAAAATAGCTAAAAAGAGGTTACTGTAAATCAGTCAAATTTCACAGATTTTTTCAGTGGAAATTGACTGATTTGACAGTGAAAAATATTTTTTCACTGATTCATCAGTGAAAAGGCAAATCACTGATTCAATCATTGAAAATTTGACTGATTCAGATTTAGAGAGTAGGCCCCCCAAAAAAAGGCTATTGTTAAGAATTTTTTTAGGGGTTGCTAATATAAATATTGATGTAAAACTTGTTGGGTTTAATAAATAAACTCTTACAATACATGAAAAAATTTTTTTAATTGATTTCACACAGCTTTTGTATACAAAAATGTCAGGCAAACACAAACAATTCTTCGAAAAGTAGGTAGGTTGCTTGCGCAGATAATTTCTCAATGAAGGATCATCTGAAACAGATAAAGCAAAGATTTTTAGATTTAGTAGGACAGTAGCTATATCCTGAACCTCAACCAATAAAATTGATGCAAATATTTCAAAATTAGGGAAATTCTTCGAAAAAACCGTTTTTTCACTGTTTTTTGCAAAAACAAATAGTAAAAAATAGTATTTTTACTTGGTTGAGTTCCAGGACACAGCTACTGTCGTACTAAATCTGAAAATCTTTGCTTTATCTGTTTCAGATGGTCCTTCATTGAGAAATCATCTGCGCAAGCAACCTACCTACTTTTCGAAGAGTTGTTTGTGTTTGTCTGACATTTTTGTAGTAAAATGAATTAAAAAATTTTTTTCATTTATTTTGAAAGTTTATTTATTGAGCCCAACAAGTTTTATATCAATATTTATATTAGCAACCTCTAAAAAATTCTTAAAAATAGCCTTTTTTTGGAGGGGCCTAGATTGGTATGATCCCTTGAAAACACTTGACCCTTTCGGGCCTAAAGTACATACATTTTTTCATACAGTGCATATTTCTAGAAATATTTCGATGTCTCAAGATAAAAAACTCACCCTGTATGTACCACCTATAAAATCTCTTGTAACTTTTTTTAGAAAATAATATATCAATGTGCGGTATAACTTGTTTTGCCGAGGGACTTTACTGTTACCTGTACGGTAAGTTAGCTGATTTATTAACTTGTGCTAAAAAATTTCCATGACACTTTGCTTTTTTAGGTTTTTGGGGTCACTGATTGCAAATCCAATATTAGATTTTCAAAATCCAAAATGAGGGATTTAATATGGCGAGCTCCTTTGTATTTTTATCCGAAGAATCAAATGTTATCATTATTTATGGTGAAAAATGATTTTTTAAATAATTTCTTTAACAAATTAATTATAAATAATTATTAAGTATCAGATAGGATATGTTTCCGACAGGTGTCCTCATAGACAATTTCAAACTCTTATATTGTAATAATGTAAATTTAATTTAAATTTAAAGAATTTGGAATATTGACCGGCAATCGAAAGACCTAGGTTCGAATCCCAGCACAATCGAAAGCGTCTCTTTTTCTATTGAAGTATTTTAAATAGTGTTCCCGAAGAAAAAGAAGGAAGGGGTTTTGGAAAGTCACCTTTTTTTCCCCTCTTTTTTTGCTATAGGTTCATATAATTTTATTGTTTATTTTAAAGCTTCTTTTGGTCCAAATTTGGTCGTTTTGGTATTTTGAAGGTTCGAATTGTTTCGGATTCTTGAAATTTTTAATTATGTTTTTTCTTAAAGTTGGGATGATTTTGAGTTTGTACTCATACAAATTCGATTTCAGTTTTGAAAAATCAAATATTTTACTTTCTTACTTTGATTAGTCACTATCAATTCTTATATTTTTATATTTTTTATAATATGAGATCTATATATTTTATTCCTTATGATATACTTTAAATATTTTTGTGAATTTTCAAGCGGTATTTTTGAACAGTAAAAAATGAAATCAATATAATTTTACAACACGGAAAAAAAATTTCAATAAAGTTTATAGAACTGTTCAAGAGTTGGGGATACGTGTACTTACGGAACAAAGTTCTACAAAATGTATAGAATTTTTCATAATTAATATGTAACTTTCAATAATTTATCCTGAATGTTATGCATTTTATATTGAAAAGTTCTATAAATTTTGCAAAACTCTGTTCCGTAAATGCCTGTATCCCCAATTCTAAAACAGTTCTATAAACTTTACTAAACTATTTTTTTCCGTGTAACTTTATATATTTTACAATAATTAATCTAAAAAGAATTCAAATTTACATCACTACTAACTCAAACTTTTGTCGTTTTTTTATGGTTCGAATCTTTTAGATTTTTTGGGAGAGTTGCGAATTGCTTGAAATTTTCAACTATAATTAATCAAAGTTGCAACTTTTGAGCTTCATGTTCGGAATTCTTTTATATACTTTTATATACACTGTTAGTAATGTTCGGAAATCATTAAGAAATATCATTTTAATTGCAGTTGAATAATAGTAGTTAAATTTATTCTTGAACGTAGTTTGAGGCCAAGTAATATAGTGTATAACGTAGAAATCACGTAACAAATTACATTCAGTAGCCTTATTAATAAAATAATTATTTTAACGAGTTTCCCTAAAAAAACAGTAATGCTAAAAAAAAGGCAAAGTATCATTATATTCTGCAGAAATGTCATTAAAAAGATTATTTTGTTCAGAAAGCCTACGGATGCCAAAACAGTTTAGAATTTTCTGTAATCATTAAAGACTTTTTAATGGATTTTCATGCCAATTGCGGTATAAACAATTTAGTAGATGCAAACTTTTCTGATAGTAAAATAGAAACTGTAAAGAAGTTAATGCAGAAGTTTACTTGGGGAAAAAATCAATGAATAGTAGAATGTACTATTTTTTTTAAATAATGACACTTTCACAAATAAATCAAAATTACAGAGCAATGAAAACAAATTTCAATTTTTCATTAGAAAAATTGTTATGATTATATGCTAACAATATTTTTCTATTTATTTGCAACAAAATCTCTAAATTTTAATCAGTCAAAATCTACTGATTATCAGTGAAATTTGACAGATTCAAATAGCTAAAAAGAGGTTACTGTAAATCAGTCAAATTTCACTGATTATTTCAGTGAAAATTGACTGATTTGACAGTATGAAAATATGATCGCGATTTCTCTAGATTGTCAATTCCTGAATTAAATTAAATCAACCAACAAACTTATGAAACTATAGAAATTAAATAAAAAGCAGTAAAATCAACTAGGGGTTTTTATAACTGAGTGTTAGTTCAAAATATTCAAATAAAATCAAATTTAAAACTCGTTGAATTGTTCTAAATTATGTTCAAGTTGAAAAGGTCTTTGAATAAGAAACACTTAGCAGTTATGAGAAAAGATGACGTGATTTTTAATATTATAATCAGTGATTAAATATTTGTGCACGTTTAAAAAAGAAGAGAGAGAATTTTTAATTAAAATCATCAAGTAATTTCAAACGGATTATTCTCTGGATTTCCCTGGATTTTATAGACATTTGCAACATTTATAAGATACATTTATTTTTATAAAGAAACTAAATTATAATTTCAATAATCATCTTAATGACAATTCAAAACTTTACAATGTAGAACAATAAACATTTAAAAACATTCCATTTAGAATAAGTAAGAAGGTTAAACAAATTTAGTTCTTTTGTCAATGCATATAACAGTAAATTATGTTTTTATGATATGAGATCGATATAGTACATTTTGCAACTAGGGAAAAAAAATTTATTTTGCGAGTGTGAAGTTTGATGCCCGAGCAAAGCGAGGCTAACAACCACACGAGTAAAATAAATGTTTTCCCTGTGTTGCACACGATTTTTTTTCTACTATAGGTTCAGAAAGTGGATTTGTTTGCCCCGCACGGGGCAATAAAGTCCACTTTATGGCCCGCTAGTAGAAAAAATTTTATTCCTTATGATATACTTTAAATATTTTTGTGAATTTTCAAGCGGTATTTTTGAACAGTAAAAAACAAAATCAATATAATTTTATTTACTTTATACTATAATTAATCTAAAAAGAATTTGGTCGTTTTATTATGATTCGAATCTTTTACATTCTTTGGAAGAGTTTCGAATTGTTTGAAATTTTCAATTATAATTAATCAAATTTTAATGAATTTGAAATCATTTTGTGGAAAAAAAGACAATTTCGAACTCAAACATCTAATTTGAAATAATTAATCAAAGTTGCAACTTTTGAGCTTCATGTTCGGAATTCTTCATAAAAGTTTGTTACACAATAAGCAAACTGACTTAATAAATCATATAATTTTTTAAAGAGTTTCATGTAACTGTTAATAACTACCTATTTCCCTATTAAATATTTAAATTTAATATTGCAGAAAAAAAAAATTCTTCAAAAGCTATTCAACATTTCAACACTGAATTCCACTAAGGATTTTTCATTCAAAAGGCCCTTGAGTAAAAATATCACATTACATGACTCGCGTTGCCTGCGGTTCAGAAAAAAACGAAGGTTGCAACATTAAAAACTTTCTAGAATGAAAATATTACAAAATATTATATTTTTTATAAAAATATATTTTGAATTGAAGAATGGCAACGTATTCCTCATTGGTTAGACTTTTAGTAAAAAATACAAAAAGTAGAAATAAAATTGAGACAGTGTTTTTAGTCAATTGGTTTTCAGCATCGAGTTGCAGAAAGGATGATTTATCATGAGCTTAGTACAAAAACATTTTGCAATATATAGTTACCATACTTTTCATTTGAAAAGAAGCATACACATACAAAAAGAGTCCTTTTGGTTCAATGCCAGTTTAGCGGGAAGCACAAGAGATTTGTGAGCAGTAAAGCAAAGCTTGCGCCAGAAATGGACATGTTCAGGGAGATAAAATATCGGCTACTTGCATCGATCACGAGTTTCCACATACTGAGCTCTCAAATTTTACGATCGACTTCAAAAACGTAGGAGAAAGTTTTAAATTTAATGAATCATAAAACTCACTTTTAAAAGATTAAATTACATACGAGTACCTACAAATTTATGTAACAGATACACTCAAATTATATTAATCACCACAAATATATCTTTAGCTCATAAATTACAACACATATATTTTTTTTAATAGCAATTATGCAAAACATAAAATGAAGTTTATTCATTTTTTGGGATTAAGAAATCCTGGAAAAAATTCGGACCTGGAGTCAATTACCCAGTAATCCCCCCCTCCCTCCTACCGCCTCTCTCCTCAAGCCAAAAAATAAATACAAGTAATTCATATGATTCATATAATTTTTTCATTTTAAAAGATTATTTTAGAGTACAGAAATTATTGAAACTATCACTTTTTTTCCAAGTCTCTAAATCTGAATTAGAGAAAAGTGAGTGATAAATTGGCTATGGTGAAAATTCCCACCAAATATTACTTCTTTTTATACTAATTACTGTTCAAAAAGTTTATAAGTACTAATGGAGTTGGTAGAAAATGACATAATTAGAAAAAAATTTCACTAAAGTGAATTAGTGTCTCACTTTTCCCTAATTTAGATCGAGAAAAAAGTTCGCTGTTGTGCTGATAAATTAATAAATTACTTCAGAAACTTTCGTTTAAATGAAGATTAAAAATTTTTTAAAATCTATCGTTATTTTCTTGTTATTGTAAGGAAATTATATTGTATTTTGCCATAGAGTTGGAAGAACATTTTTTCTGGCCACCAGGAATATTAATACTAGAAAACTCTCTCAAATTTAAACTATAATAGCTTTAAGTTTCAGTTGCCTTCATTAAAGAATTAAAAACAAAGATTCTGTGAAAGATTAATTTTTCATTAGAATCGCAAAAGATGAAAATCTCGTTTAAATAATGTACGATCATGAAAGTACATATCAAAATGCAATATACAACAGTACTGTTGTATTTACTATATATATTATCCTCATATTAACTTGTATTTCCGTATTGTGTGGATTATCTTCATGGACCGGAATGAACTTATCATCCGTGATAAGGAGCTTAAATCCAACCATTTTCAATTATGAACTTAAGTCTAGTCTACTAAATCCAATAGACCCAGGTGGAAATTTACTACTGACGCGGTATCATGCCAGTACCGACGTCGTATTTCTGGCACTGGCATGGTTCTGGCGTAATATCGGCATGGATACTGGCGCAGTACTGGCTAGACTGCTAATGATAACTCGGTTGGGAATTGGCAGTCAGCACTGGGCTGGTACTTAACAGCAGTACTGGTCCAGTACTATCAACCGGTACTGGCATAGTAATGGCATACCCCTAATTATAACTCAGCTGGGAGTTGGCAGTCGTACTAGGCTGGTACTTATAATGGTACTGGTCCAGTACTAGCAGCCGCTACTGACTGGATTTTATCTGGTGAAATTCTGTAATTTCAAAAGTATTTTAACTTCTAGTATAACTGTATTAAAAGCTAGATTTATCGTTAAGTTTTACAATACTATTTAAAAGTAAATTTATACAAATTGAATCGAAAACATTTTATTGAAATTTCATATTCTATACTGAAAAATATAGTTCATTTCCAAAAAAACTGAAAAATGCATGGAACACTCGACGATAAATAATTATAAATTATCTTAAAAATACATTTTGAATGGATATATCAAAAATAGATAAATTAAAGTTTGTGAAAATAGTACGTCAGAAATTTGCCAGTAATGATAATCAGTGGAACAGGACTTGTATCGACCCTTAGTATTAATATTCAAATATTGTTGATGTTCTTAGTTGGCTTTAGGGTCCAGGAAAAAATGTAACTCAAAGTTTCATATTTTCAAACGTTTCGACTTAGATTGGAGTCTTCATCAGTGAGAATTTATTTCTATCACCTTTTTTCTTTCTTTCATTGCGTCGCGAACAAGGTGACCACATAATTTTTGTAAAAGTAAACCTATCCCTACGGATTTTTCTTCAAAACTGAGTTGCATTTAGCAACAGACTTGGAAAAATCTTGGTAAAGTAAAGTGGAGGGTGAAGTTTTTTTCTTGGAGAGTCTCGGTTAAAGGGAAAGGAGAAAAAAACGTAAATATGTCCACAAGATGTCCAGGATGCTGTGACAAAAGAGGGGCAATGAAATTTGAGGCGAGTCATAAACAGTCTGTATATAACTGTAAGAAATTTCTACCACAATCTACCAAAACATGTGTCTGGGGGTCTTTTTTCCAGTCGTATTAATTAAGATTGAATTAAATACCTATATCTGGAAATTGTGAAACTTGTAACAGAATTAATTCTATGTTTTTTATGGTTTGGAATGCAGATACAAAGGGTTAAATATTCTGATAAAACGTATATGGTATTATAACACATGTAAAAAAATTTAACGTTTTTCGGGTAAAATTGAATTTAGTGTAGTTGTATATAACTGACATTTTTGTTAAAGATTTGTTGAAATTTTATAAAATTACCAACATTGTAAATTTTTTTGAAAAATTGACAAGAGATGTATATTTTTGAACTCGATAAAAATATGCATTTTTTGAAGAGGTTAAAGTTAATTGTTTAATAGGGGGAGGTAAAAAACAGATAAGTTTTCTGTGTCTGTTCTCTGATTAACAACATGAGATTTACTGGCTATATGAGTCATTTCCAGTATCATTCGTTTTTTATAATTTCTGGATCTGTCAACTATGTTTACTGCATTGAAATCGAATTTGTGGTCTTGGTTCCAGGCATGTTTAGTTAATGCAATCCATTTATCAGGGGGATTGAAGACATCTTTTTTGTGTTCAGTAATCCTGGTTTTTAAAGGACGTTTGGTTGTGCCTATGTAGGAT
Source organism: Diplolepis rosae (assembly GCA_030998225.1). Classification (NCBI taxonomy): domain Eukaryota; kingdom Metazoa; phylum Arthropoda; class Insecta; order Hymenoptera; family Diplolepididae; genus Diplolepis; species Diplolepis rosae. The sequence continues at coordinate 215,897 of JAPYXD010000677.1, forward strand.
GCCGTGCAACCTGTACAGGGGATGTTATAAACGACGTCAGCGGCATCTAGCTTTGAAATGTGATCTTTTGCTGATTTAAAAAAATTGGACAAGTTATTTTCATTACGTGGGGCAATTTTGATATTAAAGGGTTTGAGAATACCTGAAAGTTTTTCAGAAAGCCCTTGTACATATGGTAAGGGAATATATTTAGGGTTTTGACCTGCGGGGTGTAAGTGTGTTGTTTGTGTGTTTGTGTTGCCTTCGGATGGATGGTGTGTGCAGGTATTCTTTTTGTGAAGATGGTTTATTCTGTTTTGTATAACGTGATTCATAAAATTGATCGGGTAATTGTTGTTGAGTAATATGGTTTTTATTTTTTGGATGTTTTCCTTGTGAAAAGTGATATGTACTAAAGTGATTCCTGGACCCTAAAGCCAACTAAGAACATCAACAATATTTGAATGATAATCAGTACTGCGGCAGTAGCAAACCAATAGAGTGCCAACTGTCGATGAGACTTGTATGTCGGTTTATAGCCAGTATTTGGATTCTGTATACAGCCAGCACTAAACCAGTACTATCCGTGGCCAAATTGGCGTAAATAGATTCTGTGAAAAAAGTTTTGTGGAACCTCCGTAGCTCAGATGATAGAGCATTCGACCGGCAATCGAAAGGTCCTGGGCTCAATACCCAGCGGAGTGGAAGCGTTCTTTTTTTCACAGAAAAAATTGTTTAAATAAACCAGCACTGTTCTAAAGATTGGCAAACCTATGTAGGTATTTTGCCAGTAGTAGTTATCAGTACTGCGCCCATAGTAAACCAGTAGAGTGCCAACTGTCAACGATATCCTTACTTCAGAGTGTCACCAGTACTGCCAAAGAATACCACGCCAGTACGCCGCCAGTAGTAAGCAAGTAATATGCCAACGTTTGGCACAGTATTTACAGGCAGTACTGGCAATACTCCTAGGTTACAACTGGCACAATACTGTGCCGGTTGTAAATACTGTCTGGCATCCGACTTGAGGTGTTTCGTATTAAAACTCATATCCTGAGAGATAGTAATTACCATCTTGCTATAAAAATACTCGCAAGGTCTGAAAATGATAGAAATTCGTTCTTTTATTAGTTAATTAGTGACTGGAGAAATATTAAGTTCTTAATGTATCCAAAGAGACATTTGTTTAGACTGTAACTAAACTCACTTTTCATAATGCAAATTATTTAGTTGTTATACCAACAAAACTAAATTCATAAAAATATTTAATTCTGAGTGCATCGCATGACTTATTGCGTAAAACAAGGGTTTATATTATATAAAATAATGAAACATTATTACAAATTTCATGAAAATGTACCATAACAATTACAATAAGTGAAGTACTTTAATGCGTGCATTTCGGTGAATATTTTCCTTTCCTATATAATTTGCAGTTTTATTATTCCCAACTCACGTTTAAAAGACACTGATTTCCAGTAAATTGTGCAAGAGCAATAATAAGCAGTTTTTCAATCCATTTTTAAACATTTTAATGAGACTCTCAAGAAACTTTTAAACTTAAACTTGAAAAAAAAACTAAAGAAATTAAAATAGATGATAGTATAATTTATAAGGACGTAATAAATATTTATGGAAATTGCAGGTTCTTTTTACAAGAGTTATAAGTGAGTTTCATCATTGAACTAAGCCAATTGTAATATTTTCTAAATACGGAACAAAGCACATTCTTAGAATTTACATGCATCTCGAAAACTTATGCAATTCCAGTACAACGATGGGAAATTAGTTAAGCCGCTGAAGTTCAGCAAATTTCCAGGAACGATCCAACCGATTTGGTAATTGGTCTACTGTGACGATAACCTCGACACACGTGCAAGGAAAATTAAGTTCCCAATTTCCACTGGGTGTATACTGAGAACATCAAAGGCAGCTACGATGAACGTTCATTAGAACAATGTCCTTATTTCCTAACAACATTCATGCTTGCCCATTTGCGACCACCGGAAACATTAGACATTATTATACATATTGAATTACTAACACTCAGAAACTATAACAAGGGCCATTTCGCTAGTCTTAGGAAGATTATTGGATGCGCTTTGTAGTAAATTGGTGTATGTGACATACAGATTATATTATGTACGTTATCAAAATTACTGCTACTGCTGAGCACAATGCAGAAAGATCTAAAATGTTTAATTGCAACACGGAGATATAAAATCTGTTGCTTTTACTGGGTCCACAACTTGAAATAGTGCCATAATTAAGGGGATCCGCCACCTTTAATATTTTTATTTTTGGAGTTTAGATCTTCCATATAAATTTTTTTACGTTCAGTACCTTTATTGAGAAAAGTTTTGGAGTTTTTTTTAAATTCCAGCATCTTTATGTATTTTTAAACTAAAAATTTTAAGCCTTTTGGGCATTTTGTTGGCATTTTTTAAATAAATTTTTTGTTTTTTAACTAATTGTCATGATTCTTTTTTTATTTTGTTCCTTACAATATGTAGTAACTTTTTGGGTATGGAAAATAAGGTAACATAAATGAAAAAAAAATAACCCAAAATTTTATTTTATTTGTAACTTTTTTTCAGTCATATTACCTTATTTTCACATCCAAAAAGTTGCTACATGTTGTAAGGGACAAAATAAAAAAAGAATCATGATAATTGGTTAAAAAACAAAGAAGTTATTCAAAGTAAAAAAAAGCCCAAAAAATTCAAAATTTTTAGTTTAAAAATACACAAAGGTGCTGGAATTTAAAAAAAATCCAAAAGCTTTCTAAATAAAGGTACTAAACATGAACAAAATTATATGGAAGGTCTACATTCAAAAAATAAAAATATTAAAGGTGGCGGATCTCCTTAAATTTCTGTTAATTTAACTGATATTTCACTACAATTCACCCTTTTTTTCAAACATAACAGATTTGTTAATAAATAATACAGAAATTCCTATTATCGAATTAACATTACGTAACAAATTCCTTATACTGCGATTTCAACGGGCATTTTTCTAATATTTATCGACAAATCTGTAATGTTTATAAAAAAGCAGCGAGTTGTATTGAAATAACTTGAATTTTTCAAAAAGTGATTAAATCTTCTTCTTATAAATCATTTTTTCAGTTGCATTTAAACCAAATAAAAGGTTTGAATAATTCATTTCATTTGTCATTTGAGTTTTCGAAATTCAGGTGAAATAAAAATGAACCATGACTTTTCTCGTGCAAGAGTATAAGTATAATGATGAAAAACTTGAACTATGTATGAAAATCTCTTTAAGTTTGTAAGCAACTAACAAGGATAATATATAATATATAATATATATATAATATATATATAATATATAATAAGTATATGATAAGCATAATTATTAGCGTATTTGTATAATTGAAGGTATGATAACAATAATTCTGCTATTGAAAGATTCTTGGTTCAAAATGTGATAATCGAGTAGCATAAATGAACATATATTTGTACTTGTACATCTAGTTGATCATTGGAATACGTTTAGTCATGAATACATTATATAATACAAACTACCTGTTTCCTGAATTCTTGTTATTATAAACAAGCATAGACAAGATACGATTGGCATGCATCGCCAACGTGAAACCACATTCTTTATCGAAACCATTAGGCTTTGATAAATATCGAAAGCCTGAGTCTCAAGTTCTATACGATTTATACAAATTGTCAGAACTCGTGATTTCTTCATCTGTGAATAAACTGATTCTTAAATTTACATATAAAGTTGAATTACATACCAGAACTTTAATTCCTTTCATGTACGTGCGTATTAAATTATAATCAATTACATATGTTGAAGAATATTATCCAACTCGTTTCAATGTCCGGATTTTAATAAATTAATATTTCAAAGTCGGTAAAAAATTCGAAATTTTAATTAACATTATAATAATGTATTTCCTATAAGAAAAATAGATATTAAAAGTGTGAAGGTTAATACTGGTATTAAATATTGAAATGCAATATTTGATGGAAAATATTTCAAACGAAACTGTTTTATGATTATTCGGATATTTTGAATTTATTTTAAATCGAATTTAAAACATTTCAGTAATATGAGTATTTTCTATATTTGAAATGGTGATATTTTAGATGAATGTATAGTTCCGCGTTAATCAAGCATTCAATACTCTATTAGCATTTATTAAAATAAACCTTTAAAAATAAATTCAAAATTATTACTTTACATTTTTATTCATAGCAGATAGAAATAATAATTATTAGCTGTCGGAATTTTCCATATTATGTGCAGTAACAATTTCATAAAATAAAGAAAAATTTAAGAAAATTCAATTATTATACTTTTTAGTCAATTTAAGAAAAATTTTTTTAATTTTCACTCGAAAATTGCTAAAAACTCGAATACTTGTATCTGAATATTCTACAACTTGGACAGAAAACACTTACATAATTTTAAAATGAAAGAAAAACTCAAAAAATTTTCGTAATTTAAGGCCATGGATCAACCAGATCACGTGACTAAATTCCTGTAAAAGTTCATGTGAGATAACTTTTCTATTTTACAAAATGTCTTCCTGGAAATTTGAGAAATACAGGAGAAATTGATAAAGAACGTTTATCAACTTCGTTTGAATAAAAATTTTACAGTTAACTGTAATTGTCGATAAGTTTTGGATTTTTTTTCAAAATTTTTACTAAAAAGAAGTTGACAGACGTGCTTTATTGTTTTTTGTTACGTTACCCAAATTTTTAGGAAGATTCTTTGTAAAGTAAGAAAGTTATCTTACATGAACGAATAAATATATAATTTAGTCACGTGATCCGATTTATCCATGGCCTTAAAAAAATATAGGAAATTTCAATCAATTTTTATCAAATTCAAGATAAGTCTTCTGATACTGTTAGAAATTTTCAAAAATTAATAAAAATTTATTTTACGAATGTAACGAAAAATTATATGAAATTTATAATACATTCAAGAAAAAGTATCTAAAATTTCCTCAAGATTTACTAAAATTTACGAAATTTGTTTTCAAATTACGAAACAGTACTGAAATTTCCTAAAATTTAAAAATTACGAAATCGTAACTGTATAAAGTTTCCGTTAAGTGTTTCGGAAAATGTAAGCAGAAATTTCTACGTCTAAAAATTCTTAATAGTGTAGGAAAAAACTAGAAATTACGTTTTAGTTCTACGGAACATCTTTATGCCCAGTTTGATAAAGAGTATAACCTAGAATTGAGTTAAAGCTACCCTCGCTCCCTTAACCTGATTACTGAAACAAGCTATCACCAGTCCGAACCAAATAAACCTCTGTGTAAGATTTACTGCAGTGTGCAAACTACTTTGATCTCTTCTATTCAAAATGGAATAAAAGTTGAAGCAAACAATTCTCACATTAGTGTTCCCGTTCAGAAATTGTCAAGCATAGCCCAGATGGGGCCCCGGCCGAACTTTAGGCAGCCAGGTCTCGCCCAGTCTTTTATTCCCAATCTGGGTCCAGCCAGGCCACAGAAAAAAAAATTTCTGGATAAACAAAAATTTTAAGTTAATTCAACCAAATCTTGGTTGGTTTAACAAAATGTCGATGGATTCAAAGAAAAATTTCTATGAAATATAGCAAAAAGCAAACAAATATTTATTTGAATCAACTAAAATGTTTGTTGGCTGTATATCAATTCATTTATTGAGCTGAAGCAACCAAATTTTGCTCAAAGAGATCTAACACCTTTAATTGGTATATTTTTGATTTTTTTGACATTTTCCAAAAATGTAATATTTTTTATTTCTCTATACTTTTCTGAGTATGTATGTAAATTTTCAGAACAATCTGAATTTTTTTCTTGGAAAAATAAATAACATTAAAACTTACTACGATTTACGAAAAAGGCGTTTTTAGCGAAAATTAGCTTTTTACATAAAATAGTTTCTTGATTTATTTACTAACATTTTTAAATTATATGGAAAATTGTGATTATCCGTGTTTGTTGCAACATATATATGAATAAAATCTAAAGGATTAGACACAGACTTTTGAAATTTTTACCACTTATTCTTTGTTATATTATCAATATGTTTGGTTATGGAAAGCACTCTAGCTAAAAAAATAACTACAATTTTTTTTTTTATATTTTGGGGCATTTGAATTAATTTTTTTATTTTATTTCATTTATAACTTTTTTTCAGTCATTTTGCTATATTTTCCATGCCTAAAAAGTTGCTACACATTTTAAGGAACAAAATAAAAAAAGAATCATGAAAATTGGTTGAAAAATAAAAAAGTCATTCAAAGTCAAAAAATGTCAAAAAAATGCCTAAAAAAAACAAAATTTTTAGTTTAAAAATACATAAAGGTGCTAGAATTTAAAAAAAACCCAAAAACTTTCTAAATAAAGGTACTAAAAATTAAAAAAATTATATGGAAGGTCTACATTCAAAAAATAAAAATATTAAAGATGGCGGATCTCCTTAACTCTACCAAACTATTCTGTGTTAGTCCATTCTAAAAAAATGGAATATAACAAATTTTCTGAACCGAAAATTTCGATTATTATCTCAAAATATATAGTGAAATGGTTCTGAGATCGCAACTTGAAATCACAGAAAATAAATTGAGCGAGGGAAGCGATTTGTGTAACTATCACTATTTCAATAATGACTTTTCCCGTTCTCCAAATTCTATAAAAGGTTAGAGAAAATTGTGTGATAAGATACTCAGAGGCATGAGAAATACGTTTAAATAAAAGGAATTACTTTTGAAAAAAAAAACATTTATTTTGAACGTTTATATAGTGAGTTTGAATATAAATAAAAATATAAATAATATAAATATAATATAATATAATACAAATATCCCCAGATTGATTTATTTCTCTCGTGAATAAATTTAATAAAATTCTTTTTTACTTTTATAATGCAATAGTCACGAGATTTGGGTTTTCTTCCCTACTCGGAAAAATATTAGGTGAATCCAAACACAATTTAGTTGGATCGGCCAAAGAATTTGATTATAATACAGTTGACCAAAATTTTGGTTTATTCAACCAAATAATTTTTGTTTCATGTAACCAAAGATGCTTTAATTTTATACGATTTGGTTAAATCAGACAAATATTTTACATTATTCAACCAAATTTTGTTTCACGCAACCAAAAATCATGGTTCATTTAACAAACTGTTTTGCTTGGATCAAGTAATTTCTTTCCTGGGCGTCTGAAAAAACAAATTTATTATTCATATTTATGATTTTGGAAGATGAGGACGATTCTCGATTCGGAGATATTTTCGAAAACTAAGATGCAACACATAAATAGTACTTATCCATGATGGCAGCACCTTACATTTTACATCCCTAGAGGCAACTAGATGTACTTTAATACTGCCACCACTTAAAATACATCACCCACCTACATATTCTATCGTATACTTGAAAATATTATGCTTGCGTTCCCCCATGTTATAATGAAAATAAGCATACCCTATCTCACAAATAGCAGATTTAATTATTTTCACATGAAATAATCTACCCTCTCGTTGAAACGGGGTTAAGGAATAAATTTCCATCTGCTTTATGCTTGCGTAAATTATATGTATATTATACTAAGAATACAGAAATTTTCTTTACGTCCTCAAAACTTCAAAGAAGAATTTTGTCGATATAGCCATAAGGGAGGGCTCATTAATTACGTAAGGCTTGTGACGAAGAGGGGGGGGGGGGGGTATGGGAGTCTAAAGTTTCTTACCTAATTTTAAAGTGACATGTTTGATAACATGTCTGCTATTATATTGACCCAAAATTCATAGAATTTTTTTCATTTCTCATTATTTTGGCATAGGGTCAGATTCTTTTTATTTTCTTCGAATTAAAATTTTCACTATTAAATATAAAAATACTCAAAAAGAAAGAAAGGCAAACGTTTCGGCCACATATGGGGGCCCTCTTCAGTGCCATAAATTCAAAGATTAATTCAAAATTTCTGTGAGATAATTAGCCGAAACGTTTGCCTTTCTTTCTTTTTGAGTATTTTTATATTTAATAGTGAGAATTTTAATCGAAGAAAATAAGAAGAATCTGACCCATGCCAAAATAATGAGAAATGAAAAAATTTCTTACCTAAGTTTTTTTCATTCAATATTTTCAAAATTTGATTGAAAATTATTTAAATTTTTGAAATACTATTCAAATTGTACCAGTATCTGGAAAGTTTTAGACAGACCGAGAAAAAATTTTTATTTAAATTTAAGAAATCGTTTTTTAACTTAATTTCATCAATTCGAAGTAAAAACACCTTTGAAAAAAATATAAATTTATTTGGCTTTAATAAATCACGTTTTTAGCCTTTTTTTAAATAAAAGGAATTATTTTTTTAACATTATTTATTTGATTTAAGAAAATCTTTTTTTGATTCAAATACAGTACTGGCAAAAACTTAAGAAATAATTTATATAATTTAATAACCTTGAACAAAGAAAATTTTTTCTTTACATTAAGGGGGTGTTCTCATCGAATGGTTTCAGAAAATCGATTATTTTTTTTCATTTTTTCGAAGATTAGGAATCTAAGAACGATTCAAAGATGTAGGGGAGAAGCGGCGAAATTGGCGCACCTAATAGAAAGTGCGAGTTTAAAAAGAAAGTATATGACTAAAAATTATGAAAAAATATTTATTTAATAGCTGGATATCTTTTTTATACTTTCCAATGGATAAAGATTGCATTGAAAATTATTAAAGCAGGTTTTTATTCAGATTTCCGAAGGACATATTATAATATTATAATCTTCTCTTGCCACGTATTAGTTATATTTTCATAGATTTAGAATTACATTTCAGTAGCAAAGGTTGATGAAAAGAGGTAGTTATAATTTGAAACTAAATTTGAGATAGTATATCAAGATATGTGAAGTTTTTTATACCTTTATTCACAAAAACCAGCCAAAGTTAAAATATATTTTATATTTGTACAATAAAATACTGGCAATTGTGGATATTTAAGTGAATATTCAAATTGAAATCATTTTTATAGAGAATTATTTGAATTTGTAATCAGAAGTATATACAATTATTAACTTTAGAAGACTTATAAATAATAGAAACAATCAATCAAAACACTGTCAGACTGCAAATTAATTATTAAAAATCGCTTTTAAAATGCCTTAATACCTCAAACTTAAAAAAAAAATTTAACCACTGATTGTTCAAATGAATATAACCTTACAAAGTCGTTACATCAGTTTTGCGAACCACATTACCTCCCATGCACGGAGAAAAAAAAACTGTTGAATCAACAGATGTCATCTGCTGGAATAGGGACAGCAGATTTTTTTGGTAATATTTACAAAAACAAACAATCTGTGAATCCAACAGAAAAATCTGTAAATATTACAAAAAAAAACTGCTGTCCCTATTCCAGCAGATGACATCTGTTGATTCAACAGTTTTTTTTTCTCCGTGTGTCACAAAAAATCGTAAGAAAAAGATTATCAGAAAAGTCCAGCAACATTCAAATGTATATATCTATATATTAATAATTGTGTACTTACTATCTTCTTTATATTTTCAATCATAAACATCCGAGCACTTGACTTCAGTCACCGGTTTCCAGAAACACAACACGTGTGCCAACTTCGCCTCTGATTTGAATCTCGTATGCACCAATTTTGCCGCAAGTGTATCGTTCATTAATTAAATACTTTTTACGTAAAATGCTTATTTTTTCATACAAATATTCTATCCTAATCGTAAGATTAAATATCAAAGATTATAAAATCGTTGCATTAATCTAATTCACCTTGAATTACTATTATTTAACGATTTAACTCAATGGCTTCGAACATAACCATTATGCCAAAAAACGATTAATCGCAATAAAACTGTATTAAGCAATTAGATTTTTATAATTTTTTCTATCAAATACATATCATACAAGAATGCACACGATAGAACTATTTTTATTTTTTGTTATGTTATCATTTTCTGAAAAATAGGGTGCGCCAATTTAGACGACGCGCCAATTTCGCCGCTTCTCCCCTACGACTTGTTTTACTATGGCAATTACGTCAAGAAAGTTAAACTCAATTTGTCGCTTTTTTTCATTGGAAACTTTAAACGCGTTTTTCTCAAAACTACTTTTTCCAAACTGGTTCCCACGATTTCTAAGAAACTAGTAGACGGATTTTGATAAACTCTTTTTTTAAATGTGTGGAAATGTACTCGCTATCGTCTGACAGACGTTTTTTCCCCTATTGTTTATAACAAATGTTTAATGAATTTTGAAACATGAAAAAAGGTGAAAAAAAACGATTTTTTTTTCTATAGCCCGCCATTTTGAAAATTGTTATGATAAAAAAAATCCTCCGTCAGACGATAACTAGACTACCATAGATTAAGAAAAACATTTACTCTTGTGTTTCAGACCAGCCATTTTTGAAATTCAGTGGGAACCATCAACCAACTTTTTTTGGAAGGCCTATGTTCGCAAGGGTGCAATGGCCAAACCGTGCAAATTTTTTCATACAAGTTTTCTGAATTTTGTAGTCTATAAGGGTTCATAAAACTTTTAAAAGAAACCGCATTAAAAAATCAATTATAGTTTTCTCACAGTAAAATTCCAAAAAACGCTTCGAAATACGGCCAATCCATGAGAACACCCCCTTAAAGAAAACATTTCTGTGTATCATATTACATATGTAGTATGCGAGCGCGCATACATTCGTTTCTTTATTTCAAAGAAAACAAAGATAATCAAGAAATTTGTTTAAATGAAAGAAACTATTCTTTGGCCGTATATCAATAATTTGTTTTATTCAAAGAAATTTTTTTTGATCAAAGAAACTTTTTTCTGGGTGGCAATCCCTGTGGAAATTATATTCCATGTTTTTTAAAACAAATTACTGTACTTAAATAAAAAAATATTAGCTCTTTATTTGAATTCATTATTTTTCACTTAACATTTCACTAAAATCGTATATCTTTACTTTGAATTTAATTAAGGAAGTATTCTACAGTGAAATGATCAAAAATCGAATTTTTTTATTATTTATTTTCTGAAAGTATATATACTTTTAAGAATTCCCTCCTAAGATGTGTTATATGGAGCTTAAAAAGCAGATACGTCAGTTTAACTTTATATAAGATTTTCATACTTGAAACTTTAAACGCGTTTTTCTTCAAACAATTTTTTTTATCGAGCGTATAAGAAATAAAAAAAAATAATTAATTCATCTTTCTCAAAATATGATATAATGTTCTACCTATCAGCAGTCTCGTACGGTCATAAAATTATAATTTTTCGATAACTGTTTATACTTTTTCATTAATAATAAAACAAAAGAAATACTGATTTTTAGACTTTGTTCCTTTAATTCTAAAAATAAAAATATTTTTTCTTCATTTTAAATAGATAAATTTACGACGGAGTATATCAACATCTTTTCTGATTAATAATCCATTTGATTTTTTAAATGTTCTTATAAAATTGAAGTGATGTATTAAAAATTTAATAAAAATAAAGTTACGCAAAAGTATTATCTTTTAAATTTACTATCTTAAGATATTTTTTATTGTTAATAGCAAATTTTTCTTTTAAAGGCTCAAATATAATAGATTATAAAGTAATCAATCATAATTAATCAGTCCTCAGTAAATAACACGGTAATTAATCAGTAGTTATAAATCGAGCAACTATGGTCGTAATTAATTAGGGAATTAATCAATAAGCAGCTCAAGGAGGATAAACATGTTTTTACAAGTTAAGTGTAATTACGTCCTGCATGTAAATCGGATGAGCGTCCTTTATATTATTTTTTCCTTACGAAACAGTGTGTTAGTTAAACTAATGAAAAGCAAATACCGCATTGCTAAAAAATTTTTGCAATTAAGTTACTTTCCAGTAAATTCAAGAGAAAATATTTTAATTTACAGTTAGAAATTGCTGAATATTTCGTTACCTGTATCTGAAAATTCTAAAACTTGCAAAAGGACAAATTTTACGTTTTGTGACTTAGAATTTTGTAATATTTTCGTAATTTTAAGATGAATTTTCTGTTTTTTTGCTCTAAAAAACTATGTTACCCTATAAATCATAAATTTTTATTCTAAATAATAAAGCAATATATATCCCTCTAAACCCATGTAAATTCAATTGGATTCTAAATAAAAAGTTAGAGAAGTGAGATTTTTCGCAAATTTGCGCCCAGAAATAGAAACAATCGCGATTGTCCTGAACAAATAGAATCACTTGCACGATATCAGTCGGAAAAGATTAAATTGTCGAAAAATCTATAACCCAGGAAGGTATTGTACCCATGGCATACGCCATTCTACGTGATTGCCAGTGTAACAGCACGAAACATTGCTTCTATGTATACTACTTTCGCTATTTCGCTATTGTATCCAGGATATCTTGGGAATCTGTGGAAACGCATTCCTTCCCTTCCTTTAGTCTTTAGAATATCGCGCAAGGTTCTTATCCTTGGAACGGAAATGGAACCTGAGATGCTACCAAGATACGTTCTTAGGACTGCTAATGACATTAGTACATTTCACGGAAGAGCGCTGCGAAGACAATCACGAAATCTGAATTCAGGTCAAGCGCGTTGACACGATGCAATGAGAGTCAGTCACAGTCAATTTAACTATTTGTGAATTCTACACAGTTAAACGCCAATTAATTCTTCATTCCAAATTGTTCCAACTATAATATAGTAAGAATCGACTGAGATCATCTTACCTTGACAGTGAAAGATTTTTGAATTGTGTAGTAAATTTTACTCACCTGCAACAAATAAACAATAAAACAATGATTATTTATGAATAATATGAACTTAAAATTGATATTTTTAATTGTATCATAAATATTTCCATGTGTGACTCTTTATGTTTAGGTTGAAAAAAAATGTTTTTAGCGGAAATTCTTAAATTTAATATATCCTAATTTGAAAACTTTTATGTATAATGCTGTAATCAGATTAAAAATACCTCTTGTAACAAATTGAAACAGTATAATTAGTTTTTGAGTAATTAACGAATGAAGTTGAACCAATAGGGAGCGAGAGTTAACAAAACAAAACACAAAATAGTATGAAGTCTTATTGCCAACAAAAATTATTGTCTCATTTAGAAATGTTTTACCGATTCAGTGATACTTTCACTCTTTTCAGTAAAATTTCAACTGAAGTGAATCAGTAACTCATCTCTAGCTTCTTTATCAGTGAATTCATACTGATTCACATTTAGAGAGTATATATATATAAATAATTTTAAAAATATAATAATATAAATAAATATATAACTAAGAATAACTGATAAAAAAAATTAATTTATTTTTTGAATGTATTTTTAGAATGTATGTTTAGAATCTGTCGTTTTGTGCCACGTAAATGAGTATCAGAAATCGAAAATTTATTTAAACCGCGCAGTGACTGTATATGAGTTATGATAATACGATTCTTTTGCGAGAAATGGCAGCATATATTATAAATTACTTTGTACGAGTGGCTGGAAATAACATTTATAACGAGGCTTGAAAAATTACTTGCTAAAGTGCGAACATTGCATGCTTCATCGCTTATGTCTGTCCGTATCTGAAAAATAAAAGGGCATACTTATTCATCGATTTTGAAACGCCCAGACCTCATTACTTTATGTAACACTTTTTCATGATTATATTTAAAATGTGCGACTTGTTAAACGTCTACTTAAAGCGAACACAATAAAATCACACAGGAAATTACACACGAATGAATTGAAGTGGCTTAATACAGATAAAAGTATATTTATTTATAGATAACTTTTTTATAAACATTTATATTTGTCTCAAGTAGATGCTATTATTAAATTTGTTCATTCGTAGAAATATTTAATGGATATTTTCTGATTAATGCGTCGCCTAAAGTTATCTGTCAAAAATCATTTCGATAATTTATTAAAAATACTATTCTACTTTCTACAACCCATGCAGAAAAAATTTCGATCACTGGGAGAATAAAAAATTCACATGATTAATAATAAATACTTTATATCCTGAAATATTAATGTATACATCTTAATTTATATAAATCTCTTGAAAATGTACATTAATCACGCTTTATTGAACTTATCCATGCATTTCATTTAGCCTTTGTGATAGCTACATAACCTCTTTAGTGTTGCTCTTTATATGCACCGCTTCTGAATTTCATAGTTTTTCCATTTGTCACTCCCGGGATTGCGAACAAAAATGCGTTCTCTTTATAAGAATAGTATTAACAAAACTCATAATAGAAAGCATGGTCGCACAATAATTATAACTCAAAACTGTTGACATTTTAAATCCCATCAGAAAAACATTAGTCACGTGCGTTTGTTGTTCTCCCAGCGATCGATGTTTTTGGTAGAGGTAGAAAATGAAATGCCTAATTGAAAAAACAACGCCTTTCACTACGCTGAAAAGTAAGTATAGGTCCTTTTCATTGCTGGTCAAATGCTTTCAACATTAAGACTTACTGACTTAGGTAGCTATATACCAAATAAAAATATGAATAATCAAAAACACTGTAAAAAAGTTTTGAACTAATCACCTATGCTTACAACACTGCCAGTGATACCAACGCTCTCAGTACCAACCATCTTGTTTACGCACGTTAAATATTTTAAAACAAAGATGCGAAAAGTGCATAGCACCTGTGTGGATAATACTAGATAATAAAAATTTGATAAAATCAAAATGACTCAAAACGAAGAATACGAGAAACTACAGTTTTTATTAGAGAATAAGTTTTTCAGCTATGAAACTTCTTACCCAAATGATTTTTTTTTAGAAGTAGGGCTTCAAGAATTGATGCAAAAAGACGCACCGCAACCACAAAGGCCATATCAAACACAAAAAGTAACAAAAAAGTCTATGAAATCATGTGCCGTTTGCTGCGTAATGGGTAATCTTTCTTTCTATTTCAATTTAATTTTATATCTTAATTAAAAAATTTTTCTTCTATACATTTTTTAGGTTAAACGTTTATTGTATAAAGTATATAATGTTGCTATAATATATTGAAAAAATAATATTTAAATTATAAGTTAGCTGGGAGTGCACGGTATAAAGACTGTTTTATTATGGAATTACTGTTAATGATTATATTATTTATAACAAGGAAAACAATAATAATGAGTAACTAATTTTTTTCAGGATTAAAAGCGTTACATCTTAACGAATACAATGATGCTTTAAAAGCTTTCACAAATGCTTTGCGCGTTGCACCATATCCAAATGTAACTGCAATTTGTTATTATTGGCGTTCTGTGGCTTTACACAGATTAAAAGCATACTTTGAATCATTGCAAGATATCGAAAGAGCGCTTGAGCAATCGATTAATAAAGAACAGGAAACAAATCTCTTGAAGTATAAAAAATTTATACAAAACTTACTCCTAAATAACAATAATCAAAGAGACACAAGTGAAAAGGAACCTATTGAGGAAGAAGTAATCCTTTCTTATGGGGAAAACAAAGAAATACCTGGAGTGAGCAATGCTATGGCTTTGGTGTATAGTATAAAATATGGAAGACACTATTTAGCAACTCGCAATATTAAAGTAGGAGATATATTGATGATTCAAAAGCCGTATGTATTCGTTACATCGAAAGAAGGTGACGACAATCGCAAAGGAAAAGAATGGTTTTGCGAAAACTGTCTCAAACCCACTAAAGCTCCTATCCCATGTTATTCTTGTGCTATGCCTTTTTATTGCTCCGTTGCATGTCGATCTGAGGCTTATGACAAATTCCACAAAACTGAGTGCAGACTTGCAAACGTAAGCGCTCCCCTAGGTCCGTTATCTTCATTGTTTTTACGTACGTTCCTAATTTTAACTAAACAAGGTGAAAGTTTTGAGGAAGCTGTAAAACTCACGAAAGACATTGAAAAATATAAAGGTATTAATAATTTATATTAGTAATAAGTATTAGTTAACTATATGTCAACAATAAGTATTGTTAAAAAAGTATGATTTAATTATTTTTATTGCACAGATAAAAGAACAGCAGGTTTCAAAAACGGTAAGCTGGATGGTTCTAGTGGAGAAGCTGTTGTGAGTTTGTTGCATCATATGGATAAACAGAATCTAACAACAGTAGTGAGTAACGCGGCACAGGTAGCGTGTGCATTAATAAAGCACACCGACTTTTTAAAAAGAAGCAACGATGTTCGTAGTCTAGCGAATCTTTTCATATTTGTGAGTTACATCTGCCACAGGAATTTTTACTGTGTAAGTTGAAAATTCGTATACTTAGCTTTAAATCCTACACGGAGAAACTTTTTATATCAATTTTTACCATAGTATTTTTCAATTTAGGGAAAAACGTATCACTTTGAGAATTTTTGTTAGTAAAAATACTAAACTTTATAATAATGATATGAAATTTCAGCATAGTTCATAGCAAATTTTACTATAGTTCATACTAAAGTTTCATATAATTATTATAAAGTTTAGTATTTTTACTAACAAAAATTCTCAAAATGATACAATTTTCCCTAAATTGAAAAATACTATAGTAAAAATTGATATAAAAAGTTTCTCCGTGTATGTTTAATCATTTAAATTGTTTCAATGATTTTATTTACAAGTTCGTTTTCAAGTTAATGAAATTTGATAAAATATGTTATTTCGTGATATTAGCTCAGACGAAACACTTCAGATAACATTATCGCATTAACCCTGTACCCAGTGTTGAATCTGCTAAACCACTCTTGTGCGTGTAACACATTGTCCTACAACGACAAACATGGAAATACAATTTTAAGGGCTTGTAAAAACATCGAAAAGGGCGAGCAGGTTTTTATCATTCATTATTTCCAGAATGTCTTATTATTATTATATTATAGTTTTATATCATATTATAGTGGTATTATTATATTATTTTTAAAGAATTTGATATAGTTTTGAAATATATAAAAGTAAATTGAACAATTTTTTTCAGTCTAATAAAGCTTTTCGCGCTATTTGCAATTTTATGTTTTAGATATTCGTGTCCTATAATACTTTTGATGTGATGATTATGTCATCTCAAGAGAGGAAAAATGTCATGCAAAAAGCCAAATTTTTTACATGTGAATGTGAAGCGTGTGAACAAAATTACACGTACGACGTAGAATTGATGGGGACACTTAAAATACCTGTGCAGTTAAAAAATAAATTGAATCATCAAGAGAACGACACGAAAACCTTATGGCAAGTATTAAGGCTGATACTTGAACTATGTCCACGTCCTAGTCTGGAAGCGAAAACGCTAGAATTGGCATTGGTAGAAGCTTATTTAGGATCAGACAATAAGGTAAATTTAATATTTATTAATGTCTTTTAGAAAACCAGATAGTTTAGTCCAATTAAAGTAAAAAAAATATCTAATCATTTCGAAACTCTAAAGTTTTTAAGTATTAATAAAAGCATTTTTTCCAGGGTTTGTATAAAAGACTTGTTCACTTGAATCTAATTTAATTAGATTCCTTCTTTTCAATGGAATTTGTGCATAAGAAAAATACTAAAGATTCCTTGTCAATGTCAAGTTCTCAAAGATATTAGTTTTAGTACTTTTTCTATGTATTTACCACTTAATTTTGATTCATTATAAAATTACCTATTCTGTTTACTATTGTATGTGCGTGATGTTCAGTTCTTGTTTTTTCAATAAATTCTATAAATTAAAACATTATCCCATATGTTTTTAGTTAGCCACGAAAAATAAATATGAATGCCGCATAACTAGATTTTTTGTTTTAAATATTCATTCAGAATTTGATGTCCCGTATGCCGTATCCGCCATTAAAGAGTTTGCTTCTTCGTCACTTTACTTTTGATGAACAACACTTAGAAACTAAATTTGAAAGACCATTCCTAAGAGGATTTAAATATATCATATGAAGAAAATGATAAAATAACTAAAGTGAGTAGCGCTTTAACTCTAGTTTACAACAGGGAATTTGAAAGACACTATGTGGCGACATGAGATATCAAAGTTAGGGAAATGGAGACGTTCTCATGATTCAAAAGCTGTTCTCGTTTGTTCACAATTCGGAAGGTAAAGACAATGCAAAAGGGAAACGATGAATGTAGGAAACAGCATGTAAATTTAAAGCTTACAGAATGTACTATAAAGTTTATGGCAATGTTGTTTATATAGAACCTTCTTTAGTACTAAAAACGGCATCAATTCTACAAACTTACTTGATAATAATAAACTAAGGTGTAAATATTGAAAACACTTTTAATCTTATGGAGACATTAAAAAAACTGTTAAGTTAAATCTTGAAATCACTAAAAAGTACATATTCTAAAAGTGTTTGAATACAAAAAAAGACAAGTATAGATTGTACCAGACCTGTCCTACGATTTTTAAATTACATTTTTACATTCTTATTGATATTAATCTATTATAAAAATAATTTCGAAATGTTCAACTAATATTATCTTTTCAATCTTTAACTTTATCCGTTGGCGCCGCCTGTGACAATTTGATGAACTAATTTAGGCACGCAACCCTGGATATTAACGGGCCGCTATTTTTCTTTTCGATGGGTACCCTAATCTTAGTTACTTAGTGCATCTGCAATGGTGTAAAATAAACAGTTTATCAGTCCTGTTATCGATTTTTGCAAAACAATTTAATTTTCTTGAGTAACTGTAGATAATAAAACTTAGCTAAATATGGAGATAGGTGCAGTTTCAAATTTGGCACGAGAAACGATGTTTCTGGATTTAGAATCACCCTTTCCGGATGATTTTTTATTGCAAATCTTTATTTCCGAATTGATGACTAACGGACCAAACAGGTCACAGCAACTCTTAACACCATTTCCGAAAAAGCAAGCCATTAAAAAATCGGAACAGAAATCGGCTATATATTATGCAAAAGGTGAGTTCAATGATAAAAAATACGTAAAGTATAAATTTTACATAATCATGCACATTTTTCGCGATTACTATAGTACATTTACCAAAAAAAGAAAAAATTACCTCGATGACCATAATAATTTCACAAAATTATGTAAATTCACTACACTATCATGGATCCTTTAATTATTAACGATAATTATAGTAATTTTACATATGTAATTTTATAAAACTATTATGCTTATCGTAGTGATTTTTTTCTTTGGTAAATGAACTATAGTAATCGTGGGGAATTTAAATAATTATGTAAAATTACTGAAAAAAATGTAATAATAGCATAATTCTTTTTTTACAGTGTGCGCATTTCCACGCGTCTATTTTGTATAATTTTTTTAAAAGAAAAGAATAACTACACATGGGCTAGTACTAACTTGCAATGTAGCTTTATTCAATTATTTTATCTCTTTAATTATTAAAAGTACTTAAAATCAAGAAACGCAATTATGTAAAAATCTATTGAAATTTTATTTTTTTATTAGGAGAAGAAGCGTTATTTAAGAATGAGAACGATGAAGCCTTGACAGCGTTTACTGAAGCTTTGGTATTGGCTCCCGAATCTTCAAAAAAAATTGCTGATTATTACATAAAACGTTCAATAGTTTTACAAAAATTAAATGCATATTCTGAATCATTGCAAGATATTAAGAGAGCTCTTGAACTCTCGAACACTGAAAAGACAGTCAACAATTTACTAAAACGGAAAAAAATAATAGAATCTTTACTTTCGATTAACAATTTACAGGAACTTAATTTAAAAGACAATCCCAAGGATGATATCCTAACACATGGAGAAAATAATGAAATACCAGGAGTCAGTAGTGCTTTAGCCTTAGTTTACAACAAGGAATTTGGACGTCACTATGTGGCAACACAAGATATCGAAGTTGGAGATGTCCTCATGGTCCAAAAGCCATTGGTATACACTCCAATAGTAGAATCACTATCTAAAGATTCAGGAAGGAAAAAGTGGATTTGTGATTACTGCCTTGTTTCAACAATTGCTCCTATTCCCTGTGATAGTTGTACACTATCATTATATTGTTCTCAAAAATGTAAATCTGACGCATATAAAAAGTTTCATAAAACTGAATGCAAAATCGTACAAAGGGAACCGCCTCTTGGTTCACAAACGTCGTTATATTTACGTGCACTACTTGTTACTACAAAACAAGGTGAAAATTTTGAGGAAATGGTAACGGTTTTGGACCGAATTAAAAAGTCTAAAGGTATATTTTAGAATAATTAAGTTTCTACATTAATCACTTTTTAAATATATAAACAAAATGAGAACGTGTTCTATAATACTAAAAAAAATGTTAAATAATGTTTTCAGATAAAAGAACTATTGGTTTCAAAGATGGGAAATTTGATGGTTGTACTGGTAATGCCGTTTTAAGTTTGTTAACTCATAATGATAAGCAGAAACTCTTAGGAATTGTAGCCAACGCATCTTGTGTATCAGTTGCCTTGAAAAAACATACTGATTTTTTTAAAAAAAACAGTAACCCAGATGTTTTTCGACTGGCGAAATTCTTCGTATATCTCAGTTATGTTTGCCACATGAATTTATATTTCGTAAGTCTCCAATTGTTTATTAATTTTAAATTTAGTTTTTATTAATGATAGTATATAAATAAAAAAATAAGATATCAGTTTGCCTTGTATCCATAAGAAAAATAATACACTTCTATTAAATCTTTCTTATTTTAGATTAGACGAAATAACTTTTCAAACAGTATAGCTATATCGCTTTATCCAGCGTTCAATTTACTCAATCATTCCTGTGCATGCAATACATTAATTTACGATGACAAACAAGGAAACAAAGTACTGAGGGCTTGCAAAAACATAAAAAAAGGCGAACAGGTCTGCATTATTTTACTGGTTGCTATAATTCCACTGCAATAAATTTAAATAATATTTTTCAACTACTGTACAAAATGTATTTTTTATCTTGAGTCAAGTATTTTTTAAATTTAAATGTTATTGTTTCATTCAAGATATTTGTCACGTATAACTCTTTCGATGTCATAAACTTGACAACCGAAGAAAGGCAAGAGATGTGGCTTAAGAGAAAATTTTTTACTTGTAAATGCAGTGCATGTCAAAATAAATATACCTATAAAGCCGAACTGAAAGGGGAATTAAAAGTGCCTGCATACTTGAAAAGAAAATTACGGAATAAGCCAAACGATATAGAAAGTCTATGGTGCTTGCTGAAGTTAGTACTAAAGGAATGTGAAGGACCAAGTTTGGAGGCAAAAACCATTGAATTCGCATTGGTAAATGCTTATTTAGGAGCAGCGAACGAGGTAAATTAAAAAGTTTAAAAAATATATCTCAATACACATTATAAATAAAAATAGTATAACTTTAACAATAAACTTTTTCAGGACCTCTGCTTTAAATTGAGAGTTCTCCGCATTTTATAGTAAACAAAGAATGTTTTGTCTCTCATTTATTTTGCGATTAGTATAGTAAGTTTATTACAGTTGTTATGCTCTTCATGTTACATGTTACACTTTACGTCGTAAAACTATTAATCTAAAACTTGTTTACAACAATAAATTTTGTGATTTGAATAATTAATTAACTATTTAATTGAATTTAGTACCTATCTTTATTACCAGATCCTTTTATAAAGATTTAAAAATTCACAAAACGAATTCCGTAAGCACAAAACCATCCTTGAACACTGTCCTCGAGATCTCAACATTGGTACCAGTAAAATTACCAGTAAAATAACAGTATCAGTCAGAACTCAGGACACAAATTTAAATTCATCACATGTGCATTGTGTATAAGTGTATGTGCGCAACTTTTAGTAAGCGATGAAAACGAAAAATAAAATTTTCGATTACAAAAGTACGAGTGCGTTTATGGATTTCCTCATCCTGACTGAACGTCAGACTCAAATTTACAAACAATATCCAAAATGACAAGAAAAGGATGTGTCATATGTAATATAATTTTTTATGTCTGTTACCAAAAGTTATAAACTATGATTTAAAAACTGATAATTCGAAGAAAAACGATTTTTTATTATGACTTGTAAAGCATTTCATTAGCTCCTTGAGGAATAAAAAACAGTTTTATGTATAAACAGCCAGGCTGGATATTTTTATCCTTTAAAATATTATACTATATAATTTGAGAAGTAATATTTAAAAATTTTTTTAAATACATATAAAATAAATAACAATGAAGTTAATATACCGTGCAGCGTTTAATTTTGAATAGTAGGATTCAAAATTCAAAAATGCTGATTGTTTTGAAGATTCAAACTAGATTCTACTAAACTCAAACATAAAGGTGAATAACTAATGCAATGCATACTTGAGTAATTTTATGTTCAAGATCTCGGCCAAGAACAGGAAGTTTCGGAATGGACTAAGGATTCCATTACAAGTTCTGGAAGTAAGATGGAGTGCTGATACGATGATTATTGGAAACTCCTTTGAGAATCAACCACACCTCCATGAAGTGGTTATACCAGATTTCGCACTATTTGAAATCAACTCTATTATTCTTTCTACATTAATTGGACTTTAAATCTATGGTATAATTTCCAATAGCTATGATGTATATAAGTAATTTCCAAAAAAATAGGAGTTCACAAAATACTTTGAAAGGTAATTCCTATTAGTTTCTAAATTACAATTATTTATCTGAATAACATGAAAATTAGACATCGTTCCATATTTATGAAACAGGAGTTATAAACTAGAAACAATAACAAGCATAAGTAAATAGTTCAATTTTCGAAACAGGATAAGTATGATTGAAAAATATCTGTCTTATAAAATGTTTTCTTATTTGGACATGTTTACATTTTTTAGGTTTTATAATTGTTTTAATTTCAAGAACAAAATTCTCCTCAATAAAAATAAACAAAGTTTTATGAATTTAATTTAATTAACAATTATTACGACTTTCTCATAGAAGCGACTTAAAAACACGATTTCATTTCCTTTATGTGAAAAACTATTTGAATTGTTGCATAATATCAGTTATGTTTATGTACCTATGTCTGCCCATACTATTTTTCCATTAGTTTTCCTTTATTTTTGCGCGATAACCGATAACTGTGTTTATGAATACTAACTTCAGTGCTTTACCCACCAAAGATCAATGTACTTCCGTTCTTTAAAGCATGACTGTATGCGTTTCTGTTTTAAACAGCAAAGCACAAAGAGTGAGCGCATAAACCTGCTATTCAATGAAGGGAAGCATGCAAACTTTTTATTTTCTACTTCTTCGTTTAAACACATAACAACTTCTTTCCTAACTCTGTTGATTTTCTGTATTTGCTTGAATCAATACTTCAAGCTATGCCTCTTCCATGCGTCTTAATTTTTTAATTCTAAATATCTAAATATCTGTGCGTACATTTCGGAAGAAAAAAAATGTTTATTTTTTCTGATCAATTGTAATGTATAATATTTTTTAATTTTTATTCGCAGAATCTACTATGAATTCAAAGCCTTCATGAATTCTTGAGATCTTTTCACAAGGAAAAGAGGCTTTATGCATGTAAGACATTCGATCCTTCTTAAACGATCAGAAAACCTAATTTCTAGGCAAGTTGGAAATTACATGTATGAAAGCAAAATGCGCTCTACTCTCAAATTAGATCTTCTCTTTTCTACTGGCATTCTGGTGATAAATTCTGGACTTTTTTCTTCGTGTATAAGGAAATCGCGTTATCCAAACGTTCATGCACGATGAATACATGTAAATGTCAGATTATACGATTCAGGAACGGTTTAGTTTCAAAGAAGCCATTTGTTCCGTATCCTTATCGAATTTCTGGGTAAAGTCGAAATCGATAGAAATCAAGTGAATATTATCAATCTTAAGGATTCTACTTCAAGAAAGATTTGTGAGTCAAAAAGAAAAAAGTGTCTTTCGAATTCTAAGTCTTGCAATTATTCAAAATCTTTCAGAATTATATCTAAGCGCTTCAGCTTGAAATATTTAAAACTGAGGGTTCGTTCGATTTTCAGATTTTTAAATAAACATTTTTTTGATAACGAACAACTTTGATAGTAACTAAATTAAAAATATATAAAATTTCAATATAAAATGACTTAAAAGATTTAAGATTAAGGTGCTTTAAAAGTATATTTAGTGCTCATGAGATGATTTGTTTAGGCAACTAACTAAGAAATAATATGATGCAATTTCAACTACTGTCGGATTCTTCTTTTCAGATATTCCGTAATCCGAAGGCTCATCAAATTTTAACAAATCTGAATACATTCGATGAAACTGTCACATGGTGGAAAGGAAGTTGCGGATAAACTCCACCAAACAAAACGGTGACACCAATTCGCACATCGTTAATCGGGTCAACGATGTACGTGGGTGGCGTTTCTAGTTTACCGTTGGGACGAACACCTCTCAAAACTGAATTAACCAGAGAAAACGCGCGTGACATATAGGTGTATATACAACCCGCAATGTGGTTTACTGCGCTACACTAACAATGAAATGGAAAAAGTGATTCACGGCCAGAAACAGTTATTTGAAAGTGGAAACGTTAAATAAACGTAAGTATAATTTTGTTATGTCCTTCATACGTTTTTTATTTGAAAATTTACTATATTTTATATTCAGTTCAACTTGCCTGACAAGAATAAGATTTATAAATTCCTGACGTTTTTCAGGATATTGAGTTTCAAGTAAAAAAAACTTGTTTAATTTATTCAAATCGTTTATTTTGCTGTTTTCAATTAATACCACAAAACTGTTTTGTTTGAGCAAACGAAGTTTGTATAAATAGCCCGAAATCGTTTGTTTCATTTAACCAAAGACTTTATTAAAATTGCTTAGGTATCCAAAGAATTTTAATTCTACTATATATTTATCTGAGTGGGTATGAAAAATTAAGGAAGAGGATCATCATTTAAGAATAATTTATTGAGGCTCAGTGTGAATCAGCAGAATGTCACTAGTGTTTTATGAGAACGACCACTTGCAGCGTGAGCTGATTTCGCCTTCATTCCCTTCAGGGGTGAAATTGAGGCAGAGGGGCCATTTCGGTTTGGTGTAACTCTAAAGTGGTGTCATGACACCGAGGAGATATATCGTCGTCAGGATAAGTGGGTGGTATCTACAGGACCCTCTGTAGGATAACATCTTGGACAGGAATTCTCCACAGAATAGTCCTATGTATCAGCATATCCATGAACTCGATAGATTGACCCGTTTCGTATACAAAGAGGTTTTCTTTTTAGGACATTTTATTCGTAAGAGGAAGAGATATGAATTTGGAAAAGAACTCACTATTTCTTAAATCTTAATTTAGAATTTTAAAAGAGAAAATTGTGAGTCATATTATTCACAATTTTCATTGATGAACGAAACGTTTAGCTATTCAAAGAAAAAATGTATCTCTCATTGTTATCGAAACATTATGCAATTCCACCAAATAATTGTGCAAACTTATCGAGTATTAAAGCATCCACAAGCTAGATTTTTAAGACTAAGAACACAATAAGATACTAATCCAGATTAATACAGAAATTCACCCCGAATCACGTCAAAGCTATAGAATGGCATTTTGCTTTTTTTCCAATGGCCAAGACATTCCACTAGGAAAGAGGGTCAGGGTATACTTTTTATCTGATAGTGAACTAAGACTAAACTATTTCCCCTGAGGCCTTCAGCTGCACATATTAGGACACTCTATTATCACAAGCAGCTATAAAATTTTCAAAATAATTTTCCACTTTATGGTAATTTTAGTATGATAGCCTGTCAAGATTTCATCTTTATGAAATTATTGCGTGCATATATAGTTTATAGATTGTTTTGAAAATTGAATAATTATTTTATTTATGAATTTTTATTACTGACAATTTATCATTGACTTAGTCAAATTAATTATCAAGTCCTGTTAGTACGTCTTTGTATGAACAAAGAATATCATTATTTGAAGATTTCCTGATAGAAAAAGAAGGGGGATAAAAGAAAGAGCATTAGAAACGCTGAGAGCGAAACCTTGAGAATGTGTATTGCAGAATAATGCAAGTGACCTAGGATATTTATCGCACAATCGTTACTTGCCGTTGGCTGCCGTTCCAAAAAGGTTGAGTGTAATTACGTGCAATGACCTTTTAACTCACAACTAATCAGTTGTTCTTACACATGCTTGCATCTGTTTCCTGTATATTTTTCTAAAGCGTGCACGTAACGATTATTATAAGAGTACTGCACAATTATTCATTCACTTAAGAAACATGTACGAGACAAATAAATTTATTTAAATGTAAAAAGCAAGTAATCTTTCCTTTATAAATCTTGCAGACGTCAAATGTGCATTTTTCTCTCATGGTTAAACATTTTTTCAATCTAATAATATAAGATTTTTTTAATTCATTTAATGCATCAATAAAAAATCAATCAAAGCCAATAAAGATGAATGGTATTCTGATATTTTACCTTTTTCATGGTTTTCCCATAGTTATATATTGAATTTAAAAAAGAAACCATTTCTCCATTTCAAATTATTCTCAGTTGCATTTTAATATTGTAATTATATTGTATTTAAACGATGTCCTGAGAGCATTAATTCATTTTTTTAAAAAGTACCGTTCCTTTAAGTATTTCATGAATAACGGGACATGTAATTAGGTGAAGTAAATTAACATAATCTAATTTCAATTAGAACATTTATAATGCTTAAAT
This sequence comes from Diplolepis rosae, assembly GCA_030998225.1. Lineage (NCBI taxonomy): Eukaryota > Metazoa > Arthropoda > Insecta > Hymenoptera > Diplolepididae > Diplolepis > Diplolepis rosae. Next base: position 242,487 of record JAPYXD010000677.1, read on the forward strand.
AAAATTTTATTCCCGGAGATAGTAAATTAGTTGCTCTGTGAATCGTAATTGGGATAAGAGGATCCGTCGTAAGTGTACAATACATTTACATGCACTATCTATTGAGGAAAGGTAGAAACTAATTGATGAAATACGATAAAGAAAATATACGAGACGAACTACAGAGTTCAAGTTAAACAGGGATTATACTTTTATATGGAAAAACCGGTTCGTGATCTGTGCAACGCCTTTAGCCCGTGGGCGGGAATTACCTGTCACAATGTATATGTATACGACATCCTTAAGTAACTTTTAGCAGATAAAAGATGTGCCCTTGAAAATCTCATGCGTTTTAAAAAGCTTAAATAAAATGATATATTAGAACAAGCATTGCAAACATTTAAATCCAAGTATTCTTTTTATATTAAACAGATTTATTAATTAAAAGTCAGTAAAAGGAATCACAAATTACTTTCAAAGCAGTCCTTGTTAAAAAGTTTTTATTTAAAAATGTTACACGTGTGAATTACACGACGGGTGGAAAAGTACTATTTTAGAGTCTTAATTATGAAACTACAAAAATAACAAGATCAAATTAAATGTTAAAAAAGCTAGTCGTACTTCATTATAAAGTTTATATATTGATACTAAATTAAAAAACATTCTTAATTTTGCAACACTCAACTCGTTTTTCTTTACAAAAGAAAGATATATTACTTTTTTGTGTAGTAATTCCTTCCAATTAATCATCTTTTCAATCTTGAAAATAAAAATAATGACTCAACTTTTGGAATCAATAACGAATATTTTGGAGAAAAATTAGATATGCTATTAAAGTTATGTTTTTACACAGAGGGAAAGTGAAGTGCGCAACGTGCGAATCAATGACTATTAGTGTTGTTACTATTATTAATGTTAATTCCAGACGCCTCGTCTATAATGAGCTGTTGTATTTTATTGCGCAACCTCAACTTCTGTATCGAAGTGAAATTCTGAACGTGGGGGATCAAGCTCATAAAGAAAAAATAATCGTCAGATTCTGAAGTGTTTTCATATTCTAGTTCCTTTCTTGGAAAGTCGTGCATTATTTGTGGAGCTGGAATTAAATCATCCATATTATCAATTTCGTTTACACATTCGCTATCATCTTGAACTTTCCGTTTCTTTCTTCGACCCCTGCGTGGACGGGCTATCGAAGTAGAGGGTGGCGATCCGGAGGCATCGAAACTTGGTGCTTCTTCGAAGGTCTCTTGAACTTCCGAGTCATCACCTATCTTCTCTCCCTCATTTGAAGAGTTTTCAAAGACTTCTAATTTAGTCTGAGGTTGCAATTCTAAAGGATCTGAGAGGAAGGAGGAAATCATCTGGTCCTTCAGAAAGCTCAGGGTGTCGTAGTATGGCCAAGTTGATTTAAACAATGTTTCCTCACTCTTTTTTACTTCCCGTCGGAAATTGTCTTTTAAACTTTTCCATCTTCGACGACATCCATCTCCTGAGAAACAAGATTAGAATTTGGGATGTTTATAAAAGATTTTGCACAGAATGCAAGAGTACCATTGACCAATTAATGTTTATAAGTAATTTTATTATTATAAATTCTTCATCAATTTTAATAACTTTTAATTTCGAGCAGCCCAACAACTTTGATTTAAAAAAAAGGAGGAATATCTTCTTGATACATAACAATAGTGAAAAAAACCTGCCTTTTATTAATTCATTCAAAAGTTAGAATAATAAAAAAGGATTATATTGGTTATTTGTTTTTTTTAATTACAGCATGCAATTAATCTTATCATTTTTTCAGAAGTTTATATATATTTTTGAAGAAAAATGTAATTCAAAATAAATTTAATTATTAGCAAATTAAAATATTTAGAAATCAGACTTTTGATGAATATTTAGAAGAATTCAAAAATCAGCGAATTTAAAAGGAATACAATTCAATGAGCATGATTCTAATGTTAAAAAATCATAATAATTTAAAAATAATACCTGTTGTTGTAAATTGATTTTAGAATATCAGTAAACACCCGGTGAAATATTAATTAATCACCATTAATTCAATGTTATTTAACTTTTTATGTGTTATAAAATATAATTAATTTTCTTTAATTCACAAAAATGTTATAAAAATGGTTTGATCTTGACTAACTTTCAAACACATACCATTGTTATTATTTCAATTAAAAACGTTTGCACATCATGACCGACTTAAGGTATCTAATGCATGACAGTAGCACTGAGTAGCACAAACAATAACGTCACAGTCACATTAGGTTTGGTAATATTTCTCATTAAGATTAGTTTACAGCCTAGAATATATGTGCACATGATTTTTTGACAAAAATTTTCTTATCATAAAGTCAAACTAGAATAACTTTGCTAAAGATTACATTTTTCACGTGTAAAAGTTATCTCTGCAATTATTCAACATTTTTTTCTCTGTTCACGTTCTATTAATTTTAAACAGTGAAATTAAATTTCCAAAATTATAAATTATGCTGTAATCAACTCTGCATTTTACCGGCTAAAAAAACCAACAATTTTTTTAATTTGATTCCATTATTCAAAAATAATAGATCATAAACAGAAAAAAAGCACCATATAATTGCGAAGATAAATTTCACCCTTGAAAAATTAACAATTTATAAAATCTTAACTTAATTCTACGATTAGAAAATGTTTCTCACATAATCTTATACTCCACATGTATTCTGGACTAGACTAACCTTTCTGACAAATCCTACCAATTGTACCGTAACTGTGACGCAACATTAAAATGATCAATCAATGAGCGTCATTTACGCTGTCCGTGATTGGTCATGGTACCCTCACATAACCCAACTTTGTCATGAACATGAAGCGCGCTTACTTGTGCTTCCGACAACGTCAGCTACTTCATCCCAAAGTTGGTCGAGAACGCCTCGATTGTGATGCTGCTTATGATTTCTCTGCCACAGAGGTCTTCGTTCGTAGACTTCCAGGATAAGTTGATTGCAGTCCATTTTTTCAGGGGCGCGTCGCTGCATGGATATGCTATTTGCTGTTACATCGGTCGCAAAGCTGTCCAGCAGAAAGATGGATTCAAGAGCGTAGATATCCAGGGCGAGACCACAGATTCGATCGCGTCGCTCGGCGTGCTGATTGCGCACTACGCGTCGCCCGGCTCGTAGCGTCGATTCGTAGCGTCGACTCGACCTTCCTATGTTTCAACCGCTTGTCGCGTCGCGTTGCCTGTCGCTAGCGTCCACGGTAACTGAAAGACGGTGGGAGCGCTGTGATCATTCGTGGGGCTTTGCGACTAGCAGCGCGTTGCGCGCGGAGCATTGCGCAGCCTTTGCCACGTTATTCGCGACCCGGCGATTGAAAAGTTTTCTTTCTCACTCGTTCGTTCTCAAGTTGACGTGGTTCTCTACCTGCAGCGGCTACGTGATGCGTTCAGCCGAACATGCACGAGCGTTCCCCAACGCCGGGAACGTTCCAATGCCTCAAGGCTTTAGCGTCGTCAACGTTTTCAGTCTGAAATCCCTGGCGCGCTCTGATGCACTTTCACGGTCTGCCTATATACATGCAAAGTTACATCCTCTACCTCATTTATTTTTTTTATTCTTCAGAAAACTATGACGCTAATTCATGTCAAGTTACTTCAATATAATTACTCAAACGCAAACCCTTTATCTTCTTAGGCATTCTGAGTTCTTGTCATCAAAAGGGAGCTTTGAGGTTATGAGCCTCTTAGAGTACTTTGTTTTGACCTTGACCAGGTTCATTTATAGGAGCAACTTTGAATTCAATGTAATTTTAAGTTTCAAAATAAAACTCAGAATCAGTTATTCCACAGGTATCTTATTTTTTTATTGGACCACCTTGATTAAATAATTCATATGGATTGATACTCTATCTCTATCTAAACATTAGTTAGCATAATAAACATTGCATAATTCATTTTGAATCAATTTGTAACTCTCAATTTGGGTATATCATTCGTATAAAAAGATCTCTTAAAAACAAGTATTATTATTTTTGGAGTTAAATATTTATTCTTGCTATAATAATGAATTTTTCCTTTAAAACCGATAATCAGCTTAGCCTTGTGATAATAATTTAATTTGCATCTGATGCTGATTCTGATTCAAGTAAGCCAGACAACATTTCATAAAAAATATCGTATTAGCTATCCGCCGTTACATAGAATCCTTTAAGCCCCTTTGCTGATTTTTCTGTTAGAGCTTCTATCGACTCGAAAGTCTGCAAATATGGTGGACTTTTAGTTATTTTATTTTTTTGCGTGTAATAACAATAACCAATGATATGCATGTGTTTTCGAAAAAACAGTGCCCCATAGGCTCTCTGCAACTTTCAACATTTAAAATGCTTCAGTTCGAAACATTTTATTGTAAATTAAAAATTTGAGGCAAATGTTTTGTTTTTGATTTTATTTCATATTGTATAAAACTTGCAGTACTATATTTTATCTTACTATAAAATCCTTATAAAACATTTATCTCCGTGTAAAACTGTTCTAATATTTTAATTAATTAAATGAACAATTCCAAATTTCGTGAACGAAATTTTGAAGAGATAATTTTGTTAAATAACTTTTAAATGATATTTAAAGTAGTGTTAATGCATTTTAAATCTGATGCTGCATACATTGAACATAACAGGTTATATTTGCTTCTGCATACTGCGTATACTATTTAGCATTCGTACATGTACATTCAAAACGAGGTAAGTTCACATGCGATGCTTGCGTAAAACAGTCTAAACCCCGTTCATTGTGGTGTTATGCATATGTGTAAACTCCGCTTATAAAGCCCACAATCTAGAGTTTACTTCTCGTTTCATTAAATTCTTGTTCAAAATTTTATTTTAAATTAACGAATACGTAAAACAGATTTAAATTTGAATTAGCGAGATTTCACTGATCGTACACGGAGAAACTTTTTATATCAATTTTTACTATAGTACTTTTCAATTTAGGGAAAAACGTATCACTTTGAGAATTTTGGTTAGTAAAAATACAAAACATTGGAAAAATGATATGAAACTTTAGTATAAACTATAGTAAAATTTGCTATGAACTATGCTGAAGTTTCATATTATTATTATAAAGTTTAGTATTTTTACTAACAATAATTCTCAAAGTGATACGTTTTTCCCTAAATTGAAAAATACCATAGTAAAAATTGATATAAAAAGTTTCTCCGTGTATAGACGGAAATAGATTACTTTTTCACTTTAGTAAAAATTCCAATGCCAATCAGTGGTATTTCACTGAAAAAAGGGTGGGATTGTCACTGGAGTCTATTAGTAAAACTCTATCGGCAAAAGAGATTCTACTGATCAGCTTCAATGACACAGTCACTGTTAATCAGTAAAAAATAATGATGGTAAGTGAAATAATTTCCAGTTTTTTCGTAAGTGAAATTTCACTGATTCAAATTTAGAGAGTATAATATAATTGCAATTTTATAAAGAAACAATCTTAAGAATTATTACTTACAGTGACTTTATACATGGAAATGAAACTTAGACTCACCTGGAACAAAAAAAATTATATTTAGTTCTTCAGATTCAACCAAATATAAAGTTTTTTCGAACAACGTATAGTAAAGAAAAAATACTTCAAAATTAGTATACTTTATACTTAACAATGTAAATGAATTTTCAATTGCTAGAGATTAAAAGTAAAAATCAATCTGAAAATTATAAAAACTATTTTAAATAAAAGTTTGAGATCAATATTATAATATGATTCAAATTTTTAAAGAATTTGAAGTCTTTCTGTGGAAAAAAAAACGCCTTCGACTGCGCTGGGATTCGAGCCCAAGTCTTTCTATTGCCAGTCGATTGCTAATTATAATATAATAGGTATAACTTCAAATCCATCAGCTCAAAATTCGATTTCTCTACAAGTATATATTTTTAGTGAAATAACTATCTTACAAATCTTTTTTGTAGAAAAATCGACAAACTAATTAATTTAGAACGAAACTACATGAATCTCAGAAAGAGGCATAATGGAATTCATTTGAAGAAATGAAGATCTCTTAGAAGCATTAAACGTACATAATGGCTTTTATTGAAGAAAGGTTCTAACTTGATATGAGGCAAAAAACCTGGAAGGTATTAAGTTGATGTTTATGTATTATTTCATTGTAATTGGGAATTTGCACATTTTTTTGAGGTGATCAAAAAATTAAATTTGAGGGTCACATTTGCATACAAAATTTTTTTCTGAATTTTTTAGTTAGTAATAATTTATTAATGAGCGTAAGAAAAGTATAAATTTTAAATTTTTCGAAAACTTTCCGGAAACAGCCGAATGTTTCCGATAATACGGCGACGTCACATCGTTGTGTACAATTTCTCTGAGTCGCATCTTTGTATAGAAAGCCAATTGAAAATTGTGTAAAATGTAAAAAAAAAAAACGGCATATAAATGGTGTTTTGTCGATGGGTGTCATAATTCGACAACCAAGACACCCGACAAAATGTTTTTTCCGGTTTCGGTAAATCTGATTGTGCGAAATAAATGGTTTGAAAGTGCACAACGCCGAGATAAGCCGGGAACTAGTAACATGTTTTGCTGCCATTTTTGAGGTATTATAAGTATTGTTATTTTTTGTTCATAATATTGTTATCCGTGAATAAACTATAATTGAAAAAAAAAAATATTTAATTATATTTATAGCGCTCAGAACAAATTCTAACCTCAATTTGTCGAATGTTAAACATTGAACTTGCTGTTATTACTTTTCTCGAATTTTTCATTAAAAAATTTTCAAGTTCTGGCTTCGAAACAAATTTTACAATAATAAATTAATATTTACATCATACATTTTACCAATAATATACTCATCTTCTTTATTAACGTAATAATAATTTAACTATGTACTAAATATATTTTATTATCATCGATTAGTAGTTTTTTTATTTTATTTAAATTGAAAGAGTAGAATAACGATTATAATTTGTAAATTTTACTAACAAAGTGGCTTTGACACCACGGATTTCTGGTGCGGCATATTTAGAGTTAGATGTAAAATATTCTAACGTAATAAACATAGAAATTTTTGGAAGATTTCCCGAGTCTGATTTTACGAAGCCACTATCCACTTTAGGAGGCATTTTTTTAATAAACAAACCAGTTTTCTAATTATTTAGAATTATATATATATATCGATACGAAAACACAACGATATGAAGTCACAGTTTCATGAACCAATCAGAGACGCTTGACCGCCAAAGCGATCCATTTCAAACGCTCATTATCTTTGAATCGATCGAAAATCAACAATTAATGAATAAAATAAAAACGCCATTGTGATTTTTTTTTTTGCATAATTTTTTTGTATGCAAATTTCCATTTCTGCATTCAATTTCAACTAAGTTATAATCAATCTGGTCCAAAATAATCTTGTTTTTTGTTGACCCGATAGAATTTTATTTTCTACAAATAACCACTTATCTGTTTCAGATGAAGTATCTCAGGGGATATATTTAGTTCATCTGATTTAAACAAAAGTTCCCCTGTACGCAGAGACTTCATTTTCAAAGCACAGCGTTTGTTGTGAAACTTTTTAAAAGACTTTATTTTAACAAAGTTACGACTTGCATGCCCAAGGATAAAATGCAAGGTTGGCAACTGACGAATGAATAATCTTTTATAGCTTCATTTCTTTAAAGCGAAAGAAACTTTATAACAAGAAACTTAGAAAGTTCAGCGAACATGTAATGAACTTTATATTAACACCAGCACTTTATTCTCCTCTTACGTTTCAGTGGATAGATGCGCATTGCGTCAACCGTCAAGCACTGGGTAAGAATTTAAATATCAATGTGTGTACATTACGGGCATTATATTTATAATCACAGTTTAGTAACTTAATAATCTAAAAATAGAACCTATGAAGCGTTGAAATTCTTTATAGTTACTGGTACTAAACAAAAGTGAGTTAAGTGTTACCCTTTGTGCAAACACTGAATGTGTGCACGTTGAAGGAATATTAAAATGGATAGTATTATTTGTGGGTGCTCAAATGCCAGTTTGAATGTCTCTACTGAAATGTCAAGCGCTTGTATAAATTTTAGAGGTTAATTAATCATGCGTAACTCAACATTTGTAATATTTTTTTGAAATCTTGTATAGGTTAAGGAATAAGATGGGAACAATGTTTTTAATCTACTCTACACAGAAAAAAATGTTTAGCTGTCATAAGGATTTTGTTAGGTTATATCAGCCATCTTTATGGTGACATACATGACATAATTTAAAGCACCTACTGGTTAATTAAAATATTAAATTTAAAAACAACTCTTGTAGATTTTATGTTCCATAAAATCAGTATTTATTTGATTATTATCACAGACATAAAATTAGTATTCATTTCGTAAAGTTTTGGTTTTCTAACTTATAATGGTATCAATTTTAAGTTACGAATACCAAATTGCTTCAGTTCTATTCAATCTTTACACAAAACCGAAAAATTTGTTGTGGCTTGCAAATTAAATAAAATATTAAAAAACTGTTTTTAAATAGGGGAATACATGAGAGGAAACGAAGCGAAAGTCGCGTGACGATCCCTGAAAGAGAAATTTGCCAAATTATCCTGATATCATGGGGGAAGATACAGCTTTAATAGTCTCAATCACCTTCGACCGGAAGTTGGAACCTACCCAACGGAAATTTAACAGAGTCAATTTGTTGCAAACTCAGAGGACCATGTCGAGAAACGGAGCGTCTCGAATATCAACTCGTTTCAAGTAACTTGAAATATCCTTCCATGGAACTGTCGTATGAATGAGCTTGATCACACAAAAGGACAACTTCGAAGACTTTTTACACCAACTAAATCTACAATCTGTTTTAATTCGTAAAATAATGAGAAGAAAGCCTTGAACAAAAGTACATAAATTACTCCCTTTTAATATTTACGCATTTAGGATAGAAAATGTACCTATTTGTGGTTGAAACATAATTCATTACTAAACTTGGAACTATGTAAAAGCGATGAATGCGATCCATATATAGAAATAATTATCAGCACAAAGTAAAACAGCTGGTCACAGTGATAAGTTCGCTTTCAGCACCACGTGTTTGAAATGAGCCAAAGTTTATAGAGGACCACAACTGTTGCAAATCGGAAGACGACCTGTGCCAAGGCCAACGTATTCTCGACCACGTTCCAATCCCCTGAATATGTTCTCGACCATCTATATAGTTCCTTACGACCTGCTTTCGTAGGATTCCTTCTACTTTGTGTAAATCGCCTCATACATGCAGAATCGAGGTTAATTGTAACCAACTTTGTAGTTTGTATACCGCACTGGGTGTGTCGAGTTGTTGATGAAGAGTTAGTTCACCAGGTGTGATTAATTATTATCTGCTACTAAAATGTTTACGCCTCTAATTCCTCGTTCACTACTGTTATATTTATCTATCTTTGAACATTAAATTTTCAAATAATTACCTTTAACGAAAATATAATATATTACACAAATTTTACTCCGAAAAATGAAAATATTCACAAACTTTACTGAGAATATAGATATAATACAGATAGACAGTAAAGAAATAAATAATATGTAGATTCATGGTCAGTCTAAAGTGTGAAGGTTTTTGTTCCAGGTGCATTTTCTGCTTTAATAAGACGTCACATAAATCAGCAGAAAATATTTAGTAAGTATAGGCTTAGTGAACAAAAGACGAGGGCTCGAAGAAGGCATTTGACAAAGAGTTTGCAAGTTGGCGGTTTTTGAACCCAGAATCAGCCGAGTAGACTAATTCTCGTTCTAGCCAACGAATTCTCCCTGTTTGTGTGGGAAGAAGGTGAGACGAATATTGACTGGTAATGTGTGGAAGGATGTGCGTGATACCAGATAGTGGTGGTGCTACAAAAGCTGTATCGTGAAGTCACGGGTCAGTGTCTTCCGTCAAGGTCTTCGCGCTCGACGTCCTGCATACAGGTAGGTAATACCAGCACCGCGGTTACGCGATGCTAACGCCAGGAAGAATATTAATCGTCCAAAAAATAAAAAAATAACATTATCCGACAAATAAATGTCGCACATTTCAATTGCTGAAGAATATTTCAAGGTTACAATATTAGAGTTTTGTATTCTAACAAGATTCTGAATGTTTTTATGACAATTTATTTCAGAATATTCAAAGCTAGTTTATTTGAATCGTTGAGGCGAAAAGAAATTTGTCAAAGCGTTTGAGAGTAGTAGTGGATTTTGAATTTATAGAATTGAATACAAATGTCTGCAAATAAAGCTTTAAATAAGTAAAATGAAATGTAGATAATAATGTAAGTATTGTTTTCGTCTGTATGAAATGTTTCTTTTACGGCTGAGAGTTAAAGTTAATAATTTATAAGATTATTGGTATTTCTAATTATGTGATTATAGAAATTCATTCAGATTATTCCCTTTCAGAGAAATTCATTTGAGTGGAGAATTTGAGTATCTGGATTCTGACCCTTCTGGTTTCAAGAGGAGAAATGCACCCTTTTCGTATTCAAGAGTCAATGAAATCTGGAAGCGGAACAATGACATCACTACTACATGAGGGCCGATGAGGATTGTTACGTGCACATTATCATTTGCTGGCTGCGTTACACGGACCAGTGCTAAGAGAAATGGTACCTATGGCCATTTTGGGACATCACGAAGAGTAGTGGTATTAAATATATTCTGGATATTGACAGTATTATGTTCTTTTAGCATTTAATAGTAACTTTGAAATTTTAAACAAAAATCATATGAATAAGTAAACAAATTTTATATTCCATATACAGTACTGGTCTAAAAAGTAGCAACTGTTTTTACATCAACTTAAATTTGCATAATTTCTGAAAAAATAAGGGATACAATTTTTTTTCCAAAATACGAAAAAATACAGCGAACCTCTACAAAAAATCAGCCTTAAGCAAAGTTATTCACGCAATTCTGTAAGCAGATAATACAAAAAAGAACATTTTAGTGTTTTCGTAAATTATGAAAATCTTCGGCAATATTGAGCGTTTTCAATTTTTCTGAGCGAATTTTAAAGATAAATTTCCGTGGTATTTTCTCAACTCATTCTGAAGATTCTGAAAATTTTTGCCTAGTTTTTACTGGAGACGGAACTTTTAATAAGAAAAGCGCCAAAATTCAAATATTGCTTGCATTATAAAACATGTGTCTTAAATTAGTAAAATTGATAATTTTATACATTTCGCAAAATTTTTTATAATTTATTTCAAATTAATTAGCGGCAATCGATTAACCTGGGCTCGAATCCCAGCGCAGTTAAAAGTGTTTTTTTTTTCCAAAGAAAGATATCCAAATTCTGTGAATTTTTTATAAATATATTGTCTATTGAATTTAAAAAATGTTCTCTAATTAATTGCGTAATTTGAAATTTTTAATATTTTTGTATTCCAAGTTCAGCTTCAAGTAAAAATCAGGGCAAATTTTTCACAAATTTCGTCAGGAATTGAAAAAATCGCATAGAAATCAATTTCTAAATTAAGCCCAAGAACATTGAAAAATGTTTAATATTTCGGGAGCTGTTAATAATATATAAGTAGATTGAAATTTCATTTTTTTTGTAATATTTCCTTATAAAATTAGCTGAATAACTTCGCTTAGAGCTGATTTTTCGTGGAATTTCGGTGCGTTTTCTGGTACTTTGGAGAAAAAATTGTATACATTGTTTTTCAGAAATGATGGTATATAAAAACAGCCGGTGACATATTTTTGACAGATATTATATATATTTGTAAATACCGAAGATTGAAGAAGATTAATTTTAAAAATGAAATAAAACGAGCAATTTCCCTTTTTCTCCAGTGAGCTTCTGATCGCGAAACAGACCGATAAACGCATTTACACATAAATCGCTTTATAAACTCAATAACCAAGTCCATGTGAAGCGTAATTTCACCTTTTGAGAAGAACTTGATTGGTTTACTGTACTTCAAATAAACCCTTCACGAAAAGACCCTTGGCTTTCTACTGGTTCTTATAGTTCAACCTCGTCGATGATTTTCGTAAGTCTCTTTTCTTTCCTTTTGCTTGAGCGAAATACGAATAACAATGTGCCTGAAGATAGGAAAAAAATGGAAATGTAGTGTAAACCACAAGAAAGAAAAAATTCTCGATTACGTAAAAAATGCCCATTGTCAGGGATTTAGACGTAATTTGAAGTCGATACACTGCTGTGTATCCAATTGCAATTGGAATAAGTCTGGGGAAAGTATAATAAATCGCTCGATAGCACAAAGAGATACTAGTCTTCTCTTGAGATTTTTTTTATCAAGAGTCGTAACAACTCGTAATTATACCACAAATAAAATTCAGCTCCTTTGTTTTTCCTTAAAAATCGGTGGAAGCTTGGAAGATTATGAAAAAGAGTTAACGAAGAAAAAAGTCCCACTAACTGCTGTAGTTATTACATTAATAGTAATTCTCTTCAAAGAATTAAGAGTTTATTCTTTATAACTGAATAACTACATAATGCAAGAAGTTCAAAGTTAGCGTGTCTTCAAAGACGTCTTTAGAACTTTAACGTTAGTTAATTTCATTGTCGTGACATAGCAGACATTCTTGTCTATTAAATCGAGTCAAGTAAACCTGCGCAGCATTCAAGCAGTTCTTTGTTGGGTATAATGAGTGGATTTGAGATTAAATAAAAGTCTAAAGTAAAACATATCTTTGTTACATCTGGATGAATTATTAATATATTTTTTAAGCTCTTTTAACCGAAACCAAGGATTTCTTCCTGTCCAGAGATAGTTTTGAATTTCGAGCAATAAATCTGATTATAAATTGGATCAATGCAAGTTTACTAACTTATCAAGAATTGTACTATTACAACAATGTAATTAAAGCTTAATTGAAAGGTACAACACAGGAAGAAACATTCCTTTATAGTTATTAAAATTTACCTGTAAAAGATAATATATTTTTCGACATTTTTCATCTTAGATTATCGAAATAGACAACATTCTGATACAAAAATCTCATAAATAAAGTGACATATTTTGCCAGACGGAATCATAATCTTGTAATTTTGCTCATAAGTTCCTTTGAATGTACAAATGTTCGTTTCAAAATTTTGCATTCAAATTCTATTGAATCTACAGATAAAGAATTGTAATATTGCAAATTGTACATTTATATTCGCATGAATCTTTCAGACGTTTATTTTCGAATTGAAATTTTGTGATTGAAAAAGATCCTTTTGTGTTAAAATTGAATTGAGAAGAAATTTGAGAACTACTAGAGAAAAGTGCTCAAGTAAAATAGCTAATTCAATGAAATTGGATTTCTTCGCGAGTGTTTGAAAAGCTTCATGTAGAGAAGTGTTTTTGTCAAGAATCTGTGAATGCTGATTGTAGTAGATAATCGTGTTTGATAAGACACATAATTGGCAGCTGCATAGGGAGAACAAAGGGTCGATAGTGAGTAGCAGCGTTAGTAATAGCATTCCGAAAATGCCAGTCTTTGACATATAGGATCTTCGACTATGATGCGTTTAAGCTGCGCAATTGGCTTTACGAATGTTTGACGCATTTAGGTTAAGGGTGTGAACCCCCTACCCTTATCGATTGGTCACAACTAGGCACGTCGACGATATTCAGAACGATATCGCGTCTTCGTGCCTGCATTGTGACGGCTTAGCGTTAGCACGTAGTGGCGCAAAGTTTTAGAGAAATGTACTTTGGATGCAGGCGAGTGCGAAACGTGTTCGTCGATAAGTATAAGAGCGTGGATATTATGCAATAATGGTACGTGCCACAGGGAAACGAATTCTCCGCACATTTCAGATGATCGAAGGTGAAACGCTCGCGCTATTTCGACCTGAGAGCATTGTTACTTTTCTTCCTTACGTGCACAGGAGAGCAAGGCATACTTTACAACGATAAGAAGAAATCGTTTATTCGATTGCATGCTGCTTCTATTGTTCTTCAAACATTCCACTACATTGATTTCTCAAGGATCATTATCCTCTCTTACTTCTTCTTCAAGAAATGCTCTCGAAAAAAAGTTGATTCTGTAAATGTAGTGTATTTATTTATTTTTTTGATTTCTTATATCAATATATAGACGAGATTTTCTTCAATAAGATCCTAGATTGTAGGATCACTTGGAAAATTTTCAAGACTCTTCTCATCAAATCTTAAAATAGGGAGTGAATTGTTTAGATCAAACGATCGATTTCAAATATCTTCAGAGACGTTATCATCTGAAAGTGACAGAAGCAAAGAGTCCTTCGCGCTTTTCAAAGAAAAAATATATAAGTTGGCTCGATCGCAATGTCATTGACTCCAAGTCCAGACCAGATTATATATTTTTCAATTATATACATTCAAAGATACTGTATATACTAAAATGATCCAGATCCAAATTTTTTTTATAAGAAAACCAATAGCTTGAGTTCAAAGAAGAACATGATTTACTTCAGTGCATCTTTTTCAAACATATCATTAATGACTAACATAAATGCGAGCATTCAATAAGGAAGTTATTAATTTCAATTTTTCCAACGAACCTCGCACTTATTTCTCTTGAAGCTGAATAGTTGAAATTGCAGGAGATTCTGATCAATCGATAAAAACATTCTTATAACGGGGAATTTAGAGAAAAAAGAAAGGAGAGAAAGAAGTAGAAGAACAAAAAGATGTATTCGAAAATAAATATAAAGACGAAGAATTTATAATAGGTCAAAGAATTTGGTTATTTTTTCCTATACAGGGAATTCTTAAAAGTTAAGGATGATTGAAAATAAGTAAATTCAATTTCGAAGACAAACTTTCATCTTCGAGCGTTTTCGTTTCTCTGAAAGTAAAATCTTACAGATGGGAAGTTTGCATGTGCATAATCCGGATTTTCTTCAAAAGTCCATCGTACCGTCTTGTTTACGTTACTTCCTACCTTCTCAAGTACGTATTCGTGTCACGACTTGAAGAAGATCTCACCGAAGGCGTGCGGGTATACCAAATTGCTCCAAAAACCCGAGTAATTTTAATACGATAGGTGAAGAAGCTTGTAAATAGTTATAAAAAATTTATAATCCTTGACTTTTGATTAAATCGAAATGAATAAAAAATAAATTAAAAATCTGGAAAAAATAATATGTAGATTTAAAAATGAATTCAGCCAAAAAGTGGGTCATCGTCAGTATGTCACGTAAACTATGCAGAATTGAGAATATCTAGTGTGAAAACGGCACACGTGCATTTATCCTTCTTATGCGTTCAAGCATATCATTTAGCCTTTTCTCATGTCACCTATTTGTTTTAGAATGCTTGTACAATGAAAGCTTAATCGACAAAGGTTTGATCATAGAATAGAACAATGAACTATACAATATAGCTTCCTGATATTTCTAGATGAATCACTATTCACTGAAATGAATAGTTAATTGATACGACTACTTCGGTTTGCAAAATATGACACTGTTAATTTACTGATTGGCGGAACTATTTATTTAGTTGCTGTTACTAATTGACTTCTTAAAATGATTATTCAGATATCATAAAGAAATTTTAATGCCAGCTTCTAAATTAGCACTGGATCAAGTAACTATTATTCTCAGTGTTTCGTTATTTTTAATCGTCTAGTTTTAACAAAGTTTTCAAGGGAAATCCAGAACAATTTTAGGAACGAATTGTTTTCTAGAGACTTTAATAAAGTATCTTTTAATGATCGGAGACTCAAGATTTTAATAACTTCTCAGAAATGAACTGTTTTCCTATCCGAGGCAATATAACTTCCAAGCAATGTGACTTATAGCAACGCAAATGCACGCCAAAATTGAGTGAACTTGTGCGAATAAATTAGCAAACTTATTATGGAAACAGTTTTGAGTCGAGTACGTGTAATATAGAGTTACAATTCTCAAAGGGTGTCTTTTGCTTATATTTGGTGAAAACACTGTTACAAAAGCGACATAACTTGCACTGGCATAATTAATTAACTTTCGCAATTGTAGAACAAAATTTGAACTTTTTTAAATAAGAAATTGTATAATTGAGTCAGTGAATTATATTAAATTTATGCCAAATAAAATTCAATTGACAATGAAAGTATACAGGGAGAGTTTGTGTTGCCGGGTAGCACAGTAGATTGAGCTGTTTCCGGTCGACGAAGTTCGCAAGCTTATTTGAAATGCTTGTGGTCAGGATATTCGTGCGGACATTAAATAATGTGCTTTATGACATTTTCCGGTGAGCGAACGATAGGGTTCCGTACATGCACGAGTGACTCATGACAAAGGGTCGTCGAACCTCCATACCTTTCCCCTATGAACTCGAACAACTAATCAAAAACACCCGGGTACTGTCCACTCCAAGATATTAATTCGAAATCCTTTTAATTTATAAATCATTCAAAGAATCGACTCTGTTTTATATTATTCCTTCGAGAAGTATTTTTATCATATTGAGGCTTGAAAATTGTTTGAATTGTGGATTTAAAATATTACAAAATATGATCAGCTTTATTTATGTTTATGTCAGAAAAAATTATTGAATTAAGTCTTAATTTTGACATTCACGAGAGACAATCCGAAAGTTTTGTCAATAGGGATGTTTTAGGTATGCCAGATAGATTACACAGATTTTTTGCACCACAAAAATCCAAATGTAAAAATATTAATTTGTTTTAAAGTGAAGTCTTCACGAAAAGTTTTCATAAATGTAAACCTTGTTCACATTTTGCCATTGATAACCAATTTAGCATCCTTCTTTAATAATAAATTCTTTTTTTTTTTAAATTTCCGGTCGGCTCGTGTGCAAAACTTTTTATGTTTTTTTATTTATCCGGTTTTTTATTCACAGTGAACTCTAAATATTTTTTCAATTCGTGATGCTGCATACTGGACTACTTCATTTTGAATTGCAAGCTATGAGATAAGTTTTTGATTTCTATGATAATCCTTATTTTAATTATCTCCTATATTCTAATGTTTTACAGAAATTTTAAATTAATCTTTGAATTTATGGCACTGAAGAGGGCCCCCATATGTGGCCGAAACGTTTGCCTTTCTTTCTTTTTTTGCATATTTTTATGCCTAATAGTGATAATTTTAATCGAAGAAAATAAAAAGAATCTGACCCTATGCCAAAATAACGAGAAATAAACAATTAATTTGTTTGTTTCAGGCGTCACTATAAAGTAATCAAGAGTGTGAAATAAAATGGATTTAACAAGAGAGTATTTGGTGATAAAGCATCTTCGAAAAAAACATTTTATTGCTGATTCAATAAATTCAAATTTAGACTGACTGGTCTCAGCGATGAATTTGGTGAAGGTCGACCATCAACTGCTATTGTTCCAGCTGACATCGATGCTGTGCGTGAAATGATTAGGGTGGATTAACATATAACATACATTAAAATTCAGTCATCCTCAGATATTGAGATAAACGCAATTCATTCGATTCTACATGATCATTTGTGTGAACATTGGATCCCTCAAGATTTATCGGATGATAAAAAAAGGCTAGTGTCAAATGGTGCAAGAAACATTAATATTGTTCAAATCATGTTCATCAAGCCTGGTTTATAACATCGTAATTTGTCTCAAATCATGAATATATCCATACAAGCCCGAGAAAAAAATCAATCGATTGTTTAAGTATTTTAAAATGAAGCAAAATCCACAAAAGTTGTTCGTTCAAGCAGTGTTTCTAAAAAATTATTACTTTGTTTATATCTAAAACTGGTCATGTAGCAACAGTGGCTCTTGAAGATCGTCACATTGTTAATGTTGATTGGTATACGACCATTTATTTACCTGATGTAATTGCTGAATTAAGGGAAAAAACACGAATCGTCGCTTTATTGAATTTGAACGAATGAAAAAAATGAATGCGGAAGCAAATTTTTTAAAAACAATAATGAAGTTTGTGTAAATGTAAAATTTCTTTTTCTATTACTTTAACAAAAATTTCGAAGTACTAAATCACTTTATTTCTCATCGATAAAAATATATATGTGATTTCCTTGTGATGGATTGAGATTCGACTGGACCTTCATATTTTTAGTGCAATTGTGCCCCATTCTTTGGAAACTTCATTTTAAACTTGGTCTAACTTTGAAGAAAATGTTTTTATCGATGTTTAAGGAACAGAATGCCAAGGAACCCTTTTTCAACAACTTCAACACTTCTTTCCGGTCTCATAAAAATTATTGCCCTAGTCGAACATCTGGTATACGAGTCAAGCAGAACTTTTGAAAGAAATTTTTATCTCGAGTTCGATGAGTTTAAATAATCGCTCTCCGATATTTGAAAAAGATGAACTCTGGTAGATGGAAAATAAAGACATTTGGGTTAAATTTAAAACATTTAAATTTCGGCCTCTATAATTTTTATGTTCTTTACCGCAATTAGAATTAAAATAATTTTCTACTGCGTAATTTTAAAACTCTAAACTTGAACAAGATTTGAATCCACGTGACATGAAGGACGTTAAAAACTTTTCTTACGATTTTATCACAATTAAGAAAGTTACATGAATTCTCACCGTTTCTAATTACAACATGCAAGACACTCAACAGAGACACTTGACTCGCGCTAGGTGGTTTACGCTCTAAAAGTACTTCAGAAAACTTTAAGTTCAAGTTAAGAATCGTAAATGGCAGTTTAAATCACTTTTAGGATTTAAAAACTTATAAAAATCTAACAAATAGCAACGATGCAGTAATTTCCCTGGCAAACTTTTCATAAGAAATTTAATGAAATTTGTGCTCTGAACTTTATATACACTAAATTCACTTTCTCTAGGCTTCTATTTATTGAAAAAAAATTAAGCAAACGTGGATTTAATTATATATATTTAGGTCTAATTTCCCTTATTGAAATTTTTGACGCTTTGAGCATGTATAAAATTCATCAACGCTATCCAAGTGAAAATGTAAATTAACGTTTTGAATTGTAAATCTCGTTTTTATACATATTAATTTTAAAAATAGCTTGTTGTCCAAATGATATCGTACTGATGAATTGAAAAGAATTCACCCTTTTCAAAATTCTTCATGAATTCATAAGGATAGAAGATAAGGTCTTTTTCATTACTATAATAGAAGTACAAACAACCTATACCAGGTTTTCTATTCTCATTGCTGCAATTTCAAAATTACAAAATTGAAATTTTAACTAAACCATTTTGTTAAGTAAACCAAAATATTTGGTCGAATCGAACAAAACTTGGTTGAATAAATTGAAACGCTTGTTTAATTGAATTTCATTGTTTTCTGGGTAAGAGTTAAAGTGAAGGAGAGAATAATTATTTTATCCATGACAATAGGAATCTTGATTCATGTGAGGATTGAATGTCGCAAATGTAGGTGTACGTTGTTTCACTTTTCAAAAACAGTACAGTATATTACTGAGGATATTTTCTTACTGATTATATTTTGTCTACTCAATTATAATACTGTGTGGGTCCCACCACCCTACACGCGGCATCAGTGGGTTGTAGTATCACGTGCCATTGCCATCAGAGTATATCATTGTTCTCAGCACTTTATTCGCCTACGTACAGAATTACCGCAATAAAACACAACGACCGTGATTTAGCATTACGCAAGTTTAGAAAGCGTATCAGATTTGTGATTCATTTATTGTGGAATTTGTTAAATACACAGATTGTTTGCCAATTCACGCATTCGATGACTTGCGCGCACTTATTCAATCTTCATCAGCGATTTTACGAATGGATTCATTAAAACTTGATTGCTTTCTGGGTCAACGAGACCTATTCTTCCTTTTATCATTTATTTTAATTTTTTGCAAATAATTACTTGATTCTTTGGAGTAATTTGTTCGTTAAAAAAATACAGTTTGAATGCAATAAATTTGAGAAAATTCGTCAATAAAATTAATATGTTTTATCAGTTTCAATTGTTTCTGATTACATAGTACCTTACAAAATGTAATTTTTTCTAATCATTGATGATTGTCAAATTTGAAGTTAGATTGTTAGTATTTATTTATAATTTAAAATAAGTTTTCGTTCCTTTTCTTCTCTCAATATTGGCATGTATGCATGTAATTATTTGAAAGCTTCTGGTAATTATTTATATTTACTGGTAACTTTTTCTGAAACCAGGAAATATTTAATTTGAATAATGAAATAAAACTTTAATTTTATTCAATTACAATTTTCATTTGTTTATGTACAAGTAAGATATTTTTCTGAATGTGGTAAGGTTATATTGTAGATGCACGTGTTAGTTTACACATATGTTGTTGAAGGTTAGCAATTAAGAAAATTGAATTCCTTTGTCCTTTTTTCTTTATGTTCATTGTTCACTTCAAAGTTGAAAGCGCTTTCTGGTATTTTATAAATGCAATTATAATCTATCTGGCATTGTAAGATTCCTAAAATAGAAGAACGTTGTTCTATTCAATTTATGGAAAATATTCTTGGTTGAAAAACTAACTAAATACTAAAAGTATCTCTTTTCGGTGATTAGATTGGCAATTCAGTCGGACTTTCCATCAATCACAGTTGAGGTATTAGTGGTTTTCAAATAAGATTTCCTGCATGCATATTTAGAATATTTTTCTTGCGATTTTTACCTAAACATCAGTGAGAATCGCTAAATATTTTCAAAAGAACAGTTAAAAGAGAGTTATGCAAAAGCTTAATTGCGGAGATCTTCCAAAGTCTATTATCACTCAAAAGTTTGACTCGCAGAATTCTCGAAACCCTCGAAATGTTTTACGTCAAAATGATGAAACAACTTCTCTTTCCTGCTTGGAATTGAGATGTCAGTCATTGATATCTTTACCCTTACTTAGACCTTGTGTAATAACTTATAACCATTTATCTTCTAGATTGAAAATTTATTTTAGAAAATTTAAATGTTAAGGTGCCTTGAGCGTTTGGTGTCGTATGAAGTGAGGGGCACCGTGGGGGCACGTGTTACATAAATGCTCATTGCTACTTATTTTTTTAATAATCATATGTATTATAGTAACATCTGAGTAGAAGGGTAAGAAATCGCGGAAATGTCCCCGGAAAAAAGCGATAGTAAAAAATTATTAGTTTTACCTCGAGGCGATTTCTATATTCTGTACCTTTTTCGCATTTTTCTCTTGATTGAAGTCGTCAACCCTTCGTTTTTATAAAACTAATAGATTCCTCGAAATCGAAAGTACTAGTATATATTTGATTTATGGGGACTTGTGACTTTTTCCGGAGTTTCGCCGATTTTGACAAGGAATCCCATAAGACTACGTGTTAAACTGACATTTTTTCGGATATGACATCGTCAACCACGGTATTTCTTTTTTCCTAATGAATCTAGCATATTTTATTAAGATAATCTCTAAGTTTCAGAGCAGTCTGTAATTTTTTTCAAAAATGATCAAGCCACCTTAAAAGTTAGTTTAAAAACGAATTGCTTATTATGAAATACAAACTATATTTGGAGAACCTTTCATCAAATTATGTCACGCGATTCCAATTTGAACAAGCGTTTTCGCGCTTTCAATACTCAACTTTTTTTTCTATTAAATGTCACAAAACAATTACAGCACACAATAAGTTTGGATTTGAAAGATCTATTCTTCTGTTATTATTAAAGTGATTGATCGCGTATTAAATAAATGTCACGCGATGAGAAAATATAGTGATGGTGTGAAACATTTCCGGATCAAACCGATAGCCAAGAAAGTAAAATTGCTTCGTAATAATCATTCCTTTTTTTGTCACTTTCGCAAGAAAAACTAGGAATTCAATCCGAGAGATTCTGAGCCAATCCGAAATCTGTTTTCAAACCATTTTGAATCATTCGATGCAGATGATGAACTTAATATGATTCATTCCGGTTCAATCCGAATAATTTGAACCTTGGATTCATTAGGGTTGAGCCGAAATGAATCGGATTGATTTCTAATCGATTGACATCGAACAAGATCCAAAAGGTGTTTCGGAAACAGTTTTTGCAAGGACTTGGACTGAATTCCTTTCCGAAGTTTTAGCCAGGGTAAAATAGCATTTAATCTATGATCCATATACATCGCTTCGCGTGACATATAGACCGTTACGCAAGCATACGTAAGCATACTATATCAATTACATATTTTGTAGTTGTAATACGCAACACCAGCATCAGCAAGATGTTCGTTGAAAATTCTACATAATTTTAATTTCAATAAACTGGCTCTGCTCTGATCATCCTCGGAAACACTGGATTATGAAATTTTTCATTTTATGTTTATAAATTCATGCGCTTAATTATATAAGCTCGCAATTAATTGAGACAGGTATATGTAGTTTGTTTTTACGACTTGCAAGTATTTTTGCTCTGTTACTCATCTAAATGCGATTAGCATTCGTTAGATATAACTTAAGGATATTAAAGATTCCAAAGGCGAAAAATAACGTCAATTAAATTAATAATGATTATTATTTCATAAGTCCATTAAACTGTTCACGTGGAAGAAATTCAGGGGGTTTGAGTGAATGCAATTAAATTTCTTTTTCAATAAAATTATCAAGTATACTATTTGCGCAGAGGTAATAAATTATTACTGCATGAATCCGTGATATATTAATTTAATTGAAAAGTATCCCATTAGTAGTTGGATGTGTACTTCAACCACAGATTCAAAAGCTTACGTTGTGAGGAATTATCAATAATGTTTAATTGTTTACTTGCATTCTGCAGTCTATAGACAAAAAAAGTGTTTTTTATCATTCATACTTTTTTAATATTCAAATATTTAAAGAATTTGAAAATCTTTCTGTGGAAAAAAAGACGCTTTCGACTGCGCTGGGATGCGACCCCAGGTATTTTGATTGCGGGTCGAATTATGAAAATACTGTTTGGTAATTTTTGAAATTCGATAGAAAAGTTGATATATTTAAAAATTTCATTTTTGAGAAAAGGTATTTTATTTTGGCGTCTGTTTGATATCGGTGTGCGAATAGTTTTTACATTAATCTCTTATATCGTTCGTCGTCTTGAGGATTCAATATGATTCACGCAATCGACTCCGTTCGATCTGCTTTCAATTTCAAAATATTGAGACTTTCTTTTCTCCGTGAGGCGAACTTAAAAACGCTCGAGGAAAAATTACTTCAAAATGATTTTCTTCAAAGATAAATAATTCAAACTTTTTGATAAAAAGAATTACACTTTAAAGTCTCAAGATCCATACGGGCAACAGATTTCGGTAATCGTTAGTATAATAGATACCATCAGCCAAAAAAAAAGATCTGTTATTAAAATCTCAAGTTATCCATTATTTAAATTGGACACCAAAGGAAGAATAGATATTCAAAATCAAGATCGAAAGTCGAGTAGCATAAGTCCAGAATATGAATGTTATAGAGATCATTGATATTATGAACTTTATTGAGGAAGAGAAGGCAATTTTGATCGTAAACTCCGAAGCACAAAATAGATATAATGCGTGCATGCAAACATATCAGAACATTTACGGAAGAACGCGCAAAGTCCTTTGAGATGAGAGCCGTTTGCTCCATCACTTGAAGCGTGAATGAATATAATCTGAGGAACAGAACGAAAATTCAATTCGACCTCAACTGACACGACTGAGCGGTCAGGCAAGAATGAAAAATGAAAAGAAACCGACAAAACTGAAAGGCCGACTCATCGTCTACTAAGTCTCCTCAATTCTTGATTCTTCAACCACCTACGTACATTCATAACGGGAGATAGGGAAAAAGAACAATGAAAATCGTTATTGGCTAACTGCCTCACAACGTTGATTTACTCAAGTTAAGGGTGATTTGGTCTCATCGAATTTCAAATCAAATTCAGTGGCTTTGTGGTTCGAAGAAAGTAACATCCTAGGTATGCTGCGTCATTCGTCCCTCTGAATACGAGAAAGGTCTCTCAAGTATACAATTATTATTTCTATCCACAACAATTGTAATGCAATATTGTACATGCTTTCCACTTAGAAAAGAAATGGAAACTGTAAATCTTGAGAATAGATTATAAGAAAAATAATGTGATGTGCAAAGGAATTCAATCTCTGTTTTACTATTTGTCACGAGAAGCAAAATGAAGGGAAGGAAATAAAATAGTAAAAGTAACATTAAATAGACATAAATATATAACGAGAATGAAGCGTGGGGGTTGAACTAATTTAAAACCCATAGAGATTAATGTTTATAACATAAATTTGTAACAGATCTTTTGTTGAGAATTTTGGAGCAATGCCTCGTTAGTTGTGAAGAAAACCTTTTGGAGTAATATCAATCTTGTTAAAAATGTATTAAATAGTCTGTTTTCATTCGAAATTACTAATTTTAAAATGCACATGTTAATGCAATTTGTATTGGCTGATATGAAACACTGACAATAGTGAGTGCAATAATAATTATGTCAAAAAATAGACTGTCTTTCTCATGCTTTTTTGCAAATTGATTTGACCAGTTGCTAATTGTTTAGATTCGGGAATACCATTTTTCATTGAAAATATAATCTATAATAATAATTCAAATTCAAGACCGAATCAGTTATCAATTGACTTTCTGTCATCATTCATTGCGTCAAAAACTCTGATCACTTTCACTGAATTCAATTTGAATAATCGGATTCTCATTATGTAAAACTAATACACAACTCCCAGGCGAGGTATATATAATAGTGATCCA
Source organism: Diplolepis rosae (assembly GCA_030998225.1). NCBI lineage: Eukaryota > Metazoa > Arthropoda > Insecta > Hymenoptera > Diplolepididae > Diplolepis > Diplolepis rosae. The sequence goes on from JAPYXD010000677.1 coordinate 267,106, forward strand.
GATCATGATAATATAATCAATCTGACCTTTTCTTGACATAAAAATAAAACTTACAATTGATCAATTACTCCAAATTATTCTATGTTTACATCAACTCCAAATCTAACCTTAAAAAAAATTGAAAAACTAAAAAATGTTTTTTTTCTTTTCAAGTAGTTTCTTCTCTAAATCTAGACAAATGGCCAGAACAAAGTAATGAAAATGAAGTTAGAAGGGTAGATTTACTTACCCAAAACAAAACATTAAATCCAAAGATCATGTACTTGAGGAAGCAACTGACTTCACTGGCATCTCGTCTGTATTTCCGCGCGGGCATGATCGAGACACATTTATGAATCTATTTCTTGTGAATCTGGCATAAGCACACACACCACCAAAATGAAATCACATGCGGAAAAACGATGCAAAGCAAAGGACGCTTGCAGCTGGACAGATCGAGGGGCCAGTGCACAGGGGGGCTGGACGGGGGCGATGGGGGGCTAATCAGGTCAACAACGACATTGGCGGGTCATTCGTCCACTTGACGTTATTTATTGTCGTCGGGTCAGCGACGTCCGTCTTGCAGCGATCCTTGCCGACGGATGATCAGCTGATCACGACAAAATATCGCGCCACAATTTGGACTACCGCCATTGTCTCACGTCACGGCACACACTGCTGGTGCTGGATCAACGAGACTACCAGCTACCAGCAGGTCAGACTCTTCCCCCTCCGCTCGCGCCAGCCCCCAACAGGCTTCGCTTGATGGTCCACTACCCCGCAACCTTCTCTCTATATTCTATATTCGTCTCTCACCCACACTTTTGCCTTCTGCCTGCTTCTACTACCCATGTCCTGGCTCAGTGCGCAGTCCTTTCTTCTTATTTCCTTCATCACATCTGCCCTTCTATCACCCACAACTTTATGAGACTTTCATACACTTACATACCTCGGCCTTTAACTCAAAATTTCCTTTCTCCTTTAACACAAAGTATCAGGACACCTTCTTTTTATTAAATCTTTCTTTCCCGCTACTTTGAAAAATCAGGGTTATCACTATTTTCTTTTTATTAAATCTTTCTTTCCCGCTACATTTAAAAATCAGGGTTGCCACTATTTTTGCATGCAAAAATTCCCCGACTTTTACAGATTTTTTAAGGAAATTCTATATAAATGAATGTTTAATCAAATAAATGCATGTGGTATCAAAATCATAATATAGAACAATAAACATTTTAAAATTCTTTATCCAATATAAGTGAAAAGGTTTAACCAATTTATTATTTTTTGTTAACGCAGATAAATGATGTTTTCATAATATGAGATCGATATATTTAAGCGGTATTTTTGAAAAGTAAAAAATGTAACCAATATAATTTTACTAACATTATGTTTTTCCAGAAATTTGAATTAATATTTAAAGAATGCGTCTAGTGAACCTCCGATAATGTAGGCAGTGACAAAAATTTCAAACTCACCTAATTAATTTGAATTAATCCCTGACTTTTCCAGGTTTCCAGAAAATATAGCAACCCTGAAAAATGTATCTACTATTGAGAATTTTCATTTAAATGATAAATAGTATATCACGACCCTAGGCCAGAAAGTTTGAGTTCCTGGCGTATGTGATATAAATGCTTCGCGTCGGCATTTATATCACATACGTCAGGGTATCAAACATTCTGGCCGTGGGTCGTATACTATTTTTCTTGATCTCCAGCCGAAAGTACGCTCAAAACCGAGTTCTGTAGGGGGCAGGGGGAGGTCCGCCCGACTTTTGCAAAACCGAGGCGAAGCCGAGGTTTTTGCTGGTCGGGACGGGCATTAGAAACAAATTTAAAATCAAATGCAATCATATAATAACTGCAAAAAAAAAATTGAAAATCAAAATTTTTTTTTAAATTAACAAATACCAGAGAAAATTTATTCTTAGAAAACAATATTAATATTGATTTTTCGTGTAATTGCATGAAGTCACATGAAATTAAATTACACAAACGATTTATACGATGAATTTAGCGGCCACCAAAGTCGTTGTTTCTGGAGTGAAATGCGGCCGGGAGGACCGTACTTTCGGCTAGGAGATCAAGAAAAAATATTTTTGAATTTGTGAGAAAAATGTAGGGGAAATCTGAAATACTCTAGGAACTTTAAATGAATCACAGTTCATAATTTAGTTGGATAATTACGAAATTATTCTTTCAAAGTCTGTGGTATTAAATAATATTCCACGTTAAGTTTATCTTTCCTTAGACAAGTGCAACTACCCGCTGTCTGAAGATTGCGCAGGCGCTGCACGTCATCGGGGCACGGATGAACTTTTTTATTTTATTTGCTTTCCTCCTCGTTCTCCATGTATATCCAATGTTTCCAACCCAATCGCGCACTCCTGTCGACATTAATGTCTTTCCTTCACGATTGCAAACTTCCAGGTGTGCGGATAAGAACTCCCCGCGCGATCCTAATAGCGAGTATATTCCTGGAAGTATTATTAAAATGATGGAGAATTATTTGAGGTTATTGGGGGAAAACTTGAATGTCAGGAAATATAGAATATTGCAGCATCGATATAAAAATTAAGTGTATATTTTGGAAAGTAAGTAATCAAATTACGAATTACCAGAAACCTTAACTCAAATAGAATCAGTTTGATGAAATATTTAGTAATTGAGTTCCAAGCAGAATTTAGCAAATAGAATAAATATCTATCCATCTCCCGCAGTTCTGTCATTTCAATCTTAACCAATTCTACCTACACTTTCCGGATCTATTTCTATTTCTTTCAATTTTATTTAAAATTTTCGTTGAAACAAATATCTTCATTGAATCTGTCTCTATAAATTTTAATGAGTTTTGTAATTGTTATTCCCGAAAGCAAACAAATTAAAATATTCAATGAAAAAATATTGCAAATATAAGGACTTGAGTTACATGCTTTTATTACTTTTTCACGATGACAAATTGAATTCATATAATATAAATAACCACATTATTTACAAAATAATTTACGTGATTCTAAAAAGGTACAAAGTTATGATTAAACAAATTTTCAACGAGTTAACACGTAAACAATGATAAGTCGTGATATATTGAGAAAAGGATTTCATCCAAATCAAGCCAACTTAAAACTGAATGAATCTAAATTTTTGAAGAGAATCTTTAACATTGCATCCAGTTCATTTAGAATATCACAATCAAAGTAAAGACCCCATACAGAAGAATACAAGGGTAGGCTATTAGCAGGCGTTGTTTATCCTCGCCAGACATGGCTGAAAATAATCTAGAGGCAGAGAGGGAAGCCCATCCGACTGTAAGAGCAGCAAGGATTAATCCGATTGGGCCTCGAAGTGAGGTAAAAATTGCAAGCCCAGCCAAACCGACTACAGGTAATATACAGTATCCTAACACAGACGCCACAGATGAAAGTGTAATGTTACCAGCGTTGCTCATCAGCGATTGGAGAATGTACATGAGGATGCAAGAAGTCACTGCAAGTCCATAAACGTAGCCAAAGTGAGCCTTTGATCCGGCCAAAAGTAGGAAAGCTGCAAGAATCAAGCAGAACGCCACTGGACCGGCTAAATCCGAATCCTGTAGAAGATAATTTGCATCGTCTGTTTGTCCTCGTCGATGAAAGGGATTCAGTACTGCTAGAGTTTTTTGCATAATTCGATCGGGATCTATTCCTAATTCCTCCAAAAGTGGGGGCTCGTTTTCCTCATCTGTGAAATCTGATGGGCCTGAAGAAAAAATTCATTTTGTTTACCAGATGATAATTTTAACCAAAAAACTATTTTTAAAGTATTTCAGTATAATTTTTCATTGTACAAAATATTAGAAAACTATATACTTATTATTTACTGTGTGATTGTTATTATTTATAAATAACAACTTTTGATAGCCTCTTCAGTTCTGATTTTGAATTTTATTAGATTATAATTATTGTATAGATCTTGAAACTAAATTGAAAACAATTGCAGGTTCAAAATATTTCTCAAAAATTTATTAAAAAATTTCCGCAACATATAAAAAATTTGTTAATGCATGTTAAGGAAAAATATTATGTTCAAAACATAAATAAGTACCTTTGGTAAAACTATCTTGAGCATACATGTCATTAGCGTAGGCATTTTGTGTGGGGTCCAGATAACCTTTTTGAGAGTAAGATGAATAATCCCCAGCTTGTTGATCAGTATATGAATGAAATTCAAATTGCTGGTCTTGTTGATTGAATCCGGATGTTTCGAAATTATACTGATTTTGCGGTGGTTGGGTCCAATAATTTTCTTGACCAGCGTATCCAGACATGATTATCTAACCTCTAAATTTTAGACTCAAAGTTGTACGATATAAATCACAGAGGAAATCACTTTGACTGCAAGACAATGAGTTTATAACACTTTGTTCACTATTAAATATACAAGGTGCTTAGTGTAGAACGAACAAGAATGCTTGACATATCGTTTTTGCGAAAATTAAACTCCGTATTTTGTTTTTGCAAATAAGACACGACGTCGGTATGTAACAAGCATAAAATATAGTACGCTCTTGCAAATACGTGTACTATCTTTCGCGTGTTGAGTATTTTGCGTTTGCTACGTCCTCTAAAGTCTTTCACAAGTACTAAAAAGATAAGTGGTTCCATCTAGTTAAAATCGCGGTACATTTTGAATTAAAAAATTTTATTTCATTGTTATGAACAATGGATTTTTTATATACCTACTAAGCGTTTTCAGATCGGTTGCAAAAAAAGTAAAAATAATTAAAAAATTTATATGAGGGAGAATAATTATAAATTCTTTGCTGTAAATTTAATTTTTAATAATTTATGGACATAACATTATAATCTAAAATATCACAATTATCTGGCATTTTAGACTTTAATTACATATAGGTATAACTATATAAAACGGCAATGATTCTTAAATGCAAAAGATACTATAAAATAAATCTAAATATAGCTATCAATAAACAAAACAATACCGTAAAAATAATCCTTCTCTTGCACTTTGTCTACATTGATTATTTTTTAAAACTGGAATCACGTTAAAATAATTTACATTCATTTTTCATATATTTATACTGCTTTAGGAACAATGTTTTCGCTTGTATATAATAAATATTATCCTATAGAGATATAATAAAATTATAAACATGTGCTATCATTCTCTGGATCATGAGTTCTAATTTTTAGCATTTCATTATATGTTTCTAACTCTTGCATATTTTTATCACCATTTTTCAAAGAATCAGCCTTGGACTTTTTCAGTGAAGTATTTAGTTCTGTATCTGTATGCGCAACTAAAATAGGGTTTTTAATATAAGACTTCAATGAACCTAAAATTTCGTTTGTTGGATTCCATAAAATTAAACGGCCATTGGCATTTTTTAAGTCTGTTACAGCTGAATTGATTCCCTAAAAAGTTATTGAAGCTTAGAAATGATTATTCCACTTTTTATATTGTATTAGATATTTCTCTATTCGCAAAAAAATCACCTGTATTGCTGTAAAATCCATTCTATCAATATGTGAGCAATCAAGAACAATATTTAATTGAGCTATTCGATATTTCTGCTTGTTCTCTGCTAAACTTTCAGTTAAATAACTTCGTAGATAGCCTACTGCTGGGAACAGAAGACCAGCACTTGGTCTTACCAGAACATAAGAAGACGATGAAGTCTGAAATTTAATGACTTGTTTATTTTCTTCAGTATACTTATGTATACAAGTCAATGTTTGTAACAATACTAATTTAAAAAACCTACGTTTCTGTATTCGATGTACATCGTAGGTCTTGCATTGAAGTAAATCAAGATTGCAAGATCGATCATAACGCCAGTAATGATTCCTAATTCAACTCCCAGAAACAAGCAAGACAGAAAAGTAGCAGTTGCTGGAATTAAGTCCCGTTCTGTAAAATATAATAATGTTGCTTAAAATGATAAATTTCAACAATATCGTTTTGCTTTTGTTTGAAAAAAAATTAACGTAATCCTAGTAAAATACATAATATACAGCTCAAAAGTATTTACTTACTACTGCTTATCCACATGAATTTTAGCATTTGAATTTCAACCATAAATATAACGGCACAAATTATAACAGAACTCAATGTTGCTCTTGGAATATAATAAAAATATGGAGTTAACAAACTTAGTGCTAGTATGATTAAGATACCTGAGTAGAGAGAATAATACAGTTTTATTTAGATACAATGTTAAGAAAATATATTATTTTCTTATAATATTGATTAATTGAGTACCTGTGTACGCTCCGCTCATAGGAGTTCTTACTCCGGAAGCGTTGCTAACAGCACTTCTAGAAAAAGAACCAGTAACAGGTATTGAATGAAAGAAAGATCCAATCACATTGCAAAGGCCCAAGGTTAACATTTCTTGTGTTGCATCCAAAGCCTTGCCTCGAGCTTCAAAAAGGAGCAAAAAGGTTTTATGCTTTAATAGTCTACACCGGTATGTTGCTAAAGCGTGACATCCACTAATTTTCTGTATAAGTGTTACCACTATTTTCTTTAAATTAAGGAAGCTGATAGTAAAGAGAGTCAAAAATAAATTAATTTTTATAACTTACAAAAAGCTTTAGCAATGGCAACATTCCCTATAATCGAGATCAGTGGAACGACAAAAATACCAGAACCAAAAGTTTTGCATATTTCTAAAAATTCTATAGTTTGATTTGCAGTAGTAAGAGAAAATTGGGGTGCTTCTATTTTTGGTAATCCAGCATCTACATGACCTGTGAGAATGAAGGGTGCCTTGGATTGGCTTTCAAAGATGTATGAAGCTGTTGAACAAAGAATTACGACTAAGGCGTTTCTACCAATCCCGAGAAACCAGATCAACTTGCTAAGTGTTCTGTTTGATGTTTTTTTTTCCTTGAGGGTCTAAAACAATAATATAATACAATACAGTACAATAAAATATAGCGGATAATAAAGAAAACATAAAAAAAATTAAATACTTTTAAACTCAGAAGAACTATGATGCAACAGCAAGAAAGGATCAAGTCAGGAATTTTAGTTTTGCCTATATTAAGAAATAGCTCCTTCCATATTCCTATAAAGCTCTCACCACTAATTTTTAAACCCAATAATCCTTTGATTTGACTACAAGCTATTATAATACTGGCTGCTGAAGAAAATCCAGAAATTACTGGAGTCGATATGAATTCGACCAAGAAACCTAAACGAAGTACTGCAAAAACTATTGTTACACATCCTGAGAGAAAGCATAGAAGACCTGCGTATTCAGGAATCCCTCTATAAAAACAAAAACAATTACATTATTACTTGATAAAAAATTACTTTATCATAATTTCTAGGTATGCAGAAATAAATAATTTTAAAATTAAAAGATTTCACAAGAACTACAAATTTATTTGCAATTAATTTAGAATATCAAGTCCATGATTTCAATCTTCAAAAATAAAATGAATAAAAGCATATATATCATATATAATTATATCTGAATGAAAAAAACATAAATGATCATTTTAGATTAATTTTAAAAATTTATAAAAATGTGTTTATAAAAGTTTAGAATAAGCATGGAGTTTTTTAGAATAAAAATAAAATTTAGAAACTCGTTATAGTATTTTTGTATTGGCATTGGGTCTGTTCCTTTCCATTAAAAATCAATAATTAAGGAAACATTATAAGGATAAAGAGACAGAAAACATATTATAGAGTTAAAAATAAAAAAGTTTCGGCCACAAATGGGGGCCCTCTTCAGTGCTATATGCATTTCATTAAAAGTAATAAATAAAAGAAATCTTCAGTCATATTAAAAAATTTTATCGCACACCCGGAAATTTGACATGCAGACTTGAAAGTTGTTAGAATCAGATTATACATGAATGTGATCCAAGTCTGTATGAGCAATAAATGCGTATCTCTTGTGCAGATATTAATTCTAATTGAATCAGTAACAATCTACTGTACAAGCGACCTTAATATAAAATTAGAATATGTTTGGAAGGCGTGAATGAAATTTACTGCCAATTATTGTATCTTACCTCGCGTAAGTAAACGTTAATAAGGAAATAAGGGCAGTTGGTCCGATATTAACTTCGGGGCAAGTTCCAAAGACTATGTAGACAAAACTTCCAGCGAAAGCACTGTACAAGCCATATTGTGGTCCCAAACCGGCTAAACCAGCATAAGCTATTGCCTAACAAAGAGCGATTCTGATTCATAATATTCTAAATTTTCAACAAGTTAAATAATTCTAAATATAAATTTTGAGTACGACAAAACAAAATTAAATTTTTTAAGCGCATTAAATGTTAGTTTAAAAGCAAAAAAAAGAATACCTGAGGAATTAATGTCAATCCAATTGTTAATCCAGCTACAAGATCTCCAAAAGCATGATCAAAGGAATAATTGGGTAGCCAAGTTACAATTGGAATTCTTTTTTCTACAACTTTCATCAAATTTATCTTCTTCATTTTTCCAGATGATTAGATTTTTCATTTGAAGAATAAAATTGTGTAAACACGAATTTTAATCTGAAATTTTATAAAAGTTTAATGAAATTTACAATTTTATTTACAGATTTATCTAGTTGATCAAAATAGGAGCAAAATCTACTCCAATTAGATTATCGATGACATTCACGGTTAGTGAACAAACAATTTCCGGTTGACTTTTAGTGATTCTAACGCTGAAATACATGTTCCTAATTTTGAAACTTTTATTGAGGTATATGCAAGTTAAAATTGACAAAATGAATATTCAATAGTGTAGCGAATTATGTGTCACCCTTATATGATATGACTTTTCTAACAAGTTGTCAAGTCTGAACATTTTATAAATTGATACAGAAATAAATTAGTGAGTACACGCTTATCTTGAAAATGCATTTGAGTGTCACTCATCCTTGTATATTGGTTATACAGTTAACATTGTAGGTGTAAATTTTCAAGTACGTAATTGCATTACCAGAAGTATAAATTGTAGTACAACCGCAGAACACATAACAAGAGTTATTAAGACGAAGCAATTAAATACCGACATTAAAATCACGTGTCAGTGCTGTAACGATGTGCACCTGAGCTCAAAGTAGTCTAATTGTAAGTGCTCCATTAAATCTAAACGATTATTAAATGAAAATGTGTGCATATGTATATTTCTAAACGAGGCAAGTTACTAGCTCTTTTAATTTTCAATAAGAAGAAATCATGTGCATTGCGTTTAAAATACATTAATCTGGAATAATAAAAATAACATCAACAGTATCAGAAATATAAACAGATGAAAGGATGGCATAAATGTCAATAATTTATAATTTGCTTTACCTTTTACTGTGTTTGCAGAAATTTTAGGCCTCCTGGTGCAGAGATGTTGGATGTGAAACACACATATGAACATTTCAGTCAATTCAAAAAATTCATCCCCAGTTGCATAAACAGAGTACTCCAAGAAAACTTCACTTTTTAATTTAATTATGACGTTGACGTTATTTTAAACAACTGGTTGCTTCTGGTAAAAATAAGAATTTCAAGTCAGATAAATTGATTAATTTTCACTGGAAGTGAATTGTTGATTAAAATAATTTAGTGGTTTCTACTCCTTCTTTGCAGTCTGTCTGTATCAGGAAGAACTGGTAGAATGCACATACAGCCTTCAGCGCGAGTGGTTATCTTGTTTAATTCTAGGTATATACATGTACTTACTATACTTACACATTTGAATGACTGCTCAAACAATTTGTCAAGTTGAACTAACATTCATTATTACCAACTGCAGTTATATATATATAAAATCATGTTTTTTAATTTTTTGCTATTTCACGGGAAGTTTCCGGCGTAGAAGAAAATTTTGACTTTTTATTACATTTTAGTAAAATCTATTATTTTTTAGGAGAAAAAGAATTGGACTCACAATCCTTAATCCAAACTATTTTAAAATGTTGGAATCATGTAATAATAGTAACAGGATTTTTTCTTCGAAATCGTTTAAAGAAGAATTGGACAGATAATCGGAAAAAAAGTTAGTGAAAGTGATTATTCCTTGAGTTTTTTTTTTTTTTTTTTTTTGGTGAAAGTGTGGAAAATTTTATCTCGAATAAAATGTCACTTTAACTAACTTTTTTTTCGATTATCTGTCCAATTCTTCCTCCAGTATTCCTAGATATGCGAAAACAAAAGGTGACTGTACAAATTGCCACAAATATGTTTTAATAGCAAATCACTTTTTCGTGTTTATTGAATATATTTAAATGCATAGGAATGATCAATTGTTACATTGAAAATAAACGTCTATAAAATATTTTTCTTCTTCTTTTTCTTTGATAAAACATCCCACAAAAGATTTCTTATCTCCTCATTATACTTTTCTGAAAGAACAATAAATTTCTTGATTAAAAACAAGCAAGCTTTCCCTTTCAACTTCTTCTTTCAAGGCTGAAACACTACGGGTAAAAGGATTTTTTTCTTCATTACATCAAATCTCTGAGTTTTATGCGACATTTTTACGTCCAGGATCAACGTAAGTTTTTATGATGGCCACAGAAGAAACCTTTTTTTGTCATCACAATGAATTGAAAATTAAAAAGCATAAGGGACGATAAAGAAGACAATTGCATTCCAGAGAATTATTGTGTATTCAGACAATGAATCAAGTGGAAATGTTTTCTTAAAATGTTGTGGATTAAAAATGTATGCTGTATTGTTGCAATCCGATGTGAAGTTACAGAATAAATTGGTTCTTCCTTTTTTATCACAATTAGGAACTTCTAAATTTTTCTAAAATATACTAAACATATACATGTAAATTTTTAGGTATATATTTAATGCATTAATAGTTTTAATAAATTTGCTTTACCAGATTGGATATAAAGATGCAAAGTAAAACTTGCATAAGGTTCGACGTGTGAGATTACATTCCATTACAGTTATTTCTGGTATATTTAAAACCTTGACAATGTTTACGCAACATTGGAATATTATTATTTCAGAACAAAAACGTGAGTTGGTCATGAGTTATGATTATCAGATTTCTGCATCATTGACATATTTTGAACACAAAAATTATAGCTACTTAGATTTTCCGCAACATTATGCAATTGATACTCCCTTGTTCAGGATTCCCACTTAATAAAGAAGATATTCTACAGTGCTTGATATGTTACCAGTCAAAAGTAACACGTTTCATTCAACATGTTTAAAAATGACATTTTCATTGATTGTATTGTTGAATACAAAAAAGATTGCTTTTGACAAAAAAAAGTTAATTTTTATACATTGCTTGTTTATACATTTTTTTTGGGTGAATTTTATCACATTGTTTTTGACTAAATTTTTAGAAATGATAGATCCAAAATCAAATTTTTGAATAAACAATTTTAGAATATTTCAAATTTTATTCATAGAGACCAATATTTGAGACATTTATGAAGTAATTAATTCACTCATTTTTAGTCAATATATTAAACAATTATGCAGTAGTCATATAATGTCATGTTCAAAGCTAAAGATTAAAAACTATAGTATAAAATTGGAAAGTGAAAGGAGAATGAAAATACTGATTTTAATTTACAAATTATTTTATAGAAACATAGTACTTTCTTAAAGTTATAAATGTAAGTAGAACATGAAAAGTAATTAATATATGGAAACAATTATAATGAGCTCTTTAGCGTAAATATCTCCATAAAGTTTTATTCATTTTTGCTGTTTACATTCGCATTTCTGAAATTTAAAACTAAAACCTATATTTGAAATTTAACCCACAGTTAAGTTCATTCCTAATTGCGTAAAAAAAATAATTTTGCCATCTGTTCATTGTTAAGAAAAATATTGTCATTCGCTCCAAAAACATCTTCAAACTTTACAGTGGGTTAAAAAGAAATATCAAATATAACTACAATGATATACTGTATAATTACTAAAATGATCACATTTAGCTGTTCTAAGTAAAGCAAACTTTTGTAGATTTAATCAGTTCTTTTTTATGCATTTAATATATTGATAAGTATCCGTAGAAAAAATGAGAACATATTAATTAATTGCAATTATAATCTCTTTATAGAAGGTACAAGAATGCATGAATGTGCTCAAAATACTGCGTATGTATTTTGGTATTTTAAATGATCCTTAAAGAGCCTAGAAAAATAGAAGCTAATATTTATACACATTGTATTACATGCACCCTTATTCAATAGCGCTTAATTTCTTTGATATTTACTCCTCATAAAAATACTAGTAAGTGAAAAGATAAAATGTTCTTCATACAAATTTTAATCTTTCAGTTTATTTGAGTCTACACATAACTAAATGAAACGAAGCATTCGCTTCGAGATAATATTTAAACTCTTAACACTGAATTTACAAATTCAACAACTACATAAGTAAATATAAACTTTATCTTAAGTATCTTAAGTATCTTAAATTTGCATATTTTTATAAAATTTTTAAACCGTTATTCGGATGCTTTTTATTTTTACTAGACTTTTTAAATAATTTTTTTCCTAAAAAAGGATGTATTCTTTTTTGGGAATTTCATCTAAAATTTAATTGTTTAAACCCTACAAACTTAGGATAGATTATTACTTCAGAAATCAGAAACAAAAATAGTATCTCTGTAATCGCAAGTAGTTTGATATAAAAGAATTATTATATCAATGAGTCACAAGAATAAGTAAAAATAAAAACTATTTGGCAAATAGCCTTTCTTGTAAGAAATTTATAAATGAGACTAGTTTTGCACAGACTTGAAAAGTCCGCTTTTGCCTCAATCTTATCGATGAAACTAAACTAAAGATTGAATACATCTGTTTCAAACAAGTGTAACTAATATTGTAGTTTTCAAAAATCTTAATAATAATAATTTTAAAAAAAAGTGGTACCTGAACTCTAGTTCTAGTTAGTATGTCCAAGTCTCTTTCCACGACCAACACCGACTTGAAATCCCGGTCTAGGAGCTTGAGTGTTAGTTGCATTTGATTTCGATGATTTTTCATCAGTATTTGAACGAGAATTTACAATGTTTTCATAGTATGAATCCTGACCAAACTTGATAAACTTTTCAGGACAATCTTTTGACGTATTGCCTGAATCTGTGTTCTTCTGACTTTTCGAGCTAATTTCTTGTCTTACGTCATTCAATAGCTCGTCTGTAAACTCCTCATTCTTCTTGGAATTCGTCTGAGTTGATTCTATTGGATTGTTCCGAAAAGCTGGAAGAGTAATCTGCTGCTTGTCGAAAATAATCTTCTTTTGGCTTTTACTGGGATTTGTAGAAGAATTGCTTTCAAATCCGGGAGGGCAATTTGTAGTGTAACCTCCCCTTCTAGAGGGAAGAGTTTCGCAAAGGTTGACAAGATTGTTAACTGATCTTCCAATATCTTGCACGCTTTTCTCGGAAGTTGGAATTTTCTCTTTATTAGTAGACTGAAAATTTTCCTCAGGGTGAGGAATTAGTTGTTCTTGATTCACTGGTATCATGGGAACTGCTGCAGGAGTCATAAATTGAGGATAAATAGAATGCTGGCAATTTAAGTTCTGCACGGGAATTCTTTGTGCTTGGTAATAATGTGGCACACATTGTGTACAGTTAACAGGATTTTGGTGCATGAAATTCATCCCTTGAACATTTTCAACTGGTATTTGTGAAACGTGACCACAAGGTTGCACCGGCATTCCTATAGGGGGATGTGGAATTGGTGCAAAAGTGTTAACTGGATGATTATGAACTACGTTGAGAAGATGAGGCTGGAAGAACCTCATGTCTAAATTTTGTATTGGAACTGCAGTGCATCCATTATCTGGAGTTACTATTTCATGAGTGTGTTGAGGCTGTAAGATTGGCGGATGTGAGATATGAGCTGCAGTTATAAATGGATTTGTGACTATATTGTATTGACTTATTGGACTGGGACTTTGTTTATTGATAGGCGGAATGTTTTGAACAGGGAAGAAAGGAATCTCATTGCGAATTTGGACACTACCGTCTGGACATAAGATCCTAGATGAATGATGAACTTGAATTGGTATTGGCCTCATGTTTAAAGGAAATGGACTACCAGATGTAACCACCTTCTCTTGATATTCGACTTTTTCGAAATGGATTTCAGATTCTGGATGAATGTTTTGAACTGGGGATTTGCAAGGAACATTTTGCTCATCTTTAAAGCTGTCTTGGATAAAACATAATGAAGAACCATCTTCTGTAATTAGTGTGCTTGAGTTATTCAAATTCTGCTCAAAAGACTGCGACTCCGATTCTTTTAGTTGGTCTCGTGTATCTTTTTCTAGAAGATACTGATTCTTGGTAGTATTATTTCTGTCATATTTAGACTCATGAGCTGAATACGTTTTTTCATCTTCCAATTTTTTTGGATCTTGTTCTTTAAATTCGCTCTTATGCAAAAAATCATTATTGTGGTTCCTATTTGGAAAATCTCTGCGTGAATTTTTTCCGGGAATATTTGATCGATTGTCATATCTATGCGGTTGGTTTTCTTGATTGTGCAGTTGATCCTCGTATCTATGTGGTTGGTTAGGATTTCTATGATGTTGGTGGTTGTACCTGTGCGATTGTTCATTATATCTCTGTATATGGTTGTCTTGTCTAGTTTGCGATTGATTGCTAATTTTACCACGTTGATGAAAAAATTGGAAATTTCTATTCTTATAATCCTTTCTGTCATCGGAATTGGAAGACCTATTATCAATAGTAGTTTTTTCTCGAAAATCCCAGAAACCTTTATTTTTGTTATCATATGAATTGGTTCTCGAATAATGCTGACTGGCACTTTTTTCTTCCATGGGGTTGGGTGATCTTTGATGGGAAGAACCTCTATTGTGCAATTGTCCAATAATATGTTGCTCCTTCATCCGTGCTCCTTTACCCATGAAAAGATGTCGCTCGTTAAATCCTCCAACTCTTCCATATTTGTCAACTGTGTTCAGAAATTCCCCTGCAGCAATGCCTGATTTATTTTCACTGTTATTATTGTCATCCTGCGACTTTTTCTTGGTATCCTTATCTTTTTCTTCACACGAATCTGGTAAATTTCGACGAGTAGTATCCCTGGCGAATAAAAATAATAGAATGAGTTAAACAATTATTGAAACTAGTGATAAAAAAACTTAAAAATGTTGAAATCTCACCATCCTGGATCTTCTGAATCATCAGCCCAATTCACCTTATTCTCTTCGGCAGTTAATCTGAATTGTTCCAACTTAGCCGTTAAAAGACTTTCTTCCAGCACTGCATTTATTATGACTTCCTCATCTAGTAATTCAACCCGCGAGTGCTGCACATTTGGAAATAAAGCAGTGGCAGCATTCACATTGGCATTCCATGCAGAAGCCGAACTTGAGTCTGTTATATTAGTAAGTGGCGAAACTGTAGAGTCTCGTTTGTCGTGTTTTTTGATAGATTGTTCTGTGTCCGTATCGGAATGCTTCGAATTTTCCTTCACTGATGATACTTTATTGGACCTTTTCGATTTTATTTTTTTCGTCGATTTCGTTTCAGGTATATAGTCTTCAATATTTTTGGTTTTTGGGATTATTTCTTTCATTGACATACAGTTTCTGTTTTAACAATAAATTTTAAATTAAATTTCAATCTTGTTATAGACTTATTAAGAAAAAAATTATGTAGTTATTGAGTATATTAAATAATATACTCCTTTATTCAAGAAAATTAAACCTACTCTACTGCCGATTGCGAATTATTTTTCAGCCAACTCATACTGCATATATTGTTAATTCTCTTTCCCGATTCTTCTGAATTTCCTCCGATTGTAGCAGATTCCATTTTCCCTCCTAAGAAATAAAATAAAGTAATTCATAGAAAATATTTTTGAAAAAGTAGGAAATATATCTGGAAGTAACTTTATGTATATAACTATAATATTGATAACCTGAGCCCTTTTTATTTGTACGTACACATATAAATGTACATATATATTTAAGAACTGTATTTTTGAATAATGTTTTAACAGGATTTATTTTTTAATTATAAAGGACAAAATCTTAGTCAAGTTAAAGCTTGAAAACGATATAAGTCTGACTGGTATCTCTCGCTTCAAGTTATCTCTGTATTAGGTTACACATTAAATAAGCATAGAAACGATAAACATAAAGACCGGTTTAGCAAATAATTTTTCAGTTTAATGTAACGAAACCTAAACATTGATTAGAAAATTATTACTTACATTAATTTCAGTCCTTCCAGACAATGTCAATAAATATGAAAATCTAATGAATACCAATCACTTCAAAGTCGACAAGACAGTTATGACGCATTTAGACAACCGGCATTTTTATGTCTTCGATGAAAGCATATCGACTAAACTATAAGTATCGTTCCAGAGATTATAGAGATTTTGTTTTTTTCCCAGTCACAACAAACCTTCAAAATTTTGTCTGCAATTTTGACATGAGCTTCAAAATCTTATAAAAAAGTAATAATAAGTAAACAATTAAATCATTTAGATGCAGATGGCTCTACTAAATGGAAGCCGATCAAGTTTGTTTTACGAATTCAAAGCTTTAATTGAAAACTATACTTTTGAAGACTTCTAGAAATATTTCGTTTTGAATTAAATACTAAAAAGAGACTTTAATGCGTTATCGGCGAATTCAAACAAGACACGAAATTAAAAAATCAATCATGTGATATTACACATACACTGTATACACTTTTACGGCTGAATGTCCTTAATTCCTTAGTGGCCCTCGTTTTCGTCCTTAGATCAAGCCTTCAAGCACATGTTTATTATCTCTTCTAAATTCACTTCCAGTTCCAGTCTGAGATCGTGGATGGAATTTACCCCCTCCATTTTGACATTTAATTGAAAAAAGCAATTTTTCAAGTATGATTTGGGTAAACTTTCAAATATAATCAAAGAACAACTTGAAAAAGTAATATACTTCAAAAATTTCCCCAAATTATATTTGAAAAATTGTTTTTTTTTGCAATAAACTGGTATAGTGGAGGGGGTAAATTCCATTCACGATTTGGGAGCACTGCTTCCAGCTTCTATTAATCGTCGACAGATGTCAATGAAGCGACAAAAAATCGCGCCACTAGCGGATAAAATGTAAAGCTGGTAGAAAATGTCAACCGGTCAAGTTTGCAGTTGCAAATGGTTTAGTCAGGTTTAGTAGATGCTGGTATTGCTGGTACATAGTTGTATAGTTGTATTCATGTTGTATTTTTGGTTGTATTCGCTGTGTTTGAGATTTAGAGTCACTTTTTATATATCGAGATCAAGTAAAAGAAAAGCATTCTGTAATCAACTTTTTTCTTTTGAATTATTTCTACTATGAATGATTACCGGTTAAAATGATTTACACAAGAGTTTTTGAGTGCGATTTGTTTACAACTAGTGTTTGACTGCATTGCAACAGAATTATCCTTAACACTGTAAGTTCAATAAACTTCTTTATTTTTATAGGTCACACTCGTAAGATACAAAATTATTCGTATTTTCGAATGTTCTTTGACATTCAAGAATACATCATAAATAATAAATAATATTTTTTCACAATTAAAAGATCGGCAAAAAATACAGATTTCTTTTTTTGTATTTATTGAAGGAAGATAAATATGCTTAAGTATTTATATTATGCTTTTACTTTTTTTCTTTTAAGTATATTATTTTATTACGTACTGGAAAACATATTCAAACCCGAAAAATATAACCCCATACATAAAAATAATAGAACACATTAATTTATAAATTAAAAGTCCTCATTATTGATTGGAATTATTAATACTTATTTAATTTTAGTTTTCATAACAGTTTTTAGGTTTAATTTACAGTTTGTGTAAGAAGTTGATAAAATCGATCGGGCGTACAATTTAAAAAGCTAGCAAGACTAATTTGATCGTGATTTATAGAGACTACTAGGATAGTAAGAAAAAAGGGCGTTTGTAAAGCTAATAATGATCACGTACATGTGGCCTAGAAAGGTGAAATTCACGAGCTGCTGATTATACAACGAAAAGTCATAAAACCTTTGAAGGTCGTTGTACCACAATCAACTTACAAGTGCATCGGTTATTCATTGATTTGTTGTAACCCTGAATTAAATTTGTTCATAATCCGTGAGATATCAGTCTTCCTATCACTACTAATGAGTCTGTGTTTCCCATTTATAACTAACATTAGCTCGTGATTCCTAATTTTCTGATACACTTATTTTTGAAACTGTGAATTCACAGGGTAGTGGTAATGATTTTCAAAAAATTAAAATATTTATTGTAGATATAAAGAATAATTTTTAATGCAGGAAATTCATAATTTTTTTACTATAAAGTACCATTTATTTTAGAATACAAGTACTCTTTTGTTTCATTATCTGATTCTTCAGACAAAATTTCTAAAAATGCTTTTAGGAAATGTTTATGCAGACACATGATTCTTGAGCTACAAGTATCTTACATAACATCTTTTAAAAGGTTCTTTTATTATTCCCGTATATCTATGTCACAATATTTTGTTGAATTTTGAATTGGCAATTTATAAAATTTTCATTTTTGTGACTAAGTATCGTTTCTGTTCTTTAGCAATATCGTTTTAAGACGATATTAAAAGCAATGTCATTATACAACAATTTCTTGAAAAATTATATTTGTCCTAGACATTTATAGAACTTAGCATGACAAGCGAATGAAACTTAACAATTTAACCAGTTATTATAAATCGTTGATATTGTTTACAAGACATTCTCAATATTTCTTGACCGAGACAACGATATAGTCACGTGAATGATACATTTCACAGTTCAGTAACACGATTTCTCTCTGAAAAAAAAAATACATTGTCGTGTTATCTAATGTCTTACTGTAGGCTAGTCATGTATTTACGTTGCGAACATGACTTTATGCAATACTAGACTTCAATGAGTCAGAAATGTTTTTAATTGAAGATTATCGTGAGAATCTATAAAGATGCTATTGAACTAGTCAGACAAGTTTAGCATTCATTATATTATACAACCACAAATGGAAATTGAAAATCCTAGAAGCGTAATCATAAAATTCACAAATTATGTACTTAATAAAAGAATCACGAGAATGCTTAAGGAATATGGGGCTAGACTACTGAAAAGTAAATAGATTTTTTTAATTCTGTGATCGTTCATTCTTTATTGGTTGGGAGTAGGTCAACTCATCAATAAAACACTGTATAATAGTTGGAAAATAGTTTGTTAAAGTAAAGTTAGAACACTGCTTGAAAAAGAGATAAGTGGACGTTTTAAGATAAAATTATGTTTCGAATATTCAAATTCAAGAGGAGTCGCTGTTGGAATAATAGTCAACTAAAATTTTAATTCATGTAAATTTGTATGTTTTCTTTAAATTAATTTAGAGAAGTCATGTTTGAAATTGATTTTTTATTAAAAGAAGAATTTATTAAATTTGCGAAAGTAAATTTGTTTTCATTATCAAAAGTAAAAATAGGGGCTATCTACATCCGTTCCCATATACTTTAGCTTCTTCCAGAATTTTATTCGATAATTTGAATTATTTTTGACACTAACGTGTAAAAATTGTACTTCTGGTTTTTTACATGAACGAAGTATAACCTGCCCTTAAGTTTTATAAATTATCGAAAGAAACCCCATAACAAATGAAAACTTTAATAATGTCATTATCTCTTATGATAGATTAAAACTTTTTGAATTATCAACCTTGTATATCGGGAATAAATAAAAATTAAGCGTGTAATTAATGCAAAAAACTTTTATTTAACTGGGAAGCAAAAACTAGAGCTATTTTCAAGGCCATAATAAGAAACAGGTTTCTGAGTCAGGATTCTCTCACTTTTAAGAATCGTTCCCCCTAAACCATTTTTGAAGAATCCAATTGGTTAGTTTAGTTGCAACGTTTTCAAATTCGTAATTTTTTTTATCTGCCCAAGATTTGTAAAAACAATGAAGGCTAGACTAGAATTTCCATAACAGTGACGATAATATACACATATATACTCTTTGAAGTATATATAAAGAACGTGATAACGAAAATCACTTTCAGTTGACGGCGTTACTTATATCGAGACAATACCAAAGTGTGACATATTCAGTTAATATATAAAACCAATTAATATATTTACGTTTCATTGTGCTAAAAGTACAGATTGCATTCCCGAAATATTCATGCCAGTAACTTAGAATTATTCACACTCTACAACCTTATTTCTTCTTGTTACATTCACAAGACGTTCGGAGGACGACTGTTTTCTTTTGGATTTGTTCGAACAGTATGGTGTATTTCTAAAACTTTTAATAGTCATTTAAGGGAATCGTCTGGTGTAGAGGGCTGAAAATGAGAGTGATTTTGTAGGATAATTTTAAAGACAAAGCAACAATGGATTCTATCGACATTTTAAGGATTTATTTGTCCACTTATATTGTACACAAAAAAAATTTTCGGAACCGCAGGCAACAAAAATTAGTGTTATAAGGACAGATGTCCAAAAAGTGAAAAAAAATTGACCTTATTAAAAATCGTAGATAAAAACCGGAAAATGTCATTTTTGGTCCTAAAATTCGCTTTTTTTTGTTTAAACAAAATAGTAAAAAAAAATTTTTTTTTAGTTTTCGGTGGTTTACCTAGTATCTACTAGTATAATCATCAAAAATATTTTTGGTTTCAGACCATTTTGTTGAAAATTATCGTGCCTGCCGTTTTGCTTCTCGATGCGGAGATGGTTGGACATCTGCCCTTATGACACCAATCCTTATTGCCCTGCGCGTCTGCAAAAAATTTGTTGTGTACAATATAAGTGGACAAATAAATCCTTAAAGTGTCGATAAGATCCATTCTTGCCTTTAAAATTATCCTACAAAATTACTCTCATTTTCAGCCCTCTGCACTAAACGACCCCTTTAATTGAAAGTTTGAATTATTTTTACAAACGATTAAAAAGGTTTTATATAATTGAAAACATAGATTTTGATTATCTCATAATAATTATTCTGTCAAAAAATATCAATCCCACAATAAAATTTCGAATAAAATCAAAATAAGATATACAGTATTAATAGCTCATACACCCAGAGAAATGAGCCATTGATTCCAATGTACTTTTATTTATAGTAGGTCAAATGGACAATTAGTACTTGACACTTTTCTTACCATTTCTCTACATCTTCAATTTCGTGCGACGTTATAGAGTAGGCAAATATTAATAAAATTGAATTATCTAAAGAATAAATTTAATAAAAATAAATATAAGTTGGAAAAATACCATTTTTTACGTGATTTTATATAAAAACAAATATTAGTGTTAAAATAAGTGTAATAATGTGCATTTTAAACATTCTGAATACTGGAGGTATTTTCTTAAAGAAAAAATTATACTCATATCTTATTGCAATTACTTATTTCAACCTTTTGGAAAATAATTTAAGAATTTATTGAATTTTGCTCATAATTTGAAGTAAGACACATACTCGCATGTTTTTTCTTAAATACTGATAATATTTTATATGCTTGCTATTTTGCTTAGACAATTGTAACTGGTTTGGCGTCACCAGCATAACCAGTTTCTGTTCTCAGTATGCAACGTTTCTTCATTTTAAAACGCAAATTAAAATATTTTTTGTTAAAGTGATATCAATCCTTTAACTGATTCTTTGTTTATTTCTAATTGTTATCATCAATATAATAAATTGAAAAAAAATTAATTTCAATCTTGGTTTCCCATATGGATGCTCTTATGCTTAAGAAATGTTTACTTTTTTATTCTAAACTTTACTAAAGAGTTGAATAACTCATTTATATTACTGTGATATAATTAAACTCATACATTTATTCTTATCTTCAGAGTTATTAAAGATGTCGGTAGTGAAACAAAATCGTTGGAAGACACGAAGCGATAGAAACTGGATAAGTAAATTTGTAAAGAAAAGAATACCAATTGTATCATGGCTTCCAAAGTATGATTCAGAAAAATTTTTAAATGATGCAATTGCTGGAATCACAGTAGGCTTGACAGTTATGCCTCAAGGTCTTGCATATGCAACCCTCGCAGGTTTAGAACCACAGGTAAAACTTCGAAACATGAATTTTGAATTGATAAATTTTGTTTCTGATTGAAAATAATTTAAAAAATTCACATTTTTTCAGTATGGTCTTTATTCAGCATTTATAGGTGCCATAGTCTACGTTGTATTTGGATCTTGCAAAGACATAACTATTGGCCCCACAGCATTGATGTCATTGATGACCCATGAGTACGTTCAAGGTCGCAGTGTTGACTTCGCTATTCTTCTTGCGTTTTTATCTGGTTGCATGCAATTGCTGATGGCTTTCTTAAGATTAGGTAAACTTTATATACTTTTTCTTGATTATGATTTTGTGTAACAGGCTATGTCTGAATTTTATGAGCATCATCAAATTCGCTTTGTAGGAGTTCTCGTCGACTTTATATCAGTTCCAGTCACCGTAGGATTTACTTCAGCGACATCAGTGATCATTGTAGTTTCTCAATTGAAAGGCCTCCTAGGTCTTAAGATTTCATCTTCAGGTTTTATGGATACCCTGAAAGCTGTTTTTCAGAATATCGGCGATACCAGTACCTGGGACACCGTCATGAGCTTCACCTGCATTATTATTCTCTTAATATTCAGAGTAATTTTACTAAATTTATCATACGACATAAAATTTCTATCGAAGATGATTTTCATAATACGATAACACAGCTTTTCCTTTATAGAAAATGAAAGACATAAGACTGTGTTCCGAGGGTGAGAAGCCAACGAAACGTCAGCAGGTGATCCTGAAAATCATATGGCTAGTGTCCACTGCCAGAAACGCAATTGTTGTTATCATCTGTTCAGTAATTGCCTTTAAAATGGAATCATTATCGACTGGTTCACCCTTTGTTCTCACCGGTCCAGTCAGATCAGGTCTTCCAGAAATCAGCCTGCCACCTTTTGCTACGCAAGTGAACAATCGTACTTTGAACTTCGTGGAAATGTGTTCTGAACTCGGACCTGCGATTGTTCTCGTACCAATCATTGGTGTTTTGGGTAATGTTGCCATCGCAAAAGCTTTTGCTGGTGGCAATAATGTTGATGCTACTCAAGAACTTTTAACCCTTGGAATTTGTAATGTTCTCGGATCCTGCGCAAGTTCAATGCCAGTCACAGGATCCTTCAGCAGATCAGCGGTGAATCATGCCAGCGGAGTGAAGACCCCGATGGGGGGACTTTATACTGGAGTGTTAATACTTCTAGCACTGACTCTGCTCACTCCTTACTTCTACTTCATTCCCAAGGGTACATTACTCTATACGTAATTAAATTTTTTGTGACATTACTTACGACTTAACATATTCCATTTTATGATTTCTTTAACCTTGATTTAATGATTATATTGTTGAGTCAAGTTACTGAAAGTCTTTTTTAATTTTAGCGTCACTGGCTGCCGTCATTATTTGCGCTGTAATCTATATGATCGAATATGAGGTGGTAAAGCTAATGTGGAGGTCTAGCAGAAAGGATCTCATTCCTACGTTCGCCACGTTTCTCTTTTGTCTGATAATTGGCGTTGAGTACGGAATTTTGATCGGTGTTGCTATTAACATCATGTTTTTGCTATATCCATCCGCTAGGCCAAAGATACACGTTGAGAAATGTGTAGTAAGTATATTTTTGGTTTATAATTTTGTTAAATTATTCAAAAACTAATTTTTAATTGTTACTATTTTTAATTATATTCTAGATTGAATCAGGATCGGAATATCTATTGGTGACGCCAGGAAACAGTCTTTACTTTCCTGCTGTTGATTTTATTAAACAATCTGTTGGTCACGCTGGGGTAAAACAAGGATCTAGTCAAATACCAGTTGTTGTTGATTGCCGATATGTCTTAGGTGCAGACTTCACTGCTGCAAAAGTAAGTTTAATCTATTTATTTTATAACAAAATTAATTTGACAAATTCCGAATTTATTTTATTAAAATTGTTATTTAATTTGTAGGGAATTGCTGCTTTGATTAGTGAATTCAATCTTCGAAAACAAGGTCTCTACTTTTATAATCCGCCTTCTGATGTCGTAACTGTATTGAGAGGAGCTTGTGGAGAAGAATTTCAGCATGTGTCTACTGAAGAGGAATTGTTGTATTTATTAAACACAAGTCGAGGTAAGTAAGCAGGGATATAATTTTGAATGAAAGGAATATCATTCAAAACGAATAGTTGACTTAAACGAATCTTATTAAATTCTTTCAGACAAAAATTCACAACAGCATTTGGAGCTTAATCATGATAAAGTGTATGAGCCCTTCGTGACAAGTAACCCGGAATTGACTCATCGAGGCCCATACGCAGCAGGCCACGAATTAAGTGAGGTGAAAACGACACTATTACATGCAACGGGAAGTTGAGATTCAATATACTTAAGCTCTCTAATTTTGTGTACAAATGCGTCAACCGTGGCGCCAGATTCTAGGATATTCAAAATATCTGTCGCCTTCAGCTTTTAGTACTATTTTTACTGTTTTCATACCATGGGTGGTGCGTCTAGCGTACCAAAATTTTTTCCGTGTACATATAACCATTTAACTGTATGTCTGCAAAAGGAGGGAGGATAGAAAGACAGCAAATTATTGAAGTTTTTTTTCATATTTCTACTGAAGTGTAGATTTTTCCACTAGAATAATGAATTTATATAAATTTGAGACTAAAATTATATTATTTAGGCAGTATACATGAGAATAGGAAAGTTTTATCCGCATAAATCTGACAAAAGAATGTTGTTAAAAAAGACTCACCTGAAATATTCGCTGATGTTAATAAAAAGCCCAAAATAGTCCGAGATCCCACTGCAAAGTACCTTCACCGAAATGTTAATAGAACAAAACGCGTCGAAACTAGTGCATTATATACATCCTAACACGAAATGGCTAGGTTGTCTAAGCATAGCCGGGTCCTTATGTCAATAATTAATTATTGAAAATCCTAATTATGGAAGTTAACTACAAATAAGATTAATAAGATAAACATAGTAACAATTGAAAGTTGACGACTAGACAAGCGAAAAATTGTAGGGTTGTCAACCCCCAGGTGGGTCTAAACATGGGTTGTTTAAACATTTATACAGATTTTTTGGCGTTCAACTTTACCGGCTGTTTAATAGAATAATAAATACTTGAATCGAAAGCTTATGATCTGCGCTTCGAGAAATTATAGGGTTGTCTCCGTAATTCCGGGTCCAAAGTGAGACAACCCTACGCGAATACTTTTCATTTTGCGCGCGCGATAGAATGGAATAGAGCACCACTGCAACTACAAGTTGAGATTCGAAAACCAGGATTAACGTGACTTGTTCTTCCCCCCTTGTACTCAAATCTGTAATAGTGAAAATTTCACCATTTGAATTAGTGAAAATTATTTAAATATTGAATTAGTGAAAATTATTTCACTATCGAAATAGTAGAATTAGTTTTATCACTATTTGAATTACTGAAATCCACTGTTTTAAATAGTGAAATGGACTTTTTGAATTAGTAAAACCCACTATTCTAATTAGTAAAATCCACTATTTCAAATTGTCTATTTTGCTATTTTTAAAATGACCTATTTTCTTTCAATTCCAATAATGAAATTTCACTATCAAATATTGAAATTCATTATTTAAAAGTAGTACTTGCGTGTATAGTATTTGACTAGATTATTTTGAAATTTGATAATAACGTTCATTTAATGTCGAACATTCCGGGAGCATTATATTAGAATTTTTGATTGTCCCATTTTTGAGTAATCAATCGTCAAAGTTGCGAATTGTCATAGGCAATTACTAAAGAGAGAAAAAGAGGAAAGTTGTAAGGTCTCTAACTTAGAATTTCAGAGACCTTTCATATTGAGCTGAAGTTTGTGACGTCTCGTGTGACGAATTTTTTAAATTTTTTTATTCTTTTTTCGTCGTATGATCAACAAGACAGTCAAAAATTTATAGAATAGTGACTTTTGACCAAAAAAAATGTTTTACTGCGAAAAATAAATTTTTAAAGTTTGACCCCGGGAAGCCATTTATGGACAAAATCGTCAAATTATCTCGAAAACTTGCAGAGAGGCGTAAAAAATGGAATTTGGTTTTTGCTTGCAGTCAAATTTTAGTACATTTATAAAAATATAAATCAAAATTTATGTTTGCGGAACGAAAACAAAATTTTAAAAGTTTGACCCCGGGAAGCCATTTATGGACAAACTCGTCAAATTATCTCGAAAACTTGCAGAGAGGCGCAAAAATTGACTTCGGTTTTTGATTGCAGTCACATTGTTCTACAGTTAAAAAAATATAAATTAAAATTTATTCTCTCTCTTGCCCGAGCTGACTGGTTTCAAGCTGGCTTGTCTCCAATATCTATAATATCTCTATGGTTTGTCCATAAATGGCTTCCCGGGGTCAAACTTTTAAAATTTTGGATTCGTTCCGCTAACATAAATTTTAATTTATATTTTTTTAACTGTAGTACAATGTGACTGCGATCAAAAACCGAAGTCAATTTTTGCACCTCTTTGTAAGTTTTCGAGATGATTTGACGAGTTTGTCCATAAATGGCTTCCCGGGGTCAAACTTTAAAAATTTATTTTTCGCAGTAAAACATGTTTTTGGTCAAAAGTCACTATTCTATAAATTTTTGACTGTCTTGTTGATCATACGACGAAAAAAGAATAAAAAAAATAAAAAAAATCGTCACACGAGACGTCACAAACTTCAGCTCAATATGAAAGGTCTCTGAAATTCTAGGTTAGAGACCTTAGAACTTTCCTCTTTTTCTCTCTTTAGTAACTGCCTATGACAATTCGCAACTTTGACGATTGATTACTCAAAAATGGGAAAATCAAAAATTCTAATATAATGCTCCCGGAATGTTCGACATTAAATGAACGTTATTATCAAATTTCAAAATAATCTAGTCAAATACTATACACGCAAGTACTACTTTTAAATAATGAATTTCAATATTTGATAGTGAAATTTCATTATTGGAATTGAAAGAAAATAGGTCATTTTAAAAATAGCAAAATAGACAATTTGAAATAGTGGATTTTACTAATTAGAATAGTGGATTTTACTAATTCAAAAAGTCCATTTCACTATTTCAAACAGTGGATTTCAGTAATTCAAATAGTGATAAAACTAATTCTACTATTTCAATAGTGAAATAATTTTCACTAATTCAAATCGCTTTCGAATCTGAATTTGTAGTTGCAGTGGTGCTCTATTCCATTCTATCGCGCGCGCAAAATGAAAAGTTTTGGCGTAGGGTTGTCTCACTTTGGACCCGGAATTACGGAGACAACCCTATATTTTCTCGAAGCGCAGATCACAAGCTTTGATTTAGAAGATAAAGCGAAAAAATAAACACTAGGTGTTATCCCGCCTGGGGATTGCTGGTGTCGGAGGGCCGCCTATGGAGCAGAGCCGGTCGTGTGCTTGTCGCTCCCAAGGGCCTGGGTCGTCGGTGTTGTCTATCTACTGCCGCTTCGATGTCGTGAAGGGAGGGAAAAAAAGAACAGAGGAGAGAATACTCTGTATTTTATGCTTTATTGCGTGGCTTCTGTGCAACTCAGGAAGCTGGCTTGGTGCCGGGAGTATCCTTCTTTTAGGTCTAGCCACCGAGGTGGCTGCCAGAAGAATGGTGCTTTCCTCAGAGCCGGCCGGTCTCTTATATGCTTGCCGGGGAACTCCGCGAACCAATCAGGACGCGAGCGGGCTCTCTGCGTCTCTCCGCCAATCACGCGCCATACCCCCATCCGTGAGGAATTCGGCGGTCAGCTCTGAGGCATTGGTCAAGTCCCCGCACCAATCAGCAAGCGGTATGCCGTTGGTTGCTAGCAGCAGTTTTATTTCCTTAGCGCGCGTATGACAGCTTTCAATTCAATTATTTATTATTCTATTAAACAGCCGGTGAAGTTGAACGCCAAAAAATCTGTATAAATGTTTAAACAACCCATGTTTAGACCCACCTGGGGGTTGACAATCCTACAATTTTTCGCTTGTCTAGTCGTCAACTTTCAATTGTTACTATGTTTATCTTATTAATCTTATTTGTAGTTAACTTCCATAATGGTCCCACTGTTGACTTCTGAACTGTTGGCCATTGTCTGAAAGAATGGACCGGGGATATCCCCAGCGATTGAAGACATTGTTTTCCAGCGTTTCCACAATTTTGCCTGCCGTGGCTGAACCTAGCGGGAAGGCTTCCACCCACCTGGAAAAAAGATCGGTGACCACTAAGAGGTTCTCTTTTCCCTTTCTCGTGCGTGGATATGGGCCCATGAGGTCTATGGCGATTGTTTCCCACGAATCTTGTGGTTGACGTGGTCTCTGATGTGTCTTGTATTTCCTTCTTCGTGGTTTGCAACAGGCACAGAGTCTGCAGCTCCTAACGAAGTTCCTTACATCCCCCCGCATAGTATCCCAGTAAAAATGCTCTTGAACTCTTCTTAATGTTTCATCCATTACTGGGTGTCCTGATAGTTTGGCGTCGTGGTATTCGAACAGCACGCGCGGTACCATTTCCTTTGGTACTACGAGGACCCACTTGGAGCCCTCCTGTCGTAAATTCTTCCACAGTGCATCCCCATGTACATGGTATTCCTTCCGTAATACCTCGTTTTCTTTTGGGAGTTTTACTGGGCCCTCGCTGTTGTTCCAGGCCTGGGCTATCTGAGCAATTTTTAAGTCGTTTTTCTGTGCTAACTGTACTTCTTCAAATATATTACGTTCTCCAATGCAGTTGAGTTCGAAAGGTCCCTGGACAGTGGGATGTTCTGGTGGGACGAGCCTATCTGTATCATCCAAGTTGAGGTGATGTTCCTGCTCCACTGGTTGTCGAGATAGAGCATCCGGAAACTCATTCAGGCGGCCAGGACAGTGTTCTGCCTTGAAGTTGAATTCCTGGAGCAAAAGTGACCACCTCATCAATTTGGAACGGGAATCCTTGACTCGGTGTAGCCAGGTCAGTGCTTGGTTATCGGTCTTTAAGATAAAAGGTCGATCTTCCAACAATGGTCGGAACTTTTTTATG
The DNA here is from genome assembly GCA_030998225.1 of Diplolepis rosae. Lineage (NCBI taxonomy): Eukaryota > Metazoa > Arthropoda > Insecta > Hymenoptera > Diplolepididae > Diplolepis > Diplolepis rosae. The sequence continues at coordinate 296,113 of JAPYXD010000677.1, forward strand.
GCCCAGATTACCGCTAAACATTCTTGTTCATTGCTGTGGTATTGGCTTTCCACCGGGGTGAACCTGGCGCTAGCGTAGCTCACGACTCTTTTCTCTCCTTTTGACGTGGTTTGGTAAAGAACGGCTCCCATACCGATGGCGCTTGCGTCAGTTTGGAGAGTGTATGGTAGCTCTGGGTCTGGTCGGCTGAGTTGCAGAGGTTGCTTGCAGACGTCTTGTATACTTTCTAAAGCTGTTTGTGCTTCTGAGGTCCAAGCCCAACGAGTCTTCTTCCGTAAGAGGTTCGTTATTGGGGCTGATATTCGGGCGAAATCCGGTATGTATTCTCTGATCCAGTTACATACGCCCAAGAAATGCTGCAACTCCTTTCGGTTTTTTGGAGCCTCCGCCTCGGTGATTTTCCGCAAGTGTTCTGGCAGGGGGGCATTGACTCCCTGTCCTACGAGATGTCCCAGAAAAGGTAACTGCTCCTTGCCAAATTGACATTTTTCGAGTGCGCAAGTGAGCCCGTGTATTTTGAGTCTTTCCATAATGAGTCGTAGGTGAAGGAGATGCTTCTCCCAGGTGTCGGAAAAGATGATCACGTCGTCGATGTATACCTTGCAGATAACATTGAGGAACCCCTTTAAGACTACCTGAGTCATAAGTCTCTGAAATGTGCTGGGGGCGTTCTTGAGGCCGAAGGGCATCACCCTGAATTGATAGGTCCCACCCTCTGGTGTAGAGAACGCTGTGTATGGTCTTCCCCATTCCTCCAAAGGTACCTGCCAATATCCACTTTTCAAATCCAGCGAGGTGAAGATTCTTGCTGTCCCCAGCTCCTTCAGTTCTTCATGTATTATCGGTATGGGTTGCGCCGTATCTTCGGTGATTTGGTTCAATTTTCTAAAATCGATGCAGAACCTATTTTTTCCATCCTTCTTTTTTGCAATGACGATTGGGGAACTGTATGGTGAACAACAGGGCTCAATGACTTGGTCGTGGAGCATCTCTTGGACTTGTTCTCTTATTATTTTCTTTTTATCTTCCGAGTACCTGTAGAGTGGTAACCGGAAAGGTACGTTATTAGTCAATTTAATGCAGTGCTGAATGCTCTTAGTTTGCGTCAAAGGGATCCCTGGTTGGAAGACTGAACTAAAATCCTGAAGCAGGGTCTTGAAGGCGGTTTCGGCCTGTAAATGGCACCGTGGTTCTGTCCTTTGTTCCTATATACAGACATTCCTGGGGCACGTCCATAATAACCGCATTTTCTTTCATCCATCCATAACCCAGAATTATCGTATGCCGTAGATCTTCTGTGATGTAGAATTCGACGTTTTGTTGATGTCCCTGGATGTATACTGGTATTTTTAATCCCCCTCTAACTTTCATGGTGGCTCCTTCGGCGGCCAGTTCCACCATTTCCTGTTGTTGACAAGCTGCTTCGCGCAGCTGTTCTTGGGTGAGAAATCTGGCATGAAGGAAGTTGTCTGTCGCCGCACTGTCCACTCGAGCAAATAAGTCTTGTCTATTTATTTGCACAAGTATTTTTGGGAGCGTGCGCGATGGGCCGCTCGTGCTTCCTAATTCTGCCTTCGATTTTCGGCGACTGGTTCCAAGTTTACAGTCGCCACTCTCCAGTTTTCCTGGTTCTGTGTTCTTCCTGAATTTCTTTCTTTTAAGACGGGACAATCTGCATGTAAATGCCAGCCGGGGCAATGCCAACATTCCCGTGTCGTTCTTTTCGTTGGGTGCTCGTTTCTCTTCTTTCTTAGGTGCGCTGCGGAGTATGTCCGATTCGTCGCTTTCCGCTTCTAACGCTCGGGTGAGGAGGGTGTCGAAATCTTTTGGCTGCGATGCTCTAATGGCCTGGCGAATCGTTGGTCTTAAAAGTTCCAGTAATGTTGGAACTATTTCATCCCCAGAAGCTCCTTGGTGAAGACGCTGGAAGAGTTGGATCTTCTTTTGTAAGAAAACCCCGGTGTTTTCCTTTTCGCCTTGTTTTACTGCATATAGTTGGGAATATAGTTTGCTTCGAATAGTTGCGCCGTCAAAACGTTGTAACAAGAGGGCCTGAAATTTCTGCCAGTCGTATTGTTTAGTGATCTTTGTGATGATACTTCTTCGAAGATTTTCATCTTTTAGGTTGCGAGTTGCTGCAAAAGCAGCAACAACTGCAGTCGAACCATCTGACAAAGTTAGATATTGTCCACCTGATTGACAGCTACTGTTTATTATAATTGTAGCTTCATCAACATTTCTTTGTAAAACTATGGCTATCTCTTCCATGTCGTCTCTAGAAAATATGGCACCAGCAAGAGGTGTCAATATAGTCTGGTTTTCTGTATTTGCAAGAATAGTTATTCTATTTAAAGTGTCCATGGCTACTAAGCTAGCTTGTTTCACTGAGATTGACATCACTGTTTCGTCATTTTTGTAATCATAAGTCTGTGTTTTGTAAGTAGATACAAATACATAATGGTCCTGTCCTCTCCTATCCTTGAAGATGAATCTCCATGTCTTGTCAACCTGTCCTGGTTTTATTTTTCTAGATTCAGGACCAACTGTGTAGATCATTTTGGCACAGAACTCTACAGCTAATGATTTTACATCCATTGTTAATCCTTCGTTATAATCATAGCAGTGTGTTTTGAAATCCTTCTGTACTTGTAGATAGTCAAAAGCCTGTCCAGCAAAAGTTTTAGTGAACTCGTCTGGAGTCATTCCTACTATGTTGAAAGTATCAGACAAAGCATGCTTTACCAGTGTTGAGGGTGCTGCCCCTACAATGGGATTAGTCACTGCGGTCCTAGCTGGTCCTGGAAGTCCTTCAGAGATACTCATCTTCTCCTAATAAGCAATCAAAATTCCTTAATTCTATTATATTAGAAGATTTGTTCAAACAATCTATGATTATGTGTACAAAATCGTCACTATCTAGACCAGTGTTTTCAATCAACTTATGCCAGTCTGATGTGTCAAAGTTCTTAGGTAAGGTGAATGATATAGTCACTAAACCTTGAGGATTGCCTTTGCAGAAGGCTTTGAATAGTAAGTAATCCTCACTACTCAAAAAGATTGTCTCAGGATAATTCCTGTAACACCTGCAAGTGACCTCTCTGACCGAAGTCGTCCTTTCACTTGTGCTCTGGAATGAAATATCAAGACTTCCGTTATTTTTTCGTATTATTACGTTCACTCGTGTATACATAAGGGGATGCTGCGTGCTGCTTTGTTCACTGTTTGGAAAAAATGTCGTTCCAGTTGCCATGCTAGCTTGGTCTACTTCGTGTCCAATGTCTCTTCCATCACTGTGTGGAATCAGATTGGAGTGATTGGTCGTTGCCCGGTCGTTAACACAGGTTGCTTCGTAAGGTATGTTTGAGACTTGGCAGTGGCGAGGCGACCCTGGGAGGACTAGGTTTGCCATTGTTGAGGTGACTTCAGCTGTCATTCTTGGTGTCCTGCTTGTGTATACGACGTTGGTTTTGGCTATATTCAGTGAGCTTATTTCTGTATTTTTCTCGTTTTGGAATGAAGTTTTTTCTCCAGCTACATTGCTTGGTTCGCCTCTAGTTTCGTCTTCTGGAATGTCTCGGCTCCGTAGTTTCATTGTTGGTGTTCTTTGAAGGTTCATTATTTCAGAGTTCGAAAGAAATAATCCAATTTCTTTACTCTCTACTTTATATATATGATAAAAATAGAGAGGGCCTTTACGTTGGGCGCCAAATTGATTTAGAAGATAAAGCGAAAAATGAACACTAGGTGTTATCCCGCCTGGGGATTGCTGGTGTCGGAGGGCCGCCTATGGAGCAGAGCCGGTCGTGTGCTTGTCGCTCCCAAGGGCCTGGGTCGTCGGTGTTGTCTATCTACTGCCGCTTCGATGTCGTGAAGGGAGGGAAAAAAAGAACAGAGGAGAGAATACTCTGTATTTTATGCTTTATTGCGTGGCTTCTGTGCAACTCAGGAAGCTGGCTTGGTGCCGGGAGTATCCTTCTTTTAGGTCTAGCCACCGAGGTGGCTGCCAGAAGAATGGTGCTTTCCTCAGAGCCGGCCGGTCTCTTATATGCTTGCCGGGGAACTCCGCGAACCAATCAGGACGCGAGCGGGCTCTCTGCGTCTCTCCGCCAATCACGCGCCATACCCCCATCCGTGAGGAATTCGGCGGTCAGCTCTGAGGCATTGGTCAAGTCCCCGCACCAATCAGCAAGCGGTATGCCGTTGGTTGCTAGCAGCAGTTTTATTTCCTTAGCGCGCGTATGACAGCTTTCAATTCAATTATTTATTATTCTATTAAACAGCCGGTGAAGTTGAACGCCAAAAAATCTGTATAAATGTTTAAACAACCCATGTTTAGACCCACCTGGGGGTTGACAATCCTACAATTTTTCGCTTGTCTAGTCGTCAACTTTCAATTGTTACTATGTTTATCTTATTAATCTTATTTGTAGTTAACTTCCATAATTAGGATTTTCAATAATTAATTATTGACATAAGGACCCGGCTATGCTTAGACAACCTAGCCATTTCGTGTTAGGATGTATATAATGCACTAGTTTCGACGCGTTTTGTTCTATTAACATTTCGGTGAAGGTACTTTGCAGTGGGATCTCGGACTAAAAGAATAATTTGAAGATGTCGAGTAAAAGGCTTGAGAGAAATTTAGCATTCTTTAGATTTAAATAAAAGTATTTTAAAAGAGTTATGCATACTTAGAATCAGTGTAAATAATTGAATTCTGAATACAATAATGGAATTGTATTGCTTATTATTGGTATCACGTGTGATACATGAAGTAGAAATGTCAGTGGGATAAACTTGAACTTGAAATGATTATTAATAGATCGCATTCTTCATTATGGATGAAGCAGATATGACTTTCCTTATATATAGAAGAAAGATATTTTCTTTCCTTCTAATTTGTTTCAATTGAATCTCTTTATTTTTCTCTCTAACAAGTAGTGCTTATTTTACTATAAATAATATTATACATATTATAAATACATATATTTCACCCTTGATGATGGATTGTTCATCAATTGTCTATTTTAGTACGTGCATTTTATCATTATTATGGAAACTATTTGTCTTCGAGGAAGATTAATATGAGCTGATATTGGGTGTAACGAATTTATAAATAGTATTTATCAAAACGGCGAGAAGCGTTTTCAATAACTTTAATGCAAACAGCGTGGACGCGTTTTCTCATTTTTAATTTTACATAATTTATTTAATGAATATATTCAATAACGCATAATAAAACTGTTTCTTGATTCACGACTAGAACACATACAAACGTATTTCATGAATGCCTTAGAATGATTTATCACGGCCCAGTACAGGTGTGAGGATGATACTGTGTGTGCACTAAAATAAGCAGAAACAGTCCATTTTTTGAGAAGTTTATGATCAAAATTTGGCCAATAAGTTTTATTTATCTCTGTGAGATTTATAAAACTTTAGTGAATTTATCATAAATCAATTAAATTTTTTTTTAATAATCTACGTTATAAAATTACGTTTATGTATTCATATGACATTGTCCTACTTAATAGAAAAGTGAACAGAAAGTTAGAAAGTATTGAGCTAGTTTTTACCTTTGATTGACTCTTTTGGAAACTTGTTTGAGATTCCAGATCTTACAATTATTTTTAAAATCAGCAAATTATAGTGGAATTACGAAATAAATGTGTACAGATTAAATTTGTTTATATTGATATTACATTTTTTCTCAAATATTAATTTAGTTTTGCTGTTTCAAACAATATAAGCTAAGTCATAAAGATATAAATAATAGTTCTGTCATTGTAATGGAATTTATCGCAGTAATTAATTAATTAATTAATCAATATTCTAATTCTTTATATTCTCAAAACTTTTTGCAACTATTAGAATTCTTTATAAATTATCATTTACAACTATGTGATCTTAAATAAATATGAATTTTTAATAATTAGTTTACTGGAATTCATTTAATAAATTCTATAAAACTGATATAATTAACAAAATGTTTTATTCAATACAACATGTTACGTACAATACATCACCAGAGCAATAAACAAATTTTTATTAATGCAGGCGTTATACTATATTATATGATTGCAATAAATTATAAGCAAGAACATTTATTGCTGGTGTGGTCGTTAGTCGCAACAAACCGTTATAAGCAGCTCTCTTTGCGTAGAGTCACCAAAACAGTTTTCCTTGAATTTTAATTCAATAAAAGTTTTTTTTTACTCTGAAGCACTAATATACACGTAAAATCATACAGATTCTAAGGATTAAAAGGAATTTATATCAATTTTCAAATCTTTCTATTTTACTGTTACTTGCATTATAATTATTATCCTATAAGTGGTTTTTTAAAACTTTAAGGTTTGTCAACGTTAACATATCATTTGCCACGATACAGTCTTTTCAATTTAATATTAATTTATTATAATTACGCTACATGCTTTTTAAAATTATACATTCTAATTTTGTGTGTGCGAGTGTGTGATAAAAATTGCCGAGGAAGATTTTCTCAAGGAATCTCACCTGGCAATTATGATTTTGATTTTTTATCAAAAGTTCATGAAACAAATAGAAATTCCAAATACAAATTTTCATGTATTTCTTAATAACTCTATATAATTCTTATGTATTATATATGTATATATTACACTTGTAATGTTGATTTTTGTATCTAAGGAAGCCAGAAAGGTTTCAATTTTCTTGCAAAAAATTTTTAATAATAATTTAGCCGAATTGTTAAAAATTGTTCCAATACTTAATATACGATAAGAAAAATATTTGCTTCACATTGAATGCATCTTGAACAACTGTTTACAATAATAGATCACGTAAATTTATATGAGAACTTGATTATACGTAGTATAAGTATATAAAGCGTTCTGAGTATTTCCGCTTTTCTCTTTATTTTACAAGTCAGTCACGAATATACTTTATTAATTCGAACAATATTTAAATGATTCTGCCCTTTGATGAGAAAAATCTTCGCTATTCATATATATAAGAAAAGAGTGTACAGAAACCTCTCTTGCTTCCAGTTATAACTTCACTTTGTAATAATTACTATTTGGACGATTTTTAGAGAGTGCCTCAGGAGCTTCACATTTAATTAGGACTTAGTACAAACCAGAAAGGATGTCGGTGACTTTTCCTCGCTTGGTAATGACCGAGGAACTGGAGTTTCTTACACCACCGACGCTCTCCTTGGGTAAATGATTGCCTGAATATTTTCCGGCATTAAACCGGTTTTTCCCAAGACCAAAAGCATCGTATGGCCTTCCGGCAAAAATGCTCGACTCGTTGGGCTTGGTAGAGATCTTGCTGCCTGTTTTCTCATAACTGAAAGAATCATGCCTCGAACCTGTTCTTGACTGAGACATCGGGAGCTTGTCATCGGGTGATTCAAAAGGATGTGACTTCCTCGATCCATTCACCTCTTCCTGATGATGCCACTGCTTTTGCTCCTCGTATAGCTCGTCGCTCCGTAATTGCTTGCCGCTGTAGCCGTTATAAACCTCGTCGTTCTTCAGCTCCAGTTTCTGTTTTTGCCTTTCTTTTGATTCGCTGCTATTCTTCAAGTTATATCTATTTGATCTGGTTCGAAGCACTTCTTTTCTCTCAGGTTTAGTCCTCGATTTTAAAGAATTATTCTTGGAAAGATGTTGCCCAAAATTATTCCAATACTCTTTCTCTTCCGTGATCACGATATCTACTATCGAGTCTAAACCCTCGTCTATCCTATCCAAGGATTTTGTTAGAAGATTTGGAGACTTTGGCACGTCCAAGGCTATCCGAGTTATCTGGGGTTCCAGGTCATAACCAGTGACGTAAACGAGTCCGCTGTCGCTTCCTCCTCGTGACGAACATTGATCCTTTCTCACTACGTGTGAGACGTGGTGGAAGGATTCTGATCGTCGCATCTTTTGCCTTGAATCCTCATAGGATCGATGCTGATTCTGTCTAGAATTGAAATTCGAATTTGTTTATTTAATTAGCAAAATAATTTCTATTTATATATTAAAAGTTTATAAATCTATATCAAATCACTATTTACCTGGGACTTTCTTCCATGAATCTAGACAAATTATGAAGACTTTGCCGTTCATCGAACGAATTGAGACTCTCAAACTTGCGTATTTTTCCCTCTATTCTGCTACCTGACCTTCGCGAACGGGGACTCGAGTTATTGGACTCCAGGAAATCTTGACTTGCCGATCGTCTCAAGAATTTCCTTTTTTCCACCTCACTTCTATGTCGCAGATTATGTTTCTGAGCGATGCTGTTCTGTTTGGGAATAGATTGAAATTGCTTGTACGAATCCAAATGATTCCCAATGATGCCTGGTTGATCTGAAGCCGCCTTTGATCCTGACCCCAGTGAACTTGACACGTTTCTTACGAGCCTTCTCTCTCTTTTCCCATCACTATCATAGTCTCTCAGATCTTCAAAGTGTTCTTGTACTTTAATCTGATCAATGTTCACTCTCGGATTCATCTGAAAGTGTTCTAAATTCTCTTTTCCATCGTTGTATTTGAGTCTGGAGGCACTCAAGAGTGAGTCACTGCCATCCCCTAGAGTCTCTTCCTCAATTTCTTCATCGTGAGAATTGTAAATCTCATGATCTACAAAATCACTACTCCTCACTGCGAGCATCACTGAAAGACAAGCTGGTGTTCTTCTCGGAGGTTGAGGGTGTAAAATCGCAGGTACTATAGCTTCTTCTACATCCGATCCTTTAATTACTATTTTCAGACCTCCTTCCACTGATGATTTCGGAGCTCTGCTGGAATCTTGAGAACTCGGTTTTCGTGTATTACTATCTGAGTCTTTATCAGGACCAAAATAGGTCATCTGATCCTTTTTCGAATTTCGACTTTGAGAGTTTCCAGTAATCACTTTCTCAGTATTTGTTCTTGTGATCCTATCGGCTGAATTTTGAGTTTCATTTATTTCAATGTTCAACGAACTTCCTTTTTTATTATCATAAACAAACGTCTCAATGTCAGGTACATTTGAAGATTTTTTGGAACTCGTCCTTGAATCTTTGCTTCCAAGACTATTTTCTAATTTTGAGATTTGTTTTCTGTCTTCAAATTGTTCTTCGGCATCCTTAACTATAATCCTTAATTCCTCAATGACATCATCAATTGTCGTTTCCTGATCGTTGTCTTGCATCGAGCTGTTTTTTGTAGGAGCTTCTCGGTGTTTCAGATCTTCAGGGCTGCTGGACCTTTCGGAAGAACTGATACCTTCGTCTTCAGCATTTGAGGAAAGTTTTTTGTCGCTCTGAGTTTTTTCGACTGCTTTTAGGCGATCTTGATTGTTGTAGTTGTTCATCTTTTCTAGTTGTAGCTTCTGTAATTGATTTTGAAGAATGACTACTTTCTGGCTGAGCATTCTGCAAGTGTCTTCAGATTGGACTACTCGTCTTTGGAGCTCTTCTACATCTACGCAGTTGTGAGCCCATTTTTGAACTTCTTTGTGTAAAATATCGGCTAAAGTATCTTCTTCGTGGTCATCAATTTCTTTCAGCCACTCTTGCAAAATCTGAGGCTCCAATCCTGCCTCGCAAGCTTCTGCCTGGAATTCAAATAAAATGATTTAATTCCATATAATCTCTATCAAAAAATAATGATTATTCATTCTTTCTTGTAAATGTCTCAAGTCTTATTCATTTTATTTGATGCCTTCCAGGAATTGTGTGTAATCACCTTTTTTTATGTCCCTGACTCCTATTTACATTTTTATTTATAGTGAGATTGATTTGGACTTTGGTTTGAGGGGATTAGAATTCTCAGAGAAGGCATGATAAATTATACTTACTTGAATATACAGCCTCGTTTGTATTCTTGGAGCGGATTTCAGGAAGGCATTCAAGAATGAAATTCCAGCTACTCTTAACGCTATTGCAGCTCTGGGCGCCAATAAAGCTCCGGCCAAGAATCTAAACCTTCCACCTTCAGCATATCTCAATCTTAAGGTGGACACTGCTTCAGAAACTGCTGCATGTCCTCCAGGTGTTTTACATACTTTTGTTAAAAGCTGTTAAAAATATATTCGTTTTAGTCGAAAATCAAAAAAGAACTACGTGTCTAAAATAATTTTTTAAATATAAAATTGAAAAAAATGCTTTAACTTGATTCTTGAATAATCAAGTTTACAAAGTTACATTTTTTTATCAGAATTTAATATTTCGAAACATGTTTGATGTTAAAAGTTATGTGTTTTATTCTGAACTTCTTTTTTCGTAGGTATTTATTTGGCAGAAATCTCATTCTCTTGAATAATCATTTTTTCTAAAAAAAACTACTAGATTTTTACTAGACTGTGAATCCACTCTTACAAACATACAAGATCGGCTGCATTCTGGAGAAAATTTCGGCGACAGATCTCTACAGATTATTCTTTAAGATGCAGTTAATTTTATATTTTTGTAAGATTATTTTAGGTTTATGAACATTTAAACGTATAAAAATATCAATATTTACATGTATAAAATAACTAAACATTTCCAAATCACTTTTTTAACCTTTTTTCACCTGAACAATTATTGTAAACTCAAAAAATGTATTATTTTTTAAATTATTCCATAATTTTCTGTGTATTAATATACTACATTGCCTGAAATAGGTACATAAATATCGAAATAAAATTATTTATTGTTCAAAATGTTGATAGCGTTTTCAAAATATAATTAGATTTATTCATTACAATGTTTATTAATATAAATATAAATCAGGCGGTAATTTATTTTTTCTACTAGCGGGCCATAAAGTGGACTTTATTGCCCCGTGCGGGGAAAACAAATCCACTTTCTGACCCGCTACTAGAAAAAAAATCGTGTGGTTGTTACCCTCGCTTTGCTCGGGCATCAAACTTCACACTCGCAAAATAAATTTTTTTTTCCCTAGTTGCACAATGTACTATTAAAGTTACCTTCTTGGTAACGTTTTCGAGGATGGGTAAATTGCCGGGGTAATATTACCTATTAAGAACCCAGGAAAAAAATTTACAAAAAGAAATTTCTGTGAATTGCGTATCTTAAAATGTACGATTAAAGGTTTCTGAATCTGCAGTTTTATCTGAGAACGATTGCGTCGAGACATTGTTCAATTGCGTTTAGGACTTTTCAATCGTATCAATTTGTTTCAATGACATTAAATCGTAATTTTACGATTAGTGACACAGTCCATAAAATTTGAATCGTAAAGATACGTTTCGTGAATGGTTCATCTCAATTGTGAAATTACGATTAACATCAGTAAAACAAATTTTTACGAATGATAGAAGCGTAAAAGCAATGCAAAAAATCTGCCCGCTTCGCGGGCACATTCTCATCGCGCGCAGCTCGCTTCGCTTGCAAGTTTGTGCGCGCCTAGGGCGCGCGATTTGATCGTCGCGCTTCGTTCTTTCTGGACCTTACGCTTCGCGCTCGGTCTTGTGCTCTTCGCATACATTTAAGTTTATTTCTTATAATTTGATACTGAAGCTCAAACCAATTTTATAATAATATTATAGATGATGTGAATTACACATTTTCTCAGTCACTCAATTTCTTTTGAAATTTAAGTAAAACAGGAAATTCAATTTACTTAAGGCTCTATCAGCCTTAAGGAACACATTCTCATCATGACGCTCGCGCTTCGCGCTCGATTTTCTGTATACATTTCAGTAACTTTTTAACAAATTACATGATTAAAATAATTTATTTTCTTCCAAATCTCTCAAAAAGAAAAAACAATCGTAGACTTTATTTAAGAAAACGATTTTGCAGAACAATGCTTATTTCGTATCTCACATATTTTGGTGAAAAAAACCGAATTTTTTTAATATTAAAAATCAAAACATAAAATATACATCCTGTCCCGAAATGTCTTAATGAGAATTTGTAGACCTCATTTAGGCAAACAATTTTCCATCTAAACGTTTTTTTTTGTATCTCACATATTTTGTCTAAAAAATGGAATTTTTTCATTTTAATCGTATTTTTTGGAATTGAAACGAAAAATATATGTTTTATCAGAAACTATGTTAGACAAAATTTGTAGATTTTTTTGAAACGAACAACTTTGTATTCTTACGTTTTTTTCGCATTTCACATATTATTGTTAAAAAATTGAATTTTGGATTTTCAATATTTTTTTTTTAATTAAAAAGAAAAAATATGCATCTTATGAAAAAATGTTACAATTCAAATTTGTAGGTCTTTATGTGGAAAATAATATTGTGTCATAACGTTTTTTCGTATCTCGCATAATTTAACTGGAAAACGGAATTTTGATATTGACTTTTTTCAAGTTTTAATATGCTGTAACATTTCTAATTTTGATTTCTTCAAAAAATGTCATCGGAATAATTTGTAGAGATTTATGAGCACTATCAAAAACCAGGATTGAAATTTTTGATTTTTTCAAAAAGTTATTTTCAAAAACACAAAAGTAGTGCTCAATCCCTCAATTTTGATTGGATGTGGCTGGTTAACGAACTTGTCCTTACTTTTTCGGCTCCGATAAAGTGTACCAAAGCTCAATTCAATCTGATAATTCTATCGAGAGTTATGCCGCACACGACCTACTACAGACAGACAGACAGACACTTTCGTAAAAACCCTTTTTTCTGACTCAGGGGGTCTTAAAACGTAAAGATTTGATGAAAATTTTAAAAGTCATTTTTCACATAAAACCAATACCTTCTCATCCATGATCAAAATGTAAAAAGTAAGGATTTAATCGGTTTGAGATCAAATTGACGAAATTACGATATTTTGAATCTGCAATTTTAAAATACGCAATTCACAGCAATTTAAGCCTATCGCTTTCTGTTTCCTGGGAACTCTAATCATACTCTAGTAAGAATCTAGTAGTTTTTCGGGAGAATGAGATTTCTGTCATATGAATACATCGCGTCTTACCACGACTGACTTTTTCTACTTGAGCGTACTCCATTCAAGTAGAAAAGGTATGTCTATATTATAATTAGATTTAGTAAATTGCGTTTTGTTTTTCCGTCATGTTTAATGGGTTTTTCTTTCATAGTAATATCAAGTTATTATCAAAGACACGTTAATAAGAAAGGAACTCGTCTACTTTTGAATTCTCGAAGACATGAACATTACTTATGTATTCAGAATTACTTCCTTATTCAAAGAGATTAATAACGCAAACTGGTTCTTCAACTGTCCGAAATAACAGATTAAACTTTAAAGAAATTATAAAATGGCTTGAAATGATATCTGTCAGAAGTATCTCCCACATATGTCCTTGAAAATCGTTAATCGACTGAAATATACTATTTCGTACCCCTCAGTTTAATTAAATACATGTATTATATATTACAAATTGAATAGGTACATAGATAAGTATCATAATATAGATAAAAAAGAATTTTGCTTCTGTATAACGATTACTATTAAAAAGTAAAAGAAATTTACTTGTAATGCCAGAACTCTGGACCGGTTCAGGCTGCTAGTTAGGCAGACAGCCAAAGCGAGTAATCCTGGTTGTGCTTGGATCAAAAGTCTTGGAGCATCAGCGCATCTTTCGCCACAGGCTGCTAAACACTCGACACATCCCAACTCGTCTAAAGCCGCCCTTCTTGTACCAACTCGGGGTCCAGATTGCCCTGAAGGTGGCGAATTTTGCGCCAACTGAACACCTCTTAGGGTCTCGAGTAGTAAAGTGATTCCTTCTGCTGGAGGTGATGAAAATTCCTGTACAAAACTAAAATAAAACTGCTTAAAATAGCAAATAACTGATTTCTAAATTGATGCTTATTTATAATAATTTAGTTAAGAGGATCCGACACTTTTAGTATTTTTATTTTTTGAGTTTAGACCTTTCATATCAATTTTATTATGTTTAGCACCTTTATTTAGAAAGGTTTTGCGGTTTTTGAAAAATTCCAACACCTTTATGTATTTTTAAACTAAAATTTTTTAGTTTTTTGGGCATTTTTTTGCCATTTTTTGACCTTAGATAACTTTTTTATTTTTTAACCAATTGTCATGATTCTTTTTTTATTTTGTTCCTTGCAGTGTGTAGCACCTTTTTGGTGATGGAAAGCACTCTAGCTAAAAAAATAACTACAAACAATTTTTAAAAATATTTTGGAATATTTCAAATTAATTAGTTGAGTTTGAAATTTTTGTCCTGTGGAGAAAGAGATGTCGGACGCCTGTGTAGCTCAGTGGTTAGAGCAGTCGACCGGCAATCGAAAGACCTGGGCTCGAATCCCAGCGCAGTCGAAAGCGTCATTTTTTCCACAGAAAGATTTTCAAATTCTTTAAATATTAAATTTTGGAATATTTTTTTAATTTTATTTGTAACTTTTTTTCAGTCATGTTACCTTATTTTCCTTAACCAAAAGTTTGTTACACTCTAAGGAACAAAATAAAAAAAGAATCATGACAATTGGTTAGAAAATAAAAAAGTTAGCCAAAGTGAAAAAATGTCAAAAAAATGCCCAAAAAACTCAAAAATTTTAGTTTAAATATACATGAAGGTGCTGGAATTTTTCAAAAACCTCAAAACCTTTCTAAATAAAGATACTAAACATAATAAAATTTATATGGAAGGTGTAAACTCAAAAAATAAAAATACTAAATGTGGCGGATCCTCTTAAGTGTATAAGACGGGGAAAAAAATCTGTTACATTTATTGAAGCTATAGCTTAAAATATCGACCACTTTTTTATTGAAATAACAGATTTGTCGATAAACATTAGAAAAATGCCTCTTAATTCTCTTATTTAATTAAAGAAGAAAATGAGCCATCATTTCTTAAAATTCAATTAGTTTATTAAAAAGTAAACTTGGGAAAAAACTTTATTGAACTTTGAACTAGAGTAATTGTTATTAAACAAGACAGTTTTTATATTTTGAATTTTTTCCCCGATGAAATTAACAGTTTTTCCTTAGAATATATATTAAATAACAGCTAAAACAGTTTTTAATGCCATGGATCAATCGGACCACGTGACTAAATTATACATTTATTCGTTCATGTAAGATAACTTTTTTAATTTACAAAGCATCTTTATGAAAATTTGCGAAACGAAACAGAAGAAAATGAAGTACGTCTGCTGATTTCTTTTTAGTAGAAAATTTGAAAACTTATCGACAAATACAGTTAACTATAAAACTTTTGCAAAATTTTCAGTCAAACGAAATTGACAGACGTTCTTCATCGTTTTCCGTTGTATTTTCCAAATTTCCAGAAAATTATTTTGTAAAATAAAAATGTTAGCTTACACAAATTTTGATAGGAATTTGGTCACGTGATCTGGTTGATCCATGGCCTTGAGGTGATAATGAATGAGGTTTTCCAAAGGCTTTCTAGCCACGGTCGAACTTTCAGGAATTTCTGTAATATTTATCGACGAATCTCTTATGTTTACAAAAGAGCAATGAATTATACTGAAATATCTGTCAAATTCAGAGAGATTTTTTGCCGTCACTATTACAACTTATGGATTCAGTAAATATAATTTTTAAATCTGCATTTATCAGTAGTTACAGATCATGAATAAATTTTCTAGATATTATTGAAACATTTTATTAGAAAGAGACAATAATGTCTGTAATAGTTTTCAATTTAGAGTGAGGAAAGTGAAAGATATTTACAAGGCGGCTAACATTAAAGATGCAACGGATTAAAGTGTTCGTATAGGCATTATTTCTAACAAGGGCATCAGCATAAAGACGAGTCTTTTTACAGTCGTTAAAATTTAATTATCGTATTCATCTCGATATTTAGTACTTCCTAGAAATTTTTAAAACAAGTTTTGCATCAAACTGAATAATTATAGTATAAATTCCGCGACGAAATTCCTTGATCTATATTGTTTCTTAAATTCATTACTATGTAACTTATTTTATGATTCACATTATTATCAAAGTAATTTATAATATCATTAAATTTGCCTTTGTAACTAGTTATTAATACATCCATACAATATCGTAGTAAAACATGTAGATATTAAATTGAATTAATTTTTACAAGCCATAATTCTGTCTCTTACATTAATTAATGTAATTTATAGGATGTAATTAACGTGACGTATGTTCATTTCTGATGCTCAACTGCAAAAGTCAATATTGTCGCTTTTATGATCTGTATAATTACTGATTGACCTTATTTGTAAGACAAAAGGTACTCAAGTTGCGAAAAAAACTGAAAACATGCTCGCAAAGACAGAAACATATAAACCAGAAATTAAAACCATAAGTCATACGTGATTGAAATTCCGTTGCGTAAACAGCATTGTATTGCATCAGAAAACATTACCGTCATTTATTTTTTAAACAATTCAGAAATTCTGCTTTCACGTTTCTATTTCATGTCAATTATAATTCATTTTACATATATATATTTGAGACAGTCTGCTGAAACAGTAACTCGTTAAAAGTAACAAAGTTACTTTAAAAGTTACGTTACTTATAAATTTCACAGTAACTTCGATACTTTTCGAAAAAAGTAACTGTAACGTAACTTAATTACTATTTTCCCAGTAACTGGTAACTTTTTTTCAGTTAATTTTTCGTTACTTTGTATTTTTTTGCATATCTTTCTTTTGACTGCTTTTTGTAAGTTGTTAAACGTATTTTTTCAATCTTTCCGGATTGAAAAATTAGGTGGGGGGAGAGGGAGATATGAAAAGTAACTTTTAAAGTAACTCAAGTTACTTTCACCAGTAACTGTAACTGTAAGGAGTTATTTTTTTGAAAAAGTAACTGTAACGGTAACGAGTTACTTTTTTTGTAAAGTAACGTAATTATAACGAGTTACTCTTTTTAGAGGAACGTACCCAACACTGATTTGAATCTCATTATAAATTAAAGCATAGCAAAATGTGTTTAAATATTCCTTTATTACACCTTCAAATGTTTGATATTTTGAAGTTATTATGATAATGTTTAATTGATTTGGAACGCAAATTTATTTAATTTATGGAACGTGACATAATAATACGATATAGGTACAAAAGACTCATAATTAAATCGTTGCAAAATGCAAATTTACAGAGTTTTTCAGATAGAGGTCTTTGCTCTCCAAGATTAGCTTTCGCTTTTACGATTTGCGATGAATAAAACATAGACTTGTTTCGTTTGCGAATGACAAAAGTTTTCTTTCTTTGGATGCCTGGCAATAAAACGTAACTGTTGAATAATCGGGAGATCTCTTGTCTCCCATATGAACTACGGAGCGTAGTCATTTTGGTTTTTTATGAATGGGTTTAATTTTATGGGTGTAATATATATGACTCCTGTCAGATCAATTCACGATACATGTCAATTATAAGTAGGTGTGCCGATATGCCAAAATTCACAATACTTCAGATTATATACTGCCCACGCATGTCTAATCTTGAAATATGCTAAAGTGAATGAAAGCGATCACAAACCCCTGAATGCAAATTTTAAATTATCCTTCAAGTGGGTGGGTCCTTTATCTAAATTAAATATTTGTCCTTATGGAATTTTTTCACCATCAGAGCCAAAATTAATACGGAAGTAAAAAGTATGAGAACATTTGGAAAAAATGGTTCTTATATGAATAAAGAGACCGCTGCAAGCATTACGGATATTTTTTGATTATTTATACGATTGATACTTATCTGTACAAATGTTTAAAATGTAGAGGGTGAAAAATGGATATTCAGGATCAATATCTAGATATTCAAGTATCCCAAGTGCGAAATCATAAACGGCCCAACTTTGGCCCAGTAGTGGCAAATATGTTGCCGAGACTTGGCCGCCAGTGCTGCGCCATTACCGAAATGATATCTACGGGCTGCACTTGGCCGCCTTCACTTGCCTGTCACTGACTGCCAGTATTGGCTCGAAATCGGCATATGTTAATGGCCCATTACCGAAATGATATCTAAGGGCTGCACTTGGCCGCCTTCACTTGCCTGTCACTGACTGACAGTATTGGTTCGAAATCGGCATATGTTAATGGCCCATTACCGAAATGATATCTAAGGGCTGCACTTGGCCGCCTTTACTTGACCTTCGTTGGCTGCCAGTATTGGTGCGAAATCGGCATATGTTAATGGCCCATTACCGAAATGATATCTAAGGGCTGCACTTGGCTGCCCTTACTTGACCGTCACTGGCTGCCAGTATTGTCCCAAAGCTACATAAAAATAATGGCCCAAAAATGGGTGGAAAGTTGGTTGTCTTTAAAATATTTTGAGATGTCATTTACGAGAAATGAATCTTAGGTTAGATTTATATTTTTCAAATTATTAAGAAAGTCTCTATAATCAACGCTTTGTTTACCATCAAACTAGCATGAATTATAAAAGATTTTTAATAAAAATTAAAGAAGGACAAAACTTATAAACCAGAATTGACAGATGGCAGACATAGGTTATTTTTATGATTACTGTAAAAGAAAAGGAAAAGTTTTTACACACTCATGAGAGACAGCATCATCGCTAAAAGTATCGTCAGATGTGGATCCAGTGGATGAAATATTTAATATTTTGTCTGGTGGCTCTTCACTTTTGTCACTCCGATCGATTCTTTTTCTTTTATTTAGCTCTCGGGATTTGCATGATTGATAATATTTAGACATATTTTTCATTTAAAAAATGCTTTTTGGGTAAAGTAAACTTTGTGAACTGTTTGTTTACTCGAATTTGAAGACTAGATTTAGTTAACTGTTCTTTACCGAACTTTGATACAAAAATTGTTAGCTCTGGCTCTTCTACGTAAAAGATGGTTTGTTGAAGTAATGATGACTTTTGGCCCAGTATAATAAATTAATAACATGGGTTGCCAAAGTAATGCCGACTTTCAACCCAGTAAAGTGCCATTTTGACTTCAAGTATAGGTTTTCGGAGTAATGCCGACTTTTGGACCTGTAATGGGCCGTTAGTGGGCCGGACACTGGCTTTTTGACTTACAACACGGTTTGCCGGAGTAATCTCGACTTTGTAACCAGTAAAGTGCCATTGCTGGGCCAGGCACTGGCTTTTTGACATACAACACAGTTTGCCGGAGTAATGCCGACTTTCAGTCCAGTCAAGTGCCATTACTGGGCCAAGCTTCGGCGCAAGCATGGGAAATTAGAAAAGTAGTATATCTGCGTCCTTTTTCATCTTCTCTACCATTTCCCAAATTTGGAAAACAAAATTTGATGTATTTTGACTACCAAAAATGTAGAAACTAGACCAAATCGTTCACACGAAATTACTATACTTTTCTTAAGTATCACATGCTTTTAAGACTGTAGCAATTTATTTTCAAGTTATATAATACTTTTCTCATGATGAAATATACATTATAATACTTTTTCAAATAGAAGATAGTACTTTTGTTAAACTTTTTATACCAGAAAGTAGAGTTTGAAAAGTAGTTGGTGCTCTATTCTTTTTTCGCGAGTCAAAAACGGAGAGGCTCGTATTCCTGAAAGGTTGAAAGCATATTTGTATTTTTACCCTTCGTGTTTTGAACAGCGAAGCATATAATTCTCAAAATTACAGGATTTACTGCTAGTCACATTAAAGAAGCTATGGTTGTCGTAAAGAAAGCAGACGTGTAAGCTTCTCGTAAAAGGGATCACGCGTATTACGAATCGCAAAATATGGTGTACCATGTTTTTTCCCTTTTGAATATTTTGGTAAGCGGTTGTTGCGGTGGGGCCCATTAAATAAATGTTCGACTGGATCTTAAAAAGTAACGACTCGTAAATGTCGCTATGTTTGGGAACGAGTTCGTTCAGAAATGGCACAACGCCGTTACATTGTATTTTCAAATGAAACACTTTATCTGCAAAAGGAATTCATAAATCAGAGGCTGTCACGGGTTTTTCGGCTAACGAGAGGACAAGGACAAGTTTGTAAACCAACCGCCAATTACTATCTTATTCGTTTGACACATATTTCTCAGTATTGCGCACAATGGCTTCATCATCATCGGTCTCCTGTAAATCGAGCACTTTCCACCTTAAAATTACAAAGAATTATACTTTACATTATTATGTCAGCATGAAAATTGCTCCATGTAATTTAGTTTAATTATAATCAATTCCACTAGAGTTATGAACTGCTTAATTTTAATTTTTATTAACTCTGTTAATATAAATGTAAGTAACGAACTAGTGAATAAATTACCTATAATAATTTTATCAATACGAGTGATAACAGGAAATAATTCGTTTTATATGCTTTGAAACAGAGGTGAATAATCGTTCGTCAACCTGTTTTCCTCACTCACATCTTGTCTGTTGATAGGAAATGCTCTTGATTGCGATCGAACGATATTAGTCATTAGCGATTATCAGAATTTTACATAATTGGATTCAAGACGAGCCGTAGTAAATTGCGGAAACATCAGGATTTCAAAACGTGGATGTATGACAAATAATATAAAAGATAACTTAGTTTCTAATTGTTTTTAAATGTTTTAACATCTGAATGTGATGATAACGCAGTGCACTTGACAAAATTTGGCATTAAGGGCATGTGATACTTAGAAAAGTAGAAAATTTGATTGGATTTTAAGTTTCTACATGTTTGCGTCCAAAATACATACAATTTTGATTTAAAAATTGAGAAAATGGTAGAGTAAATGAAAAGGGACGTAGATAGACAATTTTTAGTGTGGAAAATAAAAAAAAAAAAATTTTACAAAATCTATGGAATTTTTTTCATATTATAAAAATCAAAAGTAGTCGATCTACGACCCTTTTCATTACCTTTATCATTTCCCAAATTTAAAATAGAAAATTTAATGTAGGGGAGAAGCGGCGAAATTGGCGCACCTAATAGAAAGTGCGAGTTTAAAAAGAAAGTATATGACTAAAAATTATGAAAAAATATTTATTTAATAGCTGGATATCTTTTCTATACTTTCCAATGGATAAAGATTGCATTGAAAATTATTAAAGCAGGTTTTTATTCAGATTTCCGAAGGACTGCACCTGCGTCAATTTACCCGCCATGTCGGGTAAATTGACGCACTAATATTATAATCTTCTCTTGCCACGTATTAGTTATATTTTCATAGATTTAGAATTACATTTCAGTAGCAAAGGTTGATGAAAAGAGGTAGTTATAATTTGAAACTAAATTTGAGATAGTATATCAAGATATGTAAAGTTTTTTATACCTTTATTCACATAAACCAGCCAAAGTTAAAATATATTTTATATTTGTACAATAAAATACTGGCAATTGTGGATATTTAAGTGAATATTCAAATTGAAATCATTTTTATAGAGAATTATTTGAATTTGTAATCAGAAGTATATACAATTATTAACTTTAGAAGACTTATAAATAATAGAAACAATCAATCAAAAATACAAATTTTTTACTTACATTGCTTTCACATCTTAAAATCGAGAAAACTTTCAAAACACTGTCAGACTGCAAATTAATTATTAAAAATCGCTTTTAAAATGCCTTAATACCTCAAACTTAAAAAAAATTTAACCACTGATTGTTCAAATGAATATAATCTTACAAAGTCGTTACATCAGTTTTGCGAACCACATTACCTCCCATGTCACAAAAAATCTTAAGAAAAAGATTAGCAGAAAAGTCCAGCAGCATTCAAATGTATATATCTATATATTAATAATTGTGTACTTACTATCTTCTTTATATTTTCAATCATAAACATCCGAGCACTTGACTTCAGTCACCGGTTTCCAGAAACACAACACGTGTGCCAACTTCGCCTCTGATTTGAATCTCGTATGCGCCAATTTTGCCGCAAGTGTATCGTTCATTAATTAAATACTTTTTACGTAAAATGCTTATTTTTTCATATAAATATTCTATCCTAATCGTAAGATTAAATATCAAAGATTATAAAATCGTTGCATTAATCTAATTCACCTTGAATTACTATTATTTAACGATTTAACTCAATGGCTTCGAACATAACCATTATGCCAAAAAACGATTAATCGCAATAAAACTGTATTAAGCAATTAGATTTTTATAATGTTTTCTATCAAATACATATCATACAAGAATGCACACGATAGAACTATTTTTATTTTTTGTTATGTTATCATTTTCTGAAAAATAGGGTGCGCCAATTTAGACGACGCGCCAATTTCGCCGCTTCTCCCCTATTTGGATGTAAAGATGTAGAAAATTAACCAAAATGTTTACATGAATTATTCAATCCAAAAATTGTTGAAAACAAGCCAAAATTGTCTATCAATACCAACAATAAAAAATCTATAATTTTTATTGGATTAAAACTTTCCATGGCTCATTTTATTCAAAATAAATTTTTTTTATACAATCTTCTTTAAAAAACTTGATAAAAAAAATATCCTAAATGAAAAAAAGCTGAGGAAATGCTCACTTTGAGTAACTTTTCCCCGATTATCTGTCCAATTTTTCATCAAACTGTTATTTACATTTAAAAAATATTATTTCGAAAATAGCTTTGTCAAAGTTGTTTTTTTCATAAATAAAATATGAGTAGATTTTAAAAGTCATTAAGGGCCATCTAACACTTATTTATACGAAGAAAATATTGTTTTGCTTCTTTACATGACTTTTCACTTTCGTAGTTGATTCAAGGATATGGCATAGGTACATAAGAATGTTATTTTTACATATTTTTTCATGCTTACATTATTCTTTGATTTATAGTGCGACAAAATTATAAAGGGGATTCGCTAGAATTTTTTTTTTTTATTATAATAGTATTTTACCATTCTATAAAAAAAAATTCTCATTGAATTTTACTTGTGGAACTTAAATGCAGTATTAGATAAATGTGCATGTCATTTTGAATTGTCCAATGACACGACAACTTTCTGCTAAAATTATCGAGTAAAAGATTTTAATCAACCACGTGATTGGACCTTTGTTGAATGACATTTTATGTGATTATTGATAGTGCTTCATCTATCTTTTTCAAATTAATCAATTTTTCCCCAAAACAGATAGTTTAATAATGTTAAAAATTGTCTAAATAATGCAAAGAAAAGATTTTGATAGCAATTAAATTAAATCCAATTAAATAAGTAAGGAGGAGTTGGGCACAATGGAACTTAAGCTTGAAAATTTACTTCTAAATGTGATTCGATTTGCTAAGAAATTATAATTGTACAATTAGCGTCTCTAAGTAATTTTTCAATAAAAAAATAATTGAAGTTTAAGGTAGTTCACCCACAAAAATTAGACCTCGGGCAAAAATATATAATTTTTCTTTCATGAATAACAATATTATTATTGAAGGACTAATTAGAAAGAGAAAAGATTATTTTCCATGAAAAAAATTTACAACACACAAAAATAATTTTATTAATAGATTTTATTTTTGCTCCAACTTTTTTTATTATTGATGTTTATCAAATTTAAGAAAATGATATGATTCTAATAAATCACGGATTATTTTTTCAGGAAAAAGATTCTCTACAATTTAACCGTTTCCGATTTTTGGAAATAAAATTATAAAATGAATAATTTTCACCAAATTCAGCAATTTGTTAAAAGAATTTTGTTTTGGAAAATTGGTTTTTAATCGTTTCAGCTATTAAAGAATTTATTTCAAAAAATTGGAAACGGTTAAATTGTAGAGAATCTTTTTCCTGAATAAATGATCTGTGATTCGTTAAAATCACATCATTTTTTAAACTTTGGTATGAAGCGATAAGAAAAAAAGTTCGAGTTAAAATAAAATTTGTTAAATGTATTATTTATTCATGTTTCAAATTTTTTTTCTTTGAAAATAATCTCTTTTCTTTTAAATTACCCCTTCAATAATAATATTGGTATTTTTGAAAGAAAAATGATCTATTTCTGTCTTTCCAACCAAATGAATGGATCTTTAACCGAAAATCAAATGAATTATCAGCTACAGAAAATTAAAAAAGTTGAATTTTAAGAAATTTATAACAGTAAATTTAATTTCAATGTTGTTTAGTCTCGCGAAAATAGGATAGTTTTCGCATATTATTACGTATTGTTTACTTTTTTAAACTGATTTTCGTAAGAAAATTATTAATTATCAAGTACATGAATGATTATCCATAAAATAGAGTAGCTTTTTGTGCCCAACTTTACTCTAAAGTTTTCTGATAATTCGAAACTAAATTTATATCATTTATAATTAGACAGAGAACATTATTTTTCAGAAATAACCAAACTTTTTGGAAACGCATGATAAATTCTGAAACAATGTACTTTTTTCTAATAATTCACATTTATTAGGATTTCTATTATAGAATACAATAAATTACCGATAAAAATTCCCATCTAAATGCTAAAATAAATTGAATTATTAGAAAAAAGTACGTAGCTTCCGAATTTATCATGCGTTTCCAAATAGTTTGGTATTTTATGACAAATATTCTTTTCCGTCTAAAAACTGTATACGTTCTTTTTGGGATAATTCCACGAATTGATAATTCCAGGAAAATTTTTTGTCCTCCCTCCAGTTTAGATTTATAGTTGTCACATCACGTTCCAAGCATCTATAATCGACCAGAAACGGAACTTTATTTCTTTTGAAGCTGAAATAAGAAGCATTCATGTAATGAGGATCGTATATAAAAAGATAGACTCCTTTATAATCAAACATCAACATCGAAAGAAGAGACGCGCGTAAATGAAAAATTAAACGTTCCCTGAATCATACTTAGTGGTGTCTACTATGCCGCATAATTTGACAACAATGGGTCCATTATACACATTACACTCAACATAGACTTATGTGTGCGTATGTAAATGTTTTAAAGAGCCTGGTACATATTCACGTAAAAATATGCAAAAGATTCACCAGGTGAATACCAAATAGTGCACCTTTGTGCTGCAGCTCGACACGCCTTAATATTCAAAGCTTAGAAGGCGGGCCGTTGAAAATGAAAGCCTCAGCGAGTGAAGGATAAAAGCGGTAGAAAAAGAATAAAAGAGAGGAAAGGGGGATAAGAACGAGATTTATGATTAACGAAGTTCGGCGCCAACATTGGAAAATCCATCGATGAAGGGACGCTTGATTTATGCATCTTTCGAAACGATAATTATTTATCAGGCGAGAAATTCAAGGTGAACCTTCCGCATTGCATATTAAACAAATCAGGCAAGCTAGAATAAATTTTAGGTAAAAAGTTACACCTTCGTTAGGCTTAATTAAAACTTTAAATAGAAAAATGTAGAAAAAAGAAAATATTATATTACTTTAACTCAATTGCAAGGTGCACGGGTATAGAAATTATACACACGTGTAAAACGAACATAAAATCCAGTTCTGGAAGAATATCAAGTTGAAAGCAAATCGTATGTAGATATTTTGCAATTGAAATATTAACAAAAAGTTTGTAAGTGTTCACTCGAGTGGATAAGCGAGGGACTGAAATACATACTTCCATCAAATTGCTTATCGTAACATTCTGGTAATGTGGATAGTATAAAAAGTGCAGACAACAATAAAAGCAAACTTGATGTACGATACGAAGTGGTTGCGTAGTATTACATGAACCGGAAGTGTTCACTATCTTGGGTTCGCTGCCCTTTCCCGTGTGTTGATAAAAAAAGCGATTCTCATTGCAAATGCACCTTCCCTTCCTCATTCTACCCTTTTCCTTCTTCATGGTGACCCTTTTCTACAGTTCTTCTTTCTTTCCCTTTATTTTCTTTTTGTCTTGAATAAAATAGACTGCGATTTGTAATTACATTCTAAGAGCTAGCTCATTAATACCTAATTAGTGGCAGTCTCGCTTAAACAAGTTGCGCTTACATTAACTCACACTTCTTGCTCTAGAGCGACTCGCTTCCGCTAAATTTTGATAAAAGAAAAAGTTCTTCACTACCCAAATTAATTCATCGTGTTTTACATTTTATGACTTGTAAATCCTGACTATAAAATTCGTTTTTTTAGTTATTTTATTTTATTTATATTTAGTATATTTTAATATTTTAAAATAATATACGTTATTAAAGAAAACTTCCATTACAACTAATGTAAGTTTAATACAAAAATTTTTGACAGTGTATCTGAAAATCACCTTTTGAATTTTTCAAACACCAATGGTCTATTTTATCACGTTTTCCTTCAATTTTACATAAGTGGGGGTTCAAGCAATGTTTGGTAAGATATATTGATTATTAATTGTTTGCCATTTTTAATTTTGAGCTCGGATTCGCAATCAGCGACCCCAACAACTCCCGATTAACAAATTTCAAGTCCATTGAAGACGAGAAAAAAAGTTTTTCTAATCAGTTTTAAATTTTCTCCATAAAAAATAATGTTTTTCTACTTAGGGTTAAAACAATGCACTTTTTGACCCGCTAGTAGAAAAAAATTATTTTTTATGGAGGAAATTTAAAACTTACGAAAAATAATATTATACTTTGAATAATATTTTTTGTAATAGAATTTTTCTTAGTATCGTTTCTTAGCAATTTCTACAAAATTATTAGATTTTCATGAATTATGTCTTGTTTTTTCGGAGAAAATATTCTCTACAACTCCACTGTTTCCAATTTTAAAAGTAAAGCTTTCCATTATAAGAATTTTTTAAAAAGAAGCATTTTTTATACCTATATTTGGAATTTGTTCTCTTTATTTTCGAAATTGGAAACAGTATAGAGTAGTACAGAATATTTTCCCTGAAAAATAAGCCACGATCTATGAAAACCAAATAATTTCTTAAAAATTGGTGAAAAGCAATAGTTACGAAAAACTTTATTACAAAAAAAATTATTATAATTATTATTATGATTAGAACTTGTATATTTTCGTAGGTTTTAAAATTGTCAAAACAACAAAATTTGCGAAAAATGCTCACTAATGAAATAGTTGGCAAAAAAAGTAATTTCAAGACAGTATTCAAATTTATGTCACTACTAATTTTTTTCTTCCCTTATTTTTTATTAGGTTTTTATAATTGTTGATTTTAAGGCTTGCATAATTGTTTTGTTTAAAATTTGATCGTTTTGGTAATTTGAGAATTCGAGTTCATTCGGATTACTTGAAATTTTTAATAATAGTAATTTCCTTCCCTGTGATTGAAAGGAATTTAAATAAGTATTATATAATTTTGTTTAGTACATCACAATATTTTTTTTTCGGAGATCGTATTTACGATGAAACTATTTCTCGAAAACCGATTCATATCAATAAACTTTTTAATCTTCCCATGTACACCTTGATGACTAACGCTTGAATCTTTTAAGAATGTCGATTAATTGCTTAAAATACTTTAAATTCAAAAACAAATACGTAAAGCTTATACATATTTATTAAAAATTTTCAGACGGCGATTTGGATTACTTTCCAAGTCTTTCTTAATCATTCTCGAAGCAGTTAGTCAAAAATTCCGAATATTTGCAAAATTGGCAAATAATTATTCATCATAACTAGGTTGACAACTTCGGCAGATTTAAAATATTGCAACTTAAAACCAAGCAAATAAAACTAGTCGCCAAAAAGAAATTGCGAATTATTTACTATCATTCTTTTCATGAAACCATGAGATCTTTCGGAGATAAGCCAATTTTTGTTCGAAAAACAATGAATTTACCAAATTTCGCGTACATTTTGCTGAATAAAAAAAGCTCTTTCGTCTACTTCTTGGATAAACTAGCATCTAGACGGCATTTTGAGAAGTTGATACTTTCGTAAATGCCGATTTAGGATTTTACAGAAAATTCCAGATATTTTTTGGAAAAATTATATATGAGGTGAGAATTTAAATGAAGGTTTCGCATGTTAAGATAGTTGATCCACGAAAATTAGACCTCTGGTAAAAATAGATAATTTTGCTTTCAAGAATAGCAATATTATTATTGAAGGGCTATTTTGGAAGAGAAAAGATTAATTTCCATGAAAAAAATTTCAAATACAGAAAAATAATTTTATTCATAAATTTTATTTTTGCCCCAACTTTTTTCATATCGCTTCTTACCGAATTTGAAAAAATTATGCGATTTTAATAAATTACAAATCACTTTTTCAAGAAAAAAGATTCCCTACAACTTAACCATTTTCAATTTTTGAAAATGAATAAATTATTATCCAATTCTGCAATTTTTTTATAAAAATTTCGTTTTGAAAAATGTTTTTATAATGGTTTCAGCCATTAAAGAATTTATTTTTAAAAATCTTTTCTCTGAAAAAATGATTCATGATTTCTTAGAATCGCATAATTTTTTAAAATTTGGTAAGAAGCAATAAGAAAAAAAGTTGGTGCAAATAGAAAATTTATTAATAAAATTATTTTTCTGTGTTGTAAATTTTTTTCATGGAAAATAATATTTTCTCTTTCAAATTAGCCCTTCAATAATAATATTGTTATTCTTGAAAGCAAAATTATATATTTTTGCCTAAGGTCTAATTTTTGTCGGTGAACTACCTTAAACTTCAATTATTTTTTGATTGAAAATTTATTTAGAGACGCTAATTGGACAATTATAATTTCTTAGCAAATCGCATCACATTTAGAAGTAAATTTTCAAGCTTAAGTTCCATTGTGCCCAACTCCTCCCTACTTATTTAATTGGATTTAATTTAATTGCTATCAAAATCTTTTCTTTGCATTATTTAGACAATTTTTAACATTATTAAACTATCTGTTTTGGGGGAAAAATTGATTAATTTGAAAAAGATAGATGAAGCACTATCAATAATCACATAAAATGTCATTCAACAAAGGCCCAATCACGTGGTTGATTAAATTCTTTTACTCGATAATTTCAGCAGAAAATTATCTATTTTGCCTGAGGTATAATTTTCGTGGATCAAAGCTATATTTTCGAAAAATGCCGACTTTTACTCATCATTACGTAAAATTTTTTGGATTATTCAAATATATAAACGAAACTTCACGTCATGTCACTGAGTGAAATTGGTAAAAAAACTAATAATTAAAATGCAGAAAATACTGCCTTTACAGTATATAAGTATATATAATAATAGAGTAATTTTCGTAAAATTTTCTTGCAACTAGATTTAATTTTTCACTCGACCTTGAATTCTCTGAAACGCCCTGAATCTTAAGGTAATAATATCTCGTCACAAATATTTATTGAGTTGCCCGATCCACTTTCCTTGGTTCTTTAGACACAAATTACCGTGAATGAGGTGATTCCACGCGCCATTCAAGTCGCGATTGGCATAATCCTCGCTCTTATAATACGAACTATACAGTTACCTGGGACAGTTTAATGGCCCATCAGACTGGTCAGTTATTCGAAACCACTGTTCAAGAGCTATCGAATAAATCGAGACTTGAGTTCGCGTCTTATTATGTTATTACTCATTTATCTAG
The DNA here is from genome assembly GCA_030998225.1 of Diplolepis rosae. Taxonomy (NCBI): domain Eukaryota; kingdom Metazoa; phylum Arthropoda; class Insecta; order Hymenoptera; family Diplolepididae; genus Diplolepis; species Diplolepis rosae. The sequence goes on from JAPYXD010000677.1 coordinate 325,350, forward strand.
GACAAGCTTCGCAAACCATATGCTGCCATTCTTTGATAAAATCGCTTCTTCGCTGATCTAAGCGTCTTAACATGTGTTATAGGAAAACGGTAACTATAAAAAAGTGCCCATTAAACACTCATTATAATCTTATGTAAGTTCATTAAAGTCCTAATTTGCATTTAGAACCTGTTAACGGGAGCATTTGATCATTTAGAGGACGTATCGCCTATTTTTTCTTAAAGTGATTTAAAATATCAATTTAGTGTAGAGATTTTAATTAACTCGTTTTATTACCTCCTAAACACTGATAAGAGAATAAAGGGAATGATTAATCTCCAGATAGTAGATTATGCTTTCGTTTCAATAATATCAGATTCGATGAAATATTGCTTGTTATTGGGAAAAAAAGAATATTATATACAAAAAGGCTGAATTTTATGAAATACAGGTATCACAAAAGTTTGAAAGCACAATTTAAGGTAAAGTAGGAGATTTTTGTGACAAAAAACGGGGGGAATAAATTTTAATAAATGCAAGGTTTTTATAATAAAACTCAAATTGTATTAGAAAATAAAGTTACTGAAACATAAACTTTCTTGACGCTTGAGAAGAAGGATGAAAAAAAATCTTAATAGGATATTTTTTTTATTTTTTTTGATACGATTAATTCAATATTAACGTTATATTTCCTTTTTTCTATTGTTTAAGTGCCTGCATTTTTTGTAATAACGTTGCTATTTTTTTAGCATACACTGATGGTAATTTCTGTAAGAATATTTCAAGACAAGCAACGAAACTTTATACAGTTAGAATTTCGTAAAATTAAGATAAATTTTTAAAAATTTAGTTACATTATAGCAAATTTTAGAGGAATTTTTTTAATTTTCTGTTACAAATTATTGAATATTTTGATAGTTGTATCTGAAAATCCTGAAACATGAACAAAAATAATACTAATAGCTTCGCATATAAGGAGAATGTAAAAATTTTACGTTCCAGGTAATTGAAACTTTATACAGTTATGTCTAATTAAAAATTCTTTTACAGTTTCGTGATTTGAAAAAAAATTGCAATTAATCTCTAGCAAATTTAAAATATGTTTGAGATACGTTACTGGATCTTTATACAGTTAAAATTTAGTAAAATCAAGATAAATTCAAGAAAATTCAGTTACATTTTAGCAAATTTAAGAGAATATTTTTTAATTTTCGGTTACAAATTACCGAATATTTCGATACTTATATCTGAAAATTCTGAAACATGAATATGAGAAAATTTACGTTCCAGGTAACTGAAACTTTATACAGTTACATCTAATTAAAAATTATTTTAGAGTTTCGATGTTAAGAAAAAAATGTAGGAGAATTCAGTACAGTTTTGTAATTTGAAGGAGAATTTCGGAAATTTCAGTCAATCTTTAGTAAATTACAGATACGTTTTCTTGAAAATATTGTAAACTTCATATAATTTTCATCATTTTACACTATTTCTCACAAAAATAATTGGTGATAATCGGCTACTACGCAAGTATAGATTTGGAGAAAAATATGGACAAAAATGGGTAAATAAGGGATAAAGTGGGATCCCTGCAAATAGAATGCTTACATAAAGAGACAGATTAGGTACTTTCAAATGGGTGATTATAGTGAAAAATGTTTTTAAATTGTACAATATTAAAATAAAGTATTAGGAACCTCAAAGACTTTTGATATCAGATTTAAAGAAATAATTTACTGTGCCAGTTTCGCGTAGGTGTAGTCATTAATTATTTTGAATTACAGCTTAAGGCCATGAATTAATCTGACCACGTGACTAAATTATACATTTATTCATCCATGTAAGGTAACTTTTATAATTTTCAAAATATCTTTCTGAAAATTGGGACAAGGTTACAAAAGTCAATAAAGCACGTTTTTTAACTTTTTTTTAGTAAAAATTTTGAAAAAATTTGAAAACTTATCGACAATTATAGTTAACTAAAATTTGTTGCAAAATTTTCACTCAAACGAAGTTGACAGACGTTTTCTATCGTGTTTCGTAGTATTTTCCAAATTTTCAGAAAGATATTTTGTAAAATAAAAATGTTATCTTACACGAACTTTTACACAAAATTGGTCATGTGATCTGGTTGATCCATGGCCTTAAGAAATTCTCTGAATCTAGCAATAAACCTAAACCGCAAGGCAACTTATCACATGACGTCAGAACTTTATTACTTTTTTTAATGCATTTCCCAGCATAAAAGTAGTAAAAAATAACTGTTCGTATACGCTCTGTTCGTCTTATCTCTTCCTCTTTGATGGATATCGACAGCTTTCGTGTATTTAGTTCCACCAACTTAGAAATATTAGTTTCTTTCCTCAACTTGAATGTCGACAGATACTGGAGCAAAGTTTTTCACTGTTTTTCTTTATAGTACTTATTGTTGATATTTTAGTGCTTCCGTGTGAAATAGAAAAGAACATTTATTCTGTAAAGTTGCTTGGACTTGAAACCAGCAATACTATGGTATTTTGGAAAAAATTTATTTATAATAACTTCCAGGGCATAAATCACTTAAAAAGATAGTTCTTACCAATTTTCAAATCTGAGAAATAGTCTTACCACGAATATCTCAAATTTTATTAATTTCGTATTGGAAAATACGCTCCTGAGTCGCAAACAATAAATTTAGTTGTAAGCAATGAAGTTCCAAGATATCGTCATTATAAATGACCAAATTAGTAAACATTTCAAAATATTATAAATTGAAATATTTAAAATTTCATAAGCAATTTCATTCAAAATAGAATTATAATGATCTGAAGAAATTAGAAGTTTATGATGTTCAATTTTGCAATAGATTTCTGACTCCCCTTGAAATTTATGTTTTAATGTTAAACTTGAATTGTCGAAGGGTCAGAAGAAACTAAGTTTCGAAGTCTTCATAACAATCAAGCTATCAGAGTTTCAAAGTCTTTGAAGCAATAGAAGTTATAATTTACAAGTTAAAAGTGTAAACTCATTATTTTTGTGGTTTACAGTGCATCAGTGGAATTATTTAATTAGTTTTAATTTCCGTACACTTAAGATTTATCGAGATATCGTAATAAGAATATTTATCCTGACATCAATTTCAAAAATGCTTTTTTGTGTGATTTTCAATATGTTTTACTTGCATTTTAAAATTTGAATGTTGAAACTTCGAATCTTCCTTTCTTATAAGCGTTGAATTATTTTCTACAAAAATCCTTAATTCGACCACCGAAGAATAATTTCATAGAGTCTGTTGATTTGCACAAAAAACGAAACAACAATGATGAAATTATTATTGGAATAAATAAATAATATAGGTTCAGCAAATTGAATGATGTTAATTGTATTAAATAAGTAATTCCAGTAATCGTTTAGAAAAATTATTATTTGGACTCTATTATCTCAATTAGATAATTCATAATTATTTTAAAAACTCTATTCGATTTACACTGTTAGAAATATCTGTATTAATCTTCTATTAAATGTAATAGAAGATTTTTTCAGTAGCGTATATTATATTACACATGTGTAGGGGAGAAGCGGCGAAATTGGCGCGTCGTCTAAATTGGCGCACCCTATTTTTGCAGAAAATGATAACATAACAAAAAATAAAAATAGTTCTATCGTGTGCATTCTTGTATGATATGTATTTGGTAGAAAACATTATAAAAATCTAATTGCTTAATACAGTTTTATTGCGATTAATCGTTTTTTGGCATAATGGTTATGTTCGAAGCCATTGAGTTAAATCGTTAAATAATAGTAATTCAAGGTGAATTAGATTAATGCAACGATTTTATAATCTTTGATATTTAATCTTACGATTAGGATAGAATATTTATATGAAAAAATAAGCATTTTACGTAAAAAGTATTTAATTAATGAACGATACACTTGCGGCAAAATTGGCGCATACGAGATTCAAATCAGAGGCAAAGTTGGCACACGTGTTGTGTTTCTGGAAACCGGTGACTGAAGTCAAGTGCTCGGATGTTTATGATTGAAAATATAAAGAAGATAGTAAGTACACAATTATTAATATATAGGTATATACATTTGAATGTTGCTGGACTTTTCTGCTAATCTTTTTTTTACGATTTTTTGTGACATGGGAGGTAATGTGGTTCGAAAAACTGATGTAACGACTTTGTAAGGTTATATTCATTTGAACAATCAGTGGTTAAATTTTTTTTTAAGTTTGAGGTATTAAGGCATTTTAAAAGCGATTTTTAATAATTAATTTGCAGTCTGACAGTGTTTTGAAAGTTTTCTCGATTTTAAGATGTGAAAGCAATGTAAGTAAAAAATTTGTATTTTTGATTGATTGTTTCTATTATTTATAAGTCTTCTAAAGTTAATAATTGTATATACTTCTGATTACAAATTCAAATAATTCTCTATAAAAATGATTTCAATTTGAATATTCACTTAAATATCCACAATTGCCAGTATTTTATTGTACAAATATAAAATATATTTTAACTTTGGCTGGTTTATGTGAATAAAGGTATAAAAAACTTCACATATCTTGATATACTATCTCAAATTTAGTTTCAAATTATAACTAACTCTTTTCATCAACCTTGGCTACTGAAATGTAATTCTAAATCTATGAAAATATAACTAATACGTGGCAAGAGAAGATTATAATATTAGTGCGTCAATTTACCCGACATGGCGGGTAAATTGACGCAGGTGCAGTCCTTCGGAAATCTGAATAAAAACCTGCTTTAATAATTTTCAATGCAATCTTTATCCATTGGAAAGTATAGAAAAGATATCCAGCTATTAAATAAATATTTTTTCATAATTTTTAGTCATATACTTTCTTTTTAAACTCGCACTTTCTATTAGGTGCGCCAATTTCGCCGCTTCTCCCCTATATATTTTAATAATGTTTGTTGATTTAATATATTTTGATTGAATAGTTATTGAATTTAATATTTAAAGAATTTGAAAATCTTTCTTTGGGAAAAAAGACGCTTTTGACTGCGCTGGGATTCGAGCCCAGGTCTTTCGATTGCCGGTCGACTGCTCATGAATGTTTATTAATTTTTCATAACATAGTTTGTTTCTCATGTAAAATAACCGACATATTCACGGAAAAAAATAATTCAGTAAACTTTATTGAATTGTTTAAAAGTCGGGGACCCAGGCATTTACAGAACAGAATTTTGGAAAATTTACAGAATTTTTCAGAATAAAATACGGAACATTTCGGAAAAATTATTGAAAGTTCCACATTTTATTCAGAAAAGTTCTGTAAAATTTCCAGAACTCTGTTCCGTACTTTACTATTTTGTCCTGGTAACATGACTATAGCAAATTTTTCTCCGTACTTCAAACCTCCGTAACCTCCGATCTTGGTATAAAATGATTAATAGCCTCGGTAGAAATATTTATGAGAAGTAAAAACAGTAATTTGACAAACCTGGGAAATGCGAGTCGGAGGTCAGCTCTGAGTTTATTCAGAAGTTCACTCACAGAAGTAAATTGTCTGAGAGTCATCTCCCCACTTCCGGAAGCATAACCGGAACTGGAGCTCGTGGTGGAGGGCAAAGTGCCCTGAGAATCCTGAGTGGATCCCAGAGGACGTCTCCCCCACCTCCTCAGTGCTATGGCATAGTCTTCAGCATTGTATGTTGGAGGCCGTAAACGTTCCTATAACAAATCAAATTAATTTATTTAGATATAATGCATTCATACATTTTTCATAATTTTAATTCGATTATTTAAGCAAATTCAAAAGACCGATACTTTCAAAACTGCAGTGGCTGATTAAATTATCATGATCACTGCTATACATCATTCTAATGATAGTTCGTTAAATTGAAAATTCGAAAAATTCTGAAACTGACAAAATTTTCAAGTTACAAAAGTAATAGAAAACTGTATGAAATTTTCAATACATTTGAGTACATGTATCTTAAAATTGTGAAAAATAGACTGAAATTTCCAACATTTTTTTAAAATTACAAAACTTATTCGAATTTTTGGTCACATGCAACTATATGAAGCTTTAGTTACCCAGAAAGTAAAATTTGTTCGTTGCAAGTTTCAAAATTTTCAGATACAAGTGTCCGAATATTCAGTAATTTAATTTGAATTCCGTAGTTTTAAAATTACTAAAAAGTAACTGAATTTTCTTAAATTTATACCTTGATTTTACGTTACTGTAAGTGTATTAAACTGCATTTCGTGTTTCGGAAAATTCCGGCAAAAATTTCTAAGGGTCTACGCGTGAAAACCAATTCCTGTAAATATTGTAAGTGATCACAATAATTTGATTAACGACCGTATATTTATTTTCAAATAAATCTATATTCGTTCATGTCACATTAATTTCCATATAAGAAGGCAAGGGAAGTATTTTATTTTAGACCATGTAAGAATAATAAAGTTATGCAAATTAGATACATGCGATAATCGTAGTAAAGAGAATAGAAGTAAAGTGAGAAACTATACGCTTTCTTAATTTTCGAGAAAATCGATATCGATCTCTTCAGCGTAACAGAGAAATCAATTCTCGATTGTTCAAGTAGAAAATGCGAAAATAACTATAATTTACGCGAATTATGATCAGAAGGGTCATGAAATTAGTTGCACTATGAATATTTCTTAGTTGAAGTCGATATATAATTTGCCCTAGTCTTATAGTTTGTTCACGAACATAAATGAGCGGCTTTATCAATTTTGTATATCAAATGATCTATAATAACGTCGATTATCGTCAAATCAGCCACTCATGTAGGAGCAAAAGTTGCACTACTAATAATAAAACTACTCCATTTTTATCTAATTACGCAGTCAACTTTACGCATTCCTCTTTTTCTCACACAAATCAAAGAAAACACTTTTATTTGATCATGAAATTATATTTTTGTCTTTTTGAAAATATTAAATATGAATATAATATAATAATTTTTAATATTTTTTTTATAAATTTAAAGAATTTGAAATCTTTCTGTGAAAAAAGAGACGCTTTCGACTGTGCCGGGATTCGAGCCCCGGTCTTTCGATCGCCGGTTGACTGCTCTAACCAAATGAGCTACACTTGCGTTCGACATCTCCTTCTCCACGGGAAGACCTGTTTATATCGCTGTTTATATACGGATGAAATAATTTTGCAAGCCTTTTTTGTTCTAAGTTTAGACTTTTTCAGAATCTTGGGAAAAATTAGTATAATTTTTTGGAACATTTTTTTACATTTCACGTAAATTTACCTTTAGAATGAGTCGAAGAATATTTAAAAACATCAGTTATTTCAAAAGTTATTCATAATTTAAGAAAAGTTTGAACTTTGGACATTTCTCACAATTTCTTCCTCAAACATTGACAAAAACAGTTCATCTTGAGGTCGTTTTATGCATAATTTTAGTCTTTCATTTTATTTTCAGGGGAAAGTTTTAATATGTGAATTGTCAATATTAGGAGATTTCATGCGACTAACAAAAACAAAGTGATTATAATAATTTGGCAACCCACTGTATAAATCTATATTAAGGTAGATCGTTCACGAAAATTAGACCTCAGGCAAAAATAGATAATTTTGCTTTCAAGAATAGCAGTATTATTATTGAAGGGCTAATTTGAAAAAGAAAAGATTATTTTTCATGAAAAAAATTTGAAACACAAAAAAATAATTTTATTAATAAATTTTATTTTTGCCCAAACTTATTTTCTTATCGCTTCGAGCAAAATTTTTAAAAATCATGCGATTCTAATAAATCACGGTTCATTTTTTTAGGAAAAAGATTCTCTACAACTTGACCGTTTCCAATTTTTGAAAGTGAATTCTTTAATAGCTGAAATGATAAAACAATGTTTTAAAACAAAATTTTTATAAACAAATTGCTGTATTTGATAATAATTAATTCAATTTCAAAGATAAGAAACGGTCATGTTGTAGAGAATCTTTTTCCGAAAAAAATGAACCGCGATTTATTAGAACCGCATCATTTTTAAAAATTTGGCTCGAAGCGATAATATTATAATATTGCTATTCTTTAAAGCAAAATTATCTATTTTTGCCTGAGGTCTAATTTTCGTGAACGAACTACCTTAACTGTATATAAATTTGATTATTCCAACTAAATTTTTGTCGCATAAACTACATTTTTTTCCGAGTATAATACCTTGAATCCAAGATTATGAAACTATTTTGTCAAATACATAGAACTTATTCTTTCTCTCTAGGTCAAACGCATCAGTGAACAACTTTGTGCACTTTTTATCTTTTATATAAAATATGTATATATTATAAATATATTTTTATAAAATTGTAGCTGATTTGATATTCGTTTTTCATAAATAGCAGAGTAGAGTCGATTTCTCCTAATGTACACTTTAAAGGATACGGTTTATTTTCCCATAAATATGGAACGTGTAACGCATCTTCTAAAATGAAACGAATACATATTACGGATGCATTAGAATCTAGAAACTAGATTAATAATAATTTATTAAATCTCGAGATCGAATCTTGCCTATTTTTAAAGTAAAATAAACTCTGGAGCAAGACTTGACTTGAGGTATATATATAATTTAACGATCACTGTCACACATCACAGAATTTTCAGTTCATCTATTCGACAGCTATAGATTGATAAATTGATACATGCCTGATAAAAGTGATTCGTCTTTCATCAAATTATCATGTGGCAAATACATGTTGATAATCCAAAGCATAACAAATTGGTAAACACTTTCACGTGTGTCAAAGTAAAAATGATCCTCTCTAATTACTGTGTTTACTGGTTCGAAGATTTTGAGCAGAATAATAATGATATGTACATATAAAACGTATTTTTCTTCATCATTATTTTTATTTGCATGCATTACTTTCCTAGTATCAATCGCGTCAGTCGACGACAATAATTATAAAATCGTTAGATTTCTCCATTAGTAATAGGAATAACAAAAGTGTTCTACTTTTGAACGGATCCCATATTCCAAGGAATTCTCAAGAAAGTGTAAACACGTGAAACTTTTTTTGCCTACAGTTATTCTAATGCTGGGTAAGGAATATCTGCTTCTTGTGGACAAAACTTATAGAAAGCTGTTTTAATTAACATTATTTTTCATTAAATTGGATTCATATGTTTGAAATGTACTATATCTTCTTAATGACCGTGAACAATGATATGTAAAATTACACGGACAAAGGAAGTTTGCAAGATAGTCTGCGATCGACACGGTAAACGGGCTTAATTATTCTTTGGCTTAACGGACTTGTTCTCTGACCCTGACCGTTTCTGATCAATAAGTACATGACTTCCGTTGATATGCTTTTTCTCTTAGATGTCGTCAACGCAAAGTGATATCATTTCCACGGCAGTTTAAGGATCAAATGAAAGGCGATAGAGTCCAGAGATGGTAATCCTACACGCAGAAAAGAGATTCGTGAAATTTACAGGAAGTTCGGTACTTACTTTTACGACTTGATTTTTTAGTAGATTTTACGAAAATTTTAGTTAAATCCATTAATTTTCTGTAGGTGTCACTTAGCTCCTAGGAATATAAAATGCGAAAGATCCGAGTTTAGTAGATTTTACTGGAAGGTAGGTAAATGTAAAGAAAATATGTTGATTTAAGTGAACTTCTTGTAAAATGTACTCGAAAGTCAAGTTTTAAAAATAAGTGCTTAACTTTTTGTAAATTTAATTAATCTTTTTTTGTTTAAGGTAGTTCGTTCACGAAAATTAGACATCAGGCAAAAATAGATAATTTTGATTTCAAGAATAGCAAGATTATTATTAAAGGGCTAATTTGGAAGGGAAAAGATTAATTTCCATGAAAACAATTCGAAATACAGAACAATAATTTTATTAATTAATTTTATTTTTGACCCAACTTTTTTTCTTATCGCTACGAGCCAAATTTTTAAAAATGATGCGATTCTAATAAATCACGTTTTTTTTTTTAGGAAAAAGATTCTCTACAACTTGACCGTTTCCTATTTTTGAAATTGAATTAATTATTATCAAATACAGCAATTTGTTTATAAAAATTTTCTTTTGGAAAATTGTTTTTTCATAATTTCAGCCATTAAAGAATTCATTTTCACAAATTTGAAACGGTCAAGTTGTAGAGAATCTTTTTCCTAAAAAAATAAACCGTGATTTATCAAAATCGCATAATTTTTTAAAATTTGATAAGAAGCGACATGAAAAAAGTTGGGGCAAAAATAAAATTTATGAATAAAATTATTTTTCTGTATTTCAAATTTTTTTCATGGAAATTAATCTTTTCTCTTCCAAAATAGACCTTCAATAATAATATTGCTATTCTTGAAAGCAGAATTATCTATTTTTGCCTGACGTATAATTTTCATGAACGAACTTCATTAAGTGCACATACAAGCACAGAAGTAATTTTTGCAAATTGTGCAGCGAAGGATTTTCAAAAATATCCGCGCGGTAACCTTTTTCTGTGCAAGGAGCCATGCTCAAATTACGTATTGCGTTTTTCAGAAATTTAAAACCTTCCCTCCCATCTATGTAAGGCTTTTTCTATCGTAAATGCATGCAACTTTAATGTAAGCCTAAAATTTTTCTGAAGGCCCCACCCCCCAAAAAGCCTTATGTAATTTTTGCATGGTCCCTAATATTAATAACATTGAAAATTTTAAAAACTATTTTTTCAAAAGATTAAAGAATTTGAATATCAATTTCTAATAAAGCTTAAAAACCTCTTCAAATTATTCTTATGACATTTTGAATTTAACTAAAATTAATAAAGTTAGTTCCATTTTCCAATCAGACTTTTCAAGAAATGATAAAACTTTGAAATGCGCAATTTTTTACTTACAAATATCTACAAATTTTCATTTACACATTTTTTCATCAAATGTATATTTTTCCTTTTAATTAGAAAAATATCACTGAGAATAAAAAAATCCACTTTCAGTTAAACTATTCGAGATACAAAAAAAACCCAGAATGTGAAATCGTTTACTTAAAATAAGTCTAAAAATTTCCATCTACACATTTTCAATTGTGAATATCGAGCGCAGAGTGCGAATTTCGCGATGAAAGTGCATTTCTCAAAGTCGAAGTAACTTTAAGAAAAGTAAATCTACGTAAACAATATTCTAAAATTTACCTGACATATTAATAAATTTCCGAAGGGAGTCGGGCAGATTTTTTTTCACAGATAATACAGGTCTGCAAGGTTTTGTTAGTGACTAGCTATGGGTCGTTTCCGGAGTAATTTTTGATGTAGAATCAGAATCCGGAATCAGAATCAGCCTATCACGTCAGGATTTTGAGATATTTGAGGTCATGAGCTCGAAAAATGGGGGTTTTCACTACATTTGAGGTGACGTACAGGGCGCAAGAAATTTTTTTGGTTTTTTTCTCAAATGTCATCATTTAGCACTACTCTTTCCCTTGAAAATGAGCTTTTAAACAGTCACGAGCGATTTGTTTTCGCAAAGATACGGCCATATCATGTTTTGACATTTATACGAACAACCTTATGAGCATTCACATTGACTCTTTGGTGGATACCATTCTGCATTCGAAAATTTATCTTGAAAATTTGTGCTTGCGGGTTGTAATGGTCTGTGAATAAGAATTCACAGTCAGAAAATTGACATTTACATTTCTATGATGGCGGATTAAAATGGTGGATCGAAATTTACGAAATTAAATTAAATGTCAATTTTCTGATTGTAAATTCTTATTCACAGACCATCAAAACCCGCAAGCACAAATTTTCAAGATAAATTTTCAAATGCAGAATGATATGCATTAAAGAGTCAATGTGAATGCTCATAAGGTTGTTCGGATAAATGTCAAAACTTGATATGGCCGTATCTTTGTGAAAAAAATCGCTCTTGACTGTTTAACAGCTCATTTTGAAGGGAAAGGGTAGTGCTAAATGATGACATTTGAGAAAAAACCAAAAAAATTTCTTGCGCCCCGTACATAACCTCAAAAGTAGCGAAAAACCCCATTTTTCGAGCACATAACCTCAAATATCTCAAAATCCTGACGTGATAGACTGATCCTGATTTCGGATTCGAATTCTACGTCAAAAATTACCCCGGAAATGATCTTTCGTTTTCCAACAACAAATACAAACCCATTATTTGCAGACCTGTGTAATTAGTTATCAGTTCTATCGAGTTTTTATTAAAATACGAAACGTGTTTATTTTGAATGTAGAAATCTCATTTGTTACCTTTTCTATCTGCAGTCCTCTCGGTTTGACGACAAGTAACTCTTCTTCAACATTTGGTGCCATGTCCGACTCGCTGTAACAAAATAAGAAAGAAAATTAAATCTCATAGTACTGTAAGGTGGTTAATAAAAATGCGTATACTTTTCACTGGACAATCGTAAAAGCTCCATAAAGCAGTCTCGTCCTATTGGACACAAATAAGGGACTCAAATGGTAGTCTTTCGCGTCTTGTAATGAAGCCGGGGATTCCCCTTCGTAGAATTCTCAAACGGTACATCCTTCATTTCTTCGTTCCGCTATGAGGAAGCAAAAACGAGACGTTTACAAGTTATACAATGCGGCATTGTATGAAATAGAATTCACTGGATTGAATTGTGTCGATCTTATCAAAATTGGAATTAGGAATAGAATTTTACAGATAGGGAGGACATATTTCCAAATTATCATAAAGTCAAAACTGACGTATTGCGGAAGAGTGTGTGCTCATGTTCTCAGTTAATAGATATCATGGGGAACCCTGTATGCAATAATCCCATAGTAAATTTGAGAATGAATAGTCCCGTAAAGAATAAAGGCGTTTCAGTCGATTTATCGGCTTTACAGATCAAACTTCTTATATATGTGCCTTATCAGAACAGGGCATAAAGTTTTCAACGACTGACGCGAAAAACTTACTTTCCTACTTGCGGGTCATAAACAAATCCGTTTTTTGTCCCTCCAGTATGAAAAAATAGCGTGCAACATGGGAAAAACATTTATTTAACTCGTGTGATTGTTATCTTTTCTTTGCTCGAACATCAAACTTTACACTCACAAAATAAACTTTTTTTCCTTAGTTGCACTGTTAAAAATTTCTACCGTGATTTCCCCAAACACATGACTGGAGTTTTATTTAGTTAGAGTTTCGTCAAATTAAGATAGAATTTTAGAAAATTCAGTTACTTTTAGTAAATTTAAGAAACAATTTCTTAATTTTCAATTAAAAAGTGTTGAATATTCTGATACTTGTACCTGGAAATTTTGAAACTGGTAACAAGAATAATTATACATTTTGGGTAACTGAAGTTTTATGCAATTACATGTAACTGAAAATTTTGTTACAGTTTCATAATTTCATGATAATTTTATAAAAATTCTGTTCGAGTTTGGTAGTTTTAAGATACATTTTATGGAAATTCAGTTGAGTTTCATAATATTAAGAAAAATTCCAGAAAATTCAGTACAATTTTCGTAATTTAATAAAAAAAAAAAACATCGCAAATATCGTCAAATTTTACGTTACTTTCGTAACATAAAAATTTTGTAAATTTCCGAACACTTCTAACAGTGTGCAAAATATGCTATTTTTCTACAAGTAATTCAGTAATTTTCTGTACTATATTCGAAGCAATGAATCAGAAATTTGAAAAAATTAACGCCACACGCAAAAAAATATTCCATTTAGTTTCAGTAAAATCTACGAAATCCGAGTTTAGTACACTGAGAAATTTTTTTTGGAAAAATCCCTATAGATTATAGAAATTTTGAGTTATGAGTAAGAATAGGATATCTTTCTATCCTCACGTTTAATTCTGCAATTTTTCTATAAATCTTTCCTATGGCTATGTGAAAACTTATCACAATTTGCTTCATAACCTTAAATTTCTATAATCTATAGGAGTTTCTCCAAAAAAATTTTCTTACTTCAGATTTTACTGGAAGATAGATAAATGTAAAGAAAATATGATGATTTAAGTGAACTTCTTGTAAAATTTACTGAAAAGTCAAGTTGTAAAAATAAGTACCGAACTTCCTGTAAATATCACGAATCTTTTTTCTGCGTGTCTAAAAAAGAATAACGCGTGGATTTAAAAACCAGTGTTTAACTAAAAGCTTCCTTATGGCTTATATTGTCAGGAGGAATCCTCAAGTATGTAATAATCGCAACGTACAGTTTCTCATTTTTATTTTAAGAAATTTGCTCGTTGCATACATAAAACTTTTTATTTTCTCTCGCAAGTGCCATTGGCATTTAAAGTATTTTATTAACCGTTAAGCTCTTTCCATAGAATTACAATTATACAAGAAATGACCGGATAATTATATTTTCCCAGCTGTAATCCATTTCTGCATAAAAACAATGAATTGAAGTAATTTAATCAACAAACTCGAAGTCATGTGAATTGCATGTCAATACTGTTACACATTATTTTTCCATATTGCGAGACTCCCTTTGAATAAGCTAAAGAATGAAAAAATACACATAATGCTTCGACATTTTTTTTTTGCAGAAAGAAGGTGTCGATGGCCGAGCAGAGGATTCCCGTTTGAATTAAAAGTAGGCATGCATTTGGAAACGTCATTCTGTGCAGAGCACCGGTATACGCGTGAATCTAAACACGCTTATTTATGTTTGTGGTCGTGTACATAAAGTGGACATAAGGCAGATTGTAGAAGGTAGCCGAGTGGGTAACTAAACTCGAGGACAGGAGAGGCATTGACCCGCGCGCGTATAGGTAACTAGAAGTTTTACGCTACGCACAAACACGTAAGTGTTTTACGCACACCGAGATACGCACGTTCCACCTGTGAATGGATAAATGTAATGCTTGGATGGGACGCCGTGATGCGATACATGGTACCTATGCTACTTTAGGCAGAAAAATGGATATTCAACTATTTGACAAGCATCTTATGTATTCAGTTCTAATATCTGAAGGTTCAGCTTTACTATTCTAAATATTGAAATAGATTCATATGAATATCTTAGATTTCAGAGCTGAATATTTAGATATTAAAACCGAAATATGCAAGATGCTTATCACATACACTGTTAGAAATTTCTAACGTAATTTCCCAAAAGACGTGCACTGTTAAACATTTCTGTATTAAATTTCCATTACATGTAATGAAAGTTTTTTTCAGTGACGTATATTAAATTTAAAATACTTTCATCCCAGAAAATACAAACTTTTATTTGAATTTTAATACATATGTATATATGTATATATTAATAATGCTTGTTAATTTTAATATTTTTTGATTGAAAAGTTATTAAATTTAATATGAATGCATATTAATTTTTTATAATATACAAATCTATTAATTTTAATTCACCACTTGTATATTATAGTCTATTAAAATAAATAAGATTTTTAACAGTGTGACTGGAGTTTTATTCAGTTACAGTTTCATAAAGTTAAGATAGAATTTCAGAAAATTTAGTTGCCTTTTAGTAAATTTAGGAAACAATTTTTTAATTTTAAGTTAGAAAGTGTTGAATATTCTGATACTTGTATCTGGAAATTCTGAAACTTTTAACAGGAATAATTTTACGTTTTGGGTAACTGGAGTTTTATGCAGTTTGAAAATAGTGTTTCAGTTTCGTAATTTTATGATAAATTTTATAAAAATTCTATTATAATTTGGTAGTTTTAAGATACATTTTATGAAAATTCATTTAAGTTTCATAATATTAAGAAAAAATTCAGAAAACTAAATTTTCCGCATTCCTAAAATACCTTTACTCGAAAACATCGTCAAATTTTACGTTACCTTTGTAACATAAAAATTTTGTAAATTTCCGAACATTTCTAACAGTGTAGTTTAATATCTAGATATTGATCCTGAATATATTAGTGCATTGTGCAACTAGGGAAAAAAAAATTTATTTTGCGAGTGTGAAGTTTGATGCCCGAGCAAAGCGAGGGTAACAACCACACGAGTAAAATAAATGTTTTTCCCGTGTTGCACACGATTTTTTTTCTACTATAGAGTCAGAAAGTGGATTTGTTTGCCCCGCACGGGGCAATAAAGTCCACTTTATGGCCCGCTAGTAGAAAAATATTTTTCCGTGTTCTTACATGATTTTGTAAGGATTCAGTATATTATAAGGAACAGATAATGTAGTTGCGACTTCCGCTGTTTAAAAGAAACTATTTTTTTTTGTTTAATTCAGATGGATTCTGAGCTTATTAGAGCAAAAACGTTGTTTATATTGAAATTGAGTATTGAAATATGTTGATGATAAATCTAATATTGTTTGCATGAGTATAATAATAAGATAATAAAATTAATTCATGACCTTAAGCAGTCAAAAGTCACTTTTTGCTTCTTTCTTTGATTTCCCTCCTTTTCACTTTTCTTGTTTTTATTCTCCTTTCTAGCTTTTAGATAGTTTATTCAACACACATAAAACTTTATTCATTAAGAATAATTATTGATATTTACTAATTTTTGGAAGAAAAAATTTGAAACCAAACATGAAAAAATTTGTTACACAAAAATGTATACACGAAATATCCAGATTCTGACTTGTTTCAATAAAACTGCTCTAAATAAGAAAATGCGTGAAATTATTAAACAAAAACTATTAAACCCATTGCTTGAAGGTGAATTTATATAACCCGATCAAAAACAATTTAATATTTTCTGTAACTTTGCAAACATCTGATAATTAAAGTGATTCATAACTCACAGAATGAACTTCTTTTCCAGAAATAAAACATTTTAACCAGAGTTTCTTTCAAGCTGATAAGAGATATGAATCTTTATCTTCAAAATTACTCTCTGGGATCATTCTAAATGATAAAAATGATGATTCATCATCGCAGAGAGTACAGCTTTTTCCAAATCATGAATGGTCCCTACAAAATACAAAAAGTGGTTGATTTTTGAGGAATTTCTGACGTTTTAATGCCGAAAAGTATTGAATCTGTATAAACAAAGTGAATTGTATCCACAAAAAGTATTGCCTGATGCGTGAATTGGATAAACATACTTAAACATTGTACATTACGCCTTCGGCTTTTCTTTAATAATAACTACCTAAAGGTTGAAAATAATTTTGTGCACTCTTACAAATTACTTAAAATTTATGCACTTTTTTGCAAACATAACACAATTGTCGATAAATATTACAGAAATGCCTATTAAATTTACAAATCAAGGAATTTACTTCAAAATCTTAATTCAATAATCGGAACTCCTGTATTATTTATCGTAAAATATGTTATGCTTACAAAAAAGCGGTGAATTTTACAAATATTTGTGAAGACTGGTGATTAAACACACGGCCCGATCAGCGCCAGGTCAGGCCCGACCAGTCCCGAATTTATCCCGATCAGATTTCGGGCAGACAGATCTGGTCCCGGTGGGGCCATGTGTTTCACCCCTAATTTGGGATTTCTGATCTGGGCCCGGCCAGGGCCATAGTGAAATTTCTGCATCGGAATTATCAACTACAGTAAATGAAAAGTGAGGTTGAATCTCAAGATATTTTTATCAGTGCACAATACTCGTTGAATACTTCAATTAAATTAGTTGATTATTTCTCTAACAGTCTAAACTTCCTGAAATAATTAATATGATATAAAAATCGAAATAATTTATTATATGCTTGAAATGATTGAACGACTGAGATATTTATACTGGTTAAATGAAAAGCAATGGATATACACTTTGGAATTGAAAAGTAGTGAAATCCTACTATTTTAACTCCATTCTGACTATAATAGTCTATCGACTCTGTTATTTTAACAGTGCAGGCTGACCAATACGTCTCTTATCTACTGAGGGTATCTCGACTACTTTTACCCTCGCTAACAGATCTTTACAACCTATAACTGCTTATTGACCTACTCTTTTTATTACTCAAACGAGTATATTATCATTTAACAAGAATTTATCGCATAAAAAAAGAAACATACGCGAATAAACTGTATATCAATATATGTTTTATTTTATAATGATAATACTAAAAAATATTAGGAATTTAGGGAAAATCGAAGTGCAATGGTAATTATTCCTAGCGGAGTGGGAATTTTTCGCAGTCAAAATACTAAAGATTCGAAAAATGATTTGAAACTTTAGTATAGGTTATAGTAAAGTTTGATACAATCTATAGTAAATTATAATATAATTCATCTGAAGTGTAGCATTTCGCTGCGGAGAATTCTCACTATGACACGTTTTTCCCAAAATTGAAACGTAGTTTAGCAAAATTTGTAAACTTGGATTTCTATCTGTATGATTTTCCAGCATAATTTCAATAATTCTTGTTACCCATAACGAAAAAGCTATTTAATTATGTTCTGAGAATTTTTCCTCGAGCTATAATAAGTAGCTGAATAAAAATGCAATTATAAAGTAATTTTGTTGCCAGTTCGAGTTCTTGTTACTGTCATCGTTGTTTCACAAAGTGTGGGACCCACAGCAGGTGTGTCGTCGCTGGAGATGATGTTCTTGCATAGCTACCCAGCAACTATGTAAGAAATACCCATGGCTGTACGAGATCAAGTGCTAATTGAAATTTTTGAAAAACCAGTTTCATTCCCTATATATAGTCTTTGCAGAAAACCTTTTAACTTAAGATCCAGACACTGTCTCCTATTCTAGAAAGTGCTCTGTTAAAAATTACAAAATGCATGGAAGAAATATTTAATTAAAACCTTCTTCAGGTATATACACATTTTAAAACAGTTATTATTAAAGCAACATATAATAATTATTGCTAATTGTATATTATTTACTGTTAATTAATTCAAGAAAAGTAACATTTATATCTAGCATCTTGTATGGAGATGATCACATAAAGGGGCTATAAAGTTACACAGAAAGTCGTAATATGGAGTCAACAGTGCATCAAACGAAACACGTTTAACATTCGTGGACCGGAAAACAATATAATAAAGAACAGCACGTAGGCTACAATTTTATGGAAGAAACGTTGTCAGCATTTTAAAAGTGCAGCCGTTAAAAGTCGTTTGCGATGCATAGAAGCGATATGTAGTTTGCACGGAAAGAATAAGACTATTATCGTAACCAGCGGCATACATATGCATATTAGTATATATAAACGTGCAAAGTTTATGGAATTTTGCCAGACTGGTATGCAAAGACGGTAATTTCTGAGGGGGTATGCCCAACCTTACGTTCCTGGCTTGGTATAAAGTCTGTAATTTACCTTGAACTAACGCTTTTCTTTACAGTGTTAATATAATAGATGACGTAAAAATACACTGCTTAAAAACACTGTTAGAAATGTTCGAAAATTCACAAAATTTTTATGTTACAAAGGTAACGTAAAATTTGACGATAATTATGATGTTTTTAGTAAAGATGTCTTAAAATTGCGGAAAATTTACTGAATTTTCTGACATTTATCTTAGTATTATGAAACTCAACTGAATTTCCATAAAATACACCTCAAAACTACCAAACTGTAATAGAATTTTTATAAAATTATCATAAAATCACGAAACGACAAAGTTTTCAGTAAAATGTAAATGCATAAAACTTCAGTTACCCAAAATGTAAAATTATTCTTGCTACCAGTTTCAGAATTTCTAGATACAAGTATCAGAATATTCAAAACTTTTCAATTGAAAATTATGAAATTGTTTCTTAAATTTACAAAAAGTAAGTGAATTTTCTGAAATTATATCTTAATTTTACGAAACTCTTACTGAATAAAACTCCAGTCACGTGTTTCGGGAAATTACGGTAGAATAGTGTATTTTACTAAATATCACCATTAAAAATATTTGGAAATTTACAAAATATTTTGGTCAGAAAGGTAACGTAAAATTTAACGATATTTATGATGTTTTTGAGTAAAGGTATCTTAAAATTTCGAAAAATGTACTGAATTTTCGGAAATTTGTTTAAACCTCTGACACCAAACATATGAGGTGACGTAAAACTCTGAGGGAAACCCTCCATAGGTTGGTTTTTGTGCAATGCAAATAGCTTGATTTCTTAAGTGCGGTGTTGCCACATTTTGATGTAACACGTTCAGTGAATATTTGCATACATTTGGCAACACTGCAGATGTTCTAAAATGCAGGGGGAATCCTCTAGGGCTCGCTATCCGTGTAATAATTTTTAAGGTGGGTATCGGAGGGTTAATATTATGAAACTCGAAAAAAACGGTCGAAAAAATTTTTTTTGTTAAAACTTCTGCCATTTTGGAAGATTTGGATATTTTCCAAAAAACTTGTGTCCTAACTTGTGTGGTTTTTTGCAAACCATCGTTGAAAATAGGCTCGAAATTTTGGCGCGAAGGTAGACGACCTCCTTAAAACTACCAAACTGTAACAGAATTTTTATAAAATTATCATAAAATTACGAAACTGTAAAAAAATTTTCAGTAACATGTAACTGCATAAAACTTTATTTACTCAAAACGTAAAATTATTCCTGTTACCAGTTTCAGAATTTTCAGATACAAGTGTCAGAATAATCAACACTTTTTTACTTACAATTAAGAAATTTTTTCTTAAATTTACAAAAAAGTAACTAAATTTTCTGAAATTCTATCTTAATTTTACGAAACTCTGACTGAATAAAACTCCAGCCATCTGTTTCGGGAAATTACGGTAG
This sequence comes from Diplolepis rosae, assembly GCA_030998225.1. Taxonomy (NCBI): domain Eukaryota; kingdom Metazoa; phylum Arthropoda; class Insecta; order Hymenoptera; family Diplolepididae; genus Diplolepis; species Diplolepis rosae. Next base: position 345,894 of record JAPYXD010000677.1, read on the forward strand.
GAATTTCTAACAATGCGCCTGAAACACAAATTTCTTGCTTTTAGCAAGGAAGAAAAAGGAAAGGAAAATTTTTTGAAAGTTAAAGAAAGTAATCAAGATTAAAGACATGCAATACCGCAAACATAATGCTGATATTAATGTCTGTAATAAACACTTCGAAACCGAGATATATGTATAATTATTCTGAATGATTCTAAACGCTCATTAGATGAATTTCCTATGAAAGATGCTTTATGTGACAAATCTTTAAGCGAATTTATGTCAAACAAATATATAGTTGTTGGAGATGTACAGTAAGCCTTTATTATTGCCAAGTTGAAATATCTCCAATAAGTTATTTCACTGTTTTAAATAATGATCTTGGTAATTGTCATTGGTTCCAGAAATTCAGAACTTCTCAGTGGAAGACGCTTTTACATCGATAAACAGTTAGACGTTAAGGATTTGAGAAAATACCGTTGAGTTTAATGTCGCTACAAACACGTGATAAGCAGGTTTTCTGTCTAAATTATCCGTTAAATTTACAGAAATTTCATGCAACCGCAGGTAGTTTATTTAAATAGGATTTGTTAAATCAAATCAAGTTTTTGTTACGTTAAGGTAGTTTCACGAAAAATTATGCCTCCGGCAAAAATACATAATTTTGCTTTCAAAAACAGCAATATTATTATTGAAGGGAACATTTCAAAGGAAAAATATTATTTTCTATAAAAAACACTTGAAAGATGGACAAATAATGTATTTTACAAATTTTATTTTCATATTGTTTTTACCAAATTTATAACAATTGTGCGATTCTGATAAAGCATAGATCATTTTTCAGGAAAAAGATTCTCTATAACTTGAACGTTTACAATTTTTGAAAATGAATAAATTATTATCAAATTCAGCAATTTGTTTATAAAAATTTTGTTTTGTATAATTGTTTTTTAATAGTTTCAGCTATTAAAGAATTTATTTTAAAAAATTGTAAACGGTCAAGTTGTAGATAATCTTTTCCCTGAAAAAATGATCCATGATTTATTAGAATCGCACAATTTTTAAAAATTTGGTAAACAGCGATATGAAAAAAAGTTCAGTTGAAAATAAAATTTGTAAAATACATTATTTGTCTATGTTTTGAATGTTTTTTATAGAATATAATCTTTTCTCTTTTAAATCATCCTTTCAATAATAACATTGCTATTCTTGAAAGCAAAATTATCTATTTTCGCCTGAGGCCTAATTTTTCGTGACTGAATTACCTTAACCAAATTTTGTTCAACGAATCCAAAGTTTATTTTGTTTCAAGTGTGAGATATTAAATTTGATGTAATATATTATATAATTAAATACCCAAATAGGTATTGCACTGCTTTATTATGTTTATTTCTATACATATTTCGTTATCAGGTCGAGTTCTTCCCGATCGAATTCACAGTGCTTAATCTAGAAAAGAAACTCGATCCGTTCTAGAAGTTCTTGGTACTTAATTCAATTCTTCGTCCTCTACCTTTGAAAGAAACGGGTTTGCTTGCAAAGTACGTTTCAAATGAAATCCCCCATATGTATATGTTTACATCTGACCTGAGCGAAAAGCGCGGAGGTAATGTCGAATCATTAGTATCGGAATCTAAAGATTAGAGTTGCCCCACTAGTAAGCGAAATTGCCATCTTATTCTCGCAGGTCTTTTATGGAGTTGAATGCTCCCTAAGATGCAGGAAGTCACCCGATAAGTATACGAATCAAGAATCGTTCCCTAAGGCAACCTGGAATGGTCTTACTTCACAGGTTGGGTTGGATCTAGATCGATCTATCCTTCGCTCTTTTCAAGTGCACCGGCCGTCAGAAGGAAATGCATGATCATGGAAAATCTCTTTTTTAAGAAATATTGATGCCTCATTTAATATTATGTTACAAAAAATTAATTACAAAAATGAAAAATTTAACTAGCAATTTGTTCATCTGAATAAAAGGTACACGTTGAAAAAAAAATCAGTGGCATGTACTGAGCTCATAAATTGAAACAGTGACAGCATAGAATTTTTGTAAATTGAAGGCCATGGATCAATATGACCACGTGACGAAATTATACATTTATTTGCCCGTGTAAGATTATTTTTTTAATTTATATAGTATCTTTCTGAAAATTTGGGAAACGTAACAGACGTTCTTTATCGTTTTTTATTGTGTTTTCCAAATTTCCAAAAAGACATTTTGTAAAATAAAAAAGTTATCTTTCATTCTTTCATTTTAAAATTATGTAACTGTTTTCTGTTCAAGTTGTAGAATTTTCAGATACAAGTATTTGAGTTTCAAGCAATTTTTTAGTGAGAATTAAAAAATGTTTTTTTAAATTGACTCACAAGTATAATAAATGAATTTTCTTAAATTTATCTTTATTTTATGAAATTTTTACTGTATAAAGCTTCAGTTACATGTTACGGAAAATTCCGACAGCTAACAATTATTATTTCTTCGTAACAAAAGACAATAAAACACGTTTGTTAATTTCTTTTTACTAAAAATTTTGAAAAAAATTCGAAAACTTATCGACAATTACAGTTAACTGTAGAATTTTTTGCAAAATTTTCACTCAAACGAAGTTGACAGACGTTCCTTATTGTTTTTTGTTGTATTTTCCAAATTTACAAGAAGACATTTGGTCACGTGATCTGCCTGATCCATGGCCTTAACAGTGATTTCAGTAGAATTCACCGCGTTTTTGTAAATAAGAAATCTGTCGAAAAGAATTACAAAAATGCTTGTATAATCTGTTAAATTCACAGAAATTTTATGCTCTCACTATTTTAATTTATGGGCTAAGTGAATGCAACAGATTTTTTTGTTCCAATAATGTGAATTTTTATATAATACTTGCACGATATTTCAGAATTTTCTTCAGAAAATTCCTAAGAAAAGCGTGATTTTACGTCAACTATTTTAAGAGTGTACTATTAAAAGATGGAATTTTATTGAAGAACCTTTCAGAAAGAAAACTTTAAACTTTATCCGTACACTTGAAAAAAGAGTTGGTTGATTCAAACCGAAAATTTTGTTACTGTATGAACAAAATGTTTAATTAATCCAACATAATTTTTTGGTTTCAAATGTTTAAGTTAATTCTGGCAAACATGTGTATGATGTTCTCAAATAATTTTGGTGAATCAAGCAAAACAAATTTATTTTGTGACTTAAACTACAAAATTTTGTATCAGCAAAATATTTTATAAAGTTAACAAAATTGATTATAAAAAGCTTTAGTTGACACGAGTAATCGCTCATTGTTAGATAAACAATTTATTTCATTCAACCAATATATTTGTTTAAATTAGCCAATCGCAGACGACAGACCAATTTTGTTAAACCAAATAAAATTTGTTCCTGGGTATAACTCAAAAAATAATTGAAAAGCGAATCGAGGACAAACTACCAGGATCTAAAACCTGAGGAAATATGTAACACTATATTGATTATACCCTGCGAGATCCACGCAGTTGATGGTTTGCTACCGTGGCAAAGGGAATAATAAAAAAGTAAATGGCACCAGCAGCGCCGTTGTAGGGTAATAAATGTGAGGTGTAATCTCTGGATCATCCCATTGGATCGCACACGCGAGTCAATTCATCTTATTTGCTCAGACTCGCTTCAACAAAAAACAACCCAGATTGTTCAAATATTGTTTTGCACGAAGAAACCCAAGTTTACAATTTTTACTAAACTTAATTTTAATTTAGGGAAAATCGTGCCATAGTGAGAAGTTTACGCAGCGAAATACTGAACTTTAAATGAACTATGTTATAATTTACTATAAGTTGTACCAAAATTTACTATAACCTATACTAAAGTTTCAAATCATTTTTCGAATCTTTAGTATTTTGATTGCGAAAAATGTCCATTTTGCTAGGAATAATTACCATTGTACCTCGATTTTCCCTAGATTCCTAATATTTTGTACAATTATTATAATAAAATAAAACATATATTTCATTTTATAATAATAATTCTATCATAATAATTACCATTGTGTGTAATAATAATGTAATATTCTAATCATTACCATTGTACCACGATTTTCTCTAGATTCGAGGTACAATGGTAATTATTTCTACCATGCTGGATATTTTTTGCAGTCAAAATTCTAAAGATTCGAAAAATTATTTGAAACTATAGTACAGATATAGTAAAATTTGATACAATCTATAGTAAATTATAATACAGTTCATCTGAATTCTGGTATTTGGATGCAAAAAATTCTCATTATGGCACCTTTTTCCCTAAATTGAAACGTAGTTTAGTAAAAATTCTAAACTTGGGTTTCTCCGTGTATTGCTTCTTCAGACTCAAGAGATAAAACATAAATATACACGTCCCTTCATAAAAAATCTCTGAAGACAAACTTTCGATCTTTCACATAAAAATTACCTCATAGATTTTGTAGATTTAACTAATCATTCTCCAGAATAGAAATCAATCATCAGAATTGTTTCAATGAAAGCTTAAGTAATTATTATGACAGTCATCGTATGTCTGATGATGTTTTGTATTTCATTATGCCTTGTATCTTATTGCGTGATGCATATTTTATCGCATTGTATTAAATTGTATGCGTTAAAGATAAGATCTCGTTTCAATGACGCCATATTGGTCTGGCCGCCTCCAACGTTTAATTCAACAAAATGCATTTCGAAAATACAGTTTTTATTCTTTTATAGGCAATAGAAATGTAGAAAAGTAAGTCTTTTGATCCTATAAGAAAACAGGATGTTAATATTTGCGAAATAGGATCAGCTTGTTCTATGTTATTTTGCAACATTCTCTTTGTTGTATAATGAGGTAGCATTTCCTGATGAGTAGATGACTAAATAGAATAAATAAATGACCACTCAAGAAATATCTATTACAAGATAATAAACTTGAGTTCCAGAATCAGAAAGAATCTTCTTTTCTCCATTTTTCCAAGCTCTAAAGTTATACAAAGTGGCCTCGAGTTGGTTGTAAATTAGGAATTATGTAGTATAAGAAAGTTTGGCATACAATGACATTTTTTCAGTCGGTAAAACAGTTTATATACGATACACTACAGTTTTTACACATTATATATTTCTATTCTGCAACCCGTAAAATGTCATTTAAAATAAATCGACAACTATTACGAAGAAGTATGTCAGGAGAATAATGACAGGAGCCAGTCACTTTTTCGTGAAAATTACAGAAAATGACAAGCCTATAATTTTTAACTTGTCATTTTCGCGTAAAAGTGACACGCTCTTGTCGTTATTTTCCTGACATACTTTTTTCGTAAGGAAAGAGCTTAAAAGTTTGAATGTAATCATTATAAAAATAATCATAGTAAGATGCAACGAGCGGAGTTATATTTTCACTTTAAAAGCTAATCTTGACGACTCTCTTTGATTCTAAATAACTTCTCTAGGGACCTTTCGTTCAATTAATATTATTGATTCTACTTATCAGAAAACTACTGTACGATTTGAAGATGAATATTTCGTTTTTTGTATAATATAACGGTGTTTATAACTTGACATGCGTTCGAGAGGAATCCACTTGTTAGTAGATGGTTTAGATTTCTCTTCTCGGTGAAGTGCCAAGCATCAAGTCAAATTGCAAGCTTTTTCATCTGTTTTTGCTGATACACCTGTAGGTGTTTGTCGTGCCAACTAAGCGCACGTGTGCGTTTAAGATGGATACAGTTATATGCGCTTCACTTGAGATGGAACTCGAGAGGACCCGGTTTATATAACTAGAGATTCATAACGGAACAGAATTGTACAATGAGCATCCGAGTCACGTGTACTGATGCTCACTAGCAATGGATGCAGTAATTCTGTTTTGTCACTGTACATGTCTTCTCGAAGGTCATCGACTGTCAGATAAAACGTAACTGCCCACGGAGAATAATAGATAATCCCCGATTGTATCTAGATATTACAATTTAATGTATTTGAAAGTAATCTATGTGACAGACATTTAAATATTCAAAATTCAATATTATACCATTTATACATGAAGAAAGTAACGAATATGTTGACTGTATTTAGAACTTCAAATGTTTATTATTGATAAGATAACAAGAGGTCGGAAAAAAAATAATTTAAAAATATAGAAGCATCTGACTGGAGTTTTATTCAGTTACAGTTTCGTAAAATGAAAATAGGATTTAAGAAAATTTAGCTACTTTTTAGTAAATTTAAAAAACAATTTCTTTATTTTAGGTTACAAAGAGTTGAATATTTTGATACTTGTATCTTGAAATTCTGAAACTTGTAACAGGAATAATGTAACGTTTTGGGTAACTGATGTTTTATGCACATATGTAACTGAAAATTTTGTTACATTTTCGTAATTTCTAAATAAATTTCATAAAAATTCTGTTACAGTTTGCTAGTTTCAAGATACATTTTATGGAAATTCAGTTGAATTTCATAATATTAAGACAAATTTCTGAAAATTCAGATACTTTTTAGTAAATTTAAGAAAGAATTTCTTAATTTTCAGTTACAAAGTGTTGAATATTGTGATACTTGTTTCTGAAAATTCTGAAACTTGTAACAGGAATTATGTAACGTTTTGGGTAACTGATGTTTTATGCACATATGTAACTGAAAATTTTGTTACATTTTCGTAATTTCTAAATAAATTTCATAAAAATTCTGTTACAGTTTGCTAGTTTCAAAATACATTTTATGGAAATTCAGTTGAATTTCATAATATTAAGACAAATTTCTGAAAATTCAGATACTTTTTAGTAAATTTAAGAAAGAATTTTTTAATTTTCAGTTACAAAGTGTTGAATATTCTGATACTTGTATCTGAAAATTCTGAAACTTGTAACAGGAATAATGTAACGTTTTGGGTAACTGATGTTTTATTCAGTTACATGTGCACTGCTGTGCAAAAGTCGCCGGGCACTTGTTTTTAACAATTCACATAAAAGCTTCCATAGAATATATAGAATTATATATATATATATATAGAATTTTTTCCTTAGAATAACATGAAAGGTCACAAAATTTTGCATTTAATGATCCCAAAACGAAGTATTTTAGTCAATTATTAACGAAGATATTGCGAAAAAGTCAAAATTTTGAAGTTTTCTTGAATTTTATTCAACTCTTGAAACAATGAACATTTTTGAACTTTTTTCAGCTTATTATAAAGGTAAATTTACGTAATCTATTAGCATTGTATCGAAAATATTTTGATAGACTTTCTCTTGATACTGTTAAAGTTAAAATTTCGGAAAATGAAGTTGTGAGAATACAAAGGATTCTCATACTTGGGAAATGGATTTTAAAAATCATAAAAATTTATAATATAAAAAAAATATTGATATAAATATATACAATATGAAACATCATTAAAAAGTACAATGGAATTATTTTTTTAATTTCATTCATAAATAATTTCACAGATTTGAAGTTTTACAACTTTTTCGTTCTGAGCTCAGATTTTGGCTGCATTCAAGAAATATTGATTACAATTTACTTGTTTCATTACTCATATTCTTCGTGAATCTCATTCTGAAATGAGTCAAGAGAAGTTAAAGAATATTCATTATTGGGAATGGTTAAAAACAAGTGCCCGGCGACTTTTGCACAGCATTGTAACTGAAAATTTTGTTCCAGTTTCACATTTTATGAAAACTCAGTTGAATTGCATAATATTAAGAAAATTTTTAGAAAATTCAGTACATAAAAATTTTTTAAATTTTCAAACATTTCTAACATTGTATGTACATATATTGCATATATCTTATATTAAATAAAAATGTAATAAGATCTTTTTCCATATATTTCTAATAAGAGCCAAATACTGCGGTTGATTATCTGAGATAATAGGAAACGAATATTAAATGTTACTGTCCGGTAATATCTTGCATATTGAAATTTTTCAGACATTATGTAGTAATATCTAGATACTGCAAATATGACTATTCACATTTTTAGTATCTGCTCTCAAATATCTAGTTTTCTTCATGTGATTAGCAATAATATTAAATCTCTAAGAAATCGCAGTTCAAATTAAAAACCTGAATTCTTCGAACAATTTTTCTAATTTTTCTCATTTTTCTGTCAATTTTAGATGAAACAATATATAAAAGATTTTTAAACTTATTCAAGCGCGTGAGAATGAGATATACTTGTATGATTAATAGCAAAAGTTCGGCGTGGATAATTACATGGAGTTGTACGTTGCTCACAGAAACGAAGACGAGAAGTCTGTAATATTATTCATCGAAGCATATAACGGTTTGAAACAAGCAAAAGGATTATAATAATTAGTATATAGCACATATTAAAAAAACATGATAGTAATAATAAGATCAAGGCTACACGATTGCAGCTCAAGAATACGCACGCGTGAGAATGGCTGATCATTTGAGAAATTAGAAATGCGTGTATAAACAACTGCGATCGTCACACCTTAAATTATTCATTTATAATTATTTATGTTGTCAAAAAAAGAATATTTCCGGTGAAGGTGTCGGTTCGAAAGTATGTTTTGGTCTTGTGGTAGAAAGTAGATTTTTTGTGCTTCATCTTCACTGATTTACCCTGAAGATATCGTGTATGCATATAAATTCGATTTCTTCTAAACGCATCATGATTTTTATGTACCAATTTCCATTAGAGTCTATGCATATCAAGTAGATCACTTTCCTTATCACTTTCCTCTCTCGCTCTGTACGACATAAACGAAGAAAAGAGTTTCTTCGATTAAAAAAAAATTTCTTTGAATTAAACAAATTTGTGCATTGCTATACGCACTTAAAAATAATTCTTGATTGAATCAAAGAAAATTATTTGTTTAAAACACTTCCTTTGATTTAAAGGAATGATTTAATGAAATTAAAATAAATTTGTTTGATTTAAAGAAATTATCATTGAATAAAATTAAAATTTGTTCAAATCAAATAAATTTCTGCCTCAAATCAAACAAATTATATCTTTTGAAAAAGATTTGATTGAATCAAAGAAAATGATTTGTTTGAACGACTTTTTTTGATTTAAAGAAATGATTTGTTCAAATGAAATAAAATTTGTTTGATTCAAACAAAATATCTTTGAACGAAATAAATATTTGTTTGAATCAAATAAATTTTTCTTCAAAACAAAGAAATTAATGCATTGATATATGGTCAAAGATATATTTTCTTTCATTTAAGGCAGAAATTTATATGACTCAAACAAATATTTGTTTGATCCAAAGATATTTTGTTTGAATCAAACAAATTTTGTTTCATTTAAACAAAACATTTCTTTACATTAAAGAAAGTGTTTCAAACAAATAATTTTTTTGATTCAATTAAATCTTTTTTTCTGAGTGTATGAGCTGACGGATGTAATAAGGGCACTTGCGCTTGAAAAAGCTGGAAAGTATTGTCCAGACACGTGACGTCTCAGCAAGAATTAAAACTCGAAATTAAAAAAAATATATATTTATCATGATACATCTTTGGCACAACGATATTTTGTTTGAATTAAATATATGTTATTTAATTCAAATAAGTCTTTTGTTTGAATCAAAAAAAGCCTTTGAAGCAAAGTATTTTGTTCCATTCAATCAAATCTATTTTCTCAGTGCGGCCAAAGAAAAGTTTCTTTGATGTAAAGAATTATTTTTTAACTTTGAATTTAAGAAATGAATGTCTGAGTACACTGAGAGAAATCGGCTTTGGTTCCTGTGCACATAGCACATCAATTTTTTGTACAGTAGTTGCCTTGACCAAAAAAGTTGAGAGAAGCTACTACTTTTATAGTTATCATGACAGTAATTTGGACTTTTTTGTGTATTCGGTTGTTGTAACCAAAGTTGATGATTAAAATGAGCTTTATACGTACCCCAACGGTTAGTACACGTACATTTTCTTTATGTGTACTGCCAAGCTCCTTTGGTTACTACAACCGCAGCGTTCGCTGTTGCGCTAGACAAATCAAGTATAACTTTCATTTTTTTACAACGAGGTAAGCCTGTCGTGACAACTATTAAATCTTGTAATAGTCACACAATTTAACTTGCACTGCACTGGAGATGAGTATTTACTTCCAAAAAGATATGCAGCCTAAGTTGAATTCTGCCAATTCTCGTTCTCGATTCCTGGACTATATTTCACCGTGCCAAGCATTATCAGGTAAATAATTCTATTATAAATATAGTTTGACAATTCTTTCTAAATGATAAACGGTTTTGTTCGGGGACAATGCAATGCGTTCCAATTTTGCTGTCTCGTCGTATTTTGTCAAAACTATAGTCAGTCAAAAAAAGTTTATGGTGATGAAAAAAGTGACAATTTTTTAACTTAATTGACGAAAGTTATCATAAATATCATTATACCGGATTATTTTTCTTAGATCTTTTCGGTGAAACTTTATTTTTTCTAATCAAATTGAATTTGTATTTTGATAACTAAGAGAACCATACCTATAACCTCAAAAATAATTTTAGCTGGGTATTTACTGTCCGTAGACTTAGTCATTTTAACTAAACTCTATGCGCGGCTTTACGATGGACTTTGGTTCCTATAACCGCAGCGCTATGGTATTTCAAGTACCAGAATCGTGGTCTCAGTAACGTTCCTTGCAGTTGGAGTAAACACTTTACCAATGTATGACAGCCACTACCATGATTGTCATGAGAACTTTAACATTTTTGTAAAGACGATTTTAACAAAAAAACTTTGGTCAGTGAAACCTAAAATTTCTCTCTGTGTAGTCACATAAGTACACGTGTAATGTAATCAAGAGAAATATTTTCTTTAATTTAAAAAAAAAATTATCTTCGTTATAATGTTAAAATTTACAGAGTACAGTTCAGTACAATTCATCGATTAATTGTAAAAATGAGACATAATTATCATAAAAAAGCCGTGAATTGTACTAAAATATCTTTTGAATTTAGAAAAATTGTGTCTTGTCACTATTTTAACTCATTACTCAGCAAATGCTTAAAAAAATGCATTGACATATCGTAAAGTAAGAAGTAAAGTATATCAAAATTGAGTTGAAGCATTCCTGGTAGTAAAATATATACATATAGAAGGAAAAGCTATTCTTATGAATTTATGCAAGCAGAGATAAATTAATTATGACATTTTTCCCGTGTCGAGAAGTTTTCTCACAGTATATTTTCCGGTTTTGCGAGTCCCGTCTCCTGATTCTCATGCAACGTGTATTCATACATTCAAAAATTATATAACAGATTTCATGCAATGTTTTCAGATCGAATTGAGAAGCATAATTAAATGATGTAAGATTTTATGCTATGGTATGAATAAAAAAAAGAGAGTTTAGAAATCACAGTTTTTGTTATGTACTCTCTAAACCCGAATCAGAGAACGGCCACTGATTCGCAGTGACTATTCACTGATAGCAGCAGCTATAAGTCTTTCACTGAGAATCAGTGAAATTTGACTAATGAATCAGTGAAATAGATTGAACTCACTTATTGAATCAGTGAAATCTTCAGGTGGGAGTAATAAAACCAGCAATATATTTTAACGATCGATTAACTCGTTTATTTTAGGCTAAACAACACTAAAACGAAATTACGTAATTATTATTATTTTTAAGGGACGGTAAATCAGTAAAGTGTAGATGAAAGTTTTGAATTCGCGAATTCAAAAGTTATGTTCACGTGACGTGTTCACTGATTCCTCAGTGAAGTCAAAGCAGGGCACTGATTCATCAGTTGATATATTTTCACTGATTCAGGTTTAGAGAGCAGGAGGTACAATTTGTTGCAAATTTTATTATGAATTGCACTTGATACACAATTTAGCCAAGTTCACGATATGATGTTACCGTTATTTATCGCCGATGCTTGACTATTTGGAGAAACGACTGTTAATCCCTGGATACGATCTGATTTATGAGAGACTATGCGGAATTTGTAGACCGCGGACATAAGATTCATAATGACGATCGTAATTCTAACAGAATGGCACTGCAGGTGGTCTGTTGCAATTTCAATATAACAGTGTGAAATCAATGACAGTCAATAAAGCACTTAATTTGCTTTTTAAGTTTCGAAAGAAAGATATTCGCTTGATTTATAAAATCATCCCTAACCGCTTGCTTACATGTAGTTTTCTAATGTCTTGTAATTATAACAGAGAAGACTTCATCTATACGGAAATTCTTGAAAATTGTCTTTTCAGGATTGAATACACAGAAATTGTACTTTCGCTCTATCACTAAATGCAATTTTTCTCTAATTAGGTTTTGATTACGAAAGTATTATTGTAAATTAATCTTATATGCGTAATAGTACGTTTTATCGTATCTTACATTTCTTTGCTCAGATTATTACTATATATTCCATAATTAGTTCAAGTTCAAAGTCTCCAGCTTGTTTGAGTGCGTGATTAATATCTGCCACACCTAATAATATATTCCAAAAGTTACTGATAAGTCTGAATGCTCAAGAAATTTCCATATCAATATACCAATCGAAGCTACACATATTGGCAATGCCAATAATTACTTTCGATTTTCTACAATAACTGTGAGTTCAAAATGAACCAACAAGGTTTCTTTTGAATGTTTTGAACTCTTGTTTTTTTCTGTGTAGACGTGCTCTGAGAAAGCAGTTTCTTTGAATCAAAGAAACATTTCTTTGATATACGGTAAAAGAAAAATTGCTTTGAATTAAAAAACGTTTTGTTAATTCAAAAAAATGTTCTTTGACCCAAATAAATAGATTTGTTTAGATTAAAGAAAAATTTTTTGAATCAACAAAACTTTCTTCGATTCGAAGAAATTTTTTCTTTGACCGTATATCAAAGAAACTGTTTTCTGGGTGTGTTTCTGTTTCTTTAGAACGGAGTTTAATTGAATTGTATCCGAACAAACCATCTTTGGTATCATGAAACAAATTTTCTAACTGAATCAACCAAAAATTTGTTTAACCGCACACTGTTAGAAATGTTCAGAAATTTACAAAATTTTTATGCTACGAAGGCAATGTAAAATTTGAAGATATTTATGATGTTTTTGAGCAAAGGTATCTTGAAATTGCAAAAAAGTAACTGAATTTTCTGAAATTTTTCTTAATATTACGAAATTCAATTGAATTTTCATAAAATTTATCTTGAAACTACTAAACTGCAACAGAATTTTTATAAAATACATCATGAAATTACGAAACTGAAACAGAATTTTCGGTTACACGTAATTGCATAAAACTTCAGTTATCTAAAAGGTAAAATTATTGCTGTTACAAGTTTCAGAATTTTCAAATACATGTATCAGAATATTCAACACTTTGTAACTGAAAATTAAGAAATTGTTTCTTAAATTTACTAAAACGTAGCTAAATTTTCTTAAATCCTATTTTAATTTTACGAAACTATAACTGAATAAAACTCCAGTTACGTTTTTCTTGAAATTACGGTAGAAAAGTGTAATTAATGAACATCACTCTCTAAATTTGAATCAGTCAAAATCTACTGATTATCAGTGAAATTTGACTGATTCAAATAGCTAAAAAGAGGTTTCTGTAAGCCAGTCAAATTTCACTGATTATTTCAGTGAAAATTGACTGATTTGACAGTGAGAAATATTTTTTTCACTAATGAATCAGTGAAAAGGCAAATCACTGCTTCAATCAGTGAAAATTTGACTGATTCAGATTTAGAGAGCACTGTTAAAAATATATGGAAATTTACAAAATTTTTATGTCACAAAGGTAACGTATAATTTGACGATATTTATAATGTTTTTGATTTTCAATTACATGTAACTGCATAAAACTTCAGTTACCCAAAATGTAAAATTATTCTTGTTACAAGTTTCAGAATTTCCAGATGCAAGTATCAGAATATTCAAAACTTTGTAACTGAAAATTAAGAAATTGTTTCTCAAATTTACTAAAAAGTAACTGATTTTCTTAAATTTTTCTTAATATTATAAAACTCAACTAAATTTTTATAAACTTTATCTTAAAACTACCCAACTGTATAACACAATTTTTATAAAATTTATCATCAACTAAAAAAATTTAATAAAAGTTTCAGTTACATGTAACTGCATAAAAATTCAGTTAGCCAAAACGTAAAATTATTCTTGTTACAAGTTTTGAAATTACCAGAAACAATAAAGACGTATAAATGACTGGAATAAGTCCTATCTTTCTCCCTCGCGCGATTATTCAACGCACATGTTCATAAAACGATAAAACAACTGATAAATACAATTTTATAACTTTTCACAAGTTACACATCGCAATACGCGAATAATTCATCAACACATTTTCCCTCTACCCCGCGTTATAAACGTATAGGGTTTAGAAAATGATTAATCATGAGTGTAATGAATAATTATGTATGATTGCAATAAATAACTGTGTTAGGATGTAGCTCGAGTAGCTAAATCATGAAATTAACTGATATGCTGTAAGATCTCGTGTTTCCGTGCACTGGACTTGGAAACGAAGACTGAGAACAAGCCCTAAGGCTCAAGGAATGCAACTCTGTGTGCAACAAGCATGGAATGCGGCAATACCTTGGGAGCAAGTCGCAGAATTTGCCTTATAGATCAAGAATTCTGGCCTCGTCGTGTCATCGTATGTTTCGCCTGTTTTCCATGCGTTGTGCATTATTACACGTGTGTTTACACCCACGTCCGCCTTTCGAACCGCGAAGGTGGTCCATGAGATTTATCGATCTCTGGTTCGCGATTAAGTGCACATTCAGTTAACCTCAGGGGCTCTTAATACTCTGGACCACCTTCAGACATATTTCGTCTGCAAAAAGCTTCTTAGGAAGGTACTTTACATTTTAAAGTGGACATTTTTCTAATTAGGTATTTCGTTAACGTAATACCATGCATCAACCAGATCACGTGACCAAATCATTGTGAAAGTTCATGTAAGATGACTTTTTCATTTTAGAATAGTTTATTGTGCTATTAGGGGGAAAATTACCGTGTTGGACACGATTTTTTTTCTACTGTGGGGCCAAAAGTAGCTATTTGTTTTACTAGTGGGGAAAACGAACAATTGCCGATGAGTGTGAAGTTTGTGAGACGAGGTGAAGGTGAAGGCGAGTGCTGCAATCACACGAATTGACAATCGCTTGTTCCTTACGAGCAAAATACGTTATTTTTCCCAACACCCCTAGTAACAATTGTACTTTCACTGCCTATTTTGAGACGGGAAAATGGCCATTTTCCAAACCAGGAAGAAAATAGCAATAGTTGTGAAATCAGCAATTTTCCTGTCTCAAAACAGACGGTGAAAAATTTTTCTCAACGGTGTTGAGAAAAATGGATTTGTCTGCCTCGCTGAGGGCAATAAAATGTACTTTATGGTCCGCTTGTAAAAAAAATATTTTACTGAAAATTCCGAAAATACAAGAGAAGACGATAAAGAACTTCTGACAATTTCGTTTGAGTTACCTGTAATTATCGATAAGTGTTTCCATTTTTCCAAAATTTTTACTAAAAAGAAGTTAACAGACGTTCTATATTGTCTTTTATTACATTATTTTTATTTGTCATAATTTTTATATTTCCGAATTATTATTTCTCCTAATTCCCATTTCACCGAACTGTTGTGTTGCAGAAAAATAATTTTGTCTGAATCACATTCAGTCGAAAAGTAACGGCGGGAAAATTTAAATAAGGTAATTAAAATCTTTAATTAAAATTATTATAAATTTTGATTAGCTGCTTTTGATTTTGGCATTCGGAAAAATAAAAATTCGGAAATATCATCATATGTTTATGTGACGAATTAAAAATATTCAACACCTGGTCTTTGTGTTCTTGAAATAACAAAATAAATTAATATGTGAATTTCTATAACAATAACTATGAGTAGTTTACCTCTGATTTAATAAATTTATCACATTTTCTACAAACTTTTAATCTTTCTACAACATATGTACACTTGATTCTTACAAGACTCTATATTATTAGTTTATAATTACTAGACGGTCTTTAATTGTTCATAAGTTCTCAAGAAAAAGCAAATCACCTTCTTAACTGTTTTTTATTTATAATATATTTCTTTCGCAGAAACATTAAAGAAATATAATCACGTGAATTTTTATTGTAATTCAAAACAAACAGATCATAAAATATTTCACATCTTTAACATATATAGAAAAATAAAATAAATAAAAAGATCTGAAATATTATTCATGTGTAAGGATTCAGAAACTCACTATTATCGATAAAGAAATCGGTGCAAATTCTCTCGTTTCGATTCATTATTTCTTTAAATGGAAACAAAACTCGGTTACAGAATGGTAATGATCATGTAAGTTGAGTTACGTAACTCATCGTGTATAGTGAATTGTGACATTGGCATCCTTTCCCATGAACAAATCGTTATTCTACTAATGGCTCAATCGCTTACAGTGCTATTTAATGGTTTCTTCGTCTGCAGCTCGTTTACTACTATTATTATTACAACCAATTGTCTGCAATATTTTTTGCCAGTTGGCAAAGTACAAGGATATGGACCCATTTAATTTTTTTTTCTACTAAAGATAACAGAAATATATTATTAGTCCTATTAACTCGCAATCATTGTAATTTATTAACAATTAATACCTTTAAATGCATAAAAGTATATTCTATTTTTAAAAAAATTATAGAATATTCCTTTTGTGTATTTTAAGATCCTCTTTTAAACACATGTGGTCTACTTTTACGGTGGTAATACTTATTTTCCTAAAAAATGTTTTTCCAACATTCAGCAAACATCTTTCTTCGTTTGGATAACAATGAAACGTAAAAAATACATATTAATATTTTCTGAAGTCAAAAGCTTGAAGTTATAATTCTATAAGAAAGTTATTTTTAGGTACCGTACTTTTCCGAAACACGTACGACTAGAGTTTTATTCGGGATAGAATTTCAGAAAATTCAGTTATTTTTTCGTAAATTTAAGTAAATTTGGAAACTTGTAACAGGAATAATATTACGTTTTGGGCAACTGAAGTTTTATGCAGTTACATGTGACTGAAAATTTTGTTACATTTTCGTAACATTTTCAGTACATTTTTCGAAATTTTAAGATACCTTCACTCAAAAATATCAAACATCGTCTTCTACGTTACATTTGTAACATAAAAATTTTGTGAATTTATGAACATTTCTAAGAGTTTATGTTTATTTTTTGCATATTATGTATAGATATATATGTATATAATTTATCACAATAAATACTTGGGGACTAATAATTTGTGTATTATAGACTTTAATATACTTTTATATATTATTAGTAAATCATTAGTTTCATTCATTAAATTGTATGTACATACAGGCGTGAAAGGTTGTGTGGGGTTTCCAATGCATAAGTAAAAACTAATTAAATGATCTAGTTCGCAATATAGAATGAAGTCCACATGCCTTCATGCCTCTTATACAATTAAAAAAATTACTATCTCTCCTTTTAACTTTCATTTGTGAAATTACGCACGCATATCGAAGTATGCGTAAAACGTAATTGAATATGGAGATCCTTAATTCACCACTTTTTAGTGGACAATTTATACTCTGTGAAAAATTGATTTTACTTTTAAATTTTAATGATTTTATATCTTTTGGAAACATCAAATCTCGTTTATTTTCAGATTACCTAAAAAGTTTTAAACCTGAACCCGTATCACCACCAACTCGGATTCCTCTCAACGTCCAAACAAAAGCACAATTAAAAATTTCAAGGATTCAAAACCAATCGAATCCTCAAAACACAAAAAACACAACCAAATTTGGACCAAAATCACCACACCTCAACAGAACACTAGGAAACAAACCGTGAGAAAAACAAACAAAAAAGGAGGAAAGAAAAAAGAAAGGCAACCTTCCAAAGCCTCTTCCTACTTTTTCTTTCTTTCGTCCTCTTTTGTTTTTATTACTCACCATCATTTACATAAATAAAATTTAAATTTTCGCCGACGTTTCGGTGCTCTTCCAGCGTAACACTACAAGAAAAAAATTATTTTAAAAAATTGTGTCTCCTATCACCCTCCATGGGGACTCCATGCACGTTGTGTTTTGAAGATTCGATTGGTTTCGAATCCTTGAAATTTTTAATTTAACTTTAAAAGTTAAAAACTTCCAAAGTAGAAATATTTTTGTTCTTACCCTAAAATGCTTTTCAAAGAAAAATCTACGCTTTTGAATCAAGGCAATCGCAGATAAAAAAACTTTTTATTTTTACAAAAAGTTTTTAAAAATCTGGTTCTTTTATTCAATATAATGTATCTTATTTCTTTGATTCGAAATATTAGTTCGCATCCAGAACGAAAACTTTTTTCACACAGAGAAATAATTTGTTTGGCTCCAAGAAACTTATTTCTCAGTGAATAAGTCAAATACTATAATAGACATGTTATCAAACGTGTCACTTTGAAAACTAATAATACTGTATTAAATAAGTATAAAAAATTAAGATCGATATACTAAAAGTTATATTTTCCATTGTAACAAATAGAATTTTCTTTTAGTTGAAGAAGAAATATTATAACTTAATATCTATCTATAAAAAATAGAATATTCATTCGAATGAGGATTAATTTGTTTGAATTCTGAAAGGAATACATTTGAATCAACTTCTTATTTTGCTCAAAAAAGTACAATATGAGATGAAAGACTAAAATATTCGAGAATTATAAACCTGCTCTTATCGCAGCCTTTTTTTGCTACGTGTATTTCAATTAAATCACAGAATTAATTTCCTAACACGGTTCAACTTTTGGAACATTTAAATTACGATGAGTCTACATTCTGACAGATAAAAGTGTCGCATCTTTGAAAGACTTCATCGACATAATCTTCTTTCCGCTCTAAATATTTCTATCGCTATAATCCTCGTTTCTAATCCTAATTTTCGATTTTCTAATCCCTATAATTATGTCCATCAGCAAACTATCGCAGCAATTTGCAATGTTCTGACATTCAAAACGACTCAATCAGATCGGTGGAATATAGAACGAAATAATAAAAAAAGGTTCGATAACGGTTTACGGTTTCACGGCCATGCGCTTCCACAAACATCGGATTTTTAAAACTGGTTTACGTCCCAAATAGCAATAAAGTCGTTATCAGCCGCATGTATGCGTTGTCAAAATGTAATTAAAAATATGAAATTTTTCTGCAAGTTACATATAAATAATCCGCTTGGTATTAGCGTGTTTATAAACTGTTATAAATGTTTGAAAAATTACAAAAAATTTATATTACAAAGGTAACGTAAAAGTTGACGATATTTATGATGTTTTTGAGTAAAGGTATCTTAAAATTACGAAAAATGTACATAATTTTCTGAAATTTTTCATAGTGTTATGGAACTCAACTGAATTTTAATTAAATGCTTCTTAAAAGTACCAAACTGTAATAGAATTTTTATAAAATTTATCATAAAATTACGAAAATGTAATCAAACTTTCAGGTAGATGTATAACTGCATAAAACTTCAATTACCCAAAAGGTAAAATTATTCTTGTTACAAGTTTCAGAATTTCCAAACACAAGTATCGAAATATTTCTTCAGGCCATATAGTAAGGTCTGTCCTTACCAATTATATACGACCGCTTTATTAATAAAATAATAATTTTAAAACATTTTCAAAGAAGATAGCAATGCAGGCAAATGTAACGCATTACTGTCTTCTACGAAAAATTTGTTTACATTATTATTTTAATTATAAAGCGGTCGTATAAAATTGGTGACGTCAGAGTCTACCATGCGGTCTTAAATTTACTAAAAAGTAACTGAATTTTCTGAAATTTTTCTTAATATTACGAAATTCAACTGAATTTTCATAAAATGTATCTTGAAACTACTAAACTGCAACAGAATTTTTATAAAATTCATCATGAAATTACGAAACTGAAACAGAATTTTCAGTTACACGTAATTACATAAAACTTCAGTTACCCAAAACGTAAAATTTTTTCTATTGCAAGATTCAGAATTTCCAAATATAAGTATCAGACTATTCAATACTTTCTCACTGAAAATTAAAAAGTTGCACTCAGAAAAAATATTTAATTGAATCAACGAAAATTATTTGTTTGAAAGACTTTCTATGATTTAAAAGCATGACTTATTTGAATTGAATAAAATTTGATTCATTCAAACAAAGTATCTTCGGACTGAATAAAAATTTGTTCAAATCAAATAAATTTCTGCTAAATTCACTAAAAAGTAACCAAATTATCTGAAATTCTTTCTAAATTTTGCGAAACTGCAACTGAAACAAACTCCAGTTACGTGTTTCAGGAAATTACGGTAGATCGTTTTCAGATTAAAATTTACTCCTCTATGTACTTTACTATAACTAAAATAGTAAGTCAATGAAAGATTCGATCGCATTAAAAATTTATTAAAGAGAATATGGTGATTCGTTCAGGAAAAGTCGCTTTTATCGGCTACTATCGCCGATTTTAGTAGTTCTTGTTAGCATCATCATGCAACGGAGTTTATAATAGTGTATGAGAACCTCTAATTAATTGTAGATGTCGACAAAGTGGGATCCCGATCAGAATCTTACTAATACCACATCATAACACGAACGCACATAGGCGGAAACAGTTTATTAGCATCGGAAGAAGTTCAATTGCATCTTACATCATGTCTAAAGTAAATTAGTACAAGTATAGAGACAACATTAATTAGTCGTCTCTATACAGCATATAAGGGTAGTTCTATCACATTCAGACAAACAGAAAGATTTATAAAGCAACAAGATCTTTTCTTTTAATTTTTATTAGTAATGCATAGCACAGGTCTACATGGTTTTTTTTATGGAGTAGCTGAGGTACATTTCCGAAGTAATTTTGGGCGCAGAAACCGAATCCGGACTCAGAATTGCTCCATCACGTCAGGTTTTCAAGTAATCCTAACCTAAAAGTGCGAAAAACACGGTTTTTCGCTATATTCGAGCATCGATAACTTCGCGAATTTTAATTATTTTTTAATTATGGGAAAACCATAAAAAAGAGCCACTTTTCAGCTATCCATTTCACCATTTACATGTATTGTTTTAATTTTTATAACCGGAGATATCGCCGATTGAAAAAAAAAAATTGCAGGTTTCGAAATGACCGATATATGGCGGGAAAAAATGATAGGACGTCAAATTTGTTTTTTCATTCTTATTTCTGATGAACGAGGCATAATGATCATTATTCATATTATGCCTCGTTCATCAGAAATAAGAATGAAAAAACAAATTTGACGTCCTATCATTTTTTCCAACCATGTATCGGTCATTGCGAAACCTGCAATTTTTTTTTTCAATCAGCGATATTTCCGGTTAGAAAAATTAAAATAATACATGTAAATGGTGAAATGGAAAGCTGTAAAGTGGCTCTTTTTTATGGTTTTCTCATATTTAAAAAATAATAAAAATTCGCGAAGTTATTGATGCTCGAATATAGCGAAAAACCGTGTTTTTCGCACTTTTAGGTTAGGATTACTCGAAAATCTGACGTGATGGAGCAATTCTGAGCCCGGATTCGGTTTCTACGCCAAAAATTACTTCGGAAATGACTATCGGTATTTCTATAACAATCACAACCTCATATTTTGTAGACCTGTGTAATTTATACAGAAAAATGGACGGCAAAATTTTTGAAATAATTATTTTGAAAGTAAATTTTGCGCAATTTGTCTGTAAAAATATGGTACATAGTAGAATTTGTGCATAGTGAAGTCAGGAGACAGTAAATCTACATAAAAAGAGATTGAAAAATTGTGCAGAGTGCACACTGGTGAAATTCTGCATTTGTTTTTTACTTGGGAAACGGAGAAAAATGGATATTCGGGATCAATATCTAGATATCCAACTATGTGACAAGTACCTTATATATTTGATTGTATATCCAGACAAAAGGTTTCTTTGATTTAATATAAATGTCTTTAAAAAAACAAATTTGTGCATTGCTATACGGTCAAAGAAAAGTTTCTTTAATTTGAAAAAATAGTTCATACGTAAAGTGATATACAGAAAATTTTTTTTTAATTTGAAGAAAAAATGTTCTTCGTTCAAGGTAATAAAATTAAATAAATTATTTCTTGAGTTATTGCCAGTACTGTATTTGAATCAAAAAAATATTTTTTAAATCAAATGAATGAAGTTATAAAAGAATTTGTTTTATTTAAAAAAGGACTAAAAACGTGATTTATTGAAGTCAAATAAATTTATATGTGTTCTAAAGATGTTTTTACTTCGAATTAAAGAAAAGAAGTTGAAAAAACGATTTTTTAAATTTAAATAAAACTATTCTCTGGGCGTAATATCGAGATATTAAGTTGTAATATCTAAGATATTCATATTAATCCATTTCAATATTTTAGATAGTGAAGCTAAATATTTAGATATTATAGTTCAATATCTAGATATTACAATTAAATATATAAAGTGCTTATCACATAGTTTAATATCTATTTTTCTCTCTGCAGATCGTGTCCAAAAAACTATCTATGGTTGCTTGAAACAAATTCTTCTGTTGAATCAACCAAAAATTTGGTCATCCATATAATAAACGAATTCTTTGTTTGTATTAACCAAATATCTTTCTGAGTGCTCGGCGAAAAGGGGATATTCGGGATAAATATCTTAGATATCACAGCTAAATATCTAAATATTATAACTAAATATATGAAACGGCTGTCTCATAGTTGAATATCCACTTTTCTCTGCGTGGAAAAAAATTTACTGATCTTAAGCAAATTTTCACTCCGGATTTGCTATTTAATAATATTCACTGATTCAGATTTCAAGATTGGTATGTAAATAAGAAATTTCTTCATTTATAATATTATGTTTGTTTATGTCGAATAAACTTTTTATTGCCTAAAATAACATTTTAATTTGGTCACTATTATACACGAAAAAATGGATATTATAACAATTAGTACCTGGTTGTTTAACAATTAGCAAAGAACAAAATAATATTCAGATTCAAATCATTACATATGTAAAGTATGAAAATTAGTTGTTCAATATTCGAATTTAATATTCTAGATATAAAATCTTCTTATTGATATACTTTAGCTTTATTGAACTTTCAAATCTAACACTAACAGTTTCCATTTCAAGAACAATGGTTTCTCTTGACTGTATACGTCGGAATGCAATTAATGCACTAAGGATAATCATGAAAGAAAAGACAGTACCGTGATTTTGTGCTAAACTGGCATTTCTCAAGTTAAGATAATTGCAGGAAAGCCGTCAGCTGTCACAATTTATACTTTCAGCACGGGATCTTCTAAACGTACTTTGTTTAAAGAAATGAAAATCCTCATACAAAGGAAAACTACTCATTAAAATTCTTTTGATATTTAAACGAAAATGTGTTTCATATTCAAGTTTACAATCTCTTAGATTCTTTAATTTGAAAAGCCTTTTGTAATTGACTTGATCGGCAGTTTAATAAAAGAAAGTAAACGTGAACGCAGTTTATTATTAAAGATTCAATCGGAATAATTTACCACATTTATCCGTTTCATTGGCTCTTTTCGTCTGCAGAAAATGTGATTTGCGTTAAAAAGAAAATATATACATTTGTACAACTCATTAACATCAATATGAAAAAACAACGAGTGTCCAGCACTTCCGGTTCGCGGCGCAAGAAAACGACGCACGTACTAAGAACCGTTTCACTGTGCGGCAACAATTATATGGATTTAATCAAATTTCATCTCCTTCAAAGCTACAAACTTTTAGTCTCGACCACTTAATATTTGCATGCCGGCAATTGCACTTTCAATCCATTCTGCTGCTTTCATTTATTGATAACATAAAAATGTAAATGACATCCGTACTTGCTGGATATAATGTTTTTTGATTAAACAAAAAAATCTTAATTGTCAATGAGAGTAAATCATAATTTAATCTTGAGGCAATTTAAATTTTGTTTTAAAAATAATTGTTGGAAATAAACGGAAAATTTTATTCGCAATATAGACAATTAATCATATTTTTTTATCGTCGGAATCGATGGACAAATTTTAGTTGCTTTCAACTCTTTGGATTATATTATTCCACCAAAAAATCTATTATTTTAGTCCAATTCAAACTTTTGATGACTCACTTCACTCGGGATCAAATTTCCAACACTTTCACTAAAAAAATTCGATAAACGAAAACATGTAAATGAAAAAAATTATGAAAATTGTCGGTTTGACTATTTTTTTCCGATTATCTGCTCTTTGTTCAATTTTTCCTTAAGAATGAAACATTTTCCAACAAGTGATTTTTCAGTAAAAACAAAAAAGATCGTGATTTATAAGACTGACTCATGTAAAAAGTATCTGATATACATAAAAGATGTGCCTTGAAAAGTTATAATTTAAACTTGAATCTTATGAAATTATGTATTTATACGTTTTTGTTTTGGTGTCATATTGCAATTATGCTATTAAGTACAAAATTGAGGGCAATTGCGGCAGGCATTAAATAAATTCGTATATGCAATGTGATAGTATAATCCGAGTAATTAACCTGCTATCGATTCTTTGATGATACAAATTGTCCTCATTACTTATCCGAGTTCAGGTTTCGAAGATTGGATATGTATGAAGTATATAAATTAATATAAAATAAAAAAATTTAAATTGAAAAATGTGTCGTATTCATTTTTGTAGGGTTGCTTTGATACTATCCAGATCTCATCTACTTTCTTTTATTATTCACAATTATAAATTTGTTTGTATCCTGAATATGAAAACATGTAAGTAAACACATTACCTGAATGATTCTTAATTTGAAAGTATCCTGGAAAAGTTAAAATGTCCCAGCCATATCACGAATCACTACAACATTTTTTTCAACTAAAATTCCCGTTTTCCGTTAAGCAAGTATCGTTTCATCTTCAAGTCTAGGTTTTAGAATTTCACGGAAACCGCCTTTAAAACGAACCGCTTCTCGAGATAGCTCGAGGTTTACTGACAACGGTGTACCGCTGTAGCCACCTGCTTGTAATGTAATGTTACCTGAGTTTACCTGAGGTGCGTCATACGTGGAGGGGAGAAAGGATAACTAAGAATTACACATTTACGCACGAAGGGAGCACGACGTGATTCATTGGTCCTAACGTCAACTTATTTTGTCTGCCAAGACATAATTTTCCTTTAAATACGAGGACCTATTCTTTAAATTTTTACTATTTTGAAAAGAATTCATAATATATTTTCTAATTGTTTTAAATTTTTACATGGAAGAAAGAAATTGATCAATTTTGTTGCATACTTACAGAAAAGTGTGATTTACGATTCGAAAAGATTTCTGTCCTTGATCGAGATAATGAAAGATTGGTAATTATTTTGATTGAATTTAGTATAAATTTGTACGTATCTTTTATTATGTAATTTTAATTTCGAAGATAGACTGTTAAAAATAAATTTCATAGGATATTGTTGTTAATAATTAACTTTAGGGTCCAGGAATAATAACTCAGGAGGTTAAGTGCACTGTTAGAAATATTCGGAAATTTACAACATTTTTATGTTACAAAGGTAACGTAAAATTTGAAGATATTTATGATATTTTTGAGAAACGCTATCTTAAAATTGCAAAAAGTGTACTAAAATTTCTGTATTTTTCATAATATTATGAAACTTAACTGAATTTCCATAATAAGTATCTTGAAACTACCAAACTGTAACAGAATTTTTATAAAATTTATCATAAAATTACGAAACTGTAACAAAATTTTCAGTTAACATTCCTGTTACCAATTTCAGATTGTCCAGATACAAGTATCAGAATATTCAACACTTTGTTACTAAAAATTAAGAAATTGTTTTTTCAATTTACTAAAAAGTAACTAAAGTTTCTGAAATTTTTCTTAATATATTATGAAACTCAATTGAATTTTCTTAAAATTTATCTAGAAACTACCAAACTGTAAGCTAATTTTCATAAATATCATAAAATTACGAAACACTTTGTACCTGAAAATTGACAAATTGTGACTGGAGTTTTATTCAGTTACAGTTTCCGAAGATTAAGATAAAATTTTAGAAAATTTAAGAAACATTTTCCTAACTTTCAGTTGCAAAGTGTAAAATATTCTGATACTCGTCTCTGGAAATTCTGAAACTTGTAATAGGAATAATTTTACTTTTTGGATAAGTAAAATTTAATGCAGTTATATGTAACTCAAATTCTGTTTATTTGCTCAAAAAGATCATAAATATCGTCAAATTTCAAGTTACCTTTGTAACATAAATTTTTTTCTTTTAAATTTCCGAAAATTTTTAACAGTGTAGTGTTCAAACATTTTCTTAATAATAAAAACCCTTTGATAAAAACACATAAAAAATTATTTAGCGTAAACAAAAAATTGAGAGGGTCGATGCAAGTTCTATTTTATGATTACTGTACATCTGTATATGAAATTGAATAATAATATTTAATTTCATTTGTAAATTATTTAAGATATCCCAGTATTTGAAAAATTAATTTTCTTAACTTATACATAATTAACAAAAAAATTAAGTAATATTGATGATTGAATCGATTCGCAATATTATGAACCCTTTTTAATGATTTACGAATTATGAAAGAATCTACTCTCTAAATCTGAATCAGTCAAATTTTCACTGATTGAATCAGTGAAAAAATATTTTTCACTGTTAAATCAGTTAATTTTCACTGATTCATCAATGAAAAAAATATTTTACACTGTCAAATCACAGTAACCTCTTTTTAGCTATTTGAATCAGTCAAATTTCACTGATAATCAGTAGATTTTGACTGATTCAAATTTAGAGAGTAAAAGCATTCTGCTTTATCGATACTTTGATGCATATTAGAATCCATAATCGCCTTTATTAAATTACATAATTTTTAAAGAATTTGAAATCTTTTTGTTAATAACTCAACCATCCTAATTAAATTTATAATATACTGTATATACAAATGACTTTAAATACTTTTATATCAAATTCGATACAACAATTTTAAAGTGTATAGGCTATATAAATATTTATTTTTCTAAAAATAATGATTAGTTAATCATTAGATTTTTATGAAAAAATTATATACAAATTTCAGTTATCCTTTTTCTTATGAATAAGTTTCAAGAGCATAGACCTTGAATTTCTAGAAATGAAGACTCTTACAGGCATTTCTAGCTATAATAGATTTTAAAGTCTATAGAATGTAGATCTATAGAGTAAGCGACAGGTGACTAAACTAAACCCCAAGATGCGGAAAATTCTACCTGTTTTCTCTTATGTACCTGCACACAATGTTGATTTACAGGTAAAATTTTACCCTTAAGGCCATGAATCAACCAGGTCACGTGACCAAATTCCTGTAAAAGTTTGTATATAAAACTTTCTTATTTTACAAAATGTCTTCCTGAAAATTTGGAAAATACAAGAGAAAACGATAAAGAACGTCTGTCGATTTCGTTTGAGTGAAAAGTTTGCAAAAAATGTTACAGTTAACTGTAATTGTCGATAAGACTTTCCATGTTTTTTTGAATTTTTACTAAAAAAACGTTAATAGACGTGCCTTATTGTATTTTGTTACTTTTCATAAATTTTCAGAGAGATACTTTGTAAATTAAAAAAGTCTGTTAATTTCTTTTTAGTAAAAATGTTGAAAACATGGAAAGACTTATCGATTATTACAGTTAACTTCAAAAATTTTCACTCAAGCGAAGTTGACCCACGTTCTTTATCGTTTTCTGTTGTATTTTCCAAAATTCCAGGAAGATATCTTTTACCGAAATTCAAGTCAAGGAAATGTGATACATAGAAACACTGTTAGAAATTTCTGCTGGAATTTTCTTAAACACGTATAACTAATGCTTTATATATAGTAACAGTTTCGTAAAATTAAGAAGATTCAGTTATATTTCAGAAACATGAACAGAAAAATTTTCGTTCCAAGTAACTGAAACTTTATACAGTCACATGTGACTGAAAATTCCGTTCGAGCTTAGTATGTTTAAGAAAATTTTAGGAAGATTAAGGTAGTACGATCACGAAAATTAGACCTCAGGCAAAAATAGATAAGTTTGCTTTCAAGAATAGCTAGTATTATTATTGAAGGGCTATTTTGAAAGAAAAAAGATTATTTTCCATGAACAAAATTTGAAACAGAAAAATAATTTTATTAATAAATTTTATTTTTGCCCAAACTTATTTTCTTATCGCTTCAAGCTAAAATTTCAAAAATGATGCGATTCTAATAAATCACGGTTCGTTTTCTTAGCAAAAAGATTCTCTACAACTTGACCGTTTCCTATTTTTGAAATTGAATTAATTATTATCAAATACAGCAATTTGTTTATAAAAATTTTGTTTTGAAAAATTGTTTTTTATAATTTCAGCCATTAAAGAATTTATTTTCAAAAATCGGAAACGGTTTGTACAGAATCTTTTTCCTAAAAAAATGAACCGTGATTTATTACAATCGCATCATTTTTAAAAATTTTGCTCGAAGCGATAAGAAAATAAGTTTGGGCAAAAATAAAATTTATTAATAACATTATTTTTTTGTGTTTAAAATTTTTTTCATGAAAAATAATCTTTTCACTTTCAAAATAGCCCTTCAATAACAATATTGCTATTCTTGAAAGCAAAATTATCTATTTTTGCCTGAGGTCTAATTTTCGTGATCGTACTACCTTAAGTACAGTCTCGTTATTTTGAGGAAAATTTTGGAAATTTTATTCAATCTTTAGAAAATTTAAGATACATTAGGAAATTCTATTGATTTTAAGTTTTACTATGTTTACATCCAAAATAAAGAAAATTTATCAGTAATTTTTATTTGCTAGTTTTAATTATTTTGGACACAAACATGTAGATAATGTTATAAATGTTACTAATTATTTTATACAACAATAAAATGAATATTGAAAGTCAGGAATTATAATAACCTAAAAAAAAAGTTATACATGTAATATTTAATTGGCTTTAGTGTTTAAAAATATAATCGTGTATTTTAGCAATTTCTTTTTTCTGTATTTTTTAGATTCCAAACAAATCACTGATGAGGGCTCCGGCGATTATAGATCCGAAATGTCTGATTGAAATCTGGATTTTTCATTTACGGACCATAAAGACAAGTAAATGCTATTTAATCTAATCTTGCATATTAAATGTGCAATAATCTTTTTTATTAAATTGGTTTAAAAGTTTATTTTCAACTCTAAATTTTGAATTAGTAAAAATTTGTTCATCCCACAATTAGTGAAAAAATTCACTGATAAAGAATAAAATTTGTAGTAATATTTGACTACTTCCGAGTACAATTTCAACTAATTTATTGTAAAAATTCCTTACTAATTGAAAGTGAACGCATTCCGCTAATTAATTAGAAAATTTAACTCTGAATTAGTTAAGGTAGTACGATCACGAAAATTAGACCTCAGGCGAAAATAGATAAGTTTGCTTTCAAGAATAGCTAGTATTATTATTAAAGGGCTATTTTGAAAGAGAAAAGATTATTTGTGTGCCGATTACTGAAACTAAGGTACCGATTACTGGGACCGAGATTAGGCCTCAGGCGAAAATAGATGATTTTGCTTTCAAGAATAGCAATATTATTATTAAAAGGATCATTTAAAAGAGAAAAAAATTATTTTCCATGAAAAAAATTAAAAACACAGGAAAATAATTTTATTGATAAATTATATATTACCCGAACTTTGTTTCTTATCGGTTCGAGCCAATTTTTGAAGAACGATGCGATTCTAATAATTCATTAATCACTTTTTCAGAGATAAAATTCTTCACAACTTTACCATTTCTAATTTTTGAAAATGAATTTTTTAATGGCTGAAATTGTAAAAAACTATTTTTCAAAAGAACATTTTTATAAACAAATTGCTGTATTTGATAATAATTAATTCAATTTCAAAAATAGGAAACGATCAAGTTGTAGAGAATCTTTTTTCTAAAAAACTGAACCGTGATTTATTAGAATCGCATCATTTTTGAAAATTTGGTTCGAAGTGATAAGAAAATAAGTTTGATCAAAAATAAAATTTATTAATAACATTATTTTTTTTGTTTCAAATTTTTTTCATAAAAAATAATCTTTTCTCTTTCAAATTAGCCCTTCAATAATAATATTGCTATTCTTGAAAGCAAAATTATCTATTTTTGCCTGAGGCCTAATTTTCGTGATCGTACTACCTTAATATTGACTACTTTAGATTTAGAGAAATTTTTGAATGATTTACGAGCTATTAAGAAAAATAAGAGATATTATATTTTATCAACACTTTAGGACTTATAAATTTTCATAATTGCGTATCTTACATTTCATACACTGTATTTGCAAATAACTTGAATAAACTTTAAAATTAAATTTTTTACAAAAATCTCTGTCAGTGCAGAAGCTCACAAAAACGAAGTACCACATTCCCTTAAAATTACATTTTATTCTTATAGAATTCTTAAAACTAAAAAGAATTAGAATTAATATATTAATTTCCTACTGCGTGGGTCTATGATTGATTGAAATATTGTTGTGGGCAGTCAACTGCTTCTTCTGCGGTATAATCAGTTTACGAAAATCTCATTTTCTAAAACAACATTCTAATGTAATAGAAAAGTAATCATAAAGCCTGTTCTTTGACTTGAAAACAAACTGATGAATTATTAGGCCTCCCATTTTTGAACCAAAATTAATTTTCTTATGCCTCATAAAGCTTACTGCCTTCTCCTTTTTAAATAGTTCGAGAAACTTTACACAAGTTTTTGCAAAGTTGGGACATATGGACAAGTTGGAGATAATTTAATATCATTGTAATAATTTGTGACGTGCCAAATATCAAAGAATGCATCACAGTTCGGTAAACTTTAAAAATGTAGAGTAAAATTTCAAAATGTAGGCCACAAATTATTACAATATTATTAAATAATCTTCAATTTATCCATATGTCCCAACTTTGCTCAAAAGTTGGGTACAGTTTCTGGATTTTTTTTCTCCGTATAATTAATCTTTACAATTTGTAAAATTATGATAATCTAAGATAAATTTTTCTGGGCGAAAAGACGTGATTTTTGTAGAAAGGGACAAGAATGAGACAAAACTTATAGCAAAGCGAAAGAGTTGGGTCATCAAGTTTTGTTAGCACTCGTGCATGTTATGAGCGGAAATGAGACCTTGATCATAGTTGAAATTAGGCTCTTATAATGTACTTGTGAAAGTCAAACATTTTCTTTCCCCCTTCATTATTACAGATAGTTATTATTTATATAGATATCTCACGGTCGGACAAAAAGATTGAATATCCTGACTTTTTATACGTATTATTGCTTTCTACAAAAATACACATATATACTGTAAGAAATATTATTCAATTACATGTACATTTGTTTATGAAATTTATTATCTCTACTGTATATTATTTCTGAAAAAATACACTGGTGTATTAGATTTAAGGTAGTTCGTTCACGAAAATTAGACCTCAGGCAAAAATAGATAATTTTGCTTTCAAGAATAGCAATATTATTATTGAAGGGCTAATTTGAAAGAGAAAAGATTATTTTTCATGAAAAAAATTTGAAACACAAAAAAATAATTTTATTAATAAATTTTATTTTTTCCTAAACTTATTTTCTTATCGCTTCAAGCCAAAATTTAAAAAATGATGCGATTCTAATAAATCACGGTTCGTTTTCTTAGCAAAAAGATTCTCTACAACTTGACCGTTTCCTATTTTTGAAATTGAATTAATTATTATCAAATACAGCAATTTGTTTATAAAAATTTTGTTTTGAAAAATAGTTTTTTACAATTTCAGCCATTAAAAAATTCATTTTCAAAAATTGGAAACGGTCAAGTTGTACAGAATCTTTTTCCTAAAAAAATGAACCGTGATTTATTACAATCGCATCATTTTTAAAAATTTTGCTCGAAGCGATAAGAAAATAAGTTTGGGCAAAAATAAAATTTATTAATAAAATTATTTTTTTGCGTTTCAAATTTTTTTCATGAAAAATAGTCTTTTCTCTTTCAAAATAGCCCTTCAATAATAATATTGCTATTCTTGAAAACAAAATTATCTATTTTTGCCTGAGGTTTAATTTTCGTGAACGAACTACCTTAATATACTGACGTATTAAATTTAAGGAGTTTCGTTACCTTTGCATTTTCAGAAAATAATTTATTTTTATTGTATAAAAAGGTCCTTCAGGGTCCTAAGAATGATGCCCAATAGGTTTTTTGTGGGGGTGGGGCATAGCAGATTAAAGGTATATCAAAATTATAGTACTTTTTTAGGTTATTAAAACTTTAAACGTGTTTTTCTCCAAACTGACTTTTTTAAATCGGCAAGACACGCCATTTCAACAATTTTCAACCGATTGACACGAATCTTGTTTTAAATCGAGGTTGCTTTGTTGGGCGAAAAGCGAGTGTTATATTCAAATGCTCACCATTTTTGTAAAAATGAATATTTTTATATAATCTTGGGTACTTTGCTGGGCAATCTTATAAACATTATAAAAATATTAGTTTTCTTGTTCCAAGTGCAAATCTCAGTTTTTAGAATTTCTTGCTGCGGACGATCTCCAAAAAAAATTTTTTTTAGACACGGCAATACTCAGCCGCCAT
The DNA here is from genome assembly GCA_030998225.1 of Diplolepis rosae. Classification (NCBI taxonomy): domain Eukaryota; kingdom Metazoa; phylum Arthropoda; class Insecta; order Hymenoptera; family Diplolepididae; genus Diplolepis; species Diplolepis rosae. The sequence continues at coordinate 378,443 of JAPYXD010000677.1, forward strand.
TTTGTATTTTTTAACAAAAAAATTTTTTTTATAAAGTTAATATATTAGTTGATAAACTCTATAAATTTTAATTGCTTTACATTTTGATATCTGCCTGAAATTGAATCATAAAAATGACACTATTTTTGGAGGCTCAAAGGTGATGAAACCCCTTAATATAACAAAATTAACGACGCACATAATTTGATTTTACGCAATTATTAAGTTATTTTTGCATCATTTTTGGATCAGACGCGAAAAATTTGGATGAAGCTGCACTTGAAAAAAGGCGAATGTTCTTAACATTCCAACTAAAGTGTATCTAACATGTTTCAAGAAGATTAAGGGCATGTGATATTAGGTATTCAAACTTTGTTTTGACATTTTTTAATTTTGAATAGCCTTTTTGTTTTTTAACCAATTATCATGATTCTTTTTTTATTTGGTTCCTTACAATGTGTAGCTACTTTTTGGGTATGGAAAGCACTTTTGATAAAAATAACTAAACATTTTTTTAAATATTTTTTGATATTTTTATTTATTATTTTATTTGTAACTTTTTTTTCAGTCATGTTACCTTTTTTTCCAATCTAAAAAGTTGCTGCACATTGTAAGGAACAAATTAGAAAAGGAATCATGTTAATTGGTTAAAAAACAAAATAGTTATTCAATGTCAAAAATGTCAAAAAAATTCCCAAAAAATTAAAATTTTTAGTTAAAAAATACATCACAAATCTTTTTAAAAAAACCAGAAACCTTTCAGAATAAAGGTACAGAACATAAAAAAAATTATATGGAAGGTATAAAATCAAAAAATAAAAGGCGGCGGATCCCCTTAATTTGGAAAAATGTGTGAATCCACTTTATCAACACGACGCAAGAAATGTGACCACAATTTAGAACCGATTAAGGTAGTACACTCGCAAAAAGTAGACTTTAGGCAAAACTAGATAATTCCGTTTTCAAAAATAGTATCATTTATATATATCATTTATATTTCAAGAATAGCATCATCCAAAAAAGGAAGGATTATTTTCCAAGAAAAAAATTTGAAACATAGAAAAATAATTTTATTAATCAATTTTATTTTTGCCCAAACCTTTTTCCTTATTGCTTCAAGCCAAATGTTTCAAAATTATGCAATTCTAATAAATCAAAGATCATTTTTCAGGAAAAAGATTCTCTACTCTCTAAATCTGAATCAGTCAAATTTTCACTGATTGAATCAGTGATTCGCCTTTTCACTGATTCATCAGTGAAAAAAATAGTTTTCACTGGCAAATCAGTCAATTTTCACTGAAATAATCAGTGAAATTTGACTGATTTACAGTAACCTCTTTTTAGTTATTTGAATCAGTCAAATTTCACTGATAATCAGTAGATTTTGACTGATTCAAATTTAGAGAGTACAATTTGACCGTTTTTATTGTTGAAAATGAATCAATTATTATCAACTTCAGCAATTTGTTTTTAAAAATTTTGGGTTTGGAAAATTGTTTTTTAATAGTTTCAGCCGTTACAGAATTTATTTTCAAAAATTAGAAATGGTAAAGTTGTGAAGAATTTTATCTCTGAAAAAGTGATTAATGAATTATTAGAATCGCATCGTTCTTCAAAAATTGGCTCGAACCGATAAGAAACAAAGTTCGGGTAATATATAATTTATCAATAAAATTATTTTCCTGTGTTTTTAATTTTTTTCATGGAAAATAATTTTTTTCTCTTTTAAATGATCCTTTTAATAATAATATTGCTATTCTTGAAAGCAAAATCATCTATTTTCGCCTGAGGCCTAATCTCGGTCCCAGTAATCGGTACCTTAGTTTCAGTAATCGGCACACAAATAATCTTACATTTTTTCGATTATCATTGATTTTGACCATTTTTTATATTCACTGCTACACTGACTGACTTTACTACCTCTTTCATTCGTTTCAATAAATCTACAAAAGGTGCGCTCTCAACGCATTTTTGTTACGAGCCGCACAGGTGCGACAGCTCGCAAGTTTGTGATTGGTGGGTCCTGTCGGTCAAATTATTAAAATAAACCGGGAGATTTTTGAAATAGAATAAAAACACTTTTGGCTCGTTCAATAAACTTTATAATTATTATTAACTTAAAATGTTCGGCTCAGTCCGGATGAACAATCTAAGTATTCGCGATCGAAAAAGGTAAAAGTGAAGTCTGAGTTAAGACGACGAATTCTTAACTCAGAGGAAACAACAATTCTTCACGATCAGAATTGAGAATCGAGAATGATTTTAACAGAGTCACTCTTTACAAAATTACACGCTCACATATTCTCCCAGATTCACATTCATCGCTGATTGTAACCAATCAGTGCACCGAACTAGCGCTACGTCACATAATGTCACGCATTGACTCCCACTCATACCCTATCGAGGTTCGCTGGTCAGAAGGTTTCAGATTCAAAAATAAGTAGACTCGCTTCCTCTACCCAAGTATACTAAGACTTTTCTAGGAAAAGTATTTAACATTCCATATCTCACCCTCTATGTGAAACTCGCATTTCATATTTTCATTTCGCCTAAACATTCTCTAAATCTAAACATGTCTCGCTGCTATCAGCCCCAGTATGACAGTTTTATAAACTGTTCGGATGAATTATAGATTATGATTTGATTTCTTAACGCTTTCATATACCGCCTATTACGAACCTGATATCCGGACTTTGCCTCTAATCTAAACTTAAAAATTATTCGTAGAATAATAAAGATTAACAATGAAGTAATTATTTACAACAAAGCACGTGTAGGGTTCTCTGAAGCCCTCACACGGCGTCAATCATCTTAAAATCTATAACGCACAATTCCAAAGAAATTATAATAAGTGTAAAGGAATTCATATTCTTTTATCGCAATTCTCTATTTTATAAACAATCATATCGCTTTAATAGCTATCCTACGACCCTCTCATGACACACTAGACGCTAAAATCAACTTTATCAAATAATGCCTTTTCGAATAATTGAATAATATATGATAGAATCCCCATATTACAAAACCTAATTATCTTGTTTAAAATAATCCGCGAAAATTCGCAAGAGAATCAGCGCAATATACAGACAGCCGAGCGAACTACATAGTCGCTCGTCACATTTTATGTAACACGCTGTGGGCAAGGTAGAGTTCTAGTACATGTCGGTAGTTGAATGAGCGGTAAAGATTTGAAATTAAAAATATAGATTTCAATATAAATTATATAAAAAAATATAAATCTGTAATCAAAATTAATATCAGATAGCATAAAGTACAATATTAAACTCAATTGGGTTATGAGAGAGATTGCTAAAACGTGAACCGACGATAATTGATTTACTTCAAATGACATTAGTGAATTATGAATTATTGTGTAATGAGTATGATTAAAAAGGGTATGATTTGATTAAGTGAATTATATGGAACTGAGATACAAAACATGAATTACAAAGCTGTATTCAAGCTAGACTTAAATTTAGATTAAGAGTAGTTTGAAATCATATAAATTATATTCTGAATCGGAACCAGGCGCTAAAAAGTCAAATGAAATAATTACATTTGTTTATAAAATGAAGAATAGGCGACTGAAAGTCGACTGAAGAAATCAACAAATGTCAGGATAGACAGGATGCATAAATTCAAAGATTACGAACTAGAAAACGAAACTAGAAGCGTAGATTGAATTCTGTATAAACTCAGTCATAAGCTTAAAACTCTTAGAATTTTAGTTTATAAAACGTGACTTAAGAGCTAGCGGTAAAGACTTTTGAAGTTAGGGCTATAGACATTTCGGGTTAACTTGGAGAGGAAAAGGTCAAGTTAACTAGTAGGGAGAGAAAAATGACCTGATTGGTTAAGGGTGACGCCAGAGAGTATGGAGGAATGAGTGGGAGTGTGAAGAATCCTGATCTGGACCCTTGGATGCTGTTCGATATGCAAGTGACAGATCAGATCGATTTTCCGGCTCAATCGAGAAGTTTATATTTTCGCTCGCTCTATTGTAACTAAAAAAAAGAGAAAACTGTTTTAAATTATAAAAATAAAATTTATTTGTTAATTCTCTTTCTTTAAAATTTTGTATTCTTATTTTATTGAAATTTCCTCACTTGCTTTAATTAAACTGATTAATTCGATCTTGTGAAGGTTTTATTCAAACTTCGGTTGGAGTTTCAACTCCTTAATTGTGGTGAACTTACGCTGGAGCCAAAACAAATTCAAATTGAATTGTTTTTCGCGCCTTGTTGCAGACCCGCTCGTGACATTTACCTCAGAGTTAAACTCTCTCTCTTCACGTCTTATCTGCTGATTCTTTTACTCCCTACCTTACCTACAGAACCGATCTACAGATAATAAAATCGGTATCTGACTTTCTACCTTACCACTTAAACTAAAAGAAAAAATCTTTTGACTTACCTGTCGAAGGTAAGACTGTCTTGATGATAACCACATCTCTTGCATCCACTGCATCTCGATGACAAATCAGTTTCTCTGTCGGTATCCTCAAATCGATCATCTTTACTTCGATGATCCACCACAGCATTCCACGTCCGGTGGATAAGGTAGAGCAAATATTGCGATTTGCTCCTTCTCGAAGGCTGAGATCTAGAGTTTCCCATTTTACCTTTCTCTGATCTCTCTTTATTTAATTCGCTATTCCAAATGTAACGTAGATGAAATTAACGGTTTATCGACGTCAAGTTTTTGCCGAGCACGTCAGCAGGCGAACAACTTTCTTGCACATTATAACGTTGCACTATCACGTGACCCATCTTAAGGTCATGTCTAGTTCCTGATTACATTTTTAAAAAAAAGTTATTTTTATAATCTCAGTTATGAACTTTAGTTTTTCAATATCACTGGATTTTATCATTAATATTAATTATAACAGACAATTAATTACTGCACTTATGGCTATGTTTACACTCCCGTAATTACAGGTCAGGCGAGTGCCTCGAAAGTAGCGTTTTGCGGTCTGACCGCTGCACTTCCTGGAGCAAAGAACAAGGTTAAGTGAATTTATGGAGAAACAGACAAGGGAGAAGAAAGAAGAAACGGATTCTTTATAATTTATGATATTTCTTAGGTATTTCCATTCTGGTATCAATGATAACTGAACTTCATCACTCATGGAGAAAAGTGGAGGTAAGGAAATCTGGATTTATTACTGGAATTTCTGTAAAAAATTTTACTTTTGATTCTCTCCAGCCGATTGTGACGCAGATTGGCAATGGTAACTGAATTCCAGTCATTATTGCCAAAAGATATTCTGTTTATCAAAAAATCAGTTGGAAAAAACCAAACGTAAAATTTGTTTAGAAAAATTTCCTCAATCAATGCCGATTTCCTTATCTCGATTTTTCTCCGTGCTTCGTTAATTGATACCTTTCATATAAAATTGAACTGACCAGAGATTTCCAGTACAAATTACAGAATTGGAATTTATTTATAATCTAAAAAAAGTTTGCAATTTTTACTTTTTTTACATTATTTTCCTCAAAAACGAGCAAAACACTTCATCTTGAGGTCGTTTTATGCATAAGTTTAACGTCTTTCATGTTATTTTCAGGGAAAAATTTTAATATGTGTATTGTCAATATTAGGAAATTTTATGCGACTAGCAAAAACAAAGTGAGTATAATAATTTGGCAGCCAACTGTACTTTCTTCAGTTTCACGTCCATATTTTTTTATTGTTTCAAATATTTTTTTCTACACGGAGAAAAAAAAATTGTTGTACTAACCAACCAGATTGTTGATATAGAACTGACAAAACTTTTTTGCTTTCCCAAAAAGTTTTCAGTTTTCCCAACAAATCAATTTGTTGTACCAACAAAAGAGTTTTTTATTGCTTTTTGCTCCACAAAACTTTTTGTAAGGAGAACTAAAATTTTGTTGAGACGGCAAAAAAAAGTTTGTCAGTTCTATATTTTTCTCCGTGTAAAATACCGATTTTTGTATGTAACTTTTTTCTAGTAAGAAGAGCTGAATAAAGAAGGATTCAACCAAAGACAAATAAAGATATACTCTCTAAATTTGAATCAGTCAAAATCTACTGATTATCAGTGAAATTTGACTGATTCAAATAGCTAAAAAGAGCTTACTGTAAATCAGTCAAATTTCACTGATTATTTCAGTGAAAATTGACTGATTCAGATTTAGAGAGTAATAAACGTTATGGCAGCAAAATAATCATTCAAATTTTTATATCAATACTGAAAAACTAACTTGAAATGTTGATGATATTTTTGTAGAATACTCAAGAAAATACCACCTGTTTTATTTTATATATGTATAATATTTTTGGCTTTTGACCTTTGGCCATTAAAGTGATATTTTAGGATTTATTGGAATAAAGAATAGTAAAAACTTTAAGGAAAACCTTGATTGGGACTCTCTTTTCTTAAAAGGATAATTAAAAAAAAGTTATTTTAGTTGTCGTTAGGAGTTGACTGTAAATCACCATTAATCATATTCGTGTTCCCGGACTTGTTCACCGAGCGTAAAAACTGTCTAGTATTCACATGAAAATGTTTCAAAAGATTCACATTTCATTATGAAATCATCAAAACAACTATAAGTTTAGAAACTTTTTCAATGTATAAGTTTTTATAAAATTATCTTCTTGCGTAGAATACTTTGTTATTTTTATGTTTACGACTGACTTGATGTAAATTTACCAAAAACATTATACGTGCAAAAAGGGGATTTAACAAGAAAAATCTGACTTGAACCATTTTTGAAAAAATTAAAATTTCACAGAAAAAATCTGTTGCATTTACTGAGCCTATGAGTTGGAATAGTCACAGCATAATATTTATGTAAATTTAAAAGGTATTTCAGTACAAATCATCATTTTTTTGCAAATTAACAGATTTGTCGATAAATATTACAGATATGCTCGTCAAATAAAGATTTTTGAGAAACTTCCATATTTTACCAATCAAAGAGGCATTTTGTAATATTTATCGACAAATATCTGTTGAAAAAGCGGTGAATTGTACTGAAATAGCAGTAAAATCCACAAAAATTTCATGGTATTACTATTTTAACTTATGAATTCAGTAAATTTAACAGATTGTTTTCTCCTTGTTACAAAGAATGACGATGTAAGAATATTTCTTTGAAATAAAATAATATACCAAGAAATTTTAATTGCAAAATAAAGGATAAAAGGGTAAAAGCTTTATGGAAGAAAAAGTTATGAAATCACAGGAAATTCAAAAGGATTAAAAATCTTAGAAACACTCAACGTGATACACAGGGTGAGTTTTTTCTTTTTAAACATCAAAATATCTCAAGAAATATGCAACCTGCGTAAAAAAGACGGTCAGGAAACATTTTTGAAATTTAAATTTCTGTCACAAATCAAAACAAAATTTTCGAATAAAATGTACATATTTTTTACTGTAGAATCCGCATCTACAATAAAAAATCGAGTTTTCCATTTGAAATTTCAAAGTTCCCACCCTTTCAGGACACGGGGTAAATTTTTATATAGACAGACCCTGAACTGACATAAATCTCACCTTTAAAACTTATCATAAATAAATGAATAAAATCAGAAAGAAAGCGTATTGTTTAAACTGATATCTCCTTCCTACATTGTTTCATTATTTCTCTAGCTATGATTTTCTCAGCTTTCTTTTTCATATTTTAATTTCTCCTTATATTCTTGATGTTTTATATTCTTAATCCACACAAAAGATATTCCTCTAAATGTATTCACTGACGTTTTATCACATGAAAAATTATCATCAACTATTTTCTTCCCGCAAATGAAGTTGTTAGAAGAGATGTAAATAGCACACTCACGAGATACTCAGACTCACTTCACGCATTGAATACACACATCTAATAATGCACTACTTGCACAGAAGACTTCATGAAACAAAGTGCAAGACATTATTTTGCTCAAGTGCAAACTCGATTTGTTTGAGTCGTTGGTTCAGCAAGCACTGACACCACTTCTGCATAATTACAATCTAGCACCAACTGTAACGAAATCTAATCACAGCGATACTCCAAAGTGCAGTGCACCTAGCACCGAGTCTATCTTGATTCAACGGGATTTTAATTACTCCAAAATTAATTAAATTCCGGTATTCACGAATCATTTACTTTTGCTCTTTAGTTCACACAACGTTACAGGAAGCATTCAGAGTTCCGTCTCTTCTTCGGTTAATTTATGTTCGGATCTTGCTCCTCCTCAACGGTGATTTGTTAATTGAAGATCATATAAACACTTAAGAATCAATTGAAATAAATATTCCTTAACTAAACTGCCTTTTTCGATGATTGAATTCTGCACTATTTATTAACTAATTAACTTTTCTCTTGTCTTTCTTGTAATGGTGGGTGCTTGATAAAATTGATGAAAACACTTTTTAAAGAGCGTTGTGTGAAATGCGAGCGTTAGTAGTGGGTTTCGAACGTTGACTGGTTGGAAGTGCACGTGTACATTTACCGAGAGCTCTCATCTCAACTATGATGTCTCGTGGTTGGCTCCTTGCAGAGTCTGGGTCAAACCACGACCTACGCTTACAATGAAGAGCACTTTGACTTGCGTCAAATCCAGTAATTTCCTCTCGACGGCCCCACTGACTGATAATGAGTGGGAGCAAATGTTAAATTGTGCAAGTTGGGGAAAAAAAAGTTTATTTTGCAAGTGTGAAGTTTGATGCTCGAACAAAGTGAGGTCAACAATCACACGAGTAAAAGAATGTTTTTTCTCGTGACGGGTCATAAAGTGCATTTTATTGCTCCCTGCGGGGCAAAAGAATCTGTTTATTGACCCCCCAGTAGAAAAAAAATCGTGAGTGATTGTTGCTCGAGAAAAGCGAGGGCATCAAACTTTAAATCGGAAAATAAATTTTGTTTTCGCTAGTTGCATAATATAGTATTATTTTTATGCTGCACACGATTTTTCTACTATTGGGAGATCGAAAAATGGATTTGTTTGACCAGCAGGGGCCAATAAAATGCACTTTATGAACTACTAGTTGGAAAAAGATATTATCATAGGTAGAAATAAAAGATTGTCTTTTTGCAAATCTTTTTACTGCTAGTTTTGGACACGAATGATTTTTACAAGTCGTATTTTGGCTTGACACAATTTTATTTTACTCCTAACTACACTATTAGAAATATTAAATTTCATAGGCATTTGTATATGGAATTTAATATTTCTCTATATTATTTTTGAAATAATTCACTGGTATATTAAATTTAATATACTGACGTATTAAGGTAATAGTCGTGTCAAAAATCAGGTCTCTGGAAAAAAAATTTTTTCTATGATTTTAAGACTTGAAATTATATTATCAGCCGTGTTTTATGAAATAAAACACATTATTTTTTATGAAGATAATTTAAAACTTACGATAAATAATACTTTTAATTATATTTTTTGTTATAGAATTTTTATTTACTATCGCTTCTTATAAATTTGTTTAAAAATAATTGGATTTTTATAAATCACGGCTTTTTTTGGGGGGAAAATATTCTATACAACTCTACTGTTTGCAAATTAAAAAATAAAGTTTTCAGTGGCTGAGATCGTTAAAAGAATTTAACAAGAAAACTGTATTTAAAAATTTTTTACTCATTTTCAATTTTTGAAATTGATGTAGTAGAGAATATTTTCCACGAAAAAATAAGCCATGATTCATGAAAATCTGATCATTTTTAAAAAATTGGTAAGAAGCAATAGTAAATAAAATTTCTACTTTCAAAAATATTATGAAAAGTTATATTTTTCGTAAGTTTTACATTTTTTTTCTAAAAAATAATATTTTTTCTTTCATAAGACAAGACTGATAATATCATTTCAAGTCTTAAAATCATAAAAAATCTTTTTTTCCTAGAGACCTTATATTTGGCACAAGGACTACCTTAAAAATACCGTAAAATAAAAAATTTCCGTATTTTATGCATGTAGAGTTATTTATATTGGCTTGAGGGTCATGAATAAAAAACTAGATGTCAATCAGGTGTTTCGGCTCTGATCAGAGCCTTTAAATCTAAAAAGTACAGAAAAAGAAGTTGCTAACTTAAGATTTCTTTGATGGACACGAAATTCACTTTTTTCCATCTTTGTAAAAAATTCGGAGGTTGGTTGCTTTCAAACACTGTAACTTGTAAACTAATGAATGGATTTGGCTCAAATTTTGACAGAAGAAGTTTGAAGGATTGAGCTTGTTAACAATGATAGCCGTTTGTTATTAGTGGCGACCTTTAACAGAATAATCACGAATTTGATTTGATTTGAATCATTGAATTTGATACAGATATATTTTAATTTTAATAAACATGTATATCAGCTGAAATTAATATACAAATATCAAAAATAATACAATTATTATATTAAATTTAATAATAGTTTGAATTAAGTTTAATAAACCTCTTATGCAAATGACTACATTTAATGCATATGAAGTTTTTTCTAATAATCTATAAACTGAGTTCTTATAGTAAATAAGAATTCAAGTATTAATTCCAATTTGCATATGCATAATTTAACAGGTTTTTTAGCATCTGTAAATGTTACTTTCTGTGCATATTAGAGAACAGGAAGCAGAAGAAGACTTGTTAATATTGTGTCCTTTGTGTTTCAATTAACAGCTATTCTTCTTATGGGCTACTTCCCATACTTTTAAGGTAAAGAAGTATTATTAAATAGTATAGACAAAACCTATAAGCCCTGGAACTTACCGTTCTGTTTACTTCTATCATTATCATTCCATTGCTCTCTATACAATTAGTAGTTTTTTCGCCGATGTAATAATTACACACAAACGTATTTTATGATTAAAGAATACAACTTTTATACATTTTATACTTGATATAATATCCATAATGGCGATTCTCAATATAGTGTATATAATACAATAAAGTGGATTCAAAATTTGGATTTAGGTTCAAATCGAACCAGTTTTTTTTAAATTAATTGTTCCTTTTGATATTTGACTTTTTTTCTGTGATATAACTTCGCTATATATATTTTTAATACGACTTAATAAAATAAGATTATATTTTATGAATAAATTTTAGTGAAAAAAAAGTTGCCTTATGATCTCGAAGCCATTTTTTGAATTCGGTATTATAAGCAAAGCTATTTTTAATACAGAAGCATTTTTAAAAGGATATAATACAATTATATTGAATATAAAGCATGTGGTGACAATAAAATTGAAAATAAAGTCTTGAATTAAATTAATAGGGCTGAAGTTTCAGACGTATATTCTGACGAAATTTTCTTTTCTCTTTATCCAATTATTGTGTCTAAACTTTAATAACAATATATGTAAAAGACGTTTACTGTTTCTAAATGGAATTTCTTTCATTTCAGTGATTTTCTATAAATTTGTGATATAAGAGGTAAAGGGTACCACTTTAGGACTCCGATTGGCATCAATTGGTACTAACCGTACGAGACACTAGGTCGGATTCATGCTTGACCTCCAGAGTCAGGCACCAGTAATCTTATGTACGTAAACTTGGACATTCACACAACGCATGCCTGCAGCATCAAACTCAGGTTCATCCTATAATCAGGTGAATGAACTCCTTGATACGCTCGGCAGATTCATTTTTTGCAGCTGTCCGCTGCTGTACTTTTTTACCTTTCCAACTTCCGTATGCATATGCATATTTTCAGAGTTAATGATGCAAAAAATATTCTAGACATTTTTCTCATGCAAATTTATTATGCTTATTAAGCCAATATATAACACGGAATTATTATACTGCATTTCGGTCTCGATTATTCAAAACTGAAAGTTTTAATACATTAATAAATAATATGAAAAATTGAGGTATACTCAAGAATTTGCAGTACTCTATAAATTAAAATCAGTCAAAATCTACTGATTATTAGTGAAATTTGACTGATTCAAATAGCCAAAAAGAGGTTACTGTAAATCAGTCAAATTTCACTGATTATTTCAGTGAAAATTGACTGATTTGACAGTGAACAATATTTTTTTACTGATGAAATAGTGAAAATTAACTGATTTAACAGTGAAAAATATTTTTTCACTGATGAATCATTGAAAAGGCAAATCACTGATTCAATCAGTGAAAATTTGACTGATTCAAATTTAGAGAGTATATTCTGAGAAGTTCTGTAAATTTTCCAGAACTCTGTTCCGCAAATGCCTGTATCACCAACTTTTAGTCAGTTCTATAAACTTTACTAAAATATTTTTTTCCGTGTAATTAGCGAACATTCTGTAAATTTTACGAATCTCTTTTCTGCATTCAATTAGTTGAAGAGATCGAACTTTATATTTCATTTGTCTACCTATTACAATAATACATTATGTATATTAGAATTGAATTCTCTTCACGTTCTGCTGCAATGATTACATTCAATGTGTAATGAAAAGACATTTGACTTGTTTACCTGCTTTTTATGCGTTTGAGAATTAGCACCGATTAAGTGCGTGTTGACGCCTTAAGAATACTCTATACAAGCACTAAACTCATACATAAAATTAAGTCTCACCTCCAGGTATACATTGTGGTCGAAAGAATGGCAATTACTGACACATGGTACTCGTTTTCAACTTTACTTTCTTTCTAGACGTGCTCAATTGTTCCTTGACAGCTTTATACTTTAAGTGACTCATAGAAAATATTAATATGGGAGTTGTCATTTAAATATATATGCTTTAAGATTGTTAATATAACCTCATTATATATCTAATGTAAACTTATATTTGAGGTATTATAAAGTAAAATCACAATACTTGTAAAGTAATTTTTCGGAATTACAATGCAAATGTGAATTTTCTGTAAAGCGACGCAACACTTTTTTTTTAACATGTTTGCGATTTCACAAATACTTTAATGGAATTTTATTACCAAAATCTGATGTAAAATTACAGTCGAGTTATTGTAAAGTAAAATCACAATACTTGTAAAGTAAATTTTCGGAATTACGATGCAAATGTGAATTTTCTGTAAAGCGACGCAACACTTTTTTTTAAACATGTTTGCGATTTCACTATACTTTAATGGAATTTTATTACCGAAAATCTGATGTAAAATTACAGTCGAGGTATTGTAAAGTAAAATCACAATACTTGTAAAGTAATTTTTCGGAATTAGAATGCAAATATGAATTTTCTGCAAAGCGACGCAACACTGTTTTTTAAACATGTTTGCGATTTCACAATACTATAATAGAATTTTATTACAAAAATCTGATGTAAAATTACAATCGAGGTATTTTAAAGTAAAATCACAATACTTGTAAAGTAATTTTTCGGAATTACAATGCAAATGTGAATTTTCTGTAAAGCGACGCAACACTTTTTTTTTAAACATGTTTGCGATTTCACAATACTTTAATGGAATTTTATTACCGAAATCTGATGTGAAATTACAGTCGAGGTATTGTAAAGTAAAATCACAATACTTGTAAAGTAATTTTTCGGAATTACAATGCAAATGTGAATTTTCTGTAAAGCGACGCAACACTTTTTTTTTAAACATGTTTGCGATTTCACAATACTTTAATGGAATTTTATTACCGAAATCTGATGTGAAATTACAGTCGAGGTATTGTAAAGTAAAATCACAATACTTGTAAAGTAATTTTCCGGAATTACAATGCAAATGTGAATTTTTTGTAAAGCGACGCAATACTTTTTTTTAACATGTTTGCGATTTCACAATACTTTAATGGAATTTTATTACCAAAATCTGATGTAAAATTACAGTCGAGGTATTGTAAAGTAAAATCACAATACTTGTAAAGTAATTTTTCGGAATTACAATACAAGTGTTGTTAATGCGCCATGAAGCGGCGCCACCATCAGTTGTAAAATTACTATTTAAACTTCCATTACAGTATTGTGAAATTACAACAAAAATTTTTATAGTACACGTTTCCTGGCCACGTTAATCCGATAAAAGGTTTTTTACAATCCTGTCTGTCCGTCTATCGTTGTTTTTGATACGAGATGTGTATTTTTCGTTTCAATTCAAAAAGATAAAATTGAAAATAAAAAATCCTATTTTTCAGCTAAACAAAATGCAATTTACGAAAAAATAAAGAGTAAAATTATTTGTCTTAAAAATATCTACAAATTTGATGAGGAATATTTTTTTATGTGAGTTGCTCTTCGTTTTAATTGTGAAAAGTGTTACTAAAAATAAAAAATTATATTTCTTTACTCTAAAGCGCGAGTCCTTCTTTTTTCATTTCGATTGTCAATATCGAACGCGAAGCCCAAGTGTCGTGATGATAATGTATTCCTCAAAGTCGAAGTTATTTTGAGAAAAGTGAATTCATATCTATAATATTATGGAATTTACTTGAGTTATTGTATAGTAAATCATAAAAAATAAACTTGAATGTCTACGAAGAAGACAAGATCGAGCGCTAAGCGAGCTGCCAGCAATGAGAATTTTTCTAAAGCAGAATAGAAAGTGGATATAATAGCAATAATGTTTTCCAGTAAAACTGATGAATATCTCATCTTTAAATATAATGAAATATTCTTAGAACAATATAAATAAACACTTGAAGAATTTCAATATCCGTATATTCTTCGTATGAAAAAGATTGCCACCTGTTTCGCATCAACTATTTTTCGTATTATCACTTATTTACAGTTTCCATTAGAAAACGAGTTTCCCTTAGACTTGATATAAAATATGCCATCATGAATAAAGCACTATAAAAACGTTTTATCGTATCAACTTTTTGAGCTTGTATCCGTTAGATTTTATAGTCAAATTGCGTTTATATTTTCTTCCTGTTATCTCCAAATTTAATAATTAAAACTTCAAATTGTAATTGTGGATCAGATGATTTGAAAGTACTGTACAGAATAATCATAGATTCGATTTTTTCTTCAGGAAATTACTATTCGTGCGAAGATGGTTCCGCATGAAGAACCGTTGCGGAAAGTAACTGCTATTCTATGTATATCGTTGGTAGCGGTTACGTAAACTGCAACTGCGAGAAAGCATGTCAAAGCCGTGTAATTGTCGTTGAAAATTTCATCTTTAGAATGTATAGCTCTGCTTTTCAGTCGAGTGGATTTTTGCATAATAGTTTCCGAAGAGAGACGATTTCTGTTTAATAAAGAAATAACGGATATTCAAAATCCAGTTGATTCTGTTTCAAAAAAGTAAAAACTTGAGAGAAATTAATTTGTCTTGAGGCGAGAATAATCAATAAGTGTACACTTGTTAATAAATACATTTCGAGGAACAATTTATTTTAATGTATTTTAAAAGATTTACTTCTCAATATTTTACGACCATGGAACAACCGAACCGCGAAACTAAATTATAGTTTATGTTCATGTACATAAAATAACTTTTTGGAAATTCAAAAGATGTGACAAAATAAAGTAAGAAATATCAAATAGCTGAAAAGAGGTTACTGTAAATCAGTCAAATTTCACTGATTACTTCAGTGGAAATCAACCGATTTAACAGTGAAAAAGTATTTTTCAATCAACTCAATCAGTTCAATTCAATCAGTGAAAATTAACTAATTTGTCAGTGAAAAATATTTTTGCACTGATGAATCAGTGAAAAGGCAAATTACTGATTCAATCAGTGAAAATTCGACTGATTCAGATTTAGAGAGTAGACTGGGCCGGAAAAAATGTCAAACTCAAAAACATAATTTAAAATCATTTACAGTTAACCCTCCGAATACCGGGTGAAAAATTTGACACAATTTTACATTAGAAAAACAAGAACGTGGGGTCGGTATGGACCCCACCTGGCATTCGGAAGTTTAAATGTAATTACCGATCACTTTTCCAGTTTTATTTTCTGTAGAAAAATTTGTTTACAAAGTTTTTAGAAGAATGAACGAGAGAGAGGTTCTCTTTTTTATTCTATCATATTTATCGAATTTCCAAAAAGATATTTTGCTCTCAAAAATTTATTTTACAGGAATATATTAATTCGTATATTTGGTTACGTGTTCCGGTTGGTCCATGGTTTTAACGTACACTCGAGATTCCCTGTAACGAAAAGCTCGAGCATCGGAGACCTCTCTGTAACAAGCGCGAGAGGGATCCCCTCCATATCCTACTTGTTGCTAGGCACTGTTATGCGCATTATATAATGCGCGCAGTCAGTCTGTCAGTGAGGCTATGTGAATAATATATTTACATAGTTAAAACGGTATAAAAAAGATTTCTGTGAGTATTGGACATGGAATTAACTTATTTGACGGTATGTACTCAAAATACTAAAAATTTGTGATTAATTCATTAATTTGTGATAAAAGCCATCAAACTCATTGATTACTTTTTCAAATTCGAGCGCGCTTCATTCCGTAGTAGTGGGGGAAGAGGGGTCGATCGTCTGCTCGTTATAGGGAGGCGTGACGCGCTTGTTACAGAGAGGTTTCGTTACAGGGAATTTCGTTATAGGGAATCTCGAGTGTAGTTGTGTGCCATTCAATTGTTTTAAACACAATTGATTTAAGATTTTAGTGAATATGTGCAGAAAAATATTATCTATAATTATATGTACCAATTTTAAGTTAGTTTTCTGTTCCTAAAAGAAATTATAACTGATTTTGATATCGTATATCGTAAACTAGCGTGCGAATATTATTATAAGAAAATGCAAGATTAGTGTGAGTTTACCATAAAATATATATTCTATACTTTTATACTAAACCCACTTTAATTTTGAATTTTTTCATAATATTTTCCGATATTTTTTATACATCTGTAGTTTCTTGCCACAATGGTAAGAATCCTTTTTGTTTCACAATAAAAAATTTGGCGTTTTCACTCATTTTCTATAGGAATTTTCAATTAAGAATATTGACTTTTACAAACTCAACTTCGAGTTGAGAATTGCAAGGTAGTTGCGTAGCAATCTTCTTCATATAAATACAGAAAAAATATTTCTAAAAATTTCTGTATGCTTCACTTGTCTTCCAGTAAAATCTACTAAAATCGGATTTTTGCGCATTATGTAGATTTTACTAGACACTAAATGAAACGTACAGAAAATCTGTTGATTGAACTGAACTTCTTGTAAAATTTACTAAAAAGCTGTAAAAATAAGTATCAAATTTTCTGTAAATTTTACATATCTTTTTTCTGCGCGTATTTTGAAAATTTCATGAAATTCCTAAGAAAAGCGTGATTTTACGACAACTACATTAAATAGAAGAATTATGATTAGAGAAAATTTTGTCCCTTTGGATATTTCGTCGAAAGTAAATTTTTTTTGTGGAATGTTTGCAGGAAGATTTAACTTAATGGTAATTTGAAAAGTCTTAACAACTGGAGGTGAAAAATACAATCACAAGCGTAAATTCGCGCCACAAAGACGTCAGAGATTGTAAGTAGAGGCCGGAGGCAGTGAATGAAATGAACTTAAAAAAGTTGCCAAGACAAGATATTCCGCTTCAAGCTGGATAGAAAGACCAAGACGTCCTATATTTTATACCGAGTGACCCATAAGTTTTACAGGAGTAAAAACGAGACATCAACAGCAGTTTAAAACTTTTCTTTTAGTTATGTAGGTAGTCAATTTGTCACGATGACATTACGAAAAGGGAGATTTTTATTTCACTTCTTGAAGGTGACATTAAATATGTCGTTATAGAAATTGTTCTTTAAGTGACTCAAGTCATTTATAAGAATCACTTTTGAACTAGAGGAATTAAATATTCATTATTCTAAAATTAATATTTTATTACTAGAATTTGATAGTTTCCCGACATTTTTTACGGTTCACGGATCAAAATATTTGTTGCATTTACTGAGTTCATAAGATGAAATGGTGTCAGTATACAATTTCTGTGAGTTTAACAGATATTTCATTACAATTCAACTTTTTTTTATAATTATAATAGATTCTGAATAAGGATATTCCTTATTCTGTAATCTTTATCAACAAATTTGTTATGGTTTCAAAATTTACAAAAATTGTTAGGTGGAAAATAAATAAAAAATAATAGGGATTTTTAGTTGAAAATCAAAGAATAGAACAGATTTAGTTTATTTTTCCAATCTACTAAAAATTTTTTTACATTTTATACTACAAAGAACGAATATGAAAAATCTTTAAGTGGACATAAGAAAATTGATGAAACTAAATTCAAATTGGATTAGTTTATGATAATATCGTAAAATTAGAGTGATTTAATAGCTGATCATTTTATGATTAACTAATCGTACACTAATTGTATATTGCGTTAAGTATAAAACAGCGATTACTTACAGATGTTTGATGAATGGAAAATCTGAAAGCTGATCGATAAAGGTATAAATATATATATATATATATATATATATATATATATATTTCACGTATTTTATTCTGAAGCAATGTTATTTCAAATTTGTTTCATATACCGATGAAATATTTATGCTGAAGCAATTCTAAAGTTTATTTATCAACTCATATGAAAAAATGTTAATTAATAAATTTTTCAAACAAAGAAATCCTTAGTTAGCAACTTTTTATTTATATTTTTTAGATTCAAAATAAATTACTGATAATGGCTCTGATCAGAGCCGAAACATCTGATTCATATACAGTTCTTTATTCATGACCCTAAAGCCAATCTATTACAAGTGTGTATGAAAATTCAAATGAAATTTTGAAGATGGAAGTATTTTAAATTCAATCAGGCAATTTAACTTTCATAAACAGACAATTTCACTGTATAGACGACTAGGCATTAATCCCATTGGAGATGTATGGGAAGGGATTTTACTTATGATTTGAATTTAATTGGATTGATGTCTCGAATCGAACCAGATTTAATCGAATTGAATCGGATATAATCTGTAGGGCCCTTCTTCTTTTGTAATAATTTTTTGTTATTTAATTAGTTTTATTTAAAACTGGACAGTCTCTTCTTATTGTCCATTATTTTATTTAATAGAGATTTTTAAGTTAAAAAGTCATTACGTTCTCATTATATAGATGGATAGAAATTCGCAGGCAAAATAATGTCGGTAAGGTAGGAATCGGTAGATGATATGAGGTCTTAAGCAAAGTGGTTAAACCGAAACTAAACCTTAGCTTTGCCGTTAAGTTAGCATAACTAAGCTTAAATTTCGTGCGAAGCTTCCATGCGTTGTGTTAATTAGCTTCTTCACAACAGCTGTTCATGTTAGTCGACTTTTAGTAGTCATGGCCTCTTTTTTATACTAAAAAAAAATCCCAGTAAATTGTCAACTCAGAAACAGTTGGTTTTGCAGATAATTTAGGTTGTAAATAATAAATTAGGCTATTCTCTTTCCCATAAATACAAGTTTATTTTTAAATTATCTGACATTTTTCCGCGCAATAGATTTTTTTTTAAATTTTGTATGCTTATGACTTTATCTATAATATTAAATTAAATTTGATACAGAAATGTTCAACAATATACGTCAAGTTATGAAAATTAGCCAAATTTTAGAAAAATCCAAACGGGTGTAGTTTTATCATGCTTATCTTTACCATACTTGAAAAATATTTAGACCCGTCAATAATATAATATTTTTGGGAAAGTATTGAATATTCCTAACAGACAAATTTTCATTTTTAAGATTTATTTCTTCATGTTTTCTATGAAAGGAATTGAATGAACTCAGCAGATGTCTTTTTAACCAACTTGTATATTTCGAACACAAAGTGTTATTATCAGGAATTCAGTGAGGTCTGCATTACAAGAAGTGAACAGTGCAATTACAATATTTATAAACAAAAGAATATCAAATGCAAAAACGAAAAAAGAAAAACAGGAAAAGTTTAGATTACGATCAACTACTAGCATTGTAACTATAACAAACTTTACACCAAATCCCACTGAGCAGAGCTTTGTGTCTCATGATTTAGTAATTGGAGGAAAACATGATGATATACGACTACTCTCCACCGCCTTTCTTATACGATTTGCCGTTTTACTTGGATATACGTCCTCAAAAAAAGTAGATTTTTCAGAACCTGAGGAACAAGCTCTTGAGGCAACCCCTATAAGTTCATAATTTTGAAACAAAAGGGAACCTAAATATTCCTAAAACATAAAAAACGATCATATTGTAGATCATTTTAATTATTTTAATCCAATAAAAAAATGGAAAAGAACAAAAAGAATAATATATGTTTACAAGTTTAACATTTAGTTCATAAATACTTTAATCAAATTCTAGTACTACATTACTTCACAATTATTAGCTCACCCTCCACCAAATTATTTTTTTTTTCTAAATATATACACCGAGTGAAATTCTGGAAATTTTAACGAGTTTCTGTGGTTGAATTCGTCCTTAACTACATTTTTCTGGTAGGGGCTAAAATAATAATTTTCCAGGTTACCTAAACTAAAAACGTAGTTAAGGAAAAATTCAATCATGCATATATGTAAATTGTTTATTAGAGATTGGTTGAAAAATCAGTCAAAACTAACTGATTGCAAAGCGAGAAGTGCGCTACAGGTTTCTGTCAAATCCTAACTGATTCAGATTTTAAGAATATAATAATAATTATATTGTGCTTTAAAACGTTTAAATATAATTCAAAGAAACTATATTTTTCATTATCCTCAAGTTAATATACTTACGTTTTTGAATGATTCAAGATCAGTCCATAAATCACCAATTACAGAAATACTAAAAACATTATATTCAATATTATTGGCAGGTTTCACTATAAATGTATTATTACCCTGCAACATATAATGCACATGCTTGTTAATATCTCTGAAATAGTTATGCTACTGGCACTGAGTACATGAATAGAATATTGTGAAACAATATTAGAAGAAAATCTATAATATTTAGAGAAAAATAATCCTGTTTTACAAAAGGTATTGCGAATTTAATAAAACAGGTGTAGTGCATTCAAAACAAGTAGGCCAATAGTTCAATACTGATAGCCAATATTGAAAATTTTATAGTAAGTATTGAGGCAATTTTTGTTTTTCTACATTGAGAAAAAAATGCTATTGAATCAAAAGCATTTCTTCCAAAAAGCATGTATACTATTAATTCATAAAAATATACTACAAGAACCAATAAATATGTTACTAATTCTATAGCATATTGATTTGAATCCATGATATACATGCCTTTGGAAAGAAATGCTTTTGATTCAATAGCATTTTTTTCTCAAACTGAGAAAAAAATGCTATTTAATCAAAAGCATTTCTTTCCAAAACCATGTATACCATGAATTCATAAAAATATACTACAAGAACCAATAAATATGTTACTAATTTTATAGTATATTGTTTTGAATCCATGATATGCTTGCTTTTGGAAAGAAATGCTATTGATTCATTAGCATTTTTTTCTCAGTGCAGTGTAATCATGTATTTTTACCTCATGCCATCCTATTACTGCTGCCTCCATTCCATTAGAAAAAGCCTTCGCTGCCAAATGAGCCACTGATGCTTTTTGTGATTTTTCACTTTCTGGTAATTTTAACTGAAAAGAAATGGATATTTTATTCATACACTGGGAACAAAATGCTATTGAATCAAAAGCATTTCTTTCCAAAAGCATGTATATCATGGATTCAAATCAATATGCTATAGAATTAGTAACATATTTATTGGTTCTTGTAGTATATTTTTATGAATTAATAGTATACATGCTTTTGGGAAGAAATACTTTTGATTCAATAGCATTTTTTTCTCAATCTATAAACATTTAATAGTTTAAAAAATTTCTAGAATTAAACACCGTCTGATTGAGTTGGGTTTAAATATTTAAATTGTGTACGAGTTTATATTACTTACGATTACAATATAAAACAAAGTCTCTTTCACAGATTTAATGTTTTCAATTTTATAACCGTGACGCCTATCTTCAGGAAGAGCAGGAATCACGGCGGAAATGTCACTATATGTATCACCAAGTAACAATTTACAAGATATAGTAATTAAAACTCGTCTGGGTTTCAATCGAGCCCCACCGCATTGGTGCTTGTTATCTTTTTGAAGAGAAACAAAGGATTCCTTGTTTTCCTGGTTGACATCTTGATCAATATTTGATAGTACTTCTGTTGTATAGATAATTAGCATTATGATTTTATTTAGGGTTATTTAACTTCATCATATACATATTTCATTGAATGTAAAATAAAGTGCACTATGCCATTTTGTAAGCAGAAGAAGCTCAAAAAACTTCATCTGTCTCTGGCGCCTCTAACTTTTAATTTCAGGAATTGAAAAGAGTAAGTTTGATAGGTCAAGACTGGGAATTTATCCATAAGTTGTATAGCCACTATTAATACGATTTCATGGTAGTACAATATATATATTTGGAGGGACTTTACTCTACTGAATTTTATTAGGAAAAATAAAATGCTATTGAAATAATAAAAACAATCTAAATGGATAAAAATGTATGAAACGTATATTGTAAACATACACTGAGAAAAAAATGCTATTGAATCAAATGCATTTCTTTCCAAAAGTATATATACTATGAATTTATAAAAATATACTACAAGAACCAATAAATATGTTACTAATTCTATAGCATATTGATTTGAATCCGTGATATACATGCTTTTGGAAATAAATGCTATTGATTCAATAGCATTTTTTTTCAGTTTACATAAAACTATGTAAAAAAATATAAACACTTTAAGAAAATCTATGTCACAGTTG
Organism: Diplolepis rosae; assembly: GCA_030998225.1. Taxonomy (NCBI): domain Eukaryota; kingdom Metazoa; phylum Arthropoda; class Insecta; order Hymenoptera; family Diplolepididae; genus Diplolepis; species Diplolepis rosae. The sequence continues at coordinate 401,033 of JAPYXD010000677.1, forward strand.
CGAAACTTTCCAATTGTATCAATCTGTTTTTAGTTGAATATATTTCATATTTAAGAAGAATCATATTGTTTCTACGTAATTTAAGAAACATTTTAACAATATTTTATCATCAAAGGTCAAATAATTGAATTGACAACAGCAAAGAATATGCGAAACTTTCAATACTTTATCTTGAATTTTCCGCATTTTATTCTGAAAAGTTTTGTAAATTTTCCAGAACTCTGTTCGGTGAATACCTGTATCCACAACTCTTGAACAGTTCTACAAATTTTATTGAACCATTTTTTTCCGTGTACACATTAGTATTAAGTGGAGTATCATATGCTGGAAGTGTATATGAAACAAATTTAAACGAAACGTTATAATGCTGTGTTTGATAAAGTATAGTATTTGTGCTATGAGAACAAATCAACAATCATTGCTTAAATCGACAAATAACACAGGTCTGCAAATAATGGGTTTGTATTTGTTGTTGGAAAACGAAAGATCATTTCCGGGGTAATTTTTTACGTAGAATCCGAATCCAAAATCAGAATCAGCCTATCATGTCAGCATTTTGAGATATTTGAGGTTATGTGCTCGAAAAATGGGGTTTTTCGCTACTTTTAAGGTTATGTACAGGGCGCAAGAAATTTTTTAGGTTTTTTTCTCAAATGTCATCATTTAGTACTATTCTTTCCCTTCAAAATGAGCTATTAAACAGTCACGAGCGATTTTTTTCACAAAGATACAGCCATATCAAGTTTTGACATTTATCCGAACAACCTTATGAGCATTCACATTGACTCTTTGGTGTATACCATTTTGCATTCGAAAATTTATCTTGACAATTTGTGCTTGCGGGTTTTGATGGTCTGTAAATAAGAATTTACAGTCAGAAAATTGACATTTAATTTAATTTCGTAAATTTCGATCCGCCATTTTGAATCCGCCATCTTAGAAATAGAAATGTCAATTTTCTGACTGTAAATTCTTATTCACAGACCATAAAAACCTGCAAGCACAAATTTTCAAGATAAATTTTCAATTGCAGAATGGTATGCACTAATGACTAAAGAGTCAATGTGAATGCTCATAAGGTTCACTCTAAAAAAAAGTCTATCCATAGTGAAATTACGTTCTTTTCAGAATGCATCCATTGAAATTAAGCATATTCCTTTTGTCTACCAACAGAATCTTTTTCCTGTTACAAAACTCATCTGTGAGATGCAAAAAGAAAATATTTTTAGCAATGAACGATTTTTTTTTACTCTGAAAAGAAATCCTCTAATTATGTAAGGATTGCATTTCTAGACTAGGAGACGAAGTGCGCCTGCGCATTAGTGAGTGTACATCGTCTGATGCTAATCTGTTCACAGATATTTTGTCAGTACGGTGCCAACTACGAAAATATATTTTTTTTATTTGTAAAAAAATATTTTGATTCAAAATTATTAGTAAAATGTTTACTATAGAATTTATTGTGAACTTTAAAATGCAACAAAGTTTAAAAATAATTTTGTAACACTTTTCCAACATTATATATTTAATAGATTATGGACTTTCAATTTTACACGTATTGGAAAATTTGTAATGTAAGCAAAGTTATATCTTAAAATTTCTTTAAGCTGAAATCTAAGACGGGTCGTTATTATATTACTGAAAATGATCGATTGAATATTGGGATTTGTCAAAGATTGGCTTGTGTATATTTCTTATAGGTTATATCATAGAATTTGTTTTATTTTAACATCGAAATTATACTTCCTTCACATGACAAAGGATTTTATTTCCAGACCAAAGGAAAAACTTTGGCAATAAAATGATAGCACTTGAAACGAAAATACTTAAACTATTAGAGGATTTCCTCTTATGCCAATTTTGAGTAGAAAATCCATTCACAGTGAACGGAATTGTTCGACAGTCAATATTCCGTTTTTAGAGTGTTGTTCGGATAAATGTCAAAACTTGATATGGCCGTATCTTTGTGGAAAAAAATCGCTCGAGACTGTTTAATAGCTCATTTTAAAGGGAAAGAGTAGTGCTAAATGATGAAATTTAAGAAAAAAACCTAGAAAATTTCTTGCGTTCTGTACATAACCTCAAAAGTAGCGAAAAACCCCATTTTTCGAGCACATAACCTCAAATATTTCAAAATTCTGATGTGATAGGCTGATTCTGATTTCGGATTCGGATTTTACGTCAAAAATTACTCCGGAAACGACCCATAGCTTTTAAACAACAAAACCTTGCAGACCTGTGTAATTCAACCGTTCAACCTCAATGCTTTTAGTAGTACATTATAAGCTCATAAGATAATTAATTTCAATGATGAAAATGTTTTTAAAATCAATGAAATAAGTTAACATTAAAGAAAGGTGGAATTTTCAAAGTTGGATGAATCGTTCAGACTATTCATAATAATATATATCAATTTATTCCAAAAAAAACTCAACGTTTCGCATGCCTCTCTGGCAGCATCTTCAGGAGAATCATGGTTTAAAAATGATAACATTTGCAAGCTTTATCAATTATTGTCCACACTCAGTAGTCACATCACAATTATTCATAATTAAAATTTGAATATAGTGTCATCAAGACAAGGTCAATTATAAAATAATAAATTTAAAAACATTATAACATTTTTAACACTATATTCAAATTTTAATTATGAATAATTGTGATGTGACTACTGAGTGTGGACAGTAATTGATAAAACGTGCACAAATTATTATTTTTAGACCAAGATTCTCCTGAAGATGCTGCCAGAGAGGCATGTGAAACGTTGAGTTTTTTTGGAATAAATTGATATATATTATTATTAATAGTCTGAACGATTCATCCAACATTGAGAATTCCACCTTTCTTTAATGTTAACTTATTTCATAATTTGACCTCGGGCGTAAAATATTCTTATTGATTTTATCAATAATTTTGGATAAAATCAATGTCTTCTTTCTTCATTAAATATAAAGAAATTCAAATCTTAGAAAATAAATAATTACCTCCACAAAAATATAAAACAATAAACACACAAAGTGTTAAAGTTGCTCGGTATTCCATAACAGCTGCCATGTGGAAACTTGTTTCGATAAATTATGAATGTAATAATAATTATACTTATATTAATGAAATCAGTCGTAGTGTAAAGAATAGAAAAATGGATTTATTCGCGGCAAATCGAATATGTATGAACAAATTTGAGGATGCAACAATATATCCCTGGCGTTCTTGACTGAATTTTCGTGACACCTATTCCGTCTTATCAGCTTAGTTACTCATTACTCATTTTGGACACGTCATAAGACACTGAATTTCATTTCATTATTCATTTTTCAAATATCTGTTTTTTTTTTGAAAAAATAAACAATTGCAATATTTATTTCTTATAGTGATAATAAATCTCTACTAATTATCTTGATAACATATGTTCTGAACTCAATCATAATAATTACTCAAGAAAAATTAAGGTACCGGTTCTTAAACTTTTACGGAACAGTTCAGGAATTTTTATTAAAATTCGTACATTTTTACTGGAAATTCTTCAAAAACTTTCCGACTGGAACTCGAATCCGAGACTTCAGAACAAGTTCAGTAATTTTTAATGAACTTATTTTTTCCACATACTTGTTCGATTAAGGGTTGATCGATGAATACTGGTTAACGATAACAAACAAGAAAAGTTTAAAACAGAAATTGGATGCTGAAGGAGTTCTTTTCTCATTTGTTTTTCCTTCCTTCCCACGTTTCTTTGTTAATACTAGAATTTTAATTGATTTCGGTGATATTGAATGGAAAACAAATATTTAATTACAAATTATTTAGTCATGAGAATTAAGTTCGAAAATAATATGAAACAACTGAAAGAAGCCTTGAAATCCCAGTAAATAGTACCTCCTACAATTTGTTTTAAACAAGAGGTAAATGGGAAGATTTATAATCTTTTGCTCGCATAAAAGGAGTTTGAACAGACTGCGTTAAATATTCGCAACACAGAAATAAAAAAATAGAATGAATTGATATTTTGAATGGACAATTGTAGCTTTTGAAGCAAAAAAAAGAATGAATGATACATTTTATTTTTGAAAATTTCACAATTAATCTATAGAGGTAGAAATAAAAAAATTAATGTTAGAATGTAATTGGTAATTAAAAGTCCAAAATTTCGCGTTTTATTCTTTTCTTTGTTTTCTGGGCATTAAAATAAAGAAAGACCCTAGCCATAATATTATATAACTCATACTCGGCGAGAAATTTGATAGCAAGTAGTACCATCTTTAAGAGTAAACCAAAATTATTATGAAATGTTACCAATGAATTATCAAAAAGATGGTAAAATCGAAAATCCAATTGCCAAACTTATGCCATTATCTTGGGATTTTCTCACAAGTTTTCCTAATAATTTTAGTTTACTCATTAAGATGGTACTACTTGCTATCAAATTTCTCTCCGTGTACATTTAGCAACATAAAATGTAAACAGCAATCGAAATATTGTAAGTGAAACTGGTCGAATCAGAACAGCGTTGCCAGACACACGGAGCGAAATTATGGAATCGGCATATTAAAATTATGGTACACTATGGTACATGTTTACAAGACGCATGCGCGGCGCTAAATTCAAATTAATATATCTTCAAATACTTCAAAACTTAATATTTTTCTTAAATAAAAAGTCGATAACATTTTGTTAATAAATATAATAAAATTATGTTTTAATAAAACTATTTTGATAATAATTATAACACCATTTCTACTCTTTCAAGTCTTTGTTTTTTGTAACATTTACTTAAGGTAGTTTTCATCCAAGGAAAATTAGACCTCAGGCAAAAATAGATAATTTTGCTTTCAAGAATAGCAATATTATTATTGAAGGGATATTTTGAATGAGAAAAGATTATTTTACATGAAAAAAATTTGAAACACAGAAAAATAACTTTATTCATAAATTTTATTTTTGACCCAATTTTATTTCTTATCGCTTCTTACCAAATTTAAAAATTATGCGATTCTAATAAATCATGAATCATTTTTTCAGAGAAAAGATTTCCCACAACTTCACCGTTTCTTATTTTTAAAAATAAATTCTTTAATGGCTGAAACCATTAAAAAAACATTTTCCAAAACGAAATTTTTATAAACAAATTGCTGAATTTGATAATAATTTATCCATTTTCGAAAATTGGAAATAGTTAAGTTGTGGGGAATCTTTTTCTTGAAAAAGTGATTTGTAATTTATTAAAATCGCATAATTTTTTAAAATTTGGTAAGAAGCGATAAGAAAAAAAGTTGGGGAAAAATTAAATTTATTAATAAAATTATTTTTCTGTATTTCAAATTTTTTTAATGGAAATTAATCTTTTCTCTTCCAAAATAGCCCTTTAATAATAATATTGCTATTCTTGAAAGCAAAATTATCTATTTTTGCCTGAGGTCTAATTTTTGTGGATCAATTACCTTAAAGTAATTATTAAAGAACACTGAAAAAAAAATTCGACGATACAGACATAATTGTGGTTCCTTGACCTATATTATATTGGAGATTTATCGAAAACCAAGGTTTGCTTGTATTACCCCTGTGGAAATTGCCAAATTTTTGCCCTATTACAAGTTTGGCCCCAACTTGGAAAGTTATTATTTGGCTATAACATGGCGAATGTCTTGGATGTGGCATGAAGCCAACCTTGATCCTTGTTCAATAGTTATTGCGGTTACAGCGCCACCTACTTTGGCTGTGCTCTTGTGTTTTTAGATCGCCTCCAGTCTTGAACCCGGGTTCTTTAAATTATGCCAAAGATATTAATGATTATGATCGGTAGTGTATGCATTTAATTTCTGTGCGTGCTAATTAAAATGCCCAAAATAAAGAACACTGGACGAGTCCAGAGGCATCGCGCGATAATTAAAGCAAGAAGAGTAAGCAATGAAAACGATAGTAAGTAAATCAAATTTGTAGATTAAACTTTGAATCTGCCATTTTAGAGGTTGGAATAAAGTGTTAAATTTTTTGATTTATTTTAACTGCGTGTTTGACACTTTTATTTTTAATAAATAAAAGGGCTTTCGTGAACTCCATTGAAAGTTTTTTAAAAAGTTCATACTTGGTTTCAGAGTAATCTCAAAACCAAATTCAATTCAAAATATTTGTTAATAATATTAAAATATATGACTTGGACTACATCTCGAAAATTATTCTAGAACGATTAGATGAAGACATTAAAAAAAATTTTAATATGGCTGAGGCACTGATTCAATATGGCTGAGACTCACAAAATGAACGGTGCCAAGTTGGGACCAAACTGGGCCATGAGGCAGGCTTTGGTCGGGTTAGACGTTTCATTTTCGGTTTGGTCCTGCCTCGATACCCAAGTTGGGGCCCGGTTTTTCCTGGTTGAGGCCTGGCCAGCGCCATGACAAAATTTCCACACGGGTAGTTCAGCCCTTGTATTAGTTCCAAACATATGAATTACTATTGCAGCAATATTTTTGATTAACTGTCAAATATATTTTGTTGAATTACTTAAAAACAATCAGCTATATTCATATGACATAGTTATCGTACGGTCTGGCAACGCTGAAACTGAAATATAATATGCGGGAAGGCGAACAATAAATATTGCTATATCAACCAATAATATGTTTGATTCTTCGATATTTATTCAGTTATAATCGGATGGTGAAAACACACATTTCATATTATTGTATTTACGCCAGCAGGAAGGTAAGGTTAAATTATTAATAAATATGTTTTGTAACGGCCATTCCTTACTATCAGTGTGCTCTTTTTTCTAATAATTCACATTTCTTTGGATTTCTATAATAGAATAAGCCATATTACCAATAGAAATTCCAATCTAGACGGTAAAATAAATTAATTATTAGAACATTTTACCATCTAAATGGGAATTTTCATCGGTAATTTAGCGTATTCTATACTTGGCAATTTTTGATAAATATTTTTCTCCGTGCATTTTATTTTCTGAGGGGTATAAAGTTTACTCCCACCACAAGCTATTTTCTCTGTTCGGTAAACAGGGATTTACCACCAGCAAAATAGATGCCGTAAATTTACTATTAGACGCTCATGTTGCATAAAATGTATTAAAAATGAAAGTAAACTATTGTAAAAATTATGCTTTTTTGTATAATATTTTTGTCTGCCACGTGACAACTATTTTACAAGTAGATGGCACTTTATCAGTGTGAAGCAGCGTCGAATTTTCAATGCCATATTCAGTATCAATGAATGCGAGGTCGGATGAAATATGTAGTTCACTTCTTGTTTTGCAATCAGTTTTTGTTTTTTGATTATTCATATTCAGGAGTTGACAGAATTTGTTCAGCGCCTTTTATTTTATTCAATAAATTTTCAACTCAATATCTCATTATGTTTTCGTCGCATATAGACACAAGTTTTCAGGCAGAACAATACATTTCAGTAACGTAGGAATGTGCTATGAGGCCTTAAGTAAATTAGTTAAACCGGAAATTAAATTTAGCTTTGTCGTTATATTTGCATAATTAATCTTCATTTTAATGCGAAGTTTCGATGCGTTGTTGTCATCATGTTAATCAATCTCTATTACTCATGGCCGTTTTTGCATTGAAGAATATTTCAAGTGAATCGTTAACTGAAAAATAGTAGGTGAAAAAAAATTTTCTTAGTAATGTTAACTATGTTTTTACTCCTGAATTAAGGTTGTAGATAATGAAGAAGGTTATTTTCATTTATATAGATACCAATTTATTTCTACATTATCTGTTATAAGGACATTATGACGTATATTAAACTTTATTTATAGTATATGCTCATGACGTCATATCTATGCTTTTAAATTAAATTTATTTCAAAAATTCTTAACAATATACGTCAAGATATGAAAAATACCCGGAATTTAAGATAACCCGAGCGAGGGTTCTTTTATCATCCTTAAATTTACCTTAGCTAAAAAATATTCAAATCCTTCAATAATATAATATTTTTGGGAAAATGTTAAACATTTCTGATTCAAAAATTCCAATTTTCAAGATTTATTTCTTCATGTTTTCTATGGGATGAAATGAACGATAACACCAGATACAGTTTTAAACAACTCGTATATTTCCAACATAAAGGTTGATAAGCAAAAAAGAATATGGGGTTTTCATTACAAGAAGCGAAAAAGCACATAAAATATTTATAATCGAATGAACATCAAGTACAATAACAGAAAAAAGACAAGGAAAACAGGAAAAATCAACTACTAGCATTGTAACTATTTGAATCTTTATACCAAATTCCATTATTTAGAGTTTTGTGTCTCACTTCTAACCTGGAAAAACACATGATGGTGGATTCAAACTCTTTATCGCCTTGTTTATTTTTTTTGTCAATCCATGTACAAGCATGCACTCGAAAGTAATACGTTTCGTAGGAAACATTGAAGCAGATGAGGCAATTCCTACAAAGTGTTTATTTTGTAATAAGAGAGCACCTTCATATTGCTAGAAAATAAAAAACAATCCATCTGTAGATGATTTATACCATTTCTGTCCGATGAAAAAATAAAGAAGAACAAAAGAAATAATAAACGTATACCAGTTTAACATATATTTTATTAATACTTTAATTAAATTCTAGTACGAAATTACTTTAAAACTATTAGCTCACCCCCAATCAAGTAATTAATTTTCACTAAATACTCCCTAAATGGAAGACTTATAACATTCAAACAGTAAAAAAGCACTGTTTTCACTGAATCAGTGAAATTTAATTGATATCACTGGGAAAACTCACTGGAGGACCAGCGAATTTCACTGTTGACCAGTATATTTCACTGATTAACCAGTGAGTTTACCTGGTAGAATCAGGTAAATTCCACTGATCCCTATGTGGAAAACTTATAACATTTGAGACAGTGGTTTTTCACTGTGAATCAATGAATTTTTACTGTTTCGGATTTAGGGAATATATATACCGGGCGAAATGTTCTTAATTGATTTTTCATAATTACATTTTTCTGGTGGGGCTAACTGAAAATCTGATTGAAATAGTGATTTTACAGGTTACCTAAATTGAAAACGTAGTTGGGAAAAGTTAAATCACGCATTGTTTTGATTGTTTTTCAAATCAGTCAAGACTAACTGATTGTTAAGGAAGAAGTGCGTTATAGGTTTCAAATTTTGATTCAGATTTTAAGAATATAATTTCTGCATCAGTCATTATCATAATTCTGTATATTGTTAAGTCGACAGAATTTTTTTTCATTTGACCAAATTGTAGACAAGGAAACCCTTTTTAATTGATTGAAACAAATTATTCCGTTTATTCAACCAAATTTTGATTCGATTAACCAAATATTTTTCCGAGCGTAATACTGGTAATAATAATAATTTCAAATTAATTAGTTGAGTTTGAAATTTTTGTCACTGCCTACATTATCGGAGGATCACTAGTCGCGTATCAGATAGGATACGTTGTTCGGAGGTGTCCTCGTAGACAATTTCAAACTCTTATAAATCGAAAATAATGCAAATTAATTCAAATTCTTTAAAATAATAATGATATTTTATCATATTTTTAATGGCTTGAATGTAATTCAAGGGAACTATATTTTTCATTATCCTTAAATAAATGTACTTACACTAGAGAATGTATCAATATCATCCCAAAAATCATCGAATACAGCAAGTCGATTAGAATCATATTGAACGTTATAGACATCTTTCACTAGATATGTATTACTCCCCTGCAACATATAATGCATATACTTATTAATATCTCTGAAACGGTTATGCTACTGACACTGAATACATGGATAAAATGAATTTTTTTAGAATTATATGACTCATGATTAACTATTTGGTAGGATCAAAAATTTTAGCACTTTTTAAGTGCTTTCAAAGAAAGATAAAACTTGTTTGGAATTCTTTATCTTCATCACTACCAAGGTGGGAATTTGGGTCGGCTACCAGAGTTGGACCATCGGGCCATGGTTGGCCCTACTCTGGCGACCAAGGCTAACTATGGCCCAGACTCGAACCGACTGTCGGGCCAACCTTGGCAAATTACCTCAGATGACCGTGATAGTTCGGTCGGCCCACCTCTGGGCCATGCTTGAACGTTGAACCAATTATCGACATATTATTAACTAGATTATGGAAGCATATTTTGCCTAAGACGGCCCATTTCCAGCACCCGGCGTCAACAAGGTTGGCCCAACCATGGGCCGACGGTCAATTCGCACCTGGGTATTGAATTGAATTTCCTTCTAGCATTGAAATTTCTCATTATTGCAAAAATAATTGTGAATCAATATTGGAAGAAAATTCATAATATTTAGAGAAAAATAATCCTGCTTTACAAAAGGTATTGTGAATTTAATAAAAGAGGTCTTGTGCATTCAAAACGAGCACGTCAATGGTTCAATACTGATAGCCAATATTGAAAATCTTAAAGTCAGTATTGTTCAGCAGTTCTTTGAGTGCATTCAACAAAAAATGAAAATTATATGAATATTGTTTATAATTTTTGTTAATTTATCATTTTTTTGGCATTGGGTCAGTCTCTTTTTAATGATAAATTAACAAAAATTCTGTGAATTTTGGGTCAATATAATAGCAGACATGTCATCAAACATGTCACTTTACAATTGTTTATAATACTTTATCTTCACTATTGAATAGGAACCGAAGTCTAAAAATTTTAGAAACGCAAATAAGCAGGTTAATGATCCAATACTGATAAACAGTGTTGAAAAACTGACAGTCAGTATTGATTTTCTATTTTTTCTAATCGTGTATTTTCACCTGGTCCCATCCTATTACTACTCCTTCCCTTCCATTACAAGGAACACGCTCTGGCAAAGGAATCACGGCTACGTTTCTCGATCTTTCATTTTCAGGTAATATCAACTGAAAAGGAATACATCTTTTATTCATATGAACATTTAATAGCTTAAAAAATGTCTCATGTAAAAGATAGTCTGATTAATTTCAGTTTAAACATCTAAATTGTGAACAAAGTTATATTACTTACAATTACAAGTTTAAAGGCAGTTGTTCCCACGGGTATAATCTCATCAATTCTATAACCCTCACGCCTATCATTAGGAAGAGCAGGAATCACGACAGCAATGTCACAAAATATATTACCAATTGCATTTTGACAACTTAAAGTAATTAAAACTAGGTTGGGTTTCACTCGAGTCCCACCACATGTGTGTATTTTATCTTCTTGAAAAGAAACAAAGGATTCCTTAAGTCTTTGGTTGACATGAAGATCAATATTTGATCGTACTTCTGTTGAATAATTAATTGAAGTATTAAATTAATATTATAATTTTATTCAGGGTTAGTTAACTTTAACGTATACATATTTCATTGAAAGTAAAATAAAGTGCACTATGCCATATTATAAGCAGAAGAGACTCGAAAAACTTCATCTGTCTCTGGCGCCTCTAACTTTTAATTTCAGGAATTGAAAAGAGTAAGTTTGATAGGTCAAGAATGGGAATTTTTCCATAAGTTGTATAGCCACTATTAATACGATTTCATGGTAGTACAATATATATATTTGGAGGGACTTTACTCTACTGAATTTTTTTAGGAAAAATAAAATGCTATTGAAATGATGAAAACAATCTAAATAGATAAAAATGTATGAAACGTATATTGCAAACATACGCTGAGAAAAAAATGCTATTGAATCAAAAGCATTTCTTTCCAAAAGTATGTATACTATGAATTTATAAAAATATACTACAAGAACCAATAAATATGTTACTAATTCTATAGCATATTGATTTGAATCCGTGATATACATGCTTTTGGAAAGAAATGCTATTTATTCAATAGCATTTTCTTTCAGTGTACATAAAACTATGTAGAAAAGTATAAACACTTTAAGAGAATCTATGTCACAGTTGCGAAACTTTCCAATTGTATCAATCTGTTTTTATTTGAATATATTTCATATTTAAGAAGAATCATATTGTTTCTACGTAATTTAAGAAACATTTTAACAATATTTTATCATCAAAGGTCAAATAATTGAATTGGCAACAGCAAAGAATATGCGAAACTTTCTATACTTTATCTTGAATGTTCCGCATTTTATTCTGAAAAGTTTTGTAAATTTTCCAGAACTCAGTTCGGTGAATACTTGTATCCACAACTGTTGAACAGTTCTACAAATTTTATTGAACTATTTTTTTCCGTGTACACATTAGTGTTAAGTGGAGAATCATATGCTGGAAATGTATATCAAACAAATTTAAACGAAAATTTATAGTTCTGTGTTTGATAAAGTATAGTATTTGTGCTATGAGAACAAATCAGCAATCATTGCGTAAATAAACAAATAACACAGGTCTGCAAATAATGGATTTGTATTTGTTGTTGGAAAACGAAAGATCATTTCCGGGGTAATTTTTTACGTAGAATCCGAATCCGAAATCAGAATCAGCCTATCACGTCAGGATTTTAAGATATTTGAGGTTATGTGCTCGAAAACTGAGGTTTTTCGCTACTTTTGAGGTTATGTACATGGCGCAAGAAATTTTTTTGGTTTTTTTCTCAAATGCCATCATTTAGCACTACTCCTTCCCTTCAAAATGAGCTATTAAACAATCAAAAACAACCCATAGCTTTTCAACAACAAAACCTTGCAGACCTGTGTAATTCAACACGTTCAACCTCAATGCTTTTAATAGTACATTATGAGCTCATAAGATAATTAATTTCAATGATGAAAATGTTTTTAAAATCAATGAAATAAGTTAGCACTAAAGAAAGGTGGAATTCTCAATGTTGGATGAATCGTTCAGACTATTAATAATAATATATATCAATTTATTCCAAAAAAACTCAACGTTTCACATGCCTCTCTGGCAGCATCTTCAGGAGAATCATGGTCTAAAAATAATAATTTTTACACGTTTTATCAATTACTGTCCACACTCAGTAGCCACATCACAATTATTCATAATTAAAATTTGAATATAGTGTTAAAAATGTTATAATGTTTTTAAATTTGTTATTTTATAATTGACCTTGTCTTGATGACACTATATTCAAATTTTAATTATGAATAATTGTGATGTGGCTACTGAGTGTGGACAGTAATTGATAAAACGTGCAAAAATTATTATTTTTAGACCAAGATTCTCCTGAAGATGCTGCCAGAGAGGCATGTGAAACGTTGAGTTTTTTTGGAATAAATTGATATATATTATTATTAATAGTCTGAACAATTCATCCAACATTGAGAATTCCACCTTTTTTTAATGTTAACTTATTTCATAATTTGACCTCGGGCGTAAAATATTCTTATTGATTTTATCAATAATTTTGGATAAAATCAATGTCTTCTTTCTTCATTAAATATAAACAAATTCAAATCTTAGAAAATACATAATAACCTCCACAAAAATATAAAACAATAAACACACAAAGTGTTAAAGTTGCTCGGTATTCCATAACAGCTACCATGTGGAAACTTGTTTCGATAAATTATGAATGTAATAATAATTATACTTATATTAATGAAATCAGTCGTAGTGTAAAGAATAGAAAAATGGATTTATTCGCGGCAAATCGAATATGTATGAAAAAATTTGAGGATACAACAATATATCCCTGGCGTTCTTCACTGAATTTTCGTGACACCTATTCCGTCTTATCAGCTTAGTTACTCATTGTTCATTCTGGACACGTCATAAGACACTGAATTTCATTTCATTATTCATTTTTCAAATATCTGTTTTTTTTTTTTAAAATAAACAATTGCAATATTTATTTCTTATAGTGATAATAAATCTCTACTAATAATCTTGATAACATATGTTCTGAACTCAATCATAATAATTACTTAAGAAAATTTAAGGTACCAGTAAATAACTTTATTAATAAATTTTATTTTTGACCCAACTTTTTTTCTTATCGCTTCTTATGAAATTTTAAAAAATTATGCGATTTTCATAAATCATGAATCATTTTTTCAGAGAAAAGATTTCCCACAACTTCACCATTTCTGATTTTTAAAAATAAATTCTTTAATGGCTGAAACCATTAAAAAAACATTTTCCAAAACGAAATTTTTATAAACAAATTACTGAATTTGATAATAATTTATCGATTTTCGACAATTGGAAATGGTTAATTGTGGGGAATCTTTTTCTTGAAAAAGTGATTTGTAATTTATTAAAATCGCATAATTTTTTAATATTTGGTAATAAGCGATAAGAAAAAAAGTTGGAGAAAAATCAAATTTATTAATAAAATTATTTTTCTGTTTTTCAAATTTTTTTAATGGAAATTAATCTTTTCTCTTCCAAAATAGCCCTTTAATAATAATACTGCTATTCTTGAAAGCAAAATTATCTATTTTTGCCTGAGGTCTAATTTTCGTGGATCAACTACCTTAAAGTAATTATTAAAGAATATTTTTTTTTTATAAACAGCTTATTATCTATAAAACGCAAGTATAATATGTAATTGTTTTCGGAATGTCTTTACTTAAATGACTCTAAAATTAACTCTACTCAGCCTTCATTCAAAAAAATGATTGATTGGTCGAACATGTTTCATATAGGGCAGAAAACAATTCTCATTGGATAATGGCCATTCTGCTTTTGTCTTCATTTCATTTCGGTTAAATAGAAAATAAAAAATCCGCCCGCTTTGCGGGCACATTCTCATCGCGCGCTTCGCACGCAAGTTTGAGCGCGCGATTCGTACAAGGTCGCATAGTGAGAAACGGAGAGTCAGTCAATTCGTCGCGCCGTTGTGTCTCAGAAAACCAAATTTCTAAATCCCTATAATCGAAGCGCTGTCTGGTGAAGAGGCGAACCACAGCGGACTAAAGGATTACAGTGTGCAAGTGCCAGTGCTGGACCCGACAACCCTTGAAGATATATATATATATATATATATACATATATAACTACACCTCATCCAGAGACTCACTTAATAAGGTTAGACAACTATTTTCAAAAAAAAAAGAGAAAACTGCAATCAGCGTAACTAAGTAGCTTAGGTTGTTTTTACTAAAAATATATATATTTTAATTTATAAATAAATATTTACTTAAATAATAACTTTCTTAAATTCATTTGGCTTATCCTCAACCCGGTTAGTTGTTTATTATTTACAACAAATAGAGGAACGTAGACAGGGCAATTAACTCTAGACTTTTTGCAGATTTTTTTTTTTGCAGAACAACGCTTATTTCGTATCTCACATATTTTGGTGAAAAAAATCGAATTTTTTCATATTAAAAATCAAAAACTTAAAATATACATCCTGTCGAGGAATTTCTCGATAAGAATGTGTAGACCTTATTTAGCCAAACAATTTTTCATCTAAAAGTTTTTTTTGTATCTCACATATTTTGTCTAAAAAATGGAATTTTTGAATTTTAATCGTATTTTTGGGAATTGAAACGAAAAATATATCTTTTATCAGAAACTGTGTGAGACAAAATTTGTAGATCTTTTTTAAACGAACAACTTTGTATTCTTACGTTTTTTTCGTATTTCACATATTATTGTTAAAAAATTGAATTTTGGATTTTCAATGGTTTTTTTTAAATTAATAAGAAAAATATGCATCTTATGAAAAAATGTTACAATTCAAATTTGTAGGTCTTTATGTAAAAAATAATATTGTATCATAACGTTTTTTCGTATCTCGTATAATTTAACTTGAAAATGGAATTTTGATATTGACTTTTTTCGAATTTGAATATGCTGTAACATTTCTAATTTTGATTTAATCAAAAAATGTTATCAGGATAATTTGTAGAGGTTTATGAGCACTATCAAAGGCCAGTATTGAAATTTTTTATTTTTTTAAAAAATTATTTTCAAAAACACAAAAGTAGTGCTCAATCCCTCAATTTTGATTGGATGTGGCTGGTTAACGAACTTGTCCTTACTTTTTCGCCTCCGATAAAGTGTCCCAAAGCTCAATTCAATCTGATAATTTTGTCGAGAGTTATGCCGCACACGACCTACAGACAGACAGACAGACACTTTCGTAAAAACCCTTTTTTCTGACTCAGGGGGTCTCAAAACATAAAGATTTGATGAAAAATTCGAAAGTCATTTTTCACATAAAACCAATACCTTCTCATTCATGATGATAATGTAAAAAAGGACGTCAAAAATGACGTAAAAAATGACGTAAAAAACTGTCCCAATTTTTGACCTCGTTTTATACGTAATTTTTGACGTTGTTTTTATATTCTCATCATGGATGAGAAGGTATTGGTTTTATGTGAAAAATGACTTTCGAAATTTTCATCAAATCTTTACGTTTTGAGACCCCCTGAGTCAGAAAAAAGGGTTTTTACGAAAGTGTCTGTCTGTCTGTAGTAGGTCGTGTGCGGCATAACTCTCGATAGAATTATCAGATTGAATTGAGCTTTGGCACACTTTATCGGAGGCGAAAAAGTAAGGACAAGTTCGTTAACCAGCCACATCCAATCAAAATTGAGGGATTGAGCACTACTTTTGTGTTTTTGAAAATAATTTTTTGAAAAAATCAAAAATTCCAATCCTGGTTTTTGATAGTGCTCATAAACCTCTACAAATTATCCTGATAACATTTTTTGATTAAATCAAAATTAGAAATGTTACAGCATATTCAAATTCGAAAAAAGTCAATACCAAAACTCCATTTTCCAGTTAAATTATACGAGATACGAAAAAACGTTATGATACAATATTATTAAATAAATAAAGACCTACAAATTTGAATTGTAACTTTTCGTAATTGTAAAAAAGGACGTAAAAAAGGACGTCAAAAATGGCGTAAAAAACGACGTCAAAAATGACATAAAAAATCTGCCCGCTTGGCGGGCACATTCTGATCGCACGCAGCTCGCTTCGCTCGCAAGTTTGAGCGCGCCTAGGGCGCGCGATTTGATCGTCGCGCTGCGCGCTCCGGAATTGTGATTAATTGTAATTTTTCATAAGACGCATATTTTTCTTTTTAATTTAAAAAAAAACTATTGAAACTCCAAAATTCAATTTTTTAACAATAATATGTGAAATACGAAAAAAACGTAAGAATACAAAGTTGTTCGATTCAAAAAGATCTACAAATTTTGTCTTACACAGTTTTTGATAAAAACATATATTTTTCGTTTCAATTCCAAAATATACGGTTAAAATTCAAAAATTCCATTTTTTAGACAAAATATGTGAGATACAAAAAAAACGTTTAGATGGAAAATTGTTTGCCTAAATGAGATCTACAAATTCTCTTCAAGACATTTCGGGACAGAATGTATATTTTATGTTTTGATTTTTAATATTAAAAAAATTCGATTTTTTTCACCAAAATATGTGAGATACGAAATAAGCGTTGTTCTGCAAAATCGTTTCCTTAAATAAAGTCTACGATTGTTTTTTATTTTTGAGAGATGTGGAAGAAAATAAATTATTTTAACCATGTAATTTATTAAAAAGTTACTGAAATGTATACAGAAAATCGAGCGCGAGCGTCATGATGAGAATGTGTTCCTTAAGGCTGATAGAGCTTTAAGTAAATTGAATTTCCTGTTTCACTTAAATTCAAAAAGAAATTGAGTGACTTTGAGAAAATGTGTAATTCACATCATCTGTAATATTATTATAAAATTGGTTTGAGCTTCAGTATCAAATTATAAGAAATAAACTTAAATGTATGCGAAGAGCACAAGACCGAGCGCGAAGCGCGACGATCAAATCGCGCGCCCTAGGCGCGCTCAAACTTGCGAGCGAAGCGAGCTGCGTGCGATCAGAATGTGCCCGCGAAGCGGGCAGATTTTTTAGGTCATTTTTGACGTCGTTTTTTACGCCATTTTTGACGTCCTTTTTTACGCCATTTTTTACGTCATTTTTACGTCAAGTTTTTCAATAGGGTATTCAATAATTGGTAATTTTTGATAAATATTTTTCTACGTGCATTTTATTTTCTGAGGGGTATAAAGTTTACTCCCACCACAAGCTATTTTCTCTGTTCGGTAAACAGGGATTTACCACCCGAAAAATAGATGCCGTAAATTTATTATTAGACGCTCATGTTGCATAAAATGTATTAAAAATGAAAGTAAACTATTGTAAAAATTATGCTTTTTTGTATAATATTTTTATCTGTCACGTGACAACTATTTTACAAGTAGATGGCACTTTATCAGTGTAAAGCAGCGTCGAATTTTCAATTCCATATTCAGTAACAATGAATGCGAGGTCGGATGAAATATGTAATTCACTTCTTGTTTTGCTATCAGTTTTTGTTTTTTGATTATTTATATTCAGGAGTTGACAGACTTTTTTCAGCGCCTTTTATTATATTCAATAAATTTTTAACTCAATATCTCATTATGTTTTCATCACATATAGACACAAGTTTTCAGGCAGAACAATAAATTTCAGTAACGCAGGGATGTGCTATGAGGCCTTAAGGTAGTTGATCCACAAAAATTAGACCTCAGGAAAAAATAGATAATTTTACTTTCAAGAATAGCAATGTTATTATTGAAGGGCTATTTTCAAAGAGAAAAGATTATTTTATATGAAAAAAATTTGTAACAGAAAAATAATTTTATTCATAAATTTTATTTTTGCCCCAACTTTTTTCTTATCGCTTCTTACCAAATTTAAAAAAATTATGCTATTTTAATAAATTACAAATCACTTTTTCAAGAAAAATATTCCCTACAACTTAAAAACTTCCTATTTTTGAAAATGAATCAATTATTATCAAATTTAGCAATTTGTTTATAAAAATTTCGTTTTGGAAAATTGTTTTTTAATGATTACAACCATTAAAGAATTTATTTTCAAAAATCGGAAACAGTAAAGTTGTAGAGAATCTTTTTCCTAAAAAAATGATTCATGATTTATTAGAATCGCACCATTTTTGAAAATTTGGTATGGATCGATAATAAGGAAATATCCTATTACAAAAAACATTATTAAAATATTATTATTCATAATTTAAAAATTTTTTTTATTAAAAAGAGTGTCTTTCCTTACATATGACACGGCTCATGATATAATTACCAGTCTTGAAATCATAGAAAAACTTCTTTTTCCAGAGACTGATTTTTGGCGCAACAACTACCTTAAATTAAATTTATTTCAAAAATTTTCAACAATATACGTCAAGATATGAAAAATACCCGGAATTTAAAATAACCCGAGCGAGGGTTGTTTTATCATGCTTACATTTACCTTAGCTAAAAAATATTCAAATCCTTCAATAATATAATATTTTTGGGAAAGTGTTAAACATTTCTGATTCAAAAATTCAAATTTTCAATATTTATTTCTTCATGTTTTCTATGGGATGAAATAAACGATAACACCAGATACAGTTTTAAACAACTCGTATATTTCCAACATAAAGGTTGATAAGCAAAAAAGAATATGGGGTTTTCATTACAAGAAGCGAAAAAGCACATAAAATATTTATAATCGAATGAACATCAAGTGGAATAACAAAAAAAAGACAAGGAAAACAGGAAAATGGTAGTTGTAATCAACTACCAGCATTGTAACTATTTGAATCTTTATACCAAATTCCATTATTTAGAGTTTTGTGTCTCACTTCTAACCTGGAAAAACACATGATGGTGGATTCAAACTCTTTATCGCCTTGTTTATTTTTTTTGTCAATCCATGTACAAGCATGCACTCGAAAGTAATACATTTCATAGGCTCCATGAAAGCAGATGAGGCCATTCCTACAAAATGTTTATTTTGTAATAAGAGAGCACCTTTATATTGCTAGAAAATAAAAAACAATCCATCTGTAGATGATTTATACATTTTCAATCCGATGAAAAAATAAAGAAGAACAAAAGAAATAATATACGTATACCAGTTTAAGATATATTTTATTAATACTTCAATTAAATTCTAGTACGACATTACTTTTAAACTATTAGCTCACCCTCAATTAAGTAATTATTTTTTACTGAATACTCCCTAAATGGAAGAGTTATAACGTTCGAAACAGTGAAAAAGCACTGTTTTCACTAAATTAGTGCACTGGAAAACCAATATGGCGGATTTTATTTAAAAAAGTACCGAAAATTTGAAATTTTTTTTTTTTCTTTTTTTTTTCAAATGGATAAAGCATATTGATCTATTTCAAACTATGGACAAAGGTGGACAAAATAGTTGTAGTTTATGAAAAATATTTTTTGGTCCAGCTCCTTATGTTTTATCTTTTCCAAAATGGCTTAAAACTATGGAAATTTGGAAAATAGGCGTTTTTTCATGACATTTCTAAGATAATTGGATGATACACGAAATTTTATTGGTCAAATTGTCAAATTTTGATTCATCAATTATGTACAGAATTCTTCTTGTATATGTAATGACCTGATTAATGGCGGATTCAATATGGCGCTTGGAGAACTTGGGAAATACCGAGCTTTTTCAAGATTATCGTTGATGACACATTCTTCAACGCTTGAGTTTCAGAGTAGCAAAGTTATAGGAAATCTAAAAGTACCTACAATTTGAAAAATTATAAAAAAATAGACAAAAATATACAAAAAAAATATAAAAATTCAAAAATTACAAAAAAATTATAAAATCCAAAAAATTAAGACAAAAACTAAAAAAAAGACTCTTGACCACCCACCTTCACGTGGTAAGTGTTGGGAAACGTTCATAAGAACCGGCGAACGTGCGCTATAATTCTGTATAAAAATTTTTTTTATGTTTTTCATAGCAAATTATCGTTTATATTAAGAAAGCTAAAGGAAACAGCAGATCGTGAAATATAAATTCAGAACTTTACGAATTTTTTCCGCTGAATCAGGACTCTCAATCAAAAAATGGCTGGAGACATTTTTTATCACAAATTTTACATAAAATACGAAAATATCTTTTTGATTATCACATTATTAAATATTCAATATTTGGACCGCCATATTGGATCCGCCATTTTGGATTTTCTAACACTGTCACCGGATTTTTATATACTGTGCCAAGAAACATAGGAAAATTTAATTTAATAAAGATTCAGGAATTTTCATCAACGATAATCTTGAAAAAACTCGGTATTTCCCAAGTTCTCCAAGCGCCTATTACGTCCGGAAACGCACAAATTTAAAATCAACAAATGTTGATTATCCTTTAGGCCAACACCTACGTGCTATAGCCTAGGGAACGCCTAATGTAAAATAGGTTGTTAGCAAACGTGAGCCACGAGATGATTACGGACCGATACCAAGCATTAATACCTTGTTTCGAGAAAATATTAAGGGTTAAACCCCAGAATCCTTAATTATGATGAAATTCCTAACAAATATAAATTTTACGATTCAAAACGTTGATAGTTTGGTGAATTGATGGACAATTCATGTATGTCAAACATCACTCCTGGTATAAGGTATGGAAAATTGAATATATGCTAGGCTCTATTATAGGCCTGGCACCATATAAATTAAACACCTTGGCACTAAGATAAATCTGCGAGAAATGTACCTGTGCTAAACTCTATTAAAGGCCTGGCACTGTACTGATATAAAATACGAAAAATTGGTAAAACCAGAAGAAAACATCAAATGTGTTAAGCTCTATTAAAGGCCTGATACCACATAAATATAAAATTCGAGAATTGATAAAGTCATAAAATCATAAACTGTGGTAAGCTCTATTAAAGGCCTGACCACACAAATATAAATTTCGAGAATTGGTAGAATCATAAAAACATAAACTGTGGTAAGCTCTATTAAAGGCCTGACCACACAAATATAAATTTAAGAATTGTTAAAGTCATAAAACATAAACTGTGGTAAGCTCTATTAAAGGCCTGACCACACAAATATAAATTTAAGAATTGTTAGAGTCATAAAAACATAAACTGTGGTAAGCTCTATTAAAGGCCTGACCACACAAATATAAATTTAAGAATTGTTAAAGTCATAAATACATAAGCTGTGGTAAGCTCTATTAAAGGCCTGACCACACAAATATAAATTTGAGAATTTGGAAAATTGTGAAAAATATACTTAGGAAATTGAGAGTTGGGAGAACAAATGGACTTCAATGTAAAAGAAAATAGAAATTGAAGAAAAACGTTATTTTCTTACTTGTAATTTATTAAAGTTGAAGTTGTACAAATTGAACTCGAACGCCCCACAGTTGAACTAGTGCTTATTGTAGAAACTAGATGAGGTAAAAACCTCAGATCTAGATCTGATCGAAGACTGACACCCGTTAAAATTTGGGCTCATATTTATATGCCTTAACCCTCATAAGGGCTATGTGTAAGACAAGGAGAGCAAGAGTGTAGATAAGGATTATACCGAGTGTCGTCGTATTCTCCTTGCCTTTTACATGAATCTATTATTCATATCTTGCATTTGTTATATCCTGTACGTTATAGTTTTTTTTAAATAACTTACTCTGTTAAGGAAAATTGTTATTTATGTGCGTAAGTTTATATTTGTAAGCCTGGGTTGAAATGAAAAATATTTCTATTTAGAATATAAGAAGGTAATATTTGTATATATTGAATTTGTGGAAAGTCTATGTGAAATCTTAAATGATTATTATTTAAAATAATTTTATCAGGTTTTTAGATGTACATATTTGATTGAACGCAATTCTTATTTGCATGCTTAGTATATATAGTATTACAATATATATGTCTATATATTCAACTGTATATATATATATTATAATACTTGCTTGTTAAAACTATTTTATACGCATACCTATATATAGTTACATATATATTGGTTCAAGAAAAAGGAAAATATAATAAAATTATATTTGAATAGTTTAAAAGGTGGGTTGAGTCAATCAGTATATGCACTGGATATCGCACCTTGGACCGGCAGTTGCACTCTTATCTCCAGTGCTCAGTCTCTTTGTTAAGGGACAAGGTCCATTTTATAGGGCGTTTTTCCACATTTACCGGGTGATACAATTTCTTCTGATCTAAATCTAACCGATGTTACTAATTTGTTTAACTACACGTCTAATTCGATGGGACGTAACACGCCATATTGAATCTGCCATTAATCAAGTCATTACATATACTAGAAGAGTTCTGTACATAATTGATCAATCAAAATTTGACAATTTGATCAATGAAATTCCGTGTATTATCCAATTATCTTAGAAATGTCATAAAAAACGCCTATTTTCCAAATTTTCATAGCTTTACGCCATTTTGGAAAAGATAAAACATAAGGAGCTGGACCAAAAAATATTTTTCATAAACTTCAACTTTTTTGTCCACCTTTGTCCATAGCTTGAAATAGATCAATATTCTTTATCCATTTGAAAAAAAAGAATAGAAAAAAAATTTCAAACTTTCGGTACTTTTTTAAATAAAATCCGCCATATTGGTTTTCCAGTGCACGGTAATGTAATTTTAACATCATAAATCGAAAGAGGAGACCCAAAAATATTAAGTATATAAGGTTTGGTCATGATATATTCCCTTTTTCGCTTTGTCAACAAGGGCCAAAAATGATTTAAAAAGTCTGTGATTTTGGATGTTAATGGGTTAACCAAATATTTTTCCGAGCGTAATACTGGTAATATAATAATAATTTCAAATTAATTAGTTGAGTTTGAAATTTTTGTCACTGCCTAGATTATTTGAGAATCACTAGTCGCGTATCAGATAGGATACGTTGTTCGCAGGTGTCCTCGCAGACAATTTCAAACTCTTATATCGAAAATAATGTAAATGAATTCATACTCTTTAAAATAATAATAATATTTTATCGTATTTTTAATGGTTTGAATATAATTCAAGGGAACTATATTTTTCATTATCCTAAAATAAATGTACTTACACTAGAGAATGTATCAATATTTTCCCAAAAATTATCGAATACAGCAAGTCGATCAGTATCATATTGAACGTTATTGACAGCTTCCTCTGCATATGTATTATTACTCTGCAACATATAATGCACTTGCTTATTAATATCTCTGAAATGGTTATGCTACTGACACTGAATACATGGATAAAATTAATTTTTTTATATTTACACGATTCAAGATCAAGTACTTGGTAGGATCAAAAAGTTCAGCACTTTTTAAGTGCTTTCAAAGAAAGATAAAACTTGTTTGGAATTCTTTATCTTCATCACTACCAAGGTGCGAATTTCGGTCGGCTGCCAGAGTTGGACCATCAGGCCACGGTTAGCCCTACTCTGGCGACCAAGGCCAACTATGGCCCAGACTCGAACCGACTGTCGGGCCAACTTTGGCGAATTACCTTAGATGACCGTGATAGTTCGGTGGGCCCACCTCTGGGCCAACTGTTCATGCTAATGGACGGATAGCGTTATCATTTCATTAGTTGGCCCAACCGTGGGCCGACGGTCAATTCGCACCTGGGTATTGAATTGAATTTCCTTCTAGCATTGAAATTTCTCATTATTGCAAGATAATTGTGAAACAATTTTGGAAGAAAATTCATAATATTTAGAGAAAAATAATCCTGTTTTACAAAATTTATTGTGAATTTAATAAAACAGGTCTTCCCAGGTGCGAATTTCAGTCGGCTGCCAAAGTTGGACCACCGGGCCACGGTTGGCCCTACTCTGGCGCCCAAGGTTTGGTGACCATAGTTGGGCCAACTGTGGTAGTTTCGGTTTTACCATCTTTGGCAGCCAACATCGGCAACCAAAGATGTGCCCGACCGTCGGCTCAACTATGGCCCAGACTCGAACTGACTGTCGGGCCAACCTTGGCGAATTGCTTTAGATGACCGTGACAGTTCAGTCGACCCACCTCTGGGCCACGGTTAAACCAATCGTTGGCATATTAATAACTAGATTCCGTTGCCATTGCACGACCAACTGTCGGACCAACTATGGCCCAGATTCGAACCGACTGTCGGGCCAACCTTGGCAAATTACCTTAGATGACCGTGATAATTTGGTTGGCCCACCTCTGGGCCATGGTTGAACCAATCGTCGGCATATTATCAACTAGATTATAACCGTGCGGACATTGACTTATTTAAAAAAAAATCTTGACATTAAAATGTAAAAAGTTGTATACTATGTAAATTATTACTAACGTACTGTAAGAATCTATACTTCTAAAGTATACAACTTTTTATTAGATAATGTTTTTGATAAAAAAGTTTTTTCCAAGTTTCATACAAAAATACTGTGTTATATAGAAATTTAATTCAGTCATTGAAAGTGTAAAAATTTTAAACGCATAACTGATTAAAATACCTGAAACAAAAAGATTGCTCATTAACAGGGTACAGACCCATCTTATACGGCCTTTGCAGCAGTAGCTTATAAGTGAGATTTTATTCGGAATATGGTAAGCGAAAATAGCCGAGAGGCTTTAGGCGTTAGGAACGCGTTTAGTTATGTAGATAATATGGGTAGGTTAGAAGGTTCGAATCCAATAGCGAATATGAAATTTTTAATTCAAGCGTTCGATTACAAATAATGTATCAATAACGTACTAATAATGTACTAATCAAATAATGTACCTTATCAGGGCCTTCTAGTGCCCTGATTTCATTTTCTACACGGGTACAAGCATATTTTGACCTAGGACGGCCCATCTCCGGCACCCGGCGTCGGGCCAACTGTTCACGCCAATGGACGGATAGCGTTATCATTTCACTAGTTGGCCCAACCGTGGGCCGACGGTCAATTCGCACCTGGGTTGTGCATTCAAAACAAGCAGGTCAATGGTTCAATACTGATAGACAATATTGAAAATCTTAAAGTCAGTATTGTTCAGCAGTTCTTTGAGTGCATTCAACAAAAAATGAAAATTATTTATAATACTTTATCTTCACTATTGAATTGGAACCGAAGTCTAAAGATTTTAGAAACGCTAATAAGTAGGTTAATGTTCCAATACTGATAACCTGTGTTGAAAAACTGACAGTTAGTATTGATTTTCTATTTTTTCTAATCGTGTATTTTCACCTGGTCCCATCCTATTACTACTCCTTCCCTTCCATTACAAGGAACACGCTCTGGCAAAGGAATCACTGCTACGTTTCTCGATCTTTCATTTTCAGGTAATATCAACTGAAAAGGAATGCATCTTTTATTCATATGAACATTTAATAGCTTAAAAAAGGTCTGATATAAAACATAGTCCGATTGATTTGAATTTAAAGATCTAAATTGTGAACAAAGTTATATTACTTACAGTCACAAGTAGAAAGGCACTTGTTTCCAAGGGTATAATGTCATCAATTATATAACCCTCACGCCTATCATCAGGAAGAGCAGGAATCACGACGGAAATGATACAATATATATTACCAATTGCTTCCATACATTTTGAAGTAATTAAAACTAGTGTGGGTTTCACTCGAGCCCCACCACATATGTGCCTATTATTTTCTTGAAAAGAAACAAAGGATTCCCTAATTCCTTGGTCGACATGTTGATCAATATTTGATAGTACTTCTGTTGTACAGATAATTGAAGTATTTAATTAGCATTATAATTTTATTGAGGGTTATTTAACTTCAACATATATGCATTCTTCATTGAGAATAAAATAAAGTGCACTTTATAATTTTGTAAGTAGAAGAAAATCGAAATGCTTTATCTTTCTCTGGCACCTTAAACTTTTTATTTCAGGAATTCAAAAAAATAAATTTTATCGGAAACCAATAGGAATTTTTCCACTAATTGTATAACCACTATTAATACGTTTTTATCGTGGTACAAATTATATTTGGAAAGACTTTACTCTACTGAATTTTTTAGGAAAAATAAAATAAAATTTTATTTAAGTACTCTCTAAATCTGAATCAGTCACAATCTACTGGTTATCAGTGAGATTTGAATGATTAAAATAGCTAGAAAGAGGTTACTGTAAATCAGTCAAATTTCACTGATTACTTAAGTAAAAATTAACTGATTAAACAGTGAAAAATATCATTTTCACTGTTGAATCAGTAAAAGGAAAAGTCACTGATTCAATAAGTGAAAATTTGACTGATTTAGATTTAGAGAGTAATGGAAACAATCTAAATGGATAAAAGAGTATGAAAATTATATTGCAAACATACGAAAAATTATGTGGAAAAGTATAAACAATTAAGAAGATTCTATTTCACAACTGACTATTTCTAATTGTATCGATCTACTATTGTTGCTACGTAATTTAAGAAATATTTTAATACTGTTTTACCGTCAAAAGTCAAATTGAATTGACAAAGACAACGCAATTTCATGAATAAAAATCTCAATGCTTTTAGCAGCACATACTGTACTTACAGGGTAATTTATTTCAACGAAGAAAAACTTATTTAATCAAATACTCTTTTTTCATTAAATTTTAATGAAAAACAATTCTTGAATATTAAAAAGTGCATGATTACCTCCACAAAAAAGTAAAACAAAAAACACACAAAGTGTTAAAGTTGCTCGGTGTTCCATAACAGTTACCATATAGAAACTTGTTTCGATAAATTATGAATTTAATAATAATTATACTTATATCAATGAAACCAGTCGTAATGCAAAGAATAGAAAAATGTATTTATTCGCGGCAAATCGAATATGTATGAGAAAATTTGAGGATACAACAATGAATCACTGGCGTTCTTGACTGAATTTTCTTGACACCTATTCCGTCTTATCAGCTTAGTTACTCATTACTTATTTTGGACACGTCATAAGACACTGAAGGCAATAACGAATTTTCTAGGCAAATATTCTAGCATAAAATTTACTTGCTACACTGAGAAAAAAATTGCTATAGAATCAATAGCATTCCTTTCCAAAAGCATGTGTACTATTAATTCATAAAAATATACTACAAGAACCAATAAATATGTTACTAATTCTATAGCATATTGATTTGAATCCATGATATACATGCTTTTGGAAAGAAATGCTTTTGATTCAATAGCATTTTTTTCTAAATGTAATAACAGTTAATTTTTTTATATTCGCTATATGCGGTTACGAGCACATAGTATTTTTTATTTTGTCCGTGAAATTTAGTAAAGCATTATTATAATTTATGAATATCAGAATTATTCCAAAAGATACTTGTAAATAGAATTTTAAATTACAAGCTGCGTAGCAACTTTTTATCCTCTCATCATTGATGTGTTATCTCCACTTCCCTGAAAATGCTCTATAATATGTACTTGTTCGCAAAAAGCAAATAAAGGTGATAATAAATCATTCTTAGCGTAAGTTTATTCTTAATTGAAGGAAATTATATTTTTATTTACTCTTAACTTAATGTGCATACACTACGAAATGGTGAGATATCAGCCCAAGAAATATGATTCACAATAATTTAGGAAGTAATTAGAATCCTAATATATGTAGTCAATCTGACGGCAGTTAAGGGGGTACACTGATAGAAAGGAATGGCTGTTACAACGATATTTATGATTAATTTAACCTTACCTTATTGCTGGCATAGATACAGCAATATGAGATTTGTATTTAAACCATCCGATGATAACTGAATAAATATGAACGAATCAACCATATTATTGGTTGCTATGGAAAAATGTATTGTTCAACTTCCCATATTATATTTATGATTCGACCAGTTTCACTTACAATATTTTGATTTCTGTATTCAACATCCTGCGTTGTTCAGAGAGACATATTATTTTATAAATACAATTATAAATTCCCAACCTACAACCGAATGGCTAAAACTCCCGAACCATTTCTATCAGTGTACACAGAGAAAAAAAATGCTATTGAATCAATAGCATTTCTTTCAAAAAACATGTATATCACGGATTCAAATCAATATGCTATAGAATTAGTTCTATTGTTGGTTCTTGTAGTATATTTTTATGAATTCATAGTATACAGACTTTCGGAAAGAAATGCTTTTGATTCAATATAGCATTTTTTTCTCTGTGTAGTATACATTTATTTAGCGTCTTTTCACAATTTTATTTTTTCATAGTAAAAATTTATTTCAGTACATTAATAATTTGTTACATGATAATGTACATATCCAAGAGTTCAAACAAATTTTTACATTCTCATCATGGATGAGAAGGTATTGGTTTTATGTGAAAAATGACTTTCGAAATTTTCATCAAATCTTTACGTTTTAAGACCCCCTTAGTCAGAAAAAATGGTTTTTACGAAAGTGTCTGTCTGTCTGTCTGTCTGTTTGTCTGTAGTAGGTCGTGTGCGACATAACTCTCGATAGAATTATCAGATTGAATTGACCAGCCACATCCAATCAAAATTGAGGGATTGAGCACTACTTTTGTGTTTTTGAAAATAACTTTTTGAAAAAATCAAAAATTTCAATACTGATTTTTGATAGTACTCATAAATCTCTACAAATTATCTTGATAACATTTTTTGATTAAATCAAAATTAGAAATGTTACAGCATATTCAAATTCAAAAAAAGTCAATATCAAAATTCCATTTTCCAGTTAAATTATACGAGATACGAAAAAACATTATGATACAATATTATTTTCTACATAAAGACCTACAAATTTGAATTGTAACATTATTTCATAAGATGCATATTTTTCTTTGTAATTTAAAAAAAAATATTGAAAATCCCAAATTCAATTTTTTAACAATAATATGTGAAATACGAAAAATATTCAAGAATACAAAGTCGTTTGTTTAAAAAAGATCTACAAATTTTGTTTGACACAGTTTCTGAAAAAACATATATTTTTCGTTTCAATTCTAAAAAATACGATTAAAATTCAAAAATTCCATTTTTTAGACAAAATATGTGAGATACAAAACAAGCGTTCAGATGGAAAATTGTTTACCTAAATAAGGTCTACAAATTCTCATTAAGACATTTCGGGACAGGATGTATATTTTATGTTTTGATTTTTAATATTAAAAAAATTCGATTTTTGTCACCAAAATATGTGAGATACGAAATAAGCGTTGTTCTGCAAAATCGTTTCCTTAAATAAAATCTACGATTGTTTTTTCTTTTTGAGAGATTTGGAAGAAAATAAATTATTTTAATCATGTAATTTATTAAAAAGTTACTGAAATGTATACAGAAAATCGAGTGCGAAGCGCGAGCGTCATGATGAGAATGTGTTCCTTAAGGCTGATAGAGCCTTAAGTAAATTGAATTTCCTGTTTGACTTAAATTCAAAAAGAAATTGAGTGACTTTGAGAAAATGTGTAATTCACATCATCTATAATATTATTATAAAATTGGTTGGAGCTTCAGTATCAAATTATAAGAAATAAACTTAAATGTATGCGAAAAGCACAAAACCGAGCGCGAAGCGCCAGGTCCAGAAAGAACGGAGCGCGCAGCGCGACGATCGAGTATTACGGAGCGCGACGATAAAATCGCGCCCCCTAGGCGCGATCAAATTTGCGAGCTGCGCGTGATGAATTTGTTTATTTCTATCTAAATCCGGCGAAAATATGGCAGTCTGAAAAAAACTCCTTTTTGCTGGCGACCACGATTTCTGAACTTTGGAGCATCTGAAAGCAAAAATACAAAATGATTCTTAAAGAGTACCTAGAGATTCCCTATAACGATATTCCCTGTAACAACCCAGGTGCGAATTTCAGTCGGCTGCCAGAGTTGGACCATCGGGCCACGGTTGGCCCTACCCTGGCGACCAAGGTTTGGTGACCATAGTTGGGCCAACTGTGGTATCTTCGGTTTTACCAACTCTGGCAGCCAACATCGGCAACCAAAGATGTGCCCGACCGTCGGCTCAACTATGGCCCAGACTCAAACCGACCTGTCGGCCCAACCTTGGCGAATTACTTTAGATGACCGTGACAGCTCAGTCGGCCCACCTCTGGGCCATGGTTTAACCAATCGTTGGCATATTATTAACTAGAGTCCGTGACCATTGCATGACCAACCGTCGGTCCAACTATGGCCCAGACTCAAACCGACCTGTCAGGCCAACCTCCCAGGTGCGAATTTCGGTCGGCTGCCAGAGTTGGACCATCGGGCCATGGTTGGCCCTACTCTGTCAACCAAGGTTTGGTGATCATAGTTGGACCACCTGTGCTAGTTTCGGTTTTACCAACTTTTGCAGCCAACATCGGCAACCAAAGATGTGCCCGACCGTCATCTCAACTATGGCCCAGACTCGAACCGACTGTCGGGCCAACCTTGGCGAATTACCTTAGATGACCGCGATAGTTTGATCAGCCCATCTTTGGGCCATAGTTGAACCAATCGTCGGCATATTATCAACTAGATTATAACCGTGCGGACATTGCCCTATTTAAAAAAAGAATCTTGACATTAAAATGTAAAAAGTTGTATACTATGTGAATTATTACTAACGTACTGTAAGAATCTATACTTCTAAAGTATACAACTTTTTATAAGATAATGTATTTGATAAACAAGTTTTTGCCAAGTTGCATACAAAAATACTGTGTTATATAGAAATTTAATTCAGTCATTGAAAGTGTAAAAATTTTAAACGCATAACTGATTAAAATACCTGAAACAAAAAGATTGCTCATTAACAGGGTACAGACCCATCTTATACGGCCTATGCAGCAGTAGCTTATAAGCGAGATTTTATTCGGAATATGGTAAGCAAGAATAGCTGAGAGGCTTTATGCGTTAGGAATGCGTTTATTTATGTAGATAAAATATAGGTAGATTAGAGGGTTCGAATCCAAAAGCGAATATGAAATTTTTAATTCAAGCGTGCGATTACAAATAATGTATCAATAACTTACTAATAATTTAGTAATCAAATAATGTACCTTATCAGGGCCTGATACTGCCCTGATTTCATTTTCTACACGGGTAAAAGCATATTTTGATCTAGGACGGCCCATCTCCGGCACCCAGCGTCGGGCCAACTGTTCACGCCAATGGACGGATAGCGTTATCATTTCACTAGTTGGCCCGACCTCTGGCCAACAAGGTTGGCCCAACCGTGGGCCGACGGCCAATTCGCACCTGGGAAGGCCTCCCTTTTACGAGCGCCTCACGGTTCCCCATAACGAGCAGACGATCGACCCCTCTTCCCCCACTGCTACGGAATGAAGCGCGTTCGAATTTGAAACAGTAATCAATGAGTTTGATGGCTTTTATCACAAATTAATGAGGAAATAATTTGTCAATTATTGAAAAATTACTTAATTGTGTAATTTTACAGTATTTGAAATGAAAAATTTAATATTTAATTTTTCCAATCTGGAGTTTTCAATATTTTGGAGTAAAGCCGGTTATCGAACATTAAAATTGCATAAGTTTTTTTTGGAAATTTTGATATTTCACACATTACTGTAGATATGTAAAATTCTCCCTTTTTAAACAATATGTATGAAAATGTTGTATAATTACAATTAATGAGTATGTATAATTTTGCGCAGTTTATTATTGTGATCAATGCTACATTTGTAATACTATGTTTCGAAACGCATTTTTCGTAAATGAAAACCAATAGCAACATTTTAACATTTATATTACTGTTTATTACATTTATCATCAAGACTTTTCCTTTTTTTTTTGCAAATATTCAAAAATACACCTGATAAGCATAGATATTTTTATTACTATATTATTATATTTTTAGTATTTTGAGTAAATACCGTCAAATAAGTCAATTCCATGTTGAATACTCGCAAAAATCTTTTTTATACGCTTTTTTACTATGTGCATACAATTATTCACATGGCATCACTGACAGACTGACTGCACGCATCATATAATGCGCATAACAGCCTATAGCAACAAGTAGGATATGGAGGGGATCCTTCTCGCGCTCGATGCAGAGAGGTCTCCGATGCTCAAGTTTCTCGTTATAGGGAATCCCGAGTGTAGAATCATAATTTTTAATCAATAATTAATAATTTTGTTAAACAATTGCTTCAAAGTTTATAAATAGTGGTCGCCAGCAAAGAGGAGTTTTTTTCAGGCTGCCATATCTTCGCCAGATGTAGATAAAAATAAAAAATAAATTTTTTTTGAACTCTTCAATATGGTACATTATCATGTAACAAATCATTAATGTACTGAAATAAATTTTACTATAAAAAAATTGTGAAACAACGCCAAATAAATGTATACTACCCCCTTAAGTTTTAACCCTCAACACAACGAGCAAATTTTTAAAATATTACCAAAGTAAAAAGTGAAATTCAGCTGGAGTTAGTTGTTGGCATTGTACTGGTTTAATACTATATTCTACTACTAGCACTCAGTACATCAACGAAATACAATTGTATTTTACAAGAAGTATTGTTAATACTATGCAAATAGTCTGGCGCAATTGAAATCAGAGAAATACTGGCCGGAAAGTGAGAGTCAGTTCTAAAAAACTTACAACCAGTACTGATCCAGTGTTTTTGTGATCGTGTATTTTTTCCTTATCGTATCCTAAAACCGCACCCTCATTTCCTCTCTCCAGTTTTTTCTGAGCCCAGGTGCGAATTGACCGTCGGCCCACGGTTAGGCCAACTAGTGAAATGATAACGCTATCCGTCCATTGGCGTGAACAGTTGGCCCGACGTCGGCTGCCGGAGATTGACCGTCCTAGGTCAAAATATGCTTGTACCCGTGTAGAAAATGAAATCAGGGCAGTATCAGGCCCTGATAAGGTACATTATTTGATTAGTACATTATTAGTACGTTATTGATACATTATTTGTAATCGAACGCTTGAATTAAAAATTTCATATTCGCTTTTGGATTCGAACCTTCTAACCTACCCATATTATCTACATAATTAAACGCGTTCCTAACGCCTAAAGCCTCTCGGCTATTTTCGCTTACAATATTCCGAATAAAATCTCACTTATAAGCTACTGCTGCAAAGGCCGTATAAGATGGGTCTGTACCCTGTTAATGAGCAATCTTTTTGTTTCAGGTATTTTAATCAGTTATGGGTTTACAATTTTTACACTTTCAATGACTGAATTAAATTTCTATATAACACAGTATTTTTGTATGAAACTTGGAAAAAACTTTTTTATCAAAAACATTATCTAATAAAAAGTTGTATACTTTAGAAGTATAGATTCTTACAGTACGTTAGTAATAATTTACATAGTATACAACTTTTTACATTTTAATGTCAAGATTTTTTTTTAAATAAGACAATGTCCGCACGCCCAGGTGCGAATTTCGGTCGGCTGCCAGAGTTGGACCATCGGGCCACGGTTGGCCCTACTCTGGCGACCAAGGTTTGGTGACCATAGTTGGGCCAACTGTGGTAGTTTCGGTTTTACCAACTTTGGCAGCCAACACCGGCAACCAAAGATGTGCCCGACCATCGGCTCAACTATGGCCCAGACTGCAACCGACTGTCGGGCCAACCTTGGCGAATTACTTTAGATGACCGTGATTGTTCGGTCGGTCCACCTCTGGGCCACGGTTGAACCAATCGTCGGCATATTAATAACTAGATTCCGTTGCCATTGCACGACCAACTGTCGGCCCAACTATGGCCCAGACTCGAACCGACTGTCGGGCCAACCTTGGCAAATTACCTTAGATGACCGTGATAGTTCGGTCGGCCCACCTCTAGGCCATGGTTTAACCAATCGAATGCGAAAATTGCCTTATTTAAAAAAAAATCTTGACATTAAAATGTAAAAAGTTGTATACTATGTAAATTATACTGTTTTATAGAAATTTAATTCAGTAATTGAAAGTGTAAAAATTTTAAACCCATAACTGATTCAAATACCTGAAACAAAAAGATAGCTCATTAACAGGGTACAGACCCATCTTATACGGCCTTTGCAGCAGTAGCTTATAAGCGACATTTTTTTCGGAATATGGTAAGCGAGAATAGCCGAGAGGCTTTAGTCGTTAGGAATGCGTTTAGTTATCTAGATAATATAGAGGTAGGTTAGAGGGTTCGAATCCAAAAGCGAATATAAAATTTTTAATTCAAGCGTGCGATTACAAATAATGTATCAATAATGTACTAATAATGTACTAATTTAATAATGTACCTTATCAGGGCCTGCTAGTGCCCTGATTTCATTTTCTACACGTGTACAAGCATATTTTGACCTAGGACGGCCCATCTCCGGCACCCGGCATCGGGCCAACTGTTCACGCCAATGGACGGATAGCGTTATCATTTCACTAGTTGGCCCGACCTCTGGCCAACAAGGTTGGCCCAACCGTGGGCCGACGGTCAATTCGCACCTGGGCGGTTATAATCTAGTTAATAATAGACCGACGATTGGTTCAACCATGGCCCAGAGGTGGGCCGACCAAACTATCGCGGTCATTTAAGGTAATTCGCCAAGGTTGGCCCGACAGTCGGTTCGAGTTTGGGCCATAGTTGGACCGACAGTTGGTCGTGCAATGGCAACGGAATCGAGTTATTAATATGCCGACGATTAGTTTAACCGTGGCCCAGAGGTGGGCCGACTGAACTGTCACGGTCATCTAAAGCAATTCGCCAAAGTTGGCCCGACAGTCAGTTCGAGTCTGGGCCATAGTTGAGCCGAGGGTCGGGCACATCTTTGGTTGCCGATGTTGGCTGCCAAAGTTGGTAAAGCCGAAACTACCACAGTTGGCCCAACTATGGTCACCAAACCTTGGTTGCCAGAGTAGGGCCAACCATGGCCCGATGGTCCAACTGTGGCAGCCGAACGAAATTCGCACCTGGGTTATATAAACAAGACGTGCCTTTTATTATTCTCGAAAGAAATGTAGGAATTTATGTTATACTGATAAATGTGTTTATTTGCTAATTATGGATGCGTATGGATGCTGGGCAAAAGTCGCCGCCTTCGTAATATTTTCTTCTAGCTTTTGCCAAGAAACTAGCAAGTTTTACTAGACGATTGACAAGTAAGTCGCAAGTAATGCAACGCTATTTCTTGTAAGAAACTCGCTACTTGACTAATATTTACTAGTTACTTACAAGTTTTACATGCAAAATACTTGGACAAGTAAAACTTGGAAAAAACTCTTAAATTACTTGTAAGTTAATCTGATCTAGTTTGACCCATCAGAAACTTGTCAGTTTCTAGATTGGAATGGACGAAAACTCGACAGATTTTATCAGAGCGGGCACTTGTTTTTAACCATTCACATAAAAGCTTCTAATTTATAAAATACTTAAAAATGAATTTTTTCCTTGGAATAACATATAATTCTGCATTTAATGACCCAAAAACGAAGTGTTTTAGTCCATTATTAACAAAGATATTGCAAAAATAGGAAAAATTCAATGCTTTTTTAAATTCTGAATAACTCTTAAAATAATAAATGTTTCTTTAACTTTTCTTTACTAATTTCAAAATGAGATTTACGTAGAATTTCAGTAATGTAACAAGTAAATTATAATCATTTTTTCTTGAATGCAGTCAAAATCTGAGCTCAGAACGATAAAGTTGTAAAACTTCAAATTTGTGAAATTATTTATGAAAGAAATTTTGAAAATAATTTTATTGTATTTTAAAATTGTTAAGTATTTCATAAATTAGAAGCTTTTATGTGAAGTAGGTAAAAACAAGTAAGAAAATTTTTTATAATAATAATAATTGGTAGTCCTCAAGCATGTTTGTGATAAGTTAGATGGTACATGGATGGATTATATACGATACGAGAAGTCTAGTATAGAGATACTTCAATGATTTCCTATATAGAGCAATACAGTTATAGGGTCAGTTAAAGTGACTTTCGTCTCGCGATGGAATATCTAGTTGCACTCAAGTTGCAGGTTTTTACAGTTGTATTATTTCTACTCATGGTGCTTTTTTTATATGTATGTATATATGTGAAGGAACTCTCTGTCGTGATATTTTCTATTAAGGTCATAAATCAACCAATATCAATATCTCCCTAAAAATTTGACAAATACACATTTGTTTTTTCTAAATTGTCTAAAGTGAATTTGTAGATCTTTTGGAAGCAAACAATTTTTTTTCTTAACATTATTTTCGTATTCCGCGTGGTTCTGCTTAGAAAGAGAGTTTTTTATTTTTAATGTTATTTTTCATTAATTAACAAAAGATTTAACTTCTGTGAGAAAATAGTCTATACCAGAGTTGTAGATCTTGTTGAAATGAACAATTTTCTTTCTTAACATTTTTTCCGTATCACGTATATTTTGGTGAAAACATGGAATTTTTGATTTTCCATAATGTTTCTTAGGATTAAAATAAGAACTGCGTGTCCAGTCAGAAAATGGTTTGAAAAAAATGTCTATATCTTCTTAAGATTAAAAAATTCGTTTCAACATTTTTTTCGTATCTCGTATAGTTTTTTTGGAGACAACAATTTTTTATTTTTAATAATATTTTTCATTAATAAACAAAAGATTAAACTCCTATGAAGACATTTTGTAGATCTCTTTGAAATAAAGAATTTTGTTTTTTAACATTTTTTCGTATCTTGTATATTTTGGCGGGAAAATAGGATTTTTGATTTTTACAAAAACGTTTTTTATGGACAAAAGCAGAACCGTTCATCAAAAATGGCTAGTTAATGAACTTTTTCTATCTTTTTGGGTCCTTAAGAATTGTGCCAAAGCGCAATCCAATCCGGTAACAGGTAGACAGACAGATAGACAGAGATTGACGTAAAAATTTTGAAAAGTCATTTTTCATATAAAACCAATACCTCCTCTTACGATGAGAAAATAAAAAAGTTCTCTTACATGTACAAATTAATATAAAATTTAGTCACGTGGTCTGATTGATCCATGGCCTTAAGTGTGACTTTTTCTTCCTAGGCAATAATTATTAGAGATATTATTATTTTTTTAAACAAGTATAATGAATAAAAATATACAAATACATAAAAAGTGTCCATATAAATTATAATATATAAGACTTATATATAAGACTTTCAAATATACAAATAAATAAAAGCAGGGCAAGGCCATCTCGATTAGTTTCATTTTTCTTGTTCAATCAATTTATTGCCATTGACAGGATTTTTTGTGTAAAAATGCATTAAAGTTAATAATAAAGCTAGTTTCTTTATTCTATTTGGGAGAATAAATTATCATTTGAGTATAAAAATTGTTATTACTGTATAGAAAGTTTCCTTTTGTGAGATCTATTTCTTGTTCATGATTAGAAAGAAAAAGTACAAATTAGTGAAATAAAATAAAATAATTTTCTTTCACGAAAAAGTATTTCTGTTTCAATCTCATTAAATCTGAAATTATTTAATAGAAAATAACCCAGTTTGCCTTTGCGAATAATTTGAATTTAATTATAATTAACCGAATGCGAATTTGTGGAATAAAAAATAATTTATTTGTTCCATAAATCTTTGATTCAGAAGCATTTAAAAATCTCGAATAATAATTTGTGTTACCTACCAAAAAGTATTAAACCGTAAGGCCAATAGTTTTTTGAAATTGCTATAAAGATAGTTTCATGATAACAAATCGTGATTGTAAAGCGATATTTCTCAATGAACTACTTTTTACAGGACAGTTAAAATAAATTAAGTAAATAATTAAAAGCTATTCCACGACTGCCATAAAAATATTATTTTAACGATCTTATCAAGACTTTCATCTTTGGTAACCTGTAAATTTTTGAGATAGAAATATTTTTAAAATGTAATAAAAGGAAAGTGGGCCGTTGTCACTCAGTTAATGCAGCTGATGAAGCAAAGATGTAAAATTTCGTTATAAACGGGTGTCTGATATCTTTCGCTCAATGCTTTTATGACTTTTAGTTCCAGATAGCTTCCTCCAACGACTTTTTTCTAAAAGATTTGAAAAACTTCACTATAAGAATAAATAATTGCTATATTTTTGTTATTGTTTTTGAATTTTCACATTTTATCTAAACAATTTAGGAACTGAAAAAAAGCACATAAAGAAATATACTTTATTATAATTTAAAATAAAAAAAAAAATAAAAATTATATATATATATAGTAAATAGTAAGTATAAAATATAAAAAATTTTATAAATATTGTCCTTAGTGGACACTCACAGATGTTACGTAATTGTTACGTAACAGGTATGTGAAAATGTCACCTATATAAGTATCACAGTGACATAACAAGATACGATGTGTAATAGTTCCGTAACAGTTGCATAAAGTTTCACCTTGTCACTATGATACTCATAAAGATAACTTTTTAACAGAAATGTTACATGACGATCACATAAAAAATTTGAGTGTCCACTAAATTTTTAGTTAGTTTTAAAGGAGCATAATCTCTTTATAACTTGGTTCACTTTTTTTATTTTTCTTGCAAATCAGGATTTATCGGTTTTACAGTAAATACGACAAATTTTTGTAAGAAATGTGGCAAATCTAGTAAATTACGGTCACTACCCATCATAATACACGAAGAATTCTCTTTATGTCCCTATCCAGGGTTGCATATAGTTACGCCTTATTTTAGGTTCTTAACGGTACATTATATAAAGGTAAATTACCGTAGAAAATGGTAAAACAAACTGAAAATTATTTATTTATGCAAAATGTATTTTATATATTTTTAATAAAATTTAAAATCAGTGCGATAAGTTTTAAAAGGTAAATTAATATAAAGTAATATAAAATTTAAAAATAGCATCCATGTTACAATTTCTTACATGTAATTTTATTTCAGAGCACAAAAAATGCGAGTTTACGGCACACGTAAATTTAATAGATAAAAAAGATGATTAAGAAAAGTGAATTCCATTCAGCGTTGCCAGACCGTACCATAATTATGTAATCGTACCATAATTTTGAGTCTTGTACCATGTACCATCCCTTGTGTACCATACCTCTTAAATGTACCATAATTTAAAAATATTTCTATTTTTTATTTAACCGAAATGAAATGAAGACAAAAGCAGGGTAGCCATTATCCAATCAGAATTGTTTTCTGCCCTATATGAAACATGTTTGAGCAATCAATCATATTTTTAAATAGAGGCTGAGTAGTGTTAATTTTCACGTGATTTACGTAAAGACATTCTAAAGATAATCACACATTATACTTGCGTTTTAAAGATTATAAGCTGTTTTATAACAAAAAAAATGTTTTTAATAAGAGTTACTTTAAGTAATTGTTACAAAATACAGAAACTTGAAAAAGTAGAAACTGTGTTATAATTATTATCAAAATAGTTTTATTAAAACAGAATTTTATTATATTTATTAACTAAATGTTAATAACATTTTATTAATGAAAAATATTAAACTTTAAAGTATTTGAAGATATATTAATTTGAATTTCGCGCCACGCATGCGTCTTGTAAACATGTGCCATAGTGTACCATAATTTTAACAACCCGATTCCATAATTTCGCTCCGTATGTCTGGCAACGCTGATTCCATCTAGAATTCAAAGTTTCTAATCATAAGAAAAGCGGAACCATGAAAGTGTAAAGTAAAATTATTGGTTCTCTGTCGAATCTTCCGACTGACATTTTTCGTGTGTAACCGAAGAAGGGGATTTTTTTCCCGCATTTCAGGCAAAAAAAGTGGCCATTTCTGTGCATGCGTGAGAAAAAATAAAGTATGCTACACGGGAGGAAGAAGATGATTCTGACGAGTGTGAAGTTGCGCATGAGCGAGGCAAAGGCGCAAAAATACGAATGAGAATCATCCTCTTCCGCCCTTGTAGCATAATATCTATTTTCCTTAAAGGCAAAATTGCAATCTGCAAACTTCAAGAGTTGATGGTATAATTGCATATGTCATTAATCAAATCAAATAAAAATTCCCTGCAGATAAGGACGAATGTGCAAGTTAGAAAGAGAGGCAACGAAGGAAATGACGTTATAATTTTTGCTATTTTATTGTCTGCATCTGCCTTAGGGATGAATTGTGAAGCATCACTCGAGGTTTTCTATATGTGTATATTCTTTAATGAAATATCAATAGGTAAAATACTAATGTTTTTTTTAACATAATCTACCAGGTAAATTACGTGTAAATAATCTTGTAAAATGCCTAAAGTAATTCACGTACTCAACCCTGCTTTGGCCGCCGTCACTTGAATGGAAGGAATCAGAAGGAATGGAAGACATGGAAGATAACCTCCATAGTAAAGAGATCTTGTTTGCCGACGGCTTGTGCGCCCTATACGCTCTCTGCTCTGTGTATACGCGACAAAAATGGCCTCCGCCGAACAGGTTGGTCTGAACAAAACATGGGAATTATCACTTTATGAACTTCATCGGACACCTCAGGATGCAATTACGGATAATACAGAGATCGCGGTTAGTCCCCGGAGCCTGCATAGTGAACTCATGTGCCCAATATGCCTCGATATGCTCAAAAAAACTATGACCACGAAGGAGTGTCTGCATCGCTTCTGCTCCGATTGTATTATCACTGCACTTCGGAGCGGCAATAAGGTATTTATTATAAATTGCTATTTTAAATGTATTAAAAAAATCTAAAATTTCTTTCATTTTTTCTTCAAAAACTTTAGAATTTAATTCCTTATTTTATCGTTCCTAAATGGCCTTATTTCTTGTTTACTTTCTTTATTGTCATAGCTTGCGTCAACTCGAGTTCTAATCATAATCACGTGTATTATCATTTTTTGCTTTTAAATTTTCTTATTTATAACTCCATCAAGTTTGTTTCTACCAACTTATATTTATAAGCTTGTAAGTTATATATAACTTATATACCAATTTATTTTATTGTTGGTAGCTTTGTGATATCTTTTGTTATTATATAATAACTGCTTTTGATTTCTGAAAAAAATAGGTAGTAACTTTCTCTTTTTTTAATGTTAAATTTACTTGAAGTGAACGTTTTTCTTTCCTTATGCTATCGAATGTTTGAAGCGTTTGACATTTGATTTTAACCTATAAGTAACGTTTGACAGTCCAGGTTTTATGCTATGCGTTTTAAGTAACTTTTACATTCCCATTTTGAATTATAAATGCTGCTTTCATTATTTCTCTTTATATGTTATATTTATTAGTTATATGTATACTATTAATTGAATAGAAGTCGTATCCGGAAATAAATTGTACTTTATACCAAATAACATAACCTTATTTTGATTCAGTGTAAAGGGTATAAGGATGACAAAATATTCGGCTTCTAAGTCGGTAGAAAAAACCGTACTCTGTGGTCTTTTACAGGCTTTTTATCTCTCATTTAAAAATTGAATGTAAAATTGTTTATAATTTATGAAATAAACGATATATTTTATCACTAATTTTAGGAATGTCCAACGTGTCGTAAGAAACTTGTCTCAAAACGTTCTCTGAGGCCAGATCCAAACTTTGATCTGCTAATTTCGAAAATTTATCCTAGTCGGGATGAATATGAAGCCCATCAAGAACGAGTTCTAGCAAAACTGAACAAATCGCATTCGCAAGCGGCCCTTGTTAATTCCATTACTGAAGGTATAAAGTTACAAAGTCAAAACAGGCCTCAGCGTTCAAGAAAAAATATGAATGAATCGGAAAATGCTAGCAATGCCGCTTCATACAACAATACACCAAATGTAAGTGCACCTGCGACTCCAAATCCAACTCTGAATGCTGCAAATCAGAGTGATTCTTCTCAAAGTGCAACTGGCCCTTTAAATAATAGTGGAATTCCGAACACAAATAATTCAAACTCGCAGAACTCCAATAGTGCATCGCAACCTGCGAGTAGTCCTGCTGTTTCGGGTATGAAACAATTTTATTAAATTTAATTTACTTCAGGAAAACTTTCAAACGTTTAATGAAAGTTGAAAAACTATTTTTGACCGACAAATTTCGATAACTATGTTTTAGGGTCAACGTCCAGAAATTCAACAACACCATCTCCTAATCCTGCGAACCAAATACCAAAGCCAGCAAAACGTCAAAAGAGCCTTCAAAATTCTGAAAATGATTCTTCGAGTGCAGAAGCAGAGACTGGAGGTGGTGATTCGATGGTTGATACTGAAGGCGAAGGACCCAGTGAGCCTTTGATGCTCAACGAAATTGAACTTGTTTTTAAACCACATCCCACAGAAATGGCAGGGGATAATTCGTTAATAAAAGCCTTGAAAGAAAATAGTATTCGTTATATTAAAACAACTGCAAATGCTACAGGTGTGTATAATTTAAAGGATTATTTGAATTTTCTTATTTAACTTTTAATTCACGAAATTTTAAATTACTTCAGTTAATGAACGTTTATGAATTGAAACATATGCAGAAAGGTTGAAACAAATATGTTTATAATACTAAGAGTGCAAAAACTGAAGCTGTTTATAGCTGTTAAAAATAATAAGGTTAAATTATTTATAGCTGATAATAACTCACTTGAATCGTTTTGTCTATTGTAGTGGATCATCTTAGCAAATACCTGGCGATGCGGTTGACTCTAGACCTTGACACGGAATTGTCAGAATCTGACAGGCTTTTGAACTTTTGCATCTACATTGCACCATCTCCTGGACAGTTGGTGGTCCTAAGTGGCTCGCAGACGTTACGGCAAGTGAATGATAAATTTTGGCGAGTAAATCGACCCCTAGAAATGTACTATTCCTGGAAGAAGACCTAGGGAAGGGCTCGAAAAATTCAGTCAGAAGGGAGCTAGTCACATTTATGCTCCTGCATTATTAGAAGAGTCAGATCTAGCGGAAAACACGAAAATCACTACAAAAATGTACTAGTTTCTGGAGTTTGTTTACGTGAAAACGAATAATTTTAACGTAGATCAATTACGTTTATTATCAGTGGTGAAATTTCTGTGTCCGTGTGATTGAGTGAATTTTACAGATGATGTAAGATTGATTCACCCCTACCAGTCCTTATACAGGACTCGTAGGGTCTTCTGTCCGGTGTCGGATACTGATTTGTAAATAGTTAAATCTGTGAAAGTGTACCTGTAGTAAGCAGCATCAAAGGTGGAAGTGGTTTTTTAGAAAGTAAAATAATCAATTGGTGATCACCAAAATGCATTACACGGGAACACAAGGAATAAAAATGCACGATTGTTTGTGCGGTGGAATTTTGTATTTATGTGTAGTTCGAAATAAATGCGGCGTTTTCACCTCATGAAGACATCTGATATATATTTGTTTCATTATATGCTTGATTAGTTTATGCATATTATCTTCATATCCACAAATTAGTTTTTTTGATTTTCGTAATTTAAAGTTTTTCATTTTCAAATAAGTGATTCGATGTAAATTATGAAGTTAATTAGTTATTGAGAGTTAATAAGTAATTTTGTTTATTAAAATCCATTTGTATTCTCATAATTAATCAAAAATGTGCAATAGTTTTGATAGAGGCTTTTACGAAATTTATAATTCACGAAAGAACACTATATGTTATTAGTAGGGGAATTCGAAATCCGATTGACGATCTCGTTGAAAATGTACGAATTTTCTCTCCGGTACAAGTAGACGGATAAATCGATAATCTACTGATGCGTCCTGACACTAGCTCGCTTCTAACGAATTGACAATAACACGTATATCCTTTTATTTCTATTTGACGCTTTTCTGCTAAGAAAACAAAACTAGTTATTATAATTTTGTTTGATGTTTTTTTCCTATGCATAGATACGTTTAAGTATCATGCTATAAAACAATTTTTTTATTCAAAGGAGTTTCATTATTCTAAAATGATTTGATCCACAAATATTCTAATAATGTCTTATAATATGCGGAATCAATTTGAATATTTAAAAAAATAAAAATATGTATTTTAATTTTTCAAAAAACTCATTTCTCAAATTTAATTACTTTTCTTTTCATTCGTAATCATACTTTTGATCGATCAGTTATAATTAATGGTATGTAATCAGAACGGTATCATCCTTCTGTCTTGGGAATAAAACTAATT
Organism: Diplolepis rosae; assembly: GCA_030998225.1. Lineage (NCBI taxonomy): Eukaryota > Metazoa > Arthropoda > Insecta > Hymenoptera > Diplolepididae > Diplolepis > Diplolepis rosae. The sequence goes on from JAPYXD010000677.1 coordinate 445,675, forward strand.
ACAAAGTTGAAGACATGCTATTAATGAGGGCGTCGTTCTTAATTAAGGCTTTGTATTAGTTGGCGAGAAAATTATTAGGTTTCGCTCTTCGCGCATCTTTGAGTTTTACTTGGCAATAATTGCTTATTTGCTGTTACCAATTCAGGGTTAACTTCTTCACTTCCAAATACAGTTTCTCCTTTAATAAATTATAAATCTGCCAATCAGGATTACACATTCAAAGTTTCTTTTTCTTTCAGAAATTTATCTATAAAAGTTGAGAGGAATTTTTTTACCAAAAATAGAATAAGATGGTAATTAAGCTCAGTTAATGAATAGCAGAAGGAGCAAATTAATACTATTAATGCATGCATGTTTACAAGAAGTGATTTTCAATTAAAAACGCGTTTCTTTCAAGTGTTACAGATTTTCCCAGTATCATTTACGGTGTGGATTGACATTCAAGTAAAAGATCTGATCATTAAACGGAACGATTGGATCGCCTAGGCAGGAGATCAATGAAAAAATTACTACAACATGCACGACTGCAGTTTCATTGAATCGGCAAACGGACATCAGTGTGCGACTACCGGAACATTGACACCTTGGTACTCGTTATCTGAATCGGTCAGTGTCTTCGACAAGCTGCTTGAAGCTGAATCATCATTATCGTCCTCACTGTTTGATGTCGATTCCATGGGGCTTGTCGATCCAGACACCGATTTACCTGTAACGGTCGTCCAGCCGGAAGTTGAATTGCTGCTTGAAGAACTGTTTGGACATGATGCTTTTTCTAAAAGCTTAACAGGACCATGTGTTTTATTTTCCGACGCTCTTGATCTTCCTACCTCGTCAAAATTAATCTCTCTTTCGAGATTTTCTGAGTTTTCTTTTCTTCCTTTCAGAAATCTGCTATGATTCATTAATACATTCTTAATTTTATATTTTGTTGAAGAGGTCATATCTTCGTTATGTTTCTTGGAGTGATCATATTCACCCTGTCCTGGAAATCTGAAAATATTTAAGAGGTTCTAGTTTAATTTTGACTTCAAAAGAAATTCCAATAATATGATTTTCAAATTCTTAGGATTTTTCACAAGTTTTCCCTAATTTAGCAATATTTATATTTTATCGAGTTCTTTGTCAAGTACTTACAATATTTTATTGGGTTCTCGATACCAAAGTGGGAAAGAAGGTTCTGTCATTCTATTAGGGTTGTAATTTTCAGCTGGAGGTAGCTCTATTTTAAAATTTGGTGGTTCTACTATCTCTTCTAATAAGGCTGAAATTTCTTTGGCATAACATTGTTTTCCGACAGAATTCTCCAATCTAAATTATCATATCATGATGAAAAAATACGAAGTAGAGCAGATTAATTCTTTTTAATATGTTGAATAGATCTTACTTATGAACCATTTGTCTTGTGAATTGGGATTTGGTGTGACTATATGCTGAATATCGTGCATCTCTGGGGGGATTTTTAATCTCATATTGAGATTTATTTTTATCTAAATTTCCATTTAGACCATAATAATTTCCAAAGTGTATAGCAACGTTTTCAGGTATTTCAAAATTATTTTGCTTTTTATTTGTATCTTTTACAGTTCTTGTTTTAGACGCAGTTAATCTGCATTTCGGTCTCGATTTTTCAAAACTAAAAGTTTTAATAAATTAATAAATAATATGAAAGTTTTGGATTGAAATTTAATACGAGCGAATCAGAACTATTCCGGAATCTGTTTAAAAATCATTACGAACCAATCCAAAAAACGTTTTGAATTTCGTTTGATGCAAATCGGTTAAAAAATCAATCCGACTAAATTCATTTAAATCCTAGACTTCATTACGAATGAAACTAAACCATTTTTTCGACCCGAAACATTACGAGTTCAGATTTATCTAATTCAGTTTATTTCTTGTAATTTGATATTGAAGTTCAAGTCAATTTTATAATATTGTTTTATATATTGTTATAATATTGATTTTCACAAAGTTACTCAATTTGTTTATGATTTGAAATGAACAAGAAAATATTTTGTTTAAACAATAGAATTTTTGAATTTCAATCGTATTTTTTGAAATTAACATGGAAAATATACTTTTTATTAGAAATTATATCATATAAAATTTGTAGATCTTATTCAAACGAACAATTTTGAAAACTTACGTTTTTTTCGTATTTCACATATTATTGTTGAAAAATTAAATTTTGGATTTTCAATAGCATTTTTTTAAATTAAAAAGAAAAATATACATTTTATGAAAAAATATTGCGATTCAAACTTGTAGATATTTATATAGTAAACAATTTTGTATCATAACTTTTTTTTCGTATTTCGTAAAATTTAACTGAAACGAAAAATGTTATTGGGATAATTAGTAGAGATTTATGAGAACTATCAGAAACCAGTATTGAAATTTTGGATTTTTTCATAAAGTTTTTTTCAAATACGTAAAAAATGCTCCTATTTTGACAATTTTTATCGGATGTGGTTGGTTAACGAACTTGTCCTTACTTTTTCGGTTCCGATAAAGTATGCCAAAGCTAAATTCCATCTGATAATTCTATCGAGAGTTATTGAGTATGCGATTTACAGACAGACACTTTGGTAAAAATCATTTTTTCTGACTCAGGGGGTCTCAAAACGTAAAGATTTGATGAAAATTTCGAAAGTCATTTTCCACATAAAACTAATACCTTCTCATATGATGAAAATGTAAAAATTTAAACACGATGCAATATTAATCCGGTAAATCCTATCGATTTAATGACTAGCGTTACAAACTGACATTTTTCTACTTTTCAATAACCAAGTAATTAAAATTTTATGTGAGAATAACAATTCTTTGTTTTAATGAAATTTTTTTTTATCAGTTATATTTTCGATATGATTTATATTTTATCTATTTAAAAGTTACTTTTTTGTTAACACCAATCACTAAATCATGGTCTCTTTTCTTAATCATACGTTTATTATCATATTAATCAGAGTCTCTAGTAATTAATTCAAGTCAGGATAAATTCTACATTAAATAATATGATAGAGTTACTTGTTTTCAGTGGAAATCGATGATAAAAGTGATGTTTGAAGGTTATCAGATGATATGCGATTGACATTCGTTTTTGTGGTCGATTTATTAATTTTTTTCTTCTGTCTAATTTTGATATTACTTTTTCGAGGCATTATTCAGTTTTTATCGATATTTTGAAAAATTACTGTTTTAATAAAACTTTTTTAAAAATAAATTTAGTTTGGAAAATTTCGATCCTGGTTTATAAACTTTTGTTGCTAATTTAAAAACAGAATTGCATTGACTTCTTATATTTTTTCTTTCTTTTTTTTTTAATGCTTATTGTCTTTACTTTACGATTTTTAAAATTTTTTGTTAAAAATGGTAGGTTTAGTTTTGAATGCCTGTCTCTCAGAAATATCTTTTGATAAAGAATTAATCAACAAAAGTAAAAGTCTGGATTTTTCTTAACATTTAAAAAATGCTGATATTTTTTATTTGCAAATTCTAGAAACAAGAATAATTTTTAGAGTATGAGGAATTTCAGACTCAATTTTTAAGATGGAACAAAGTGTCGTTCTTAATGATTAAGTCGTAATTTTGACCAGGTTTAATGCTGTGCAATTTTTCTGTGCCAAAATGCTATGGTCATAAAAAAACCCAAAACCAAATGATTATGCAATAAAATGTGTTATAGTTAAAAATCCATTGTAATGTCTGTTAAATTCATTCACTAATGTAGGAAACTTTAATTTTATCACTTAAAGTCAATTTTCCTTATTATTAACACTTTTCTTTCATTTATCTCAACGAAATTAAGTGCTCGGCCCTCTTATTTCGTTTAAAGCTTTTAAACGGCACTTTTTTCTATCTCAAAAATTGATTCAGAAATTCGTCTTGTACTGAAAATTATTCGTTAGTGAAATTTACAAATAAAATTGACCAAATTTGAATAAAAGCACTTTTTAAAATTTTTTCATCAAATTTTAACAGAAAGAAAATTTACAAAAATATGTCATCAGCATTTTTCAAATGTTCAGAAAAAATCCTAACTTTTACTTTTCAAATAATTTGGTATCAAAAATAATTTCTGAGATACAAGCATTCAAAAATCGCTAACCATTTTTAAACAAAAAGTTAAAAAAGTCATAAACTAAAAATAATAAGCATCAAACAAAAAACAAAGAAAAAATACGTGTCAAATATTTTCCAGTAAAAACCAAACCTTTATTTGGAATGCCTTAACACTTTAAAATCACATGAACAAAATCTCTTCTTGCAGCATTTTCTCCCTTTAGTTTTCCTAATACTTGTGCTTAATAGTAAAGTTGAGTGCACTAGAGATTAATTGCATGGCACCTTGTACGTCACCTTTTACCTTTATGTTTTCTACATCTCAAAAAACGAGGAAGAAGTAGACAAGAAAGTTCTAAAAAATGTAAACCTATTAATTGGAAGAATATTTATTTGCAAACTGGGTCAACATGTTTTTTAATTTATTCGTAAAAATACTTCTTGGAAAACATGTGAACGTGACTATAAAGCCTATAAAGTACTTACTTGAAGATTTACACCTTTCGTTGGTAGCGATTAATTAAATTTTCTGATTAATCTCGGATGCTGGAATCATCAGATCAGAGTCCTTCTCTACTCATTTGTGGTCGCCTAGAGCTTATCTGACATTTATCGTAAAGCCTATTATGCCATACATAAAGAGACACAATTAATTTATACGTCAGGTACAATAAATTCTCATGTGCAAGTACTTCGCAGTGGATTTATTCAGTTATTATTCATGTCTGGCAATAATTCAAATTACTTCGTGAACGACTTTCTACTCATCCTCTTGTGTCATATTTTTTAATGTACTGTTATACTTTAAAGATCTTCAATGCAATTTTTACAAATGAGAACACTGAAAACCCTCCACGTAGCAGTAACGAATTTTTCGATAATTATTAAAAAAACCTAATAAAATTGCTAATATACCTACAATAATATTTACCAAACCCCCTGCTTAGAATCCCGGATAGGTTGCGGATAAAATCCGGATATATTTCGGCACCTATTGGTGCCCATCCGAAACTCTATACGGGTTTTTATTCTGGATTGTATCCGGACTCTATCCGCGTTTTATACGGGTGATGTATTTTATCCTGTCCGGTTTTAACCGGCACGTGTGATGCACATTTTGACTCTGAAGAAAATAAATTTCTATTTAAATATCCCGGATTGCTTCCGGATAGATTTATTCAAGCATACATTCCAGGTTTTTCTTGGCGGTAATACGCTCAGCCAAGTCCAGATAGATAATGATGCTCGTTTTGCCTTTAAAAAAATAATTTCTATTTCAATGTCCTGAATCGAGCCAGATAAAAAGACACTGTGCACTTTGTTAAAATACATAATTTGACTTTAGCTCCTGAAAAAACCTGGATAGTCCTAAATAAATTCCGTGCAAGAAATAAGTACCCAGTCAGAGCTCGGATAGACCCGAGTAGATGCCCATTTTGACTTTAAAAACAATGAATTTTTATTTCAATATTTTGGATAGTCCTCGGATAGAGCTAGTCAAGCATACACAATTTGACTAGTGCCCCTAAAAATATCCGCATAGACCTGAATACATGCCCGCTTTGTCTAAAAAAAAAATCTCGGATAGACTCGAATAGATGCCCATTTTTTCTCTAAAGCCGATAAATTTCTTTTCAATGTCTCGGATAGATCCAGATGAAAAAAAAACCATGCACTTTGTTAGAATACACAATTTGGCTAGTGCCCCTAAAAATGCTCGGATAGAGCTGAATACATGCCCGCTTTGTCTAAAAAAAAATCTCGGATAGACTCGAATAGATGCCCATTTTGTCTCTAAAGCAGATAAATTTCTTTTCAATGTCTCGGATAGATCCCGATGAAAAAAAAACCGTGCACTTTGTTAGAATACACAATTTGGCTAGTGCCCCTAAAAATGCTCGGATAGAGCTGAATACATGCCCGCTTTGTCTAAAAAAAAATCTCGGATAGACTCGAATAGATGCCCATTTTGTCTCTAAAGCAGATAAATTTCTTTTCAATGTCTCGGATAGATCCCGATGAAAAAAAAACCGTGAACTTTGTTAGAATACACAATTTGGCTAGTGCCCCTAAAAATGCTCGGATAGAGCTGAATACATGCCCGCTTTGTCTTAAAAAAAAATCTCGGATAGACTCGAATAGATGCCCATTTTGTCTCTAAAGCAGATAAATTTCTTTTCAATGACTCGAATAGATCCAGATGAAAAAAAAACCGTGCACTTTATTAGAATACACAATTTGACTAGTGCCCCTAAAAATGCTCGGATAGAGCTGAATACATGCCCGCTTTGTCTTAAAAAAAAATCTCGGATAGACTCGAATAGATGCCCATTTTTTCTCTAAAGCCGATAAATTTCTTTTCAATGTCTCGGATAGATCCAGATGAAAAAAAAACCGTGCACTTTGTTAGAATACACAATTTGACTAGTGCCCCTAAAAATGCTCGGATAGAGCTGAATACATGCCCGCTTTGTCTTAAAAAAAAATCTCGGATAGACTCGAATAGATGCCCATTTTGTCTCTAAAGCAGATAAATTTCTTTTCAATGACTCGAATAGATCCAGATGAAAAAAAAACCGTGCACTTTGTTAGAATACACAATTTGACTAGTGCCCCTAAAAATATCCGCATAGACCTGAATACATGCCCGCTTTGTCTAAAAAAAAAATCTCGGATAGACTCGAATAGATGCCCATTTTGTCTCTAAAGCAGATAAATTTCTTTTCAATGACTCGAATAGATCCAGATGAAAAAAAAACCGTGCACTTTGTTAGAATACACAATTTGACTAGTGCCCCTAAAAATGCTCGGATAGAGCTGAATACATGCCCGCTTTGTCTTAAAAAAAAATCTCGGATAGACTCGAATAGATGCCCATTTTGTCTCTAAAGCAGATAAATTTCTTTTCAATGTCTCGGATAGATCCCGATGAAAAAAAAACCGTGCACTTTGTTAGAATACACAATTTGACTAGTGCCCCTAAAAATATCCGCATAGACCTGAATACATGCCCGCTTTGTCTAAAAAAAAAATCTCGGATAGACTCGAATAGATGCCCATTTTGTCTCTAAAGCAGATAAATTTCTTTTCAATGACTCGAATAGATCCCGATGAAAAAAAAAACCGTGCACTTTGTTAGAATACACAATTTGACTAGTGCCCCTAAAAATGCTCGGATAGAGCTGAATACATGCCCGCTTTGTCTTAAAAAAAAATCTCGGATAGACTCGAATAGATGCCCATTTTGTCTCTAAAGCAGATAAATTTCTTTTCAATGACTCGAATAGATCCAGATGAAAAAAAAACCGTGCACTTTGTTAGAATACACAATTTGACTAGTGCCCCTAAAAATATCCGCATAGAGCTGAATACATGCCCGCTTTGTCTTAAAAAAAAATCTCGGATAGACTCGAATAGATGCCCATTTTTTCTCTAAAGCCGATAAATTTCTTTTCAATGTCTCGGATAGATCCAGATGAAAAAAAAACCATGCACTTTGTTAGAATACACAATTTGGCTAGTGCCCCTAAAAATGCTCGGATAGAGCTGAATACATGCCCGCTTTGTCTAAAAAAAAATCTCGGATAGACTCGAATAGATTCCCATTTTGTCTCTAAAGCAGATAAATTTCTTTTCAATGACTCGAATAGATCCAGATGAAAAAAAAACCGTGCACTTTATTAGAATACACAATTTGACTAGTGCCCCTAAAAATGCTCGGATAGAGCTGAATACATGCCCGCTTTGTCTTAAAAAAAAATCTCGGATAGACTCGAATAGATGCCCATTTTGTCTCTAAAGCAGATAAATTTCTTTTCAATGATTCGAATAGATCCCGATGAAAAAAAAAACCGTGCACTTTGTTAGAATACACAATTTGACTAGTGCCCCTAAAAATATCCGCATAGACCTGAATACATGCCCGCTTTGTCTAAAAAAAAAATCTCGAATCGACTCGAATAGATGCCCATTTTGTCTCTAAAGCAGATAAATTTCTTTTCAATGATTCGAATAGATCCCGATGAAAAAAAAAACCGTGCACTTTGTTAGAATACACAATTTGACTAGTGCCCCTAAAAATTCTCGGATAGAGCTGAATACATGCCCGCTTTGTCTAAAAAAAAAAATCTCGAATCGACTCGAATAGATGCCCATTTTGTCTCTAAAGCAGATAAATTTCTATTCAATGATTCGAATAGATCCCGATGAAAAAAAAAACCGTGCACTTTGTTAGAATACACAATTTGACTAGTACCCCTAAAAATATCCGCATAGACCTGAATACATGCTCGCTTTGTCTAAAAAAAAAATCTCAGATAGACTCGAATAGATGCCCATTTTTTCTCTAAAGCAGATAAATTTCTTTCCAATGTCTCGGATAGATCCCGATGAAAAACAACCGTGCACTTTGTTAGAATACACAATTTCACAAGTGCCCCTCAAAATGCCCGGGTAGAGCTGGATATTTTTCGTATTTGTGACATTTATACAGGTGACATTTTCACATAATTGTTACGTAACTATTATATAACAACTGTAAAAGTCAATGTGGATATTTTACAGGAAATGTTTTTGGACACATCTTAAAGAAGAGTTGGAAGGTGAATAATAGTCCAAAACAAAAAGCTTTCGATTGTACTCGGTCGCTTTGTGCAGTGTTTATCTGATATTTATGGTGACTTGTCCAAAAAAGAATAAAACAATCATGGCCCTCGCTGTTGGAATCCCAAAGCACGGTATTGAGATGTGCTATCATGCGATCGTGCTGTATTGTGCGAACAAAGCCTAACACGATTAAAAATAGCCAAAGTTAAGTTACACCATGCCATGCTAGAGATATAGATAAATATATACAAACCCTAAAGTCGATCTTATCAATCCAATGTGTATTTCAAACTTTGATCTAGGATTCTAGGGACTTATATTATACTTTCTTTGTTTCCTCATAATACTACTTTTTACTTTTAGAAAATGATAAGGCATGAACGACAATAAATATTTTCAAATGTTTGCAATTGTTTAATAGAATAATTTTAATCTTCTGCAACTATCTTCGCAAAAGTTTCGGATTGGAAAATTGGAATTCAATCCGATTTACATTTTACATTTTACGGTTGAACATTAATTCGACTTGATACAATGAAATATTTTCTTATTTTATGACTGAAAATGAAGCGAAGTACGTAGGGGTTTTCAAAAATATTGATTCTAAAAAAATTATATGATTTAAAAAAAAAATTTTTTTGTCATAAAAAAATTGTCATAAAAGACTCATCAAAAAAAAAGTTTTCAATTTTTTAAAAAACCGCTAGGTACTTCGCTAGAAAATGCTGTACTTGAGATGCAGTTAAAATTTCAGATCGATTAGATCAAAACTGACAAAATAAAGTTGGGGGTAAGATAGAAAAAATTGAGTTTTGGGAATTTTTTTTGCAATTTTCATAAATTATGGCTCATTTTTTAGGGGAAAATATTCTCTACAATTTTTTGAAAAGAAACATTTTTTTATGGAATAAATTTATTTACTTATTTTGAAAATTGAAAATGGTAGTTATAGAGAATATTTTAAAGAATTTGAAAATCTTTCTGTGGAAAAAATGACGCTTTCGACTGCGCTGGGATTCGAGCCCAGGTCTTTCGATTGCCGGTCGACTGCTCTGACCACTGAGCTACACAGGCGTCCGACATCCCTTTCTCCACAGGAAGATCTCCTTATATCGCCTAGTGGCTCAGCCTTGCGGCTGTAAATGATTTCAAATTAAAAAGCCGTGATTTATGAAAATCCAATCAATTTTAAATAATTGGTAAGAGAGATAGTAAAGAAAAATTCTTTTACAAAAAAAATTATCAAAAGTATAATTTTTCCTATGTTTAAAATTTTTTTCATGATGAATAATGTCTTTTCATTCATGAAACACGGCCGGTAATATATTTTCAATTCTTCAAATCATTGAGAAACTTTTTTTCCAGTGACCTGTTTCTTTTCACAATTACTTTAAAAATAATTTTAAAGTGACATGCTTGATAACATGTCTAGTATTATATTGACCCAAATTCATAGAATTTTTGTTAATTTCTTGTTATTTTGGCATAGGGTCAGTTTCATCTTTTTTTATTTGATTAAAAATATCACTATTAGATGTGAAAATGCGCAAAAAGAAAGAAAGGCAAACGTTTCGGCCACATATGGGGGCCCTCTTCAGTGCCATAAATTCAAAGATTAATTCAAAATTTCTGTAACTGACCCTATGCCAAAATAACAAGAAATTAATAAAAATTTTAAAAATAATATTTACTTTAAAAGGGGAGTAAATGAATACATAAAATGAGTTTGTAGAATTACGAAAAAAAAGGTTTCACTTTGCGGGAGGGAAAAGTCAATTTATTGGATTTATTGACGTTCTTTGATCAGCTGTCAGCTCTAAACGAATTGGCAACAAAACTTGAAAAGAAAGAACTTTGAAACGTCGGACTATCCCGTATAACATGACAGAGAGATGTCTTTCATCTTAAAGCACTCAAAGGAAGCAGAGAGGAAATAAAACCTCAACATCCCAACCAGAACAAGTGCTCTCTATACAGAGACAAAACCACGATTACTAATAATATTGTTGTGTGGCAAAAATTGCACCCAAGAAATAAAACCGAAGTATTTTTACTATATAGTAACGTTCATTAATGCCTTTCTTCCGGTTGGGTTATGCGCATCAGTTTTACTGTGTTTTTATATGCGCAGAACCTAACTGGATGAAAGGAATTATTAAACATTACTGTCAAACGAAAAAATTAACATTTTTTATTAGTTTTTCCTTTTAATATTGTGAAAATAAAAATTCATTAATTCGAAGAAAGGTCATTGATTAGTTATTATAATGATTGTATATGTATACATAATTGCTTCAATAAAATTGTCATTGAAAAATGTACACTCAGATAAATGTTTAGTTGATGCAACGAAAATTTGGTTTGATCAATTAAATAAATGCATTGACATACACTTGAGTAAAGTTTTTTAATCAACTAACCCTTTGCTTCTTTTAACCAAATTTCGTATTGTTTCGACTAAATTATTTTGTAGACTGAATAATTTAATGGATTAAACCAAAAATTTGTTTTAATCAATCAACACTTTGCTGTCAAACATAATTTATTTAAATTAACTGAATATTCTTGGTATATACAAAATAAAAGTATGTCTAAATCCAACAAATCTTTTTTCTGTATATGTACGTATTTTTTAATCATTCATGCAGAAAAAAGATCAGTCATAGTTACAGGAAGTTAGATATTTATTTTTACAACTTGACTTTTTAGTAGATTTTATAAGAAGTATACTCTCTAAATCTGAATCAGTCAAATTTTCACTGATTGAATCAGTGATTTGCCTTTTCACTGAATCATCTGTGAAAAAATGTTGTTCACTTTTAAATCAGTTAATATTCACTGTTTCTTCAGTTAAAAAATATTTTTCACTGTCAAATCAGTCAATTTTCACTGAAACAATCAGTGAAATTTGACTGATTTACAGTAATCTCTTTTTAGATATTTCAATCAGTCAAATTTCACTGATAATCAGTAGATTTTGACTGATTCAAATTTAGAGAGTAGTTCAATCCACAGACTTACTGTATGTTTCACTAATACTTCAATAAAGTCTGAAAAATACAAATGATTTCACAAGAAGTTTAGTTCAATTCACAGATATTCTGTACGTTTCACCTATCTTTCAGTAAAATCTACAAAATACTTGTGTGTACTTAGTGTACTCGTGTATATAAAACTAGGACACTGGAACAATATTTCAATCCCGTAAAGTCTAATTAGGATTTAAGATCGTGTTTTTTACACCTGCATTGATCAGGAATAATACAACAAGCATAATGATCATTTTAAAAGCAATAAACGTATATACTGATATCCTTAAAAATTGTTAGAACATTTTCCGATTAAGTTCGATAAACTTTATAACATGATAGGATAGTTTCTTGATGACAAGATTAGTTTTCTCTTGCTGTAGTTAATTCAACACGCACAGTGCATTGATTAACTCATTTATTGCTCATGAAAGATTAATATCCAATTAAAAAGCCACAATAAAATAAAAAATGTTGCTTCCTTATGTATTTTTTATCTAGAGCAATAACGAAGAAGAGGAAATTTTTTATGATGTGAGATTTATTTCATTTATCTGAAGAAATTATCGCTACTTACCTTCGATGATAAAATCTGAAAAAATAATCTCAACAAATATTTTTCAAAATTAACCCGGAAACAAATTTTCAAGAAAATTTTATTACGGAAAGTATACAATTATTTGATCGAGTATGTAAATGAACAATAAAATTGTTTTAATTTCATAGTAAAAGTAGGACATTTCCTGGAAATATTCTCCATTTCTTTAATAAATTCACAATTTTTGCCATGCAGCCAAGAAGTTTCTACTAGTTATTTTTTTTCGTCTATAATAAATCGACCTTAATGATAAAATTACTAAACCTTTTTAAGATTCTTGTGTCGGTAAAACCGGAGAGCATTAGCTCTTTTTTGCTGTTAGAGATTGTTAACAATTACTTCTGACAACAATAATGGATTTTGAAACGGTACAGCGGCCGAGTTCGGGAATCTTCCTCAGTATTCTTGACTGGAGACTGGAGACCATGCTCTGAGCGCTCACGTTCAGTCGTTAACGCGCATTCAATCTGAGTGGACGTATACAGTTGATCTTTCGTAAAACGTGTTCGTGCTATTAGTTTCTATACACGTGACAGAAAAGGTGATCTTTTGATAAATCTGAAAGCTGACAATACGTTTTTAAACAATGCACAATTATTTAAGGTACGTTTATTTCCCAAAAGATGATATTCTAATTTATTTTCAATTTTAAGAGGTGCAATGTAAAACACCTTGTGTTTATAATTTAATCATTGTTTTTAACGCAATTATTTAAATTGTCAAATATTCTTTTAAGTAACATAAATATACTATTCTTTATTTCGATTTTTATTCGAAAGTTTTTATTTTGCACTGATATAAATTCTGATGGAAAACGGAATTCATTAATTAGAATAAGGATGAACGATTTCAAATGTGATGGTGGAAATGATGGGTGAAAATAATCAATAAATCAATGGGAGATTTTCGTCGAGTTGTACGTTTTTAATTTATGGAGATTGAATTTACGTGTTTGGCATTCCTCAATTAAATCACTGCTATAAATATTATTTTGGAGCATGGTGTTCGCATTTTACAGCATTAGCGTTTCCTGAATAATTAATATTCACGAATCTCCAATCCCTAACGATGATATCAGATTTCTAAATTTTAGGGCTTAAGTTCAATTTATCTGTGTAGTTTTAATCAGAAATCAATTTTTGGCTAATGACACATCATTGTACAATTTTAAAAGCAGATCTTCCCTACATGTAAAATGCTTTTTAAATTGAGTTTTCTTGAATTCTTGTATAATTTTACAATCGAGTTTACATTTGAGACTCCATTAAAAAAGGTGTAAATGATCATCCTATCTATATAAATATAACTGCTGAGGTTTTATTTTAAATATTTCAGTAAACGGGGATTCACATATATTTGGGTGTGGAGTGAGTCACAACTATCCATTTTCGGTGCATAATATAATACACACATATGCAATTGAGTTTGTTTAGGACTGAATTTACACCGACCAGTGATCAAAAGTGTAAATAAGTATTAAAAAATCCCCGACTTGAGAATATACTTTTTGGGGTATTTTAAATTATATGATTTTATTTTCATTCTTTTATTGAACATTAGTACTTATTTGTATTTGCATTGAGTTTGACAACTTTTATTGCAAATATGTTTTCTCATTATCATCTCGATTGAAATTTTTTTAGTTGATATTGAATAGGAGTCGGGTCATTACCATGGAAATTTTGTCAATATTAACTTTGGCGCTCTCTAAATATGAATCAGTCAAAATCTACTGATTATCAGTGAAATTTGACTGATTCAAATAGCTGAAAAGAGGTTACTGTAAATCAGTTAAATTCCACTGATTGCTTCAGTGAAAATTAACTGATTTAACAGTGAAAATATTTTTTCCACTGATTCAATTAGTGATAATCAACTAATTTAACAGTGAAATATATTTTTTAACTGGTGAATCAGTGAAAAGGCAAATCACTAATTCAATCAGTAAAAATTTGACTGATTCAGATTTAGAGAGCGGAGATACACAATAATAAATTCTCTTGATTTGGACCGTAGCTGTTACGTGATTCACGTTTTAATATTATATATATGTATAAAGTTGTATAAAGTACTCTAACAGTACTGTTATATTATACAGCTCAACATAAGCCTCTTTAAGCGCTTGTGGCTGCGACTGGGGATGATAAAATTTAGCGATTACAGTAATACCTCTGGTACTATATCAAAGACTTGGACTAGGAGTGTAAAATGTTCTGCGAATGGAATAATTTCACCGAGTGACAACTTATCCTGTTTTGCAGGACTCAAAGTGTTTTTAAACACATTCGGGAAAAAATATATAGTTTATTTAACCAAATCATTTTGTTCAATAAACAAAGATTTTTTCTTTAATCAAATAAAATTTAATTAGATCAACAAAAATACTTGTTTGATTCAACCCAATCGTAGCAAAGCAAACCATCTTTGGTTGAATGAATCAAATTCTTTGGTTGGTTCAACTAAACATTTTGTTGAACTTTTTGAGCATTTTTACCTCTATAAACAACTAACTTCACTTCACGGAACACTGGTGGTACTCTTTCCATTGAAAATGAATAGGAAGGAATATTATTTTTCAACTGCTGCAAAAATATGTTTTATTATGCAAAAGAAATTAAACCAACGAATGAATTTGACTAATTTTTAGGTATTCTTCCATCTTTATAAATTTATTATTTAATTTGGTTTCTGTTGAATGCTAAAACGTATTTTCACAAATACTTTTTTTTCGATGAATGCTTCTTTTTTGCAGAAATTGAAAAATAAGATCCATTATATACTTTTAATGGGAGCAATACAGCCAGTGTTAAAACAAAGTGAAGTTAGTAGCTTATGAAAGTGAAAATGTATAATAACAATAAAATTCTATGATTAAACAAATACAAATATTTTTCTGAGTGCAGGCAATATTTTTTTAGTTAATCATTGGATTGCACAGTATTTAGAAAAATTCATAAATCCAATATAATGATTAGAACTCTATAATAAATTAAAATTACAGGTGAATATAGTAACAGTTTTAAACTGTCAGTTTTTAAAATTGATTTGTGTGAATGAATTGAGGATTCATTGAGAGCAATGCAAGGTAATTAAAATTGGCATTTTTTTCCCGCGCAAATATTGGCGCTGTGCACTTTTCAGATGGTTTGAATCACAAAGGATTCGCCCACGTAAACCGAAACACATTGGCAGTCCTCACCTTTATATATTTTTCTTATGTGTGTGAGCATATCAAACATGCAAGGTCCCCATATTGTTTGCAGTGTTAGTCATCCGTACTAGGGTGAAAGACTTCCACTGTTGAGGGGGAAAAAAGGAAGAAAAAGAAAGAAAAAATGGTTGCCTGTATGTGCGAGTGTTCGTATTCGTCGAAAAGGCGGACAAAAAGGTGCAGGCGGTCAAGTGCATTTGCTGATAACAACTTCGGTAAAATAAAAATTTATTGCTAGTGTTTGAGCTCTATCTAATTGTTCTCTATTTAATACATTAGTTTTATTCTGAAAAAATTGTATTGCACATTCTTTGCTCATTATTAATTATCTTACATATTACTGTATTCATAGAAAATTAACAAAAATTCCACAAGAAAAATGATAAAAGTATAAATTGAAAATGAAATTCGAGAAGAGATTGATTGCGAGTAATGCATAATTAATCGTAAGCTTTAATGCATGAGAAGATATTGGATTTTAAAATATTTCTTGCTGTGCAAATATGACAAAATCTTCTTCTGTGAGGTGGAATATTTGTATGTTTGCATATATTATCGAAGCTATGCCACTAATATCTAGAGAATGTGAAGGTACGCAAGCACTTGTTCGCTAACAGGCTTCGCACGTAGAATAATCTGCACTGCAATCGAAGTGGCACCCCTCAGCTTCCGTTTTCTCAAGAGAATTGCTAACAAATGGATCCGTCTCTCCCCGCTCATAAGCCTTGTAGAAACCGGAAAGAAACTCATTCGGTTTTTACTTGGTCAATTTTTTATCAAAGTCTTTCAATGGTGGATTTCATTTATAAATTTTAATTGCACGTTAGACAAACGGTTAAGTTAATTAATTGTGATGCTCTATATCCCCAGAGTTGGAAAATTTATTTACAATTGGGGAGTTGAAAACTTATGAAGTAAGGTGTACACATGAGCTGAAATATCTTGATGTACGTTGAAATATCTTTGAAGTGCCTTGGAAATATCATGAAGTATGAAAAGTTTCTTGAAGTATTTTAAATATCTTAATGTACACTAAAATGTTTCGAAGCACCTTGAAATATTCTGAATTATATAAAGTATCTTGGAGTATATGAAGTATCAAGAAATAATTCGAAATATCTTGAAGTATGTGAAGTATCAAGAAGTAATTCGAAATATCCTGAAGTATACTGAAATATTTTGAAGTACCTTTAAATATCTTGAAGTACATAGAAATATATTGAAGTACCTTGAAATATCATAAATTTTACTTTGAAATATTCTGAATTGTATAAAGTATCTTGAAGTATGTAAAGTATCCCGAAATAATTAAAAATATCCTGAAGTATTCTGAAATATTTTGAAGTGCCTTTAAATAATCTGAACTATATAATGTACCTTGAAGTATAAGAAATATCCTAAAATACCTTGAAATATCCAGGAGCACGCAGAAATATCTTGAAGTATGTGAAGTATCCAGAAGTGCACTGAAATATATTGAAGAACCTTTAAATATCCTGAAGTACATAGAAATATATTGAAATATCTTGAATTTTACATTGAAATATTCTGAATTGTATAAAGTATCTTGAAGTATGTAAAGTATCCTGAAATAATTTAAAATATCCTGAAGTATACTGAAATATTTTTAAGTATACCTTTAAATAATCTGAACTATATAATGTACCTTGAAGTATAAGAAATATCCTAAAATACCTTGAAATATCCAGGAGCACGCAGAAATATCTTGAAGTATGTGAAGTATCCACAAGTGCACTGGAATATATTGAAGTACCTTTAAATATCCTGAAGTACACAGTAATGTATTGAAGAACCTAGATATATCCTGAAGTATGTGAAGTATCTTGAAGTTTGTGAAGTATCTTGAAGTTTGTGAGTTATCTTGAACCACCCTCAAATATCCTGAAGTTCACTGAAATATCTTGAAGTACCTTCAAATATTCTCAATCATATGAAGTATTTTAAAGTATATGAAATATCCTGAAATACCTTGAAATATCTAAAAGTACTCTAAAATATCTTGAAATACCTTGAAATAATCTAAAGTGTTGAAATGTACAGAGGGAAAATTTTAAATTTCACTGCAACAAAAATTACCAATTGTGGTAACGTTTCCTTAAATAAAATCGCCTCAGTTTTTTTGTATATTGACAATAACTGTAAAATACGAGTAGGATTAGATAAGAACTGAATAAAATAGCTTTAGGTCTCTGGTAAGGACTACATAAAAACCTCATAGACTCCCAAATAGGAACCAAGGACAAAAAAAATATTGTTCGCTTCGTTTAAAGAAAAATTATATGTTTTAAAATCAATTAAATTAAGACAAGTAAATAAAATGTTTGAATTAAAATATGTTTTCTTCACCGTATATCAAGGATAAAAGATATTTATTTACTAAGTTATAAAATATTTCAAAAAGCAACAAGAACGGATTGAATTCCTCTGACAAATTCTAGGAACTGTTAATTAAATATCATAAAAACCGATCAATTTTCTCAGGCATGCTCGAGAATTATATTTTGGGGCACATATTCAAACTATGCAACCTGTCGCATATCACATTTTTTGTCGCTCTCTTAAATAACTCTCAAACTTCATAACCTGATGAAATATGTGGAGCGAAAATCCCAAACCGTAGGGTCTCGAAGTCTCGAATCACTCGAATGCTTAAAATGCCAGCTACATATGCTTCGTTGAGCTCGATGCTTTACTGGAATTCTCAGAATATTCCAAGTTGTTTTCAGAAGAAAGAGAACTTGTCTCAGACTAAAAGAAATAAAAAGTATGACAAGTAATGTATGATGAAAAGTAATGTATGACACCCATCATACCAGGAAAACAACCATTTTGTTCACTTCCATCGACTATAGCATCAGGATAACTTGTTATTAGCAGCAATTAGTCAACAGCAATTAGAATCACGTGACTTTATTGCTCCGAGCATTATAGCCCGCATTCGCCGATTCTGCAAGATTACATATTCACATTTTATATCTTATGCTTACAATGTATCACTCCATTACACTTAATTTTAGCCTTTCAAATTTACCTTCAATTTTACCTTCAATTTTATGATAATGGGGATAGATTCTTCCACTTAAGGGGATCCGCCACCTTTAATATTTTTATTTTTTGAGTTTAGACCTTCCATATAATATTTAAAGAATTTGAAAATCTTTCTGTGGAAAAAATGACGCTTTCGACTGCGCTGGGATTCGAGCCCAGGTCTTTCGATTGCCGGTCGACTGCTCTAACCACTGAGCTACTTTTTTTTATGTTTAGTACCTTTGTTTAGAAAGGTTTTGGTTTTTTTTTTAAATTCCAGCACCTTGATGTATTTTTTGAAACTAACAACTTTGTATTCTTACGTTTTTTTCTTATTTTACATATTATTGTTAAAAAATTGAATTTTGGATTTTCAATAGATTATTTTTGAATTAAAAAAAAAAATATGCATCTTATGAAAAAATGTTACAATTCAAATTTGTAGGTCTTTATTTATTCAATAATATTGTATCATAACGTTTTTTCATATCTCGTATAATTTAACTGGAAAATGGAATTTTGATATTGACTTTTTTCGAATTTGAATATGCTGTAAAATTTCTAATTTTGATTTAATCAAAAAATGTTATTAGGATAATTTGTTGAGAATTATGAGCACTATCAAAAACCAGTATTGAAATTTTTGATTTTTTCAAAGTTATTTTTAAAAACACAAAAGTAGTGCTCAATTCCTCAATTTTGATTGGATGTGGCTGGTTAACGAACTTGTCCTTACTTTTTCGGCTCCGATAAAGTGTACCAAAGCTCAATTCAATCTGATAATTCTATCGAGAGTTATGCCGCACACGACCTACAGACAGACAGACAGACAGACACTTTCGTAAAAACCCTTTTTTATGACTCAGGGGGTCTCAAAACGTAAAGATTTGATGAAAATTTCGAAAGTCATTTTTCACATAAAACCAATACCTTCTCATCCATGATGAGAATGTAAAAATAGATCGCCCTAAAAATTTACATATACTTACTCAGAAAAGTATAGAGAATAAAAAAATAACATTTTTGAAAAACTTCAAAAAATTAAAAATATTCCAATTGTAGGTGGTGGATCCCCTTAATTTCAAAAAAATAAATAAGTTTTAAAATAAAAGTATATTTTATACGATTTCTAATTCCTGAAAATATTGTAATCGGGACAATTCAGCATTCAATGGTAGAGGAAGATTTTGCATTTATGACACTACATATTTTCACAAAAACCATAGATAATTTTGCTGTGTATGTGAATGCCAGATTCGGGAGGGATTTTAAATTGAGCAGCCGCAAGGTATCACTTTCGCTGACCATTAATTATACTTTTGCTCGGTTGGCTGACTAGGGTTGCTATTTTACTTCTTTTTCGTCTGCTAGTTCCTAACTACTTGGACGCACGCTAAAATACGGAGTGGGTACTTTAATGAAACGTGTTAGTCTCTATGTCAAATGAGTTTTGGAAATTTTGATTACCATTTAGAGTCTAAATAGTAGTAAAATTTATAAGGGTGATATAATCAGTTATTATTTTTGATGCTGTATGTGTGATTTTGTATAATTTACACATTCGTGGTTCCAAAACTAATCACTGAATGAATTTGAATAATTTTTTGTGAACATGGGGTGTCCACTGGTCACGGAATTTTTTTTGTAAAGAAAATGTTGACGTTTTTTGAGAGGTTTTCACACCCCCTTACTGATTCAGTCAATAAAATTTCCAAAATTTGAAGTATCTTGTAAAAGGTGAAAGATACGCAAAAAGTGGCAAAATGTTGAGAGTTTTTCAAAGGAGGAGATATTAAGAAGAAAGTATATTGACTTATTTTATAATTAAAGTAATTCATTAATCAATGCTATATTTTTTACTACGCGAAATTTCAAAAACTTTTTAAAAAATATCAGGGAATTTTAAATTTGGACTTTTCGACATTTTTGATTAGTAGTTAGAAAATGAAAGATAAATTTATAAATCTAAGATGGAGTATTCTGAAAATGTTTAAAGAAAAAAATGAGCTATCATTTATTAAAATCCAATCAATTACAAAGAGTAAACTTGGAAAAAACTCCATTGAACTTTGACAGTAATTTTTATTAAAAAAGACATTTTTTATGTTTTTAGCTTTTTTTCCTATAAAATATCCTTTTTTTCTTAGAATATGTATTAAATAACAGATCCAATAGTTTTTGAAGTAGTAATTCGCTTATCCTGTCTTTTAGTTTTACAAAATTACGGAAAAAATCGCTTGTATTGCATGGCCGGGAACTGGGTGGGAATCGTCCGGGTTGATTCGTGACCGAACCGGGTCAAGTCGGGAACCGACAGAATCAACCCAGGATGAAGTTAATTATCGGAAACTGATCGGGAACTAGTCGGGCACTATAGTCAAGTACCCTAGAGAAAGTCTCGGATTGAGAATTTATTCCAAACCAATGCGACCCGTTCAGAAATCTGTTTCTGAACCAATCCGACTTATTCCGAATAAATACGAAGCCAGTTTTAATCCGTATCAATCAGAGGCCCATTTAAAATCAATCCGAATGAATCTGACCAATCCAAATCAGTCCAAACTTTCAATCCGAATTTATTCGGGTTGATTCGGATTGAAAATTTGCTTTGAAGTCATTCGGAATAACTCGATTTAGTTCGGAATCAGATTCCGAACGGCTCGGAATAGTGCGGATTGATTCGGAATGAATTTCAATCCGGAACTTTCGCCAGGGTGAACCTATATGAAGTTTGAAAATTTTTAAAAAATTGTCAAAGATGTTACGCAGTAGTTTTCCTTAAGGGCATGTGATACTTGGGAAAAGTAGCAAGTTTATGTGAACAACTTGGTCCACTTTCTACATGTTTGTGTCCAAAATACATTAAATTTTTTTTTTCAAAATTTGTTTATCTATCTACGTCTGTTTTTATCCTTTCTACCAATCCCCAAATTTTGAAACCAGAATTCTATGTGTTTTGGACACAAATATGTAGAAACTTAAAATGAATAAAATTTGCTAATTTACCAAGTATCACATGCCCTTAACTCTCAGAGTGCCCAAGTTCATATATACTACAAAAAATTATATATATAACTTACGTCATTTTCTACAGGGTAGTCCTATAGGTGAGACATATAGGATTCTTCATGCGGACCTATACAGGAATTTTTAGTAAGGATCTGTCAAAATATTCGAATATATATTATGTTATTATTCAAATTTTCCGTGAATAGCCTATGCACTATCTGCGCAAGTACAAAAATATATCTATTGAGATAACCAAGTTGACGTCACAGGCCATGTGGTAGGGATAGACTGTAAGTTAGGTTGGTCTTGGACGAAAGAAATATATGGGAATCATTGGGAAATTGATGAAACAAAATTTTCTAGCGTAAAAGTAAGACATAAATTTATTAATAATTATATTTTTCAAGTGCAAAATTAATTTCCGCCTATTTCCCGGTTCCAACTAGGGCTATCCGTCCGGATCTCGATCAGTTTCCAGGTTCGATTTCCATACGGGAGGCTGTCCATCAGTCACGGAATTATTTTAGTAACGAAAATTTTGCCCTTTTTTGGGAGGTTTTCTACACCCCCTTACTAATTCAGTCAATAAAATTTCAAAAATTCGAAATATTTTGTAGACGGTGAAATATACTAAAAAATTTGCAAAATGCTGTGAGTTTTTTAAAGGAGGAGGTATTAAGAAGAGAGAATATTGACTTATTTTATAATTAAGGTAGTACGATCACGAAAATTAGACCTCAGGCAAAAATAGATAATTTTGTTTTCAAGAATAGCAATATTATTATTGAAGGGCTACTTTCAAAGAGAAAAGATTATTTTACATGAAAAAAATTTTAAACACAGAAAAATAATTTTATTAATAAATTGTATTTTTGACTCAACTTTTTTCCTTATTGCTTCTTACCAAATTTTAAAAAATTATGCGATTCTAATAAATCATGAATCATTTTTTCAGAGAAAAGATTTCCCACAATTTCACCGTTTCTGATTTTTAAAAATAAATTCTTTAATGGCTGAAACCATTAAAAAAACATTTTCCAAAATGAAATTTTTATAAACAAATTTCTGAATTTGATGATAATTGATTCATTTTCGGAAATTGGAAATGGTTAAGTTGTAGAGAATTTTTTTTCTAAAAAAATGAACCATGATTTATTAGAATCGCATCATTTTTAAAAATTTGGCTCGAAGCGATAAGAAAATAAGTTTGAGCAAAAATAAAATTTATTAATAACATTATTTTTTTGTGTTTCAAATTTTTTTCATAAAAAATAATCTTTTCTCTTTCAAATTAGCCCTTCAATAATAATATTGCTATTCTTGAAAGCAAAATTATCTATTTTTTCCTGAGGTCTAATTTTCGTGATTGTGCTACCTTAAAGTAATACATTAATCAAAAATTTGAAAATTCTTGCTCTATTATATTTTTGTTCGTTAAAATTGAAATCTATGTCAACAAAATTATTTCAGCCTTATCAATGCTATATTTTTTATTGCACGAAACTGCAAAAACTTTTTTTTAAATGTCAGGGAATTTTAAATTTGGACTTGGCTGAACAGCCTGGAATAATGGTTTTTGCATTGAAAACGTAGTTAAAGTCGAGAATTGAATTGTAAAGTAAGTGAACTCCGGATATAAAATTGGAATAAATTGAAAAGCGAATGTCGTTCTCACGCAGCAGTGACCGTTTCGGAGACTTGCGGTACTAACTGCACCCTCGATTTAAATAGTGACATAATAGGCAAAGTTCCAGGCCAATGCACCGTTACGAAAAGTGTTTCTAGGGTCATAGAGAAAGATAGATGTAGGTGGGGACAAGATACCCTGATGCATGTGAATATCGATGTATGCGAGTCTCGCGTTCTTGCTGTTCAAGCAACTATTGACATGCAAGCTCTCTTCAGAAAATCAGCAATCCCTGAAAAAGAATTCGAATACCTTTCTAATGATTATCTGTGTTGGCCAGTACTCTATTCTTAAATTTATAATTATTTCTTCTTTCATTACTACATACTCAGCTTCTTTTCTAAGCAGACTTCCTGACCTCATACATATACAATAATTCTTTGACAAAAACTAATAGAAAATAGTTTCTTTGTTTCTTGTTTGAGAAATATTAGATAAGAAAGTAGGCATTTCATTTCTCTGAACTTTTTGTTTTTTACTATTTTACAACCTCCTTACTTTTTTTTACCATTATTTTACCATTGTGTATTGAGGCTTAACTATGTAAACATGTTAATATAATAGAAAATTCTAACAAGTTTCGTAATTTTAAGAAAAATTTCCTCAATTTCAGTCAATTTTTTGCAATTTTAATATACATAGACTCAGAAGTATCGTAAATTTCGTATAATTTCTATTACTTTAGTAACTTACAATTTTTGTCAATTTCAGAATATTTCTAACAGTGTTATTTCAGACTTAAGACTCAGTAACTTTTTATTAAATAACAGAAGAAGTTCATTAAGGGGGTATTCTACCCGAGATGGTCCGAAAAATCGAATTTTTTTTAAAAATATTTATGACGTAGACAACGAGTTTTACGAGAAAGAAGAGAGGGCAATGTATGGTCCTGGAATCGCTGATTGACCGTAAGTTATATCATTTGTATGTACCGTGATTGTAAATCTTTAAACTCGTTTTTCTCGAAACCATTTTTTTCGAAACTGCGGACACGTTATCTCAAAAACTATTGATCCAATTGACTTGAAATTTGTTGAGCTTACTTAGCAAATGTATAGTGTTCGCCAAAACTAGGATTATGCCTAAAGCATTTGTTTAAATAATGTTTTTAATGCAAAATACAAACAAAAACAGGGAAAAAAATCATCATATTTCTTTAAAAGTGGAAAAAAAAATTGAAAAAATTTTTATTTCTATTATTCCCTAGTTCAGGCGATTGCGGGAAGTGTAATTGCTATAAAATGGGTTAAAATTGGTATTTCAGAATCTTTGAACGGAAGATATCGTGTCCGCAAGGGAGAAACTTTTTTCGGCAGGCTCAAGTTTAAGGCGTCGAAAAAACTATATTTTAAAAGATTTTTTCAAAAGCAAAAAAAAAATTTCATTGTTCATATCCTGTAGAATAACTTACGAAAAATTGCGAATAAAAATATTGAAAAGTTTTTTTTTCACAACGATTTAAAAACATCGATATTTCGGACCGATTCGGGTAGAATACCCCCTTAATTGGTAGAAAAAATTGAAGACTATTTAATGAAAGTCACTAAAATTTTCTACGACTGCGTCTTATAAAACTTTACGTCCAAGAGTCTTTTTAGTAACTTTTTTTCGAAAATAATCATTATTTCTTGCTGGAATTATAGAAAATAATAAAGGACCTGTTGAGATAGATTCTGTGACTTCTTTCAGATTGATTAAGACCATGGTTCAACCAGGCCACGTGACCAAATTCCTTCAAAAGTTCATGTAAAGTAACTTTTTCATTTTACAAAATATTTTCCTGGAAATTTGGAAAATACAACAGATTTTCAGTTACCTGTAATTATTTATAATTTTTCCAATTTTTTATTATTACTAAAATGAAGTTAGCAGACGTGCTTTATTGTCTTTTGTTACGTTTCCCAAATTTTCAGAAAGATATTTTGTAAATTAAAGAAGTTATCTTACATGAAGGAATTAATGTATAATTTAGCCATGTGGTCCGATTGATCCATGGACCTAATCAGAAAAATCCATTTTCTTCATTCAGTCAATATTACAGGGTATAAAATTTTTGATTAGTCAATCTAACGGAAAGTTACGGGGCCTGTCTTAGAAAGACTTTCATCATTCCGCAAAATTTCCGCAAGAAATAATGATTATTTCCGAAAAAAATGTACGGAAACTAATTATGTCGATATTGCAGTAAACAAGTTTTTTTGATTATTCAATCTAAAAAGAAGTCTCAGGACCTGTCTTAGCACTTCCTTTATCACGTTCCAAAATATTAGTAGAAAATTATTTTTATTCACAAACAATTTTTAGTTTAGTTTTGAAAAATCTTTTTTTATTGTAAGATTGAATTGTTTTGAATATTTAGAAAGACCATTATATTCATTAATTACTATCACATAAGTAAAAGTATTGGAACGTAAGTCACAGACTTGAGAATTTATCCCTTAATTATGCAAATCTTTAAAAAGGGGTACTTAACTCATTGGTACATTAAATCCTGCATCTGTCATGACAGTAAATTAAGTACACTGGAGTACGGCAGTCTATAATTTACCCCGGTGAAATGAGTCTTGTACGAATTAATTTCCTTAAGGAAAGGAGAGCATCAATGGTTATGAATCGCGGAAAGGAATGCAAATCCCGTATTCTTTTAAGCGTAAATAGATTTTTATTACACCGAAAAAATCTATAGGTTGATACTATATACTACTATGCCCACTAAGTGCCTAGTTAAGTGAGGCAGTAACTTGAAAGTACTGGTTATATTAATTAGGATTTTTATTTTAAAGCACGAAAAAAAATAGTTCAATAAAGCTTATAGAACTTTTCAAGAGGTGGGGATACAGACATTTACACGGAGAAACTTTTTATAGCAATATATGTTTTATTTTATAATGATAATTATGAAAAATATTAGGAATCTATGGAAGCCGAGGTGCAATGATAATTATTCTTAGTGGACTGGAAATTTTTCGCTGTCAAAATACTAAATATTCGAAAAATGATATGAAACATTAGTATAGGTATAGTAAAGTAAAGTATTTTGCTGTGAAAAATTCTCACTATGATACGGTTTTCCCTGAATTGAAAAGTAGTTTAGCAAAAATTGTAAACTTGGGTTTCTCCGTGTACGGAACAGAGTTCTGGACAATTTACAAAACTTCTCAGAATAAAATACGGAACTGTCAATCATTTTTCCTACATTTTACGCATTTTATTCTATTTTTTCCGTCTCAACCCTCATTAAATGTAAGCACTTTCTAAATTTAAATCAGTGAAATTTACTGCGAAATATTGCATGAAATAGTTTTTGGCTTCCATTGTATAACTTTGATTTTTCGAACCTGATATATAATAAAAACACTGAATTTTTTATCTTTTTAAAATGTGTAGAGAATAAATTCAAAAATAATATTTTACATAAAGCACAATATTTTTATATTCTGCTTCCACATGCATTATATCAAAGTAAATTGTTAATTTTTGCATATGGGAAGAGTTGCGTGGATGTAATTTTAACGCTTATTGATTATTGTACCGCGGTCATAAAATTTTGCTTTTAATTTCGATAATAAATTGAAAGAGGGTTGTAAATCAAATTAAAAAATGCAGTTACCACCATAAAAATTTCACGCGTGTACGCTGGATCGTGTGTGATTACGAGAGTACGTGTATATCATGATGAAAAAAATCTCGAACAAGATTAACTTTCCCCTTCCACTTTTTCCATCTCCTGGAGTACTCGAAGTACCTCCTCGGGGTAACCCTTCCGTAAATTACCCGCCATCTTCGTAAAACTTGAAGGAAAGAGTACGAATTTTTTTCCCATAACTTCATCCTTCGAATACTTCCCGAGGGCAATATTTCGCACGTCTATTTACTTGCGAATTACTCCTTTTGAGAAAAATTTTTCTCAATTGAGGTAAATTGACATTCATCAGTTGCTTTGATTCTAGCAAATACTTTGCTACAAACTTGAGTTACTTTAAAAAAATGAAAATATAAATTGATTCTTTTATCTAAAAATAATTAGTTTTTTATTTGGAAATAAATTTGAAATTTTTTCCACTAGTTATGCGTATACTTTATGAATGTTGAAAGAACTTGATTTTTGTAGAAATATTTTACACAAGGAAAATAGTCATGAGTCTTGAGTTCGAAATATATTCACATGGAAAAAAATAGTTTAGTAAATTTTATAGAACTATTTAAGAGTTAGAGATACAGGCATTTACGGAACAGAGTTCTGGAAAATTTACAATAATTTTTAGAATAAAATGCGTAACGTTTAGGAAAAATCATTGAAAGTTGTGCATTTTATGGAAATTTTATGGAACCGAGTTCTCGAAAATTTAAAGATGTCATGGCACCGCTGATAAAATGTCATTTTTGTTCTTCTTTACTGAAATAACAAAACTTTTTGCCGTGGGGAAAAGATTTGAGATATCATAGAAGTACCACCCAGGAAGCCAATTGCCACATGCATAATCGTAAGCTAGGAATAATTGGTGATGGCTAAGAAGGTACGATAAATTGTTAGCTTGCCATGGTTCGTACCTGCAGTGTCCAGTCTCTGGTAATACTGTATTATTCATAAACTGCATATCTCGCTCCGACACGCTCCGCTTGCGCGGCGTAGATTCATGAGGCCAGAATCACGTATTAATTTAATTCCCTTTAAGAGAACGTGATAATTGTCATACATTATATTTTATTAAGTAAAAAGTAGACATAAGTATACAATTTTTTTATTTCTAGATACTTTTTCTTTAAGTGGAAAAATATGTTCAAAACTAAGTTTCAAATTTTAGGATCTTACTATTCCATGTACTTTTGAAAAAAGTTGCTTTTTTCAAATTAAGCAGGTTCAATTGTGGCTAGAAAGACTTTGGAAAACTTAATTAATTACAGCTTTAAAAATGTTATTGCTCTTATTGAATACAAAATATTAGAGAAAAAATTCACTTTACTGGGAAAAATTAAAATATATAAAAAACTTATTTAAGTCTATGGATCAATTAGTACAGCTGACTAAATCAATACAATCAGTTTCCTTTAAGATTGTTCCACAATATATGATATAACATGTTTTAAAACATGTCTGCTATATATATGAATTGCAAGCTATGAGATAAGTTTTTGATTTTTATGCCTTTCCTCATTTTAATAATCTTCTATATTTTCATCTTTCAATGAAATTTTAAACTGATTTTATAATTTATGGCACTGAAGAGGGCCCTCAAATGTGGCCGAAACGTTTTCCTTATTTTTTACGTTTTTTTATTTTTATATCTGACATTGATAACAATTTATTAATCTTAAAATACTAAAAGAGTCTGACCCTATGCCAAAATAACAAAATGAATAAAAATTTGTCCACAATATTGGATATTTTTAGCTGAAACTTGAGGACATAATAAAGGATATATTAACGGATACAATAGATTTTAATTAGTTTTTTACAATTACAAAATTTTACTGTCAGTAAAACAGGATTTTTTTTCATTGTTTAGAACTAATTGGTTCTTTATTATGATCTAAAGTTTCAACTAAATATAATTCATTATTTTGACAAATCTTTAAGGAAACTGATTTTATTGCTTTATTCAGCTGTACTGGTCGATCCATGGCCTCAATTTTTCGACATTTTTGATTAGCAGTTAGAATTAAAAGATAAATTAAAAAATCTAAGGTGGAATATTCTAAAAGTGTTTAAAGAGAAAAACGAGTCAATTTGTCTGAAAATCTAATCAATTTCAAAGAATAAATTTGGAAAAAGACATTTTTGATGTTATTAGTTTTTTTCTCCGATCAGATTGACGATTTTTTCTTAGAATATGTATTAAATAACAGCTCAAACGCCGCACCGAGCCAGTCTTCAACCCAGCCTGGGCGGTTGACAAACCTGGTTTCCAGGTCTGGTACGGCGTTTTGTCCCATGCGACAGCTTGCCAAGCCTGGGCCATGCCGAATATTATTAAAAAACATCATTCCAAAACTACTGAATTTTTCATGAAACTTTAATGAGTTATTTTTGTCTGTGCGATAAAAATAATTTTGCTATCCAATAAAACTTACTTTGATTGGAATTGATAAATTTACTAATGAGTATTATGGATAAATTTAATATATATAAACTCGAAATTCATATATTTAC
The DNA here is from genome assembly GCA_030998225.1 of Diplolepis rosae. Classification (NCBI taxonomy): domain Eukaryota; kingdom Metazoa; phylum Arthropoda; class Insecta; order Hymenoptera; family Diplolepididae; genus Diplolepis; species Diplolepis rosae. Next base: position 475,078 of record JAPYXD010000677.1, read on the forward strand.
TTTAAATTACGCTACATAAATTTGGAATATTCCTAATATTTGATTTTTTGTAAAAAATCTTAAGAAAATGAGAACAGGGTGACAAAATTGGAAATCTATCTTATCGAAATGAATGGGTGCTCCATTATGAAATAGTGAGTTCATTCATAGAAGTTCCCTCTTCAAATATGTTATAACATGGAAGAAAATTGTTAAATGAGGTGAAACAGTCCATTTATTATACAGGCAGATGATAAGTGTGTAACTGGTCTAGCAGTACGTTCACTCTATAAATTACCGAGAACTCGAGTAATGCAATGTAAGGGACAACATAAAAATCGATACGTTATTGCGGAATTCAAAAAGTATTATTTTTTAGACTGGTTAGTCAAGTTTATGAACGTGGAAAGCATTTCTAGAGTTCAGTTATGAACAACCATAAAAGACAGAACGGATAAACATAACTATAAAATGTAAAGATAAATGTATGAATCCAAGTATAAAAATTATAAACATTAGTAAACATAAATATACACAGGATGGGTGCAATTAAGTGTTGTATAAAATCTAGGCGAAGGATAAAACGAGCTTGTTATAGAAGTTCTAAAGCAAATATTTAGATTAACAGAAAAGAGCAGATATGGATTTAAGGTAGTTTTCATCCACGAAAATTAGACCCCAGGCAAAAATAGATAATTTTGCTTTCAAGAATAGCAATATTATTATTGAAGGGCTATTTTCAAAGAGAAATAAATAAATTTTATTTTTGACCCAACTTTTTTTCTTATCGCTTCTTACCAAATTTAAAAAAATTATGCGATTCTAATAAATCATGAATCATTTTTTCAGAGAAAAGATTTCCCACAACTGATTTTTAAAAATAAATTCTTTGATGGCTGAAACCATTAAAAAAACATTTTCCAAAACGAATTTTTTATAAACAAATTGCTGAATTTGATAATAATTCATTCATTTTCGAAAATTGGAAATGGTTAAGTTGTAGGGAATCTTTTTCTTGAAAAAGTGATTTGTAATTTATTAAAATCGCATAATTTTTTGAAATTTGGTAAGAAGCGATAAGAAAAAAAGTTGGGGCAAAAATAAAATTTATTAATAAAATTATTTTTCTGTATTTCAAATTGTTTTCATGGAAATTAATCTTTTCTCTTCCCAAATAGCCCTTCAATAATAACTGCTCTTCTTGAAAGCAAAATTATCTATTTTTGCCTGCACAGAGAAATTTTTTATATAAATTTTTACTATAGTATTTTTCAATTTAGGAAAAAACATATCACTTTGAGAATTTTTGTTAGTAATAATACTAAACTTTATAATAATGATATGAAACTTTAGTATAATCTATAGTAAAATTTTCTATGAACTATGCTGAAGTTTCATATCATTATTATAAAGTTTAGTATTTTTACTAACAAAAATTCTCAAAGTGATACGTTTTTCCTAAATTGAAAAATAATATAGTAAAAATTGATATAAAAAGTTTCTTCATGTGAGGTCTAATTTTCGTGGATCAACTACCTTTAGCGAAAGAGATCAAAAGACGCTACAAAAATCAAAACCTCATTAATAGCCCTCCGCACCAATCATCAGACGATATGCATTCTAATAATGTTACCTGTAAATTGTCTATCACAAAATACGATATGAATTATGCATTATACATCATCTTGCATGACGTGTGTCGGAAAATCATTTATAATATCCTTAATTGATTGTCAGTGATCTGTCGCTCGAAGACAAACTGCTTTTTTAGCAATAGTAAATTTTATTATGCATATTTTCAATTATACATTCACGATTGAAATATTGCAGCAGCTGCTTTATCTATAAACTGTCTCGTCAAAGGTTCATGATTTCATATAGAAAAATCGAGTAGTCATCTGACTGCAAACAAGTTTCATATCTTAAAAAACATCGATGTGCCTTGCAACTAACATGAAATCGTAACAACCTTGAAAACACTTCAAAGTATGACAAAAAATCAACCCGAGTCTCGAACATCTGAATCATGCTAACTGTACTTATTGGGCTGAGAACACGTATAATTATATTGGGAGCAGGGGACCATAAAACGTACAATCAAAATTTTACTGCCACTGGTAATCACAGGGTTGAAATGGCAGGGAGTGAGTAATTTAAGATTGAACGCCAAAATTTTCGAAGTTTTAATAGAATTTCGCGTGCACTTGGGTATATTACGAAACTGGCTATGGGCTGTGCTCCACCCTCAAAAGTCAGTTCTAAACTACAGTAAATATTTTCTTCCACTGAGAACTTCGCGCACTGAAAAATGGCTTCGGGCAAAATATTCAAATGTACAGAAATTTTAGAAGAGTCATCATGAGCAACGATTTTCTTGAATTTAGGATTGCACGGAGAAACTTTTTATATCAATTTTTACTATAGTATTTTTCAATTTAGGGAAAAACGTATCACTTTGAGAATTCTTGTTAGTAAAAATACTAAACTTTATAATAATTATATGAAACTTTAGTATAAACTATAGTAAAATTTGCTATGAACTATGCTGAAGTTTCATATCATTATTTTAAAGTTTAGTATTTTTACGAACAAAAATTCTCAATGTGATACATTTTTCCCTAAATTGAAAAATACTATAGTAAAAATTGATATAAAAATTTTCTCCGTGTGGTTTTTTTAAGCTTGGGTAAGAATCTTAATCGTTGATGATTTCTTGTCGTTAGAAAACCATAAACTTACGTTTAGAACTTCAAATTCCCAAATTTCGGAAATTCGAGGGAAAATCAAGAAATATTGAGAAATAGTTTTATTCTAAATATCTTGAAAATTGTTTGGAATTTTCTAATCTTCAATGTATATTTTCTAAACTGTAGTTTCCTCGAGTAATTAAAAATTCCCATGAAATTAGATTCAGTATAAAAAACCGCAAACCGCAATTTTGAATATATATTCATAAATAACAAAATGGCGGGAATTTTTTGAAAAAAACGAGTTTTTTTCCATCGTTTGTTGCCAAAAAAAAGAAAAATTTAAATTTAAAATTTTACACGGAGAAACTTTTTATATCAATTATTACTACAGTATCTTTCAATTTAGGGAAAAACGTATCACTTTGAGAATTTTTGTTAGTAAAATTACTAAACTTTATAATAATGATATGAAACTTCAGCATAGTTCATAGCAAATTTTACTATAGTTTATACTAAACTTTCATATAATTATTATAAAGTTTAGTACAAAAAACTAAATTGAAAAATACTATAGTAAAAATTGATATAAAAAGTTTCTCCGTGTAACCTTTCGTTGATCCGCGCCCTAGGCATAGGTGCAAGGATCATGTAGTAAAAATTTCATAAATATCGGTTCAGTAGTTTCGGAAATTTGATCAAAAAGCGGTGTAAAAATGTTGTTTCGAGAAAAACGCGTTTAAAGTTTTTTTATGAAAAATCGTAAAAAAATCTTACCTACGCTGAATCAGCGATACCTGCACCATACAAAGTACCTTCTGTCTGTTCGAGATGAACATTTTATTCCAATCCAGCCTCTTTACGAATTTTTGTACTTGATAAACTAGAATGATCCCCTAAATATTTCCCACTCGTTTTAAGTCAAAGGTGAGCCACTCTTCATTGGAGAGGTTCACTCTTGAATCTAAAAGAGTGAAATTTCCAATTAGAGTCAAAATCCCACTCCAAGAAATCTTATCGGGAGCATTCAATAAATCAAAATATATTTAGTAAATTATACACATATCTATTTTAGCATGCGAATCCAGGAAACGAAAATTATTTTTTTCAAAAAAAAAAGTTTTTTTTTATTTTTAATTATTATTTCCAAATAAGCCTGTTTCAATAGCATATTCGTATTTCAAACAACTCGAAAAATTATTTTTAAAACTTATAAATATAATGGGCAATAAAAGGAATCGAAGAGTTTTTCACAAAAAAATAGAAACTTGCATTTGCGTGTAATATTATTATACATATATTACCATAATAGCAATAAATAAGAGAAATAAAGCTACTCTTTATATAAATATCCCAAATAAACTCAATTTCACAATCGATATTTTATCCATATTACACTAGACGTTTTTTTTTGCAAAGAGGTCCAAAACATGTGTTTGAAGAGCATGAAATGGGGTCCGAAAAATAAAAAATAGATAATAAAAGTGGAGAAGAAGATTCAAAAGGATCCTTGAGATAAATAAGAAAGACGAAAAAAATTACCGGATGTTTCCATTACGGATCGCTGCCGAGGTTAGTGTTTGAATTCGTGGTCTTATTCAACGATATTTAAAATTTTAAATAAATACAGATGTTTGTTCAAATTGACATGGTCTAATTTTGAAATGTGGATTTATTAGAAACTTAAATGATTTTACATAGAATGCAAGAAGTAATAACATAGAAACCCTTTATCAATCTTACCAAGGAAAGTGCTTTCGATAATCTATTTCCGGTGTACTATACAGTATCTTCAATACTCATTGCAGTATAACTTATACACAGTCTTGCGACAAGAGCCTATACTTATGATTATGAAAAAATAACCATGTTTAGCGCGTGCTACCCTGCAAATCCAGACGTATAATTTTGTTGCTCTGAGTATTTATTCTGTGAGTTAGTAATTTAAAATTACATAGTAACATAGAATTATGACTAGATCAACAAATAAGCTGTTTAACCAGAAAGGAAAATTAATTGATTACAGTGTACTCAATTTTAAAGCATCCTCAGAATTTAAAGAAATATGATACAATATCAAAGTTATTTTTTGCATTCTTGTAGATCATGTTGGCTGTATATTCCTACTCGGAAAAAAAGACTTCTTCTAAGTAAACGTTTATATTTAATAACAATGTATATACCGTATGCTTAAAATATAATTGCTGAATTACATAACTATAATAAAAATTGTTTTATACAGTCACATTGCTGTATTTTATATATATCCTTTAACTTTTTCTTGCAAGCACCATTTTATAGTTGAAAAGAACTTTATTTTCATGAATGCAATGATAAACGACTATAAGAATATATATGATATGCATGTCCAGATTTGTGGACACCGATCCAAAGTGAAACAAAAAAATTCAAACCAGTCTTTCTTGAAAATGTATTTTTTCTTTTCGGCACACTGTTAGAAATTTCTGTATTAAACTTCCATTATATGTAATGGAATTTTTTTCAGTGACGTATATTAAATTTAAAATACTTTCATTTTAAAAACAAAAAACTATTTTTTTAATTTTAATACACATATGTAAATATTTTTTTAAAATGGTTATTAATTTTAATATATTTTGATTGAAAAGTTATTAAATTTTATATGATTGTATATTAAAGTCTATTAAAATTAATAAAAATTTTAACAGTACATAATAAATTATTTTTGCATACTATGAAAAACAATATTGTTTCATTCTTATACTATACATGATAAAAAATAACGAAAAATTTACATTTTATAATATTAAAATTATCCAAGCTTATACAAAAATAAGAACGTATTGAAAGATAAAGTACACGGCGAATTTATATTTTTTTAAATAATTTTTTTTGTTCGAATGAAATTGGGAAATTTAAATCATGCATTCTCAATTCTCGAAATTCAGTCATTTTCAATTATTTCTATTATAGAGATATGACTATATGCCTTATAAATTAAAGTTACTAGACCAAAAATATTGATTGCTACTTTACGAAATTTCAAATGAATGCCTTTTTTACCTTTTTATTTCAACTATAAATATCCCTCGTTTCAGCACTTATTGTTCATAATGTTGAAATATGTCTTTTTTTTTCATTAATCGCTTCCAATTATTTTTTTCCATTTATATAATTTAAATATCGTTGTGTCGTTCTGGAAAACCCTTTAAGAAAAAGAGAAAAAAAACCAATAATATAAATATTTTTCCAACTACTTGAAAGATTTTAATAAATATCGCTGATGAGAGCTTCGACCTAAGTTAAGACGTCTGATTAAATCGACTTAATAATTTTTGGACCCTAAAGCCAATTTTTTCCAACAACTACCATTTTATTTAAATTAAGTGTCAATACAACATATACTACTTTTAATTATTAGTAGTTGCACTCTAATGGCTAGACTATAATTTCAGTTTGTTTCAATTTATATCGACCGTAAAGATATCAACAACAACATTTATTTTTCTTTATAAAACTATCAATTTAGCTCGAAAAATACTTATTGCGAACAAAGGAGGCTGTTTTGATCAAAGCGAACATACAATGCAATTAAAATCAAGCAAATACCAGTCGCACAATTTTCTTCGAGAACAAACGAATACAGTTCTTCGGGCTGTTGGGTTTATGCAGTGTTCCGTACTAAATCCTTTTTAATGCCGCACCGACAGTGCCACAATTTACATAAGCTATAAAACGACATTACGTATATGCACGTTGCACATTGCAAGAATCTAGACCATAACTTTCCTTGTTCCATCGCTTCATTATAGAGTGAGAAATGTACGACACCAGTCATGAACGTAAAAGCAGTTTATCTTTACAATACACGTTACATGCTCGTCTATTTCAGATTATGCTTTTTCGACGAGAATTTTCAAACTTTATAAATAAAACGTGTCAGCTCTCAAAGTTTGTAATACGATAGAATATGTGTCATGGTGGCCCTTATTTTGGCAATGTTGAAATTTTTCCGGTCTCACCCCTTCAAAACAATAATGTTATAAAAAAAAAACTGTGTGCAAAATTTGAAGTCAATCGGTTATCATTAACCTGTGCCACTGAGAGGTTGAAATTTCAAATGCAAAGTACATGTATTTTTTCGTGCATTTAACATTAACTTTTATAACTTTTATGTAACTCCGCGGAAAATCCTCCTGAGTTGAACTATTGATTCTCCAACATGCTCAATTTCCGAGGACTTGGGAGAATTAACTTGACAAAGTTTTAGTTCATAATGAAAGGTACAACACTTCATTTTTGTAGATTTTTCCCTATTTTTCATCATGACCAGCGAGCTCTTTGAAAATGCATCTGGTCCCCTGTTTCTCCGTTCATCCCTATATAATCTTGAGAATCAAGAGAGAGTATTATTGAGTCAATATTATTATATTATCGATGTCCCAGGTGGAAATTTTCTACTGGCGCGGTACTATGCTAGTACTGCATTTGGATTTCTGGTACTGAAAAAGTACTGGTACAATACGGATACTGACATATTACTGTCTAGACTCCTATAATGATAACTCGTCTGGGAGTTGGCAGCTAGTACTGATCTGGTACTTAAAAGCAGTACTGGTCCAGTGCTATTTGACGGTACTGGAATAGTACTGGCTAGAACCCTAATTGTAACACAGCTGGGAGTTGGTAGTCAGTACTGGGCTGGTACTTAAAAGCAGTACTAGTCCAGTACTATCAGTAGGTACTGGCACAGTACTGGCTAGATTCCTAACTAAAACTCGGCCGGGAGTTGGCAGTCAACACTGGGCTGGTACTTAAAAGCTGTACTAGTCCAGTACTATCAGTAGGTACTGACATAGTACTGGCTAGATCCCTAACTAGAACTCGGCTGGGAGTTGGTACTTTAAAGTAGTACTGTTCCAGTACTAGCAGCCGATACTGATTGGATTTTATCTGGCGAAATTTCGTATTTTCAAAAGTATTCTAACTTCTAATATAACTATATTAGAAGCTGGATTGATCGTTAAGTTTTACAATACTTTTTGAAAGTAAATTTATACAAATTGAATCAAAAACATTTGATTGAAATTTCATATTTTGTACTAAAAAATATAGTTCTTTTGCAAAAAAATTAAAAAATTTATGGAACACTCAACAAAAAATAATCATGACGTTATTTATCAAAATAAATTTTGATCACCAGCACTGTCAAAAAATACTGTGCCAGTACTTCGCCAGTAGTAGGCCAGTAATATGCCTATTTTTGACATAGTATTGACAGGCAGCACTGGCATTACTCCTCGGTTATAAATGGCACAATACTGTTCCGGTTATAAAAACTGTCTAGACTCCGACATTTCCACCTGGGGTACGGTTCCTAAATATCGCCGTATATATGCTTTGTATAAGCATCTATCAATTAAAAGTGACTGATTTGGACTTCATAAACAAGTTTTATCTCGAAAAAAGGCATTATCATGCTTTAAAAAAATACTTTCTCTTGACTCTCAAGATTATATGGGAATGAACGGAGAAACAGGGGGCCAATTAGACTTCAACAACAGGCGCAGTACTACGCCCATACTGCCGCATACGGGAACGGTACTGGCAATGAGTACTGGCGTCTATAATGACATAATCAAGTCAGTACTGGTTGAGTACTGATCGCCAGTACCAATCAGTACTCGGATCATACGGGCATGCTAATACTGGCTAAACAGTACTCAAATTGTACTGGCAACCAGTACTGGTATAGTACTGGTATAGTACTGGTATAGTACTGATCACTATAACTCGGGATTGTATAAATCGTAAATGAAAAAAATCAAAATATTTAACTTATTTATATCAATTCTTTTTTTCACTCAAGTTTTCGTGAAATTTCTTTTATAAAAATTGTTCTGCCTACAAGATTCGAACCTTCAACCTAGCTAACGACGCATCCTACGACCTACAACTAATTCACGCTAACCGCTCGGCCACGCCTATTACTACCAAATGATTCCTTCCAAATCTGGTACCTATTTCAACCGAACTGAGTACTTCAATCAAATTTCGAAAAATAATTACTTGAAGATGATAAAATCGAATGAAGTAGAAAATGTATAATTCAATACTTTTATTGAAATGTTCGAAGATTTCATAGTTTTTCTATGACAAATAAATTTTTTGTGTAGATATTGTTAAGGATTTTATTGTTAAAGCAATGTAGCTGATATTATTATATAATTTTAAAAAAATTGTTCGCAGGTCATGGTGAAAAATCTACAAAAATTAGGTGTACCTATCATTATGAACTAAAACTTTGACAAGTTTCAGGATTTTGGACGAAAAAATACATGTTATTTGGATTTGAAATTTCAGCCGCTCGGTGGCACGGGTTAATGATATCCGATTGACTTCAAATTTTGCGCACAATTTTTTTTTAACATGATTGTTTTTAGGGGGTGAGACTGAAAAAATTCCAACGTCGCCAAAATAAGGGCATATTTCTCAAATTTATCTTTGTCCCAATTTGAAAATTCTGGAAACTTGAAATTTGTAGTATAGTCTTGCCATTGTGTATATTTGCAACTTTTCGTAGAAGAAGAGGTCGTCGTTCTTGATTTGCTTTCTCCTCTTGTTCGATGTTTGCTCATTCCCTTTTGCACGCCAAGGTCAAGAACACATACACACATATGAAGACAGTTCTCTGTATATGGTGTAAAAACGGAAGTGACGCCGATGAAAACGGTAACGCGCGAGACGGTAATTCCTTTCCTGAATGGCAAGCGAGTAGGTGTTTCCCTTGCGTGAGTTTCTTCAGCTATGGAAATTCTCCTTTTATTATTTCTACACAATGCAATCTTTTTGCAAAGTTTGTAAAACATTTATTCTTCGGGTTTTCTTATTATATTTTTCTCACTTTCTCCCGCTCACATAATAGTAATAATTTGGTATTGCGTTAATAAAAAGTGCATAGTTTTATAATTGATGTAGTTTTATTACTTCTTATTATTAACAATTTTATAATCGTTGATTGTCAGTAGGTTTTTGCACATTTTATATTTGTACTTTTTAACTTCAGTACTGAAGATTCTTTTCTTATTCTGATTGCTATATAAGGAGTGAATAGAACTCAGTCCGGACGTATGGTACTAAAATGGTCACCTCTACTCTGTACTTGTTCAAGGACGAGATGTGTATGTGTATGTGTGTATACATGTGTGTGTACATGTATGTGTTTTGATGTATGTATATATGTGTACAGTGACAGTGTGAAAAGCAGTGTAACGATGATAAAAACGGGATACGCGCTAGACTGATGCTAAGCACAAGGACGAACTTTAATTTCTGTGACCCTAACGATGTTATGAAGTTTTTGTCTCCATACGTTAAGTGGTTAAACCAGAACGATACAATTACCTAAACTTGTACAGTTCATGGCATCTGAGTAAGTTCGGTTTATTCTCACATGGAAGAATATTTGATTACTTTCATATATGGAAATTCATTAATTGAATCAATTTTCGTAATCGGGAAAAAATTTGCATTTTATATTTAAAGCAGAATTGTTACTAACTGATTTTAGTTGAAACATAATCTGCAAAAAATGTCCATTTCTTTTCAATTAACACAATTACAAACTCATTTAGTCTCATTGCATATTAGTGGAAGGTTTTTTACATTACGAAGGAAATAACCTACTCTAATTGTAATTCTGAACTAGACGCTAATCAGACCGAGCAAATGTTAACCATCACAGAAGTAGAAATACTCAAGTATGTGTTAATTCTCAGATCTCAAGCTTGTTACCACAGATTTTTTAATACTTTTCACTTTAATATATTCACGCGCTGGTTTCTAAGAACAGGTACAAGAGATATATCGAGTGCCTAATTGAGTATAACGCAGAAGGAATGAAATATTTAAGACGAGCGATTCCAGTATATTAAATATTTTAATGGTGGACTATTATCTTTATATACATATATGCTGGTTACATGTGTGTGTCTTTATTTCGGGAAAGGTATTTTATTATGCGGTTTGCTTGAAACAGTTGCCCGTTATTTGCACGAGAAGACATTTCCTTAGGAGAATGCGAAACAAACTCGAGCCAATTACGGACCTGCGCTTAAGATGCTCGTTCCTGCGGGTACGAAGATTAAACGAACCGTGTTTGAGGCACGTGATACGTGATACTACTTTTGAATTTCAAAACATGTCTTCTTTTGTATAATAGAATTGATGCACATTACCTCGAGCGCAATTTGGAACTGAAACTGGTCCATTCAAATTTCTAAAACAGCCTAAATATCCTTTGCAAGATGAGAATTAGATTTTCATACAACAATAATAATCAGGACTAAAGAGACATCATGTGATGTATGAAAACACGACTCATTCAGACAAAATATTATATATATTCATTAAGCTACGTTTTAAAAACCTTTATAGGTTTCCTTTTTAGGAATACATAAAATTCGTCTTATTGTAAATATTTCTTAGTGTCCATAAGTAAAATAAATTGTATCTGTATCCTGGTTTTGGAACAATTTTTTATGACTCAATATGAACCATTAATTGTATTATAGTTTCAATTTTATTTAAACGATTAATATTCCATATCGAAACATAAAAAATTGTTCTAAAACCTTGACGTGGATTTTTATTTAAACTTGGAGAATTTATTACAGAATTTTATGATGATATAATGTCATGATGACATTTCAATATACGAGTTCAAATGGCATTCATCACGTTCATATCATTGCCATTTATTTGTTATTTATTTATTTCCTAGTAAAATCTACTAAATTTGTATTTTTTAGTATTTTGTAGATTTTACTGGGCGCTTAGTAAAACGTACAGAAAATCTGTTGATTGAACTGAACTTCTGGTGTAAAATCTATTAGAAAGTCAAATTGTAAAAATAAGTACCGAACTTCATGTAAATTTTACGAATTATTTTTCTGTGGGTGATAAAAATTGTATGAAAAAATTTTTGTCTAATAAACTTTGTTTCAGAACATACGCTATTAGAAATCTTGTTTATAAATTTAATATCAAAATATATCAAGTCATTTGCATATTAAACAGGATATTCTCCAGATTCTTCGATAACTCGCAAAACATTAAAACCGGCATATAATATTTCAAATCAACATTATTAAACTTTTTTGTTCACTGTTAAGAATTTTTGCAATTTTAAATTACATCTGCGCAGTAAATTTATAATTTTAAGTATATTGAATCGTCATTAAAATACAGTATATTAACTTTTACATACATTCATTTTAATTGCTTTCTCGAAAGGATAGAAAATTTCACTTTACGCAAATTAAAAACAAAAATGTGAATGATTCTTTTATTATTAATACTTGGTCATAAAATAAAATATAATACATATTCATTATTCTAAATGCATTGTTGTGTTATAATATTCTGGAGTCCATTCTTGAAATTTATATAAAAATCCTCATCCCTTGTTTCAGAAAAATTTTATCTATACGCAGAGAAACCCAAGTTTACAATTTTCACTAAACTACGTTTCAATTCAGCGAAAAACATGTCATATTGAGAAATTTACGAAACAAAATACTAAAATTTGGATGAACTATATGACAATTTACTATAGATTGTATCAAACTTTACTATAATCTATACTGAAGTTTCATATCATTTTTCCATAAAATAGTATTTTAACTGCGAAAAATTTCCAGTCTGCTAGGAATAATTACCATTGCACCTTGATTTTCCTTAGATTCCTAATATTTTTTAGAATTATCATTATAAAATAAAACATATATTTCTATAAAAAGTTTCTCCGTGTATAAATTTCAAGAATTGACTTTAGAATATTATGACGAAACAATGTATTTTACTCACGGACACTAAGAAATTTTTACCTATAGGTGTTTTAAAAAGTAGGATAATTAAAATATATAATATTTTGTTAAAATGAGCCTTTTTCTTCATACATGACATAATGCCTCTTTAATCTATCACCAATTCTAGGACGTAGGAGGATATCATTCCATAATAATCAAGATTCTATTCAGCAACAAAATTTGAAATTAATTAAAATTTCAATGAACCAATTACTAAAACAATTTTCGATTTATATTCAGATTCGAAACCCTATTTAAAGTCTGTAAGTTGACTTCAATTCGGAAACCCTAGAAAATCGAAGAGAAAGTTTGCGTACTTTTAGGAAGGGGTATAAACGATAAGGATTCAAATGAGTCAGGGAAACGAGAGAATCTATGGCTTCAAAGTCTTGAAAGGTCCGCCCAAGAAAGTAACGCAAATAAAAGCAAAACTCCAGCGCTGATTGAATAGTGATTTGCATTCTCGTTTTACAGATTTATCCGAGCTCGGGTACTTAGAACAATACTTCGCGAATGTTGGAAAGGCTTTGTTTCAGTCACGTAGGCCTGTCATCCCTTTCCACTTGTGATCAACATACATGAACTACATATTTATTGTCAAGGGCGGAGGACATATACCTTTTCGGCCGACGACCTGTGAAACTGAGTAAATACATGGAAAGAAATTTAATGGCTAAATGTATTACGATTCGTAAGAAGAAGTACCATTTTAGAGAATAAACCAGAACTACCCGTGTAGAAATTTCGGTAGGGGCCTACTCTATAAATCTGAATCAGTCAAATTTTTACTCATTGAATCAGTGATTTGCCTTTTCAATTATTCACAAGTTAAAAATACATTTCACTGTTAAAGCAGTTGATTATCACTAATTGAATCAGTGGAAAAAATATTTTCACTGAAGCAATGAGTAGAATTTTACTGATTTACAGTAACCTCTTTTTAGCTATTTGAATCAGTCAAATTTCACTGATAATCAGTAGATTGTGACTGATACGTATTTAGAGAGTAGTGGGGCCCTGGCGAGTTTGCCCTATTTTAATTCGGGATCTACCGTGGAAAAATAGTCAGGGCCCCGTCGGTAACGCCAGATGCAAATAGATTTTCCATACTTAAGCGAAACAAGGAATTCATCACTGGCACCTAAAAGAGCTCCTATCAGTTTTGTCTGGCCTAGAAATACTAATCGGGTGCTAAAAGCGCCCCAACAAGTTTCTTCTATATTAGCAAATTCTAGTCCGGGCCCCACTAGAACCCAACTTGAAAAAAGGAAAGATACTCTCTAAATCTAAATCAGTCAAAATCTACTGATTATTAGTGAAATTTGAGTGATTCAAATAGCTAAAAAGAGGTTACTGTAAATCAGCCAAATTTCACTGATTATACTTCAGTGGAAATCAACCGATTTAACAGTGAAAAATACTTTTTTCACTGATTCAATCAGTGAAAATTAACTGATTTGTCAGTGAAAAATATTTTTACACTGATGAATCAGTGAAAAGGCAAATTACTGATTCAATCAGTGAAAATTCGACTGATTCAGATTTAGAGAGTAGGGAAATTTCTACACGGGTATTGGAAAAAGTAGAGAAAAAGTCCCAACATAGTGGTAAAGTTTATTATGTCAATTATTACTCGCTGTTTATCTAAAATTTGAGTCTAATAATGAAGCACAATAACAGCATTTATATCACTTTACCGAATCTTCTGATGTAAATATACTCTCTAAAATAGAATCAGTCAATTTTCACTGAAATAATCAGTGAAATTTGACTGATTCAAATAGCTAAAAAGAGGTTACTGTAAATCAGTCAAATTTCACTGATTATTTCAGTGAAAATTGACTGATTTGACAGTGAAAAATATTGTTTTCACTGATGAATCAGTGAAAATTAACTGATTTAATAGTGAAAAATATTTTTTCTCTGATGAATCAGTAAAAAGGTAAATCACTGATTCAATCAGTGAAAATTTGACTGATTCAGATTTAGAGAGTACGTCATTGTATAGAGCAGGTTTTTGGAATCAGCGCGTATTTGAAAATAGGAACATTGAGGCAAATTTTTACCATCTATGATGGGTACGTTTTACTTTCGAGCAATTCGATTACATTTTCATCGCGTGGAGCTCACTTCACTCGCAAGTTTGAGCGTGCCTGTAGCGCGCGATTCGGTCGTCGCGCTTTGCGCTCCGAAATATTTGAGCGTCGCGCTTCGCGCTCGATTATATATTCTTCACATAGATATAAGTTTATTTCTTATAATTTGATACTGAAACTCAAATCAATTTTATAATACTATGGATGAGAATTACATTTTCACAAAGTTACTAAATTTTTTGATTTCAAAAGAAAAAGGAAATTCAATTTAGTTAAGACAAACGATTTTTTATTTTAACTTTTATTTTTTATCTCACATATTTTGGTTAAAAAATGGAATTTTTGATTTTCAATAGTGTTTTTTTTTAACCAAAAGATAAAATACACATCTTATTAAGAAATGTCCTACAGAGAATTTGTAGACCTCATTTGGGAAAATAATTTTCCATCTCAGCGTTTTTTTCGTATGTCACATATTTTGTTTAAATAATGGAATTTTAAAATTTTAATCGTATTTTTTGAAATTAAAATGAAAAATACATGTTTTATCAGAAACTGTATCAGCTAAAATTTGTAAACATTATTGAAATAAACAATTTTTCATTTTTACGTTTTTTTTTGTATTTTACATATTATGGTTAAAAACTTGAATTTTGGATTTTTAATAGTATTTTTTTGATTAAAAAGAAAAATATACATCTTATGAAAAAATGTTACTATTCAAACTTGTAGATCTTTATGTAGTAAACAATTTTGTATCATAATTTTTTTTTCTTATTTCGTATAATTTAACTGGAAAATGTAATTTAGATATTGAGTTTTTTCAAGTTTCAAAAACACAAAAAATGCTCCTATTTTGACAATTTTTGTCGGATGTGGCTGGTTAACGAACTTGTCCTTACTTTTTCGGCTCCGATAAAGTATGCCAAAGCTCAGTTCAATCCGATAATTCTATCGAGAGTTATCGAGTATACAAACTACTACAGACAGACAGACAGACACTTTTGTAAAAACCGTTTTTTCTGACTCAGGGGGTCTCAAAACGTAAAGATTTGATGGAAATTCCGAAAGTGATTTTTCACATAAAACCAATACATTTTCATATAATGAGAATGTAAAAATTTCTTTCATTGCATCATTTCGTAGTGTCACTGTTGATCTTCATTGCTCCTTGGCGATTCCCTTCATTTATTTGTAACGTGGCAAACATTTCAGCCGAATAAAACCTACTTACATGGGTCCGACCCATATTTTTGGGCCTAACTAGCCGAAATTCCTAATGGTTCTGGTTTACCGTCAAAAATGGTATTTTCAATCATCAAATTTCTATCCGTTTAGACAAATATCAAAAGGTATTCATTACTGAAGAGCTCTAGCTCTACTTAAATCAAGACGAATATTTATTAATTAACGGCTGATTGGATAAATAGTATCAGCATTAGACGCATGAGATTTCAGTGGTCAAAAGAAGAGATGCTTATTTCCAGTGGACCGTAGTAACTATCGCTCGTCGTTTAATGATGAACATTCCCGTTGAATTTACGCTCCATGTAAACGTGCGACTTGCAACTCTCTTTCTGGGAAATCGTTTGCAATTCCCAGCACGTACGTTGGTGGACACAGAAGCCTGCAGAAGCAACGTCTGTTGAGATTTTTCTCTGAACCTCAACCTGTCGGTATAACCTTTCCTTTCATCAGTGAATCTCACGCACATAAATCACCTTTGTACCGTAAAATCTTCATAATTTTTATTCCCGCGTTGTACAAAACATACAATAATTCAATTAGTATACTTCTACACTATACTTGAAAATAAATAATGATTCGTGAAATGTATAGGAAATTTTCCCCAAAATTTGTCTTACATTGTATTTTTAGCTAATTATATCCTACATCGAAAAAATTTGTGGTTTAATGTAGTTTTTACGTTTCATGTGCTGCTGTTAAGGGGGTCAGAGTTTACGGCATTTGTATCCGATACTATTTTGGCTTTTGGAAAAAAGGTTAAAAACGGCAAAACGAATTATTCTCCAGGCGGAATCCTATCCGGAACTTTCTCAGAAATTACGTTAGGTGGCTATTTCTATCCAAAAATGAAAACGACTTTCTATCCAGCTGTTGAGTGGAGATCAAAAAAGAAAAAAATGAATTATTTGCCAGACGGAATCTTATCCACAACTATTTCCGCACTTATTTAGGCATTAGAAGCAGAATACCGTATTATTTGCCAGATAGAATCTTATTCAGCTCTATACGTAAATATCCGAATAGAACAGAATAAATACCATATGTAGGAAAGTTAAAACAACGATGACATGCCGAATAAAGCTAAAAACAAAAACACTATAAGTGTTCGGTTGGAATCCGATAAAAATCCTAGTATATTAATACTTGGTACCGATAAAGTTCTGCATCGAATGAATTGGACTGAAGTTTCAGGCGGATTTTGAAATATTTAACATTTTTTTTATTGTTTACAGAGTCTTGCAAACTATTAGTTTTGTATCCTAACGTTTTTCAATTGTTTCTAGTGAAAAAGAAAATTTCAAAATTCGTCTGATTAGACGTCTGAAACTTCAGCCCAAAATCGCATGATTGAATTTATAGATGAATCCTATAAAAATACAAATAAAACAATATCCGCAGCTTTAAAAATACTTCGAATACACCTAGAAAACAGTTTATTTGAATCAAAGAAACATTTCTTTGATATACGGTCAAATAAAAAATTTCTTTGAATTGAAAAAAGTTTTGTCGATTCAAAAAAATGTTCTTTAATGTAAACGAATCTATTTCTTTGGATCAAAGAAAATTTCATTGCATTCACAAAAGTTTCTTTGGTTCAAAGAAATTTTGACTTTTACCGCATATCAAATAAATGTTTCTTTGATCCAAAGAAACTGTTTTCTCAGTGTAGAAAAAGATAAAATAGGAAGACAGAATTTAGTAAACCATTTCTGTGCCAGACAAAACCGGATTGAAAGGAAAACACAAAAACCGTATAATTTTCTGGACGGAATCCGATAAAAAAACATACAAGGCAATAATCAGTACCGAAAATGAGTACGATTTATTTTCAACCAATTCGCATCAAACGAGATTCAGAACGTTTATCAGATTGGTTGAGAATGATTCAGAATGATTTGGTCACAATGATTCATCTAAATTTTGATTGATTTAATCAATATTTGTTCGTCTTAAGGGGATTCACCACCTTTAATATTTTTATTTTCTGAGTTTAGACCTTCCATATAGTATTTTTTGAGTTTAGTACCTTTATTTAGAAAGGTTTTGATTTTTTTTAAATTCCAACACCTATATGTATTTTTAAACTAAAAACTTTAAGTTTTTTGGGCATTTTTTTGACATTTTAAATACCTTTTTTCTTTTTTAACCAATTGTCATGATTCTTTTTTATTTTGTTCTTTACAATGTGTAGCAATTTTTTGAGTATGGAAAATAAGGTTACATGACTGAAAAAAAGTTACACGTAAAATAAAATAACAAAATGAATAAAAATATTGATAATATAACAAAAATTAAAACAAAAATAAAAGAAAAATAATATAAAAAAAATTTCAAAGGCTAGTGTCTAATACTTTAGATTTTATTCAAACATATGTTGCAACAAACACGGAAAATCGCAATTTGCGGAAAACAGAGTTTAAAGTAAAGTCTTGTTGTGAAGCTTTAATACTCACCAACATTGTATATATATATATTGTGTTTTTATAGGGATACCTGTTATGTACTATTTTCCATATAATTCAAAAATATTAGCAAATAAATAAACAAACTATTTTTTGTAAAAAGCTAATTTTAATTTTATTTATTTTTCCATTAAAAAAATTAGATTGCCCTGAAAATTTACATACTTAGAAAAGTATAGAGAATAAAAAATAATATTTTTGAAAAGTTTCAAAAAAATAAAAAATATACCAATTAAAGGTGGCGGATTCCCTTAACCAAAGATTTTGTTTCATTTGACAAAATACTTTGGTTAGATTAAGTAAATTTGTTTTATCGGTGTCTATAGCCTTTAATAATGATATCTCGCTTGTATGATTGTATGAACTTCAAGAACTCGTTTCGGTGTCTACCTTCTCTGTAATAAAGATAGGAATTCTCGAAATACCATTTTATGCAATGATAAATTATCCGCACTGGTGAAAATTATAGCTGCTTCTATATTAAAATATAATAATATCTTTAGGTACAGATATGCATGCAGCGTTTGGTACAAACTACAAGGCGGTAGTAAAATTTCCTATGTGTAGGATGCACCTTATAGCAATAAGGGCATTTCATGTGCATATACTAGGCAAGCTATGATGCAACTTACGGTGTTATTATTATGCATTTTATATGTCCGTTCGTGCGTCTCTAAATGTCTGACTAACATCATTTGAGCAGCTAGAATTGATAGCTCCTGCAAACTCGGTGGATTAATGTATAGAAGGGAGTGCCAAGTAGTATGGATACGTAGACGATGTCATCCGGAAGTGGAAGAAGAATGTGGCGCCGCACCGCGCCGACACCCTTCACATTTTTTCCCCAATTTTTCTCTAGATGTCAATTCTTGATTTGATAAAGAATAGACATCAAATTGACAGAGACTGTTATCGTTCATTAATACCAAAAGAATATTTATGTTATGAGAATGCACTCTTAGAAATTGTTGTATAAAATTCAATATACAGTATATGAAATTTAATATACGCAATAACGAATTCTAATATGCGTCAAAGTATCGATAAAACAGAATATTTTCTAGATTCTTTGACAACTCATAAATCATTGAAACTGTTTGGTAGACTTTGACGTCACAAATTATATACAACTGCTTTATAATTAAAATAATAATTTAAACACATTTTCCGGAGAAGACGGTAATGCGTTATATTTTCCAGCATTTTGCTGTCTTCTTCGGAAATTGTTTTAAAATTATTATTTAATTAATAAAGCGGGCGTATATATAATTGGTAATGACAGACCTTACCACATGGTCTTAATATTTCAAATCAATTTGATTATCAATATTACTCATTTTTGTTTACTTCAGCTTAAAATTTCTTTGAATATGAAAATTTATGACGTGTTTAAATGTTTATAAATCAAGTAAACTATTTTTTTGAATACTAGGACATTTACAGTAATTTAAAACTTTATAATTGCGTAAAATTAAATTATGTGAGTTTTTAATTAATTAAAAAAAAAACCAGTATATTGTTTCACAAATAATATACAGAGATATTAAATTTCATATACAAATGTACATGAAGTTTAATAATTTTATTTACAATGTGTAAATCAATATTTCAAAATCATTTGATCAAGTTCTGCTATAAGTAAAAAGAGAAAATGAGCAGACACCCTGCAGACAGCCCCAGTGACATTTCCATTTCAGTGAGATCGTTTTAATTACGGATATCATTGGCATTTATTCCGTTGTTATCATTGCAATTTATTTCTACAATTCTTTTATAAATATCACAAACAGATTATTCCTGATAAAAAAGTGTATAAGAAAATTTATTGTCTTTGAATTAACTACGTTTTAGAACACACAGTGTTAGAAATGTTTCTAATAAATATAATATAGAGGTATTGTATATGAAGTCATTATATACAGTATACAAAACTTAATATATATCAAAGTGCCGACCAAACAGGATATTTTCTAGATTCTTTCATAACTCGTAAATCATTAAAACTGGAATATAATATTTCAAACCAGCATTACTAAGCTTTCTTGTTAACTGTTAAAAATGTTTGCAACTTTAAATTATATCTGCATAGTAAATTTAGAATCTCAATTACATTGAATCGTCATCAAGATTTAGTATATTAAATTTGACATACATTTATTTTCATCGTTATTGGGAAAAGGTAGTAAATATCACTTTACGTAAATTAAAGACGAGATGTTGAAGAATTTTTTATTATAAATTATTGATTATGATAATTCATTCTCAAACCATATTAATGTAACTTAATTCTGAGTGTGAAATTTCAAAAAGTTAAATAATCATGAGATATCTAAACACATGCATTTGTACTCACATCACTTTTTTAAAATTTTGAGTAAATTTTAGAATCAATTTCTATCTGTACATTATACATACATTATGGAGAAGAATTGGGTAGACGAATAACAGATTATCCTTAAAATTTCAAATATTTCCTGAAATTTGAGCAAAATAAAACATTTTGATTTTTCACGCATTCTGTTTCACCGACATGTGTATTAAATTTACAATGCTAATGTATACTGAATTTAGATTATATATATATTGTATTAACCCTTCGCGGTCATATTAAGTTTATACACAACATGTTTTGGTGGCTGAGAGTTACATACTAGTAATATGAAAATTCATAACGTGTACAAGTGCTTATTCGTGAAACTAACTAATTTTTTAAATACTAAAATATTATAAATAATTTAAAAACGAATTAGTATCTATATGAAAAAAACCTATGTTTTCATATATACAACCAAAATTTATTGCAAGAATCATTTTGAGGCAATAAAATCAATAAAATCAGTTTCCCTCAAGACTTTTCCACAATAATCAATTTTTCTAGTTAAAATTTTAGGACACAATAAAGGACATATTAGCGGATTGCTGTAGGCTTTAATTTATTTCTAACAGTTGAAAAAAATTTAGTATTCATAAATCAGAAATTATTGTTTTTTGATTGTTGAGAACTGATTGAAATTTACAACCATCCGCTAATATGTCATTTATTAGGTCCTAAAGTTTAAGCTAGAAAAATTCATTATTGTGGAAAAATCTTCGTGGAAACTTATTTAATTGATTTCAAATTAGATGGTTGAGTTCGAAATTTTTGCCACTGCCTACATTATCGGAGGATCATTAGTCGCGTATCAGATAGGATACGTTGCCGACAAGTGTCCTCGTAGAATATTTCAAACTTTTATATCGCAAAATTGCAAATAAATTCAAATTTAGAGAAATCGAAATCGTTCTGTGGAAAAAAAGACGCATTCGACTGTGCCAGGATTCGAGCTCTGGAGCTTTCGATTGCCGGTCGACTCAGTTAGTTAGAGCAATCGACCGACAATCGATAAACCCGGGCTCGAATCCAGGCACTGTCGAATGCGTCTTTTTTTCCATAGAATGATTACAAATTCTTTTGATTCTATTGATTTAGTCAGCTGCACCGGTGGATTCATGCCCTTAATGCTGCGTAAAATCAAAATACGTGAATTATTAATTTTGGTACATCAAATATAATACTATATAGTTCACAAATAAAAAACACGAGGTATTAAATTCCATATGTCTTCACGGAGGAAAATCCGTTATACGGAGAAACCCAAGTTTACAATTTTTGCTATACTACGTTCCAATTTAGCGAAAAACATGTCATATCGAGAATTTTTCAAAACGAAATACTAAAATTTGGATGATCTATATGATAATTTACTATAGATTGTATCAAACTTTACTATAATCTATACTAAAGTTTCATATCGTTTTTCGATAAAATATTATCTTGACTGCGAAAAATTTCCAGTTCGCTAGGAATAATTACGATTGCACCTTGATTTCCCCTAGATTCCTAATATTTCTTAGAATTATCATTATAAAATAAAACATATATTGCTATAAAAAGTTTCTCCGTATACATTTACTGAGTCCATAAGTTGAAATAGTTCCAGAATAAAATTTTTGTATATTTAACAGATATTTTAGCACAAATTACCGCTCTTTTGTAAATATAACAGATTTGTTAACAAATGTTACACAAATGACAGTTGAATTAAAATGTTGAAGAAAATACCTTATTCTTCAAATTGAATAAGCATTTCTGCAATATTTGTCGACAAATCTATAATGTCAACAAAAATTCACAGAAATTTGATGCTGTCACTATTTTAACTCATAGACTCCGTAAATGTAACAGATTTTTTTTACCGCAATAAATCATAGACTATCCAAGTCTATCCTTATTTAGCATGAGCATTAGGTTTTATCATCAGAGTGTGACGCTCTTAAAATCCTAGAAGAAATGAACATTTCAACGTTTTGTTCTTTGTCTGATTCGAACATCTTATGTAGTATTTCACTCTTCCAAGGGACGATGGGTTCCTCCGTATCGAGACGCAATGCCATGTTACTGATCCGTTGCTGAGTGAACAATTGACGTTTTTCTTCTCGGGACAACTCTCCTTCAGTCTGTGATTCTCAGCCAAGTTGGCATTCGAATGTTTCAGCGCGCATTTAATGAGTCGTAAGGGAAGGTTGCGCCATATAAGGCATCTTTGGAAAAGAAAATCGATGGTGCAACTTGTCCGTGAGGGCGGCTTCTTGGACCATTAATCACTAGTGTCGATCGGGTCAGTGCGTGTATGGAACTAGTCTGACTAACACTATGAAAGTGCATTCGATAGGCTCCTGGGATTAAGATAATAATAATCACGTCGAAGGTGGCGCGAGTAGCGAATTACATGTCGCAAGTTGATGCCGTCGTCGCTGCTCACGCGATGACTGATCCTTTTTTATAATTGCCCCCATTAATGGCTGACTGAGTATCGACTGCTTTCTTCGTAGCCCATTTTCCTAACATGAACACAGTACCAGAACCTTTCTTGGTTGCCTTCAATACCACGAGGAAACCCTTCATCTTTGTAGAATGATGACGTTCAACAACCGGTTTTGGACAGTCATGTCATGATTTGTCTCTATAAGTTCTTCGAACTTCACTCCACCTTAGCAGGTACCTCTACAGGGAAAGAAGTGCTGAACTTTTGGCACACTTTGGTAGGAGTGATTGATCACGGCGAGGGTTAAAAATTATGATCTAGTCGAGTTAATAATATTTTTTGTAATTATATTTTTTTTCGAGGGTATTTACCATTTTCAGAAATGTTAAATTAAGTCATATAATTTGAATGTTTACAAAGATTCTTATGCGTGATACTTGATCATGTTTTTGTGTTAATTCAATGGATATTTTGGTACAATTCGCCGCTTTTCTGTAAACATAATAGATTTATTTATAAGTATTAGAGAAATGCCTGTTAAATTTTAAGATTTTGAAGAAAATTACTCATTTTGTAAATTTAAGAGACATTTCTGTAATATTAAAGAATTTTGAATTAATTTGAAAACATTTCTGTAATATTTATCAATAAAATGTTATTTTTAGAAAAAAGTAATGGATTTAGAAACTCTAAGATGTAACTATTTTAACTCATTGATTCAGTAAATGTAATAATTTTTATTTCCTGTGTATATATTATGAAAGAAAATTCAGAGATGCGAATAATAACCCTTTTGTAACTAATCATAAAAATTAACATATATCCTTCTAATGGGATACAGTTGAAAAAACATTTATGCCTGATGGACCTCTACGAACCGAGAATACTATTTTCAGATATAGTATATGCAAATTACATTTATTAACGTACTTGTGCCAAAAATCAAGTTTCTGTAAAAAAAGTTTTTCTGTGATTAAAGGGATCTGCCGCCTTTAATTGGTATATTTTTGATTTTTTTGACATTTTCCAAAAATTTTATTTTTTTATTCTATATATTTTTCTGAGTATGTTTATTTCTTATAATTTGATACTGAAGCTCTGACCAATTAAAAAGAAAAATATGCATCTTATGAAAAAATGTTACAATTCAAATTTGTAGGTCTTTATGTAGAAAATAATATTGTATCATAACGTTTATTCGTATCTCGTATAATTTAACTTGAAAATGGAATTTTGATATTGACTTTTTTCGAATTTGAATATGCTGTAATATTTCTAATTTTGATTTAATCAAAAAATGTTATCAGGATAATTTGTAGAGATTTATGAGCACTATCAAAAACCAGTATTAAAATTTTTGATTTTTTCAAAAAGTTATTTTCAAAAACACAAAAGTAGTGCTCAATCCCTCAATTTTGATTGGATGTGGCTGGTTAACGAACTTGTCCTTACTTTTTCGGCTCCGATAAAGTGTGCCAAAGCTCAATTCAATCTGATAATTCTATCGAGAGTTATGCCGCACACGACCTACTACAGACAGACAGACAGACTCATGAATCACGGCTTATTTTTTCGGGAAAAATGTTTTCTACAACTCTAGTGTTTCCAATTTTAATAGTAAAGTTTTCAGTGGCCGGAATCTTTAAAACAATTTTTTAAAAGAAAAAAAAAATATATATATTTTCGAAGATTATTTACTTGCACTTTTGAATTTGGAAACGGTAGAGATGTAGAGAATATTTCCCCCAAAAAAGTAACCCATGATTAATAAAGATTCAGTTATTTATAATAAATTAGTAAAAAGCGATAGTAAGACAAAATTCTAATCCAAAATTAAAAGTATTATTGTTCATTTCTCGTTATTTTCGCATAGGGTAAATTTCTTTTTATTCTCTTCGATTAAAATTATCACTATTAGGCATAAAAATATGCAAAAAAAGAAAGAAAGGCAAACGTTTCGGCCACATATGGGGGCCCTCTTCAGTGCCATAAATTCAAAGATTAATTCAAAATTTCTGTAAAACATTAGAATATAGGAGATAATTAAAATAAGGATTATCATAGAAATCAAAAACATATCTCATAGCTTGCAATTCAAAACGAAGTAGTCCAGTATGCAGCATCACGAATTGAAAAAGTATTTAGAGTTCACTGTGAATAGAAAAACCGGATAACAAATAAACCGGAAAACATAAAAAAATTTGCATACGAACCGACCGGAAATTTTTGAAAATTTTATTATTAAAGAATGCCCAATTGTTTATAAATGACAAAACGCGAACAAGGTTTAAATTTTTGAAAACTTTTCTTAAGGACTTTGTTACCGGAGTCTCTCACAGAATGATCTGAACTGTTTTAAAAACCGACTCGGGACATGTGGCTTTGCTGACTGAAAATATTTTTTTTGTAAGTAATCCTGAGAGGTTCTTTTCCTCCTTGAAGAAGACTATTGTCCTATACCTAGTTAAGAAATTAGAGACGTTTATGGTGATTTTCACGAGTGGACGAAGGTGTGTATTTTTCAAGAAACGATTTTGTATATCAGCTTCACGGACAATCCATTTAACATTGAATTTGCAAGCAAGGCATTACAGAAACATAAATTATTATAATATCTATTTATGTAATTTTACTCAATATTATTTTAGTATGTTCAGAAATAAAAAAAATAAAAAATTTAAAAATTGAAAGTTGTTTATTTCTGCATTAAAATTTATTCTGAGATGTTATGAAAAATAATAAATTTATCTTTTAAAAATATGAAAAATACAATTTTAGTATTCGCGATATTAAGTATCACATTTGAAAAGTATTATTAAATTTAATTTGTTTTGAAAATGGTCAGAACTATGAGATATTCCACCTTTATACTGAATGTGCCATTTTTAAATTTTAAAGTGACATCCCATACGTGGGCGAAACGTTTGCCTTTCTTTCTTTTTTTGCGTATATAATATATATAATAATATAATAGCAAACATGTTATCAAACATGTCTTTTTAAAAGTATTATGTTTCATAAATTAAAAAATATTTTCATAAAAAGTAATGTTCTTTCTTTCATAAAACACGACTGATAATATTATCTCAAGTTTTAAAATCATAAAAAAACTTTTTTTCCAGAGACCTGATATTTGGTACGATAATTACCTCAAGTGTAAAAACCGTCCATGTAAAAATATCCCAGTTTGTTATTGGTACAGTTCGGATACCAGTCGAGATTTGTAAGTAACGGAAGTAAGGAAAGTCACATTCAGCTACTAGTTGAGAACTGACCGGGAACTGGGTAGCTTTTCATTGGTTAATAAACTGACCGTCTCGCAATCAGATTTCCGTGACATTATCCCTGAATTAATTCCCATTCGGGCGCGAATGCAAAGAATCAAAAATTCATATATAAAGAGGATATTGGAAGTTCCACATAATGTTATGAACACTTAAGTCTCGCGAATCACTGTTTAACGAACCAAGAAGCCCTTTCGACATGAGCAGAGCAATCAAGAGTGCTTCCTCATAACGAGAGATCCTGAACTTGGACCTTGACCGTGGCCACTATAGCGCTGAAGTGTGTCGAAAGTTCAGCGTTCGCTGCATGCTTCTCCGTGACTGACTGAAGACTTTCATTATACAATATTTTTAAATCACATAAGAAGCATGCTATATGTATTATCCCGTTGCTCGTGATGTAATACCACCTCGAAGCGATCGCCTCTTGCTATTGTAAATCAAAACTAATCGCGATAAGAAGATAAGTTTACACGTGTTCGCAATCACCTTACACGCGAGGCAATGCAATTGAAATGGCAAGTGCTCCTGATAATCTCTTTCATGTCAACAGTTATTGAAAATCATTTTTTTCATGTGATCAGACGTTCCGGATTGGATTTGAGCCCTCATCAGTGGTTCTTTGTTCTCTAAAAAAAAAAAATATAAAAGATCAGCCCGCTTTGCGGGCACATTCTCATCGCGCGCTTCGCTTGCAAGTTTGAGCGCGCGATTTGACGGTCGCGCTTTATGCTCCGAAATATTTAAACGTCGCGCTTGGTCTTATATTCTTCGCGTACATGTAAGTTTATTTCTTGTAATTTGATCCTGAAGCTCAAGTCAATTTTATAATATTGTAGATGTAAATTATTTACATTTTCACAAAGTTACTGAATTTTTTGATTTCAAATGAAAACGGAAATTCAATTTACCTAAGGCTCTATCAGCTTCAAGAAACATGTTCTCAACATGAGACTCGCGCTTCGCGCTCGATTTTCTGTATATATTTCTGTAACTATCTAATAATTTACATGATTAAAAAAATTTTGTCTTCTTCCAAATATTTAAATGAGGAAAAAAATTCGCAGACTGTTTTTAGGCAAACGATTTTTTATTTTAACGCTTATTTTGTATCTCACATATTTTGGTTAAAAAATGGAATTTCTGATTTTCAATATTTAAAATCGAAACATAAAATATACATCTTGTCAAAAAATATCTTACTGAGGATTTGTAGACCTCATTTAGGCAAATAATTTTCCATATTAACGTTTTTTTGGTATGTTACATATTTTGTTTAAAAAATGGAATTTTTAAATTTTAATCGTATTTTTTAAATTAAAATGAAAAATACATGTTTTGTGGTTAAAAACTTGAATTTTGGATTTTCAATAGTATTTTTTAAAATTAAAATGAAAATATACATCTCATGAATAAATATTGCAGTTCAAATTTGTAGATCTTTATGTAGTAAACAATTTTGTATGATAACTTTTTTTTCGTATTTCGTATATTTTAACTGGAAAATAGAATTTAGGTATTGACTTTTTTGACATACTGGAACATTCCAAATTTTAGTTTAATCGAAAAATGTTATCAGGATAATTAGTAGAAATTTAAGAGCACTATCAGAAACTAGTATTGGAATTTTGGATTTTTTCATAAAGTTTCTTTAAAAAACGCAAAAAATGCTCCTATTTTAACAATTTTGGTCTGATGCGTCTGGTTAACGAACTTAGCCTTACTTTTTCGGCTCGGATAAATTATGCCAAAACTCAATTCATCCGATAATTCTATCTAGAGTTATCGAGTATACGACCTACAGACTGACAGCCACTTTTGTGAAAACCGTTTTTTCTGACTTTGGGGGGTCTCCAAACGTAGAGATTTGATGAAAATTCCGGAAGTGATTTTTCACATAAAACCAATACTTTCTCATATGATGAGAATGTAAAAAGAGTGTCTAAAGTTTTTAATCGGTATCTATGTAATTTTACTCATAGGTTTAATAATATTTTATATTCAAGAGTGATTTCTCACATTCGCAAAAAATGTTTATTTTTTAGAAAAGTATGAGGTGCATGAATATTTCCTAACTTTTACTTTGTATAACTTTTATCTTAGCGAAAATCAAATAACTAAACACTTTGTTCCATAATTTTTATTCATAATTTACCACCTCCAATCATTATTATTTTTCCGACGATATAGGAAATTATTAAATAGCAGTTATGAAGAGCAAGAAAAATGAGATTAAATATAATATTATGCGAATGAAAATTATACACAAACAGAACATAAACATACGGCAGGATCTGCCTAAATTAAGAGATTGCATTAAAATTTATTACTTTATCTGTTTCGATTGTTTCCTGAGCTCCTACGCATTAGGTAACTTAACCGAGCATCTCAGATGTTTACAGAGATATAATGAAACTAATATTCTCAGCTTGATGCGCATCTCTCCTTCACCAAAGGATCCGACTTTCTAATTAGGCAAAGATTAGGATCATTAAATATAATGAAAATGATACGATTATTTTAATTAAAATTCCTAATTTTTTGCCTTGTGAAAGAACTCTTTGAATTTTCTTTATCTTAAATATTCCCTGTTCTTGTACAAATCATTCCGCTTGATTAAGACATTCTGAACCAGTTTTATCTTTAATTTAAAGTACAAAAAAGAACTTGATTTTGAATTTATTCCACGTCTGATATTCGTGACGATGGATGACTATATGTAGTTGATATTGGCGATATGCGTTCTAAAGACGGATAAATTACATATCAATCGCAGAAAAACCTTTTTCAACTTGTTTCTGCAAGATAAAGATTTAATCAATTACAGGTAGCCGTAAGACTGTAAATGGCAGGTGCAGGTTGTTTTGTATCCACAGCGGGGGATTCATATCGCGTGAGTTTACAGTCGCGTCATTTCCGAGTTCTACAATATGAGAAAACAATGCTGAATACATATTGAATAAACATTAAACACATTTAATGCTTAGGTGCATTTAATACAAAAAAATATTTTTCTTAACATGTCTAGTGAAGATTGTACTTTCAACTTCTGTTTTGAGACGAGAAAATGGCTGATTTTACAACTCTTGCTACTTTCCTCACGAGTGGGGAAAATAGCCATTCTCCTGTCTTAAAAGAGACGGTGAAAGTACAATTGTTACAAGATATGTTGGGAAAAATAACGTTTTTCACTCATGGGGAACAAGCGATTGTCAATTTGTGTTGCAAACTTCACACTCGTTGGCAATTGCTCGTTTTCCCCACTAGTGAAACGAATAGCTATTACTCGCTCGTTAAATTACATTCAATTGGCGATATTACAAAAGTTTGCCTATGAGACAGAAAAAATTCACCCGGCCCCCTTCAAAGTCGACTAGTGTCAATTTTAAATGAGCACACTGAAAAAACAGTATAGCTAAGAGAACTATATTTTGGTCCTCAGAACCAGAAAATATTGCTATCAGACCAATGTTGCGGTATGGTCCTCAGAACTATACGAGTATAGGTGAGACAGCTATACAAGTTCGTTGATAGAACAATGCCATGTATAGTGATCGTAAAAAAAATATTATGCCATCGTTATCGCTCTTGTGAATTTTCGCGTGTGATAAAACAATACGCGATACGCATAAATTATATTTCAAGCAAAGAAAAAATGCCTCTAACAAATCGACAAACGCCTCGAACGAATGACACTTCTTTCTCATTTCGAGGTTAGAGTCGCGTGCATGCGAAGCAATGTATAGGTCGCGCGGCAAACCAGTATAGTTGTCTCACCTGTACTAAAGACACTATATACCGGTATAGGTCGGACAGCTATACTGTTTTTTCCGTGCAGTCGACCGGCAATCGAAAGACCCGGGCTCGTATCCTGGCACAGTCGAAAGCGTCTCTTTTTTCACAGAAAGATTTAAAATTCTTTGAATTCGAAAATAATAATC
Source organism: Diplolepis rosae (assembly GCA_030998225.1). NCBI lineage: Eukaryota > Metazoa > Arthropoda > Insecta > Hymenoptera > Diplolepididae > Diplolepis > Diplolepis rosae. The sequence goes on from JAPYXD010000677.1 coordinate 505,431, forward strand.
ATTTTCTCAAAGTTACTACCTTCTCTGGGCAGATTTTTACATTGGGGAAGATAACGTATTTGAAAAATCAATAATTTTGAAACTTTTTCCTACATCTTCCTCTGTTAACATATAAAAAAATAATTAAAATCAATTTTGCAGATATTTTTTAGTGAAGACGTTTTACTTGCAAGCGTTTCTTTTGTACTTCGCATAATTTCACTACACGAGAGAAACTTTTTATAGCAATGCCTGTTTTATTTTACAATAATAATTCTAAAGAATATTGGCAATTTAGGGAAAAATCGAGGTGCAATGGTAATTATTCCTAGCGGACTGGAAATTTTTCGCAGTCAAAATACTAAAGATTCGAAAAATTATATGAAACTTTATTATAGGTTATAGTAAAGTTTGATAGAATCTATAGTATTTTATCATATAGTTCATCTAAAGTTTAGTATTTCGCTGAGAAAAATTCTCACTATGACATGTCTTTTCCTAAATTTAAACATAAAAATTTGTAGATCTTTTTCAAGTAACAAAGAATTTTTTATTATGCTTAAATTTTTTTTTCCATTATAAAAAAATAAAAATTTGAACATACTAAAAAATTGAATTTTTGGTAGAACTGCGACAATTTTAAAAGAATAAAAATTTCGCTCAATTCATTGTTCACGGAGAGCGTATTTTCATGTACGGACAGAATCTTTTTAGTTTTTTTTATTTCAGATGAGTCGTTCCAGAGTTATCGTGCTTGCCGCAAAAAAAAAGACTTTAGGGAAAATCTCGTATAAACTTATAAAATCTTCATTTTTGAATATTTTTCCATGAAAAGTTAATTTAAGTAATTTAAAATTAATTTAAGCTGAAAAAAGAATTCACCTAATTTTTTCGATCCTAATTAGGTTGAATTCTTTAAAGAAAGAGAATGGCAAGTTTTACTTCAGATGATCAGATTTTTTTGCACTCTTATATTTTTGCTTATGTGTAATTTGCATTGAATTTATAGGATCCAGATTTGTATACAGATTTCTCATAATCTTACAGACGTGTGTATATTTTCATGTATTGGTTCTCATGTATGATCGGTGAGGAACGAATGTAGTAAGACCTCATGTGGAGGCGAGCTACAGTGTGCCAGGCAACCTATAGTGTTTGCCTGGTCAGATCGTGTTCACCTGGCAAGGTGAACAAACTCCAAGTCGAGAGGACGGACCTCCTCCACGATGTTGGTGCCTCTAGAGCTCAACGGAATGCACATATAGGCCACTTTCGTCTTTTTCGATAGATAACACGGGCGTCGCCTAAGTAAATTCTACATTTAACGGAAATTGATCTCAAATCAATAATATTATTACCGTAAGAATCGATGATCATACCTTTTTATGCATTATTTATAATTCAAAATTACAATCAATTAAAATTCTCAAATTACCAAACCAACCAAATTTAAACCATAAGCTTGATTTTTTTTTAAATCTAGAAACTTCAAGGAAATGCATATAAAACTTGAGATTTAAATGTAACTTATGATACACCCAAAATAAAGTTTATTCGATTAAAAGAAAATGTCTTTCGATCAAACAAATTTGTGCATTGCTATACGGTCAAATAAAAGTTTCTTTGATTTAAAGAAATTTCTTGACTTTTTTTTTTAATTTAAGAAATGAGTCTCTATGCGGTCGCATAAGTACATGTGTAATGTGATTAACAAAAATATTTTCTTTAATTTAAAGAAAAAATTGTCTTCGTTCAAGGTAAGAAAATTAAATAAATTATTTCTTAAATTTTTGCCAATATTGTATTTGAATCAAATACATATTTTTTAAAATCAAATAAACAATGTTAAAAAAATAATTTCTTTCATTTAAAAAAAGGCTAAAATGGTGATTCCCTAAAATCAAATAAATTTATATTTGTTCTAAAGGTGTTTTTACTTCGAATTAAAGAAATTAAGTTTAAAAAAAAACGATTTCTTAACTTTAAATAGAACTTTTTTTCTGGGTCTCTTTTCCTTATTATTTTCTGATTGTAAAATTTCAGCGTTACTCGAGAAAAATTCTTGATCAGCATATTCCACCCGAAATTCTTTTTATGTTCTACTCTAGTATTCAGAATCCTGCCAGTTTGTCCCACATAAGTTGCTTCACATTTTTTGCAAATTAATTTATATTTGTATATCTAAATCTGCACTAATACTTTGTCTATTTTTAATTTGTTTAATTCTAATGATTTAAAAGTAAATTTTTTAAAAATAATATTTAAATTTCCCAACTGAAAGAATTTATGCGGGAAACTGTCAACCAGATTTTTAAATATAGCAACTTTGTTTTGAGTTGATATGAAACTTAAAGGGATCCGCCACCTTTACTATTTTTATTTTCATAGTTTAGACATTCCATATGATTTTTTTTATGTTTAGTACCTTTATTTAGAAAGGTTTTGGGTTTTTTACAAAAATTCCAGCGCCTTTTTGTGTTTCTAAACTAAAATTTTAAAGGTTTTTTGAGCATTTTTTTGCCATTTTAAATAATTTTTTTTTTTTTAACCAATTGTTATGGTTCTTTTTTTATTTTGTACCTTACAATGTATAGAAATTTTTTGAGTATGGAAAATAAGGTACCATGACTGGAAAAAAATCACACATAAAATAAAATAAAAAAATGAATAAAAATATCGTAAAATATAAAAAAAAAGTATTGTAGTTATTTTTTTAGCTAGAGTGCTTTCCATACCCAAAAATATTGATAACATAACAAAGAAAAAGTGGTAAAAATTTCAAAGACCTGTATCTAATACTTTAGATTTTATTCAAAACATTGTTTTGCAACAAAAACGGAAAATCACTTCTGTTTTTATAGGGATACCTCTTATATACTATTTTCCATATAATCCAGAAATATTAGTAAATAAATAAGCAAACTATCTTGTGTAAAAAGTTAATTTTCGTTAAAAACGCGTTATTCGTAAATCATAGTAACTTTTAATTTTATTCATTTTTTGAAAAAAAATAATTAGGTTATTAAAAAATAAAATTTTTGGAAAATGTCAAAAAAATTAAAAATATACCAATTAAAAGTGGCGAATGCCCATATTAATTTACTAGAATATGAGCTTTTTCTGTACTAATGATTTATAATTCTACCATTATCAAGTTTAAGGATGTTCGAGCGGGCACTGTCACTCTGAAGTTAATCTCGAGTGAAATCGCGTCTACAACAGAAAGTAGAGAACTTCATAAGGTTTTTACAACTTTTGATCGGCAACACCGCGCGCGCTTTTATTATTGAATTATCCAGGTTCCCGCCAATTGAAGTCACCCCAAGTGCGAAGTTAGATACGACCCAACACTGGCCCAGCACTTGACCGATGCAAACAGTGACACTGGCCCAATAACAATGGCCGACTCTTGGCTGCCGAGATTGGGCCAACATTGTGCCGTATTATCACCTTCGGCAATTCGCACATGGGACTTTCCCAAGTGCGAAATTAGATACGGCCCAACACTGGTCCAGCATCGCCAAAAATTTGCTGAAGATCGGCTGCCAATATCGTGCCGTTGCTGGAATGATAACTCCGGTATACACTTGGCGGCCAATGCTGGCCCAAACTCTGGCCGCCAGCACTTGTTTTCGGCACAGCAACGGGCCAATGCTGTGCCGAACTCTGGTTTTTTCACTTCCAGGATGGTTTGCCGTGGTAAAAGTGACACATGGCCCAGTAATGTGCCGTCCATGAGCCCGACTCTGGCTCTTCTACTTTCAGAACTGGATGCCATAGTAAAAATGACAATCGGCTTGGTATAGGGCCGACACTGGGCCAAGTTTCGGCTGAAGGTCGGTAAATTTAAACAGTTGAAAAAGGCCGCCGTCGTCGGCCCAGCACTTGACCGATGCAAACAGTGACACTGGCCCAATAACAATGGCCGACTCTTGGCTGCCGAGATTGGGCCAATATTGTGCCGTATTATCACCTTCGGCAATTCGCACTTGGTTTATCATCTTTAGTGCTCCGCAACGTTGCCATATATTTCAATTGAAAATGTCTAACGTGTAAGCTCGCGGGAAAGTAACAATTGTAAAAAAACGGTGCTGTAAAAGTTCACAAAGTATGGAAAAAGTAGTTTATTAATCATTACTTCATTATATATGTCAATTTTTTTTATATCCAGTGCTGAGTTTTCAAGTTATATGACAAATAACGGCAAATAAGGATACTTCCCATGATTGCCCAGCTAATTTCATTATTTAATTTCTCAAAAACTGTGCTGTAACAACGATTGATTTTTTGCATAGACATCCGTTATACTGCCTAAATTTAGTATATAAATAATAATGAAACAGGACTTATATCGACCCTTAGTATTAATATTCAAATATTGTTGATGTTCTTAGTTGGCTTTAGGGTCCAGAAAAAATGTAACTCAAAGTTTCATGTTTTCAAACGTTTTGACTCAGTTTGGAGTCCTCAGCAGTGAGAATTTATTTCTATAAAAAATACAAAGGAAGAAACTTAAAAATTGCCCGTGCGACGGATAAGCACTGTGGTAAAAATTGATATAATGGAATTACAAGTGAGAAAGTATAAAATTGGGCAAGTAACTAAATTTGCATAAAAGTAAAACTGTACAAAAAATTTTTTCTGTAAAAATACTAAGAAGAGAAACTTGAAAAATAGCACGTGTAGCAGATAAACATTGTGGTAAAACGATATAAATGAATTGTAAATGTAAAAACTATAAATTTGGTCTAAACTAAATTTACAAAAATAAAAAGTAAAGACTGTACAAAAAATTATTTTCATAAAAATACAAAGGAAGAAACTTAAAAATTTGCACGTGTTTTGTATTCTCATAGAATAATTTTTTGGTACAGTTTTATTTTTTGTAAATTTAGTTATTTAGACCAGTTTTACAGTTTCACATGTACAATACATTTATATCGTTTTTTACTACAATGTTTATCCGTAACACGTGATATTTTTTAAGCTTTTTTAAGTTTCTCCCCTTAGCGATTTTACAGGAAAAAATTCGTATACATTTTTTATTTTTTGTAAATTTAGTTTAGACCAAATTTATAGTTTTCACATGTACAATTCATTTATATCGTTCTTACCACAATGTTTATCCATCACACGTGCTATTTTTAAAGTCCCCCCCCCCCTCCCCCCAGAATTTTTACGGAATAAAATATTTGTACAGTTTTACATTTTTGCAAATTTAGCTATTTAGACAAATTTTATAGTTTCACGCTTGCAATTCTTTTATATCATTTTTTAACAGAATGTTTATCGGTCACATGTGCAAATTTTTAAGTTTCTTCATTTGTATTTTTATAAAAAAATTTTTTATACAGTCTTTACTTTTTATTTTTGTAAATTTAGTTTAGACCAAATTTATAGTTTTCACATTTACAATTCATTTAAATCGTTTTACCACAATGTTTATCTGCCACACGTGCTATTTTTCAAGTTTCTCTTCTTAGTATTTTTACAGAAAAAATTTTTTGTACAGTTTTACTTTTATACAAATTTAGTTACTTGCCCAATTTTATATTTTCACACTTGTAATTCCTTTATATCAATTTTTACCACAATGCTTATCCGTCACACGGGCAATTTTTAAGTTTCTTCCTTTGTATTTTTTATAGAAATAAATTCTCACTGATGAGGACTCCAATCTGAGTCAAAACGTTTGAAAACATGAAACTTTGTATTACATTTTTTCTGGACCCTCAAGCCAACTAAGAACATCAACAATATTTGAATATTTCAGTATATAAAATTGCAGAACAATCTTGTGCTGACTGGGTTTCCGCTCGGACTACCTTAATTATTTCTAAGTCCAAGAAATTTACTCTTTTGTTCCTTTCTATTTCATAAGTAAATTCGAATTCTTTTTTGAATTAATAATCTAGTCAAAAATGTACTTATAACTCGTGTCAACTTAAATTTAAAAAAATAGTTTACAGTTATATCAACAATAAAACCGCGGACTACAGATATATGATAGAATATCAATATCGAAACACAAATATTGCGAATGGATATTGTGTTTGTAAAATTACAGGAAGTAGTTGGACTGACTCGTAACCACAAGGGAAACAATTATGGACCCCGGTATCTTAGGCACTGTGATGTGTTTCCACTTTCATCTTAACGTCAAGAGATGTATTTCCATTGACTTGGCAGGCTCACCTTTAAATGTCAGCTAAATTACATTCGGTCGTCACTTCTCCAATAAAGTGTCTTTCGTCTTAGAATCGTGACACCTTATATAGCACCGGAAAATGATTTATGCAAAATTAAACTTTACTAGAGAAAGAGCTTTCAATGTAATTGACTTATCAACTTATCCAGTTATAAAGAATTAATATTGAAATGTAATTGATTAAGTCTGGTAGTATTAATTATAAATGATCACAGAGCGTTAGTTTTTATCATCAATCAATTGATCATCAATCACTAACAATGATTAACGGATGTGGTTAGCGCGATTATATACAGTTGTATTGATTAGTATTAATGACATGACGACAGGCTAAGAGTCTCTGAAAATTATTTTTATGGTATGAAGTTCTTGAATAAATTGGTTTCATGAATAAAAATCTTTAACTCAGAATCTCTTCATTCGAATTTTACTTTAAAATCCATTCAGATGTTTAAATTCTAAATAGATTCGAAAGTATCCCTTTGTTTGTGAATTTGATATTTTATGTAAAGTTCTTGTATTTCGGGGAATTTAAATAGAGAGTTTGGTTTTGCTCGTGTGCAGAGAGATGATAAATGAAATAATGATTCATCCAGAAAAATTAGACCTCAGACATAAATAGATAAGTTTGCTTTCAAGAAAAGCAATATTATAATTGAAGGGCTAATTTGAAAGAGAAAAGATTATTTTTCATGAAAAAAATTTGTAATGCAGAAAAATAATGCATTTTAAAAATTTTATTTTTGCCAAACTTTTTTTCTTATCACTTCATTCCAAATTTTACAATATAATGTGATTCTAATAAATTACGGATCATTTTTTCAGGAAAAAGATTGTCTATAACTTAACAGTTTCTAATTTTCTAAAATGAATAAATTATTACCGAATTCAGCAATTTGTTTATAAGAATTTTGTTTTGGAAAATTGATTTTTAATGGTTTCAGCCATTAAGGGGCTATACCAGTGTGAGAGCTTAAAATTTAAGTGATTTTTGGGAATTTTTTTAAAGAAAACTATTAAACTAAATATTTCTGAAAATTAACAATGTATTTAGCTATATTTGATGAATATTACATTTAATTTTTATTAAAAAATATTGAAAATTAAGCGAGTTATGCGCTGTCTTCGGAAACGCGAAAAAAAAGTTCCCCCACTGCGGCCACGATTCCGGTCGATTGAGTAACTGAAATGGAAAAAAAAGGCATTAAACTAGAAGGTATTTTCTATACAATATATGAAGAAAACAGTCTATTTTTTGATTAAAAAATGGTCGGTTTTTTATCTGCTAAAATTTCAATTTTCATCCGATTAAAAATATCCTAGTTCACTGTATGGCAAATATAGTCAAGAGTAGTCAGTTAAAATTTCAAGTCAATCGGATAATTAGTCTTCGAGTTAGAATGGCCGCAAATTGGAAAAATCTCATTTTGAGAAAAACGCGTTTAAAGATTTACCTATCGATTTTAGTAAGATAAAAATATATAATTACGCTAGCGAGCGGTTCCTCTTTGAAAGACTGCCATTCAACAAATATTACAAATACGACTGTGAAATTTTCACAAAATATTCTTAAAAGTGCAAACTGTCGAATAAGCCAAAAAAAAAATCAATTTTTTGAAAGTGTCACACTGGTATAGCCCCTTAAAGGATTTATTTCCAAAAATTGGGAACGGTAAAGTTGTGAAGATTCTTTTTCCTGAAAAAATGATTCGTGATTTATTAGAATTGCATAATTTTGTAAAATTTGGTATGAAGCGGCAAGGAAAAAAATTCGGCAAAAATAAAAATTTGTTGAATACATTATTTTTTTGCATTTGAAATTTGTTCATGGATAATAATCTTTTCTCTTTTAAATTAGCCCTTCAATAATTATATTGTTATTTTTGGAAGCAAAATTATCTATTTTTGCCTGAGGTCTTATTTTCGTGGTTGAACTACAATACCTTAAGGTACTAAATGCTCGCTCTTCCATGGCTTCAACTCCTGTAGCTTTTTCGAAACCATTGATTTGACTGATGATCGTGGAAATTAATAACTATGCATACAGATCATGGAATAACAACCTGAGATGCACAAGTGTATTGACCTTAGTGGGAAATCAGAGACATGACTTAATATCCTTGTTATCCACATGTATCATATCCTCATAGATAATTTTTTTAAAAATTTGACATTTGATATGTTTAGACTTTTTTTATATGGGCCGTAGATGAGCAATATCTTCCGTTTCTGTTTTCATTCGTTATGCTCATATCTACTTGGCAATCATTCTTCAATTTGTCTTTTTTCTTTTATTCGCCTACGTATCACCTTTCACCTTTTTTTCTCTTTGGGCAGCAAACTTCACTGGCTAGGTCATCTTTTCCCTTTCCGCATTCTTTTAACCTGTCAAACCTCTTGGTTCGTCGGCAAAGCGTTTAATGGTCATCGCTTTTTTCCCGCAGGAGGTTTTTTGGATGAAAGGGACCTGCTACTTGAGAATTGAAAGAGTTATAAATCTTCACTGGATCTCGAAACTGTACTTGTTTTTTTAATGGTTGCATTTATTTAAGTTGTAAGTTTAGGAACCGCAACCTGTAACTATAGTAATTTTCAGTGACTGAAATGATTAAGTAATAACGGTTGATATATACATCCCTGTTTCACCCACGCTCTGTCTTAACTGAAACCTATTTTAGCAATAAATTCTTCACTTTTTAATGAAGATGGACTTTTAATAAAATGAAATATATTCTGGTTTTACCAGGATTCTTAAAATATAAGTAGAAATATTGTTGAGACTTGATTGGAAAGCCTTTAGATCTTGGTTAATTATGTGCTCAATTAATCATTCAAATTTAAATTACTGTTTATGCATGCAAAGTAATTTTATTAATATTATATATTATTTATTGTTTTACGGACTGAGAAAGTAGGATTGTGTGCTAAATTGTTTCATTTTAAATAATTCCGCACAGATTATTAACACTCTAAATAATTTCATGTTTTTTATGGAATGAATTGAATAAGCTCAGCAGATGTTTTTTTAACCAACTCGTATATTTTCAACATAAAATGTGATTATAAGCAAAAATTTAATGGGGTCTGCATTGCAAGAAGTAAGTAAATGTAAGTAAGTAAATAAGTAATTGTATAAAGTAATTTCAAGTATTAATTACTTGGTACCAAATGTACTGTATTTATAAAAGAAAGAATATCATGTGAAAAAATGAAAAATAAGGAGAAGGAAAATAGGAAAAATGTAGATTGTGATTAACTACCAGCGTTGTAACTATTCGAATTTTTAAACCCAATTTCACTAATCAGAGCATTGTGTTTTGTTTTCAACTTCGAGTAAAACATGATAATCTACCCTGAATCTTCATCGCCTTTTTTATTTTTTTTATCATTCCATGTATACGTATGTACTCAAAAACAGTATAGTTGGAAGGCTCTACTTCAAACTTCGAGCCAATTCCTACAAGGTGTTTATTTTGGAATAAAAGGGCACCAATAAATTGCTGAAACATAAAAGACAATCCTTTTGTAGAAGATTTCTATTATTTCTATCCAATGGAACAATCCAGAAGAATAAGAGAAATAATATATGTATAGCAGTTCAACATTTTGTTTATTAATACTTTCATCAAATTCTAGTACGGCATTACTTTACACTAATTACTCTCTAAATCTGAATCAGTCAAATTTTCACTGATTGAATCAGTTATTTGCCTTTTCACTGATTCATCAGTGAAAAAATATTTTTCACTGTTAAATCAGTTAATTTTCACTGATTCATCAGTGAAAAAATATTTTACACTGTCAAATCAGTCAATTTTCACTGAAATAATCAGTGCAATTTGACTGATTTACAGTAACCTCTTTTTAGCTATTCGAATCAGTCAAATTTCACTGATAATCAGTAGATTTTGACTGATTCAAATTTAGTGAATATCTCACTCTCCGCCAGTTTATATTTTTTTTTTGTAAATAAATACACCGAGTGGAATTTGAGGTAATTTAATCACTTTTCACTTTAACCTACATTTTTTCTAAAGGGTAGCCAAAAATCTGATTTAATTAATGATTTTCCAGGATACTTAACACTAGAACTACCGACGATTGAGGTATACCTACCTTCTACCATGTTAAACAAGTCATTTTGACCCCCCTTAGTAGTTCTAGTGTTAAACTAAAAACATGGTTAAGGAGAAATTAAACAACACATATTTTGATTGCTTTTTAGAGATTGTTTGTCAAATCAGTAAAAACTAAGTGATTGCAAAGCAAGAAGTGCGCTACAGGTTTCGAATCTGTCAAATCGTAACTGATTCACATTTCATAATATAATTTCTGCATTAATCAGTGTCATAACTCTGCATTTTGTTAAGTCAACCGAAAATTTTATTTATTTTATTTTATTTATTTTTTAAATTTAAAACCATTTTTAATTGAGTAATGGAAATTATTTCATTGAGTTAACAAAAATATGAATCGATTAAGCAAATATTTTTTCGAGCGTAATAACTGGCAATAATAATGATTATCTATCGTATTTTTAATGATTTGAATATAATTCAAGGGTACTATATTTTTCATTATTCTTAACTTAATATACTTACATCACGAAATGAATCATAATTATTCCACAAATTATCAAATACAGCAATATGAATAGGATAATTTTGAACGTTATGGACAGGTTGCACCAAATATGTATTACTAACCTGCAACATATCATGTATTAAATGCTTTTCAATATATCTCAAACAGTTATGCTGCTGGCATTGAATATATAGATGAAATTAATTTCTTTAGATTCACGCGATCTATGATTAAGTATTCACTAGGATAAAAAAGTTCAGTAGCTTTTTATGTACTTTAAAAACAACAAATAAAACTTGTTTGGTATTCTTCATCTTCATCACAATTGAACTGAAACCGACGTCTAATAATTTTAGAAATGTATTTCTTTCTAACATTAAAATTTCTTACTATTGCAAGATGGTTGTGAAAAAATACTGAAAAAGCACCTACAATCTTTAAAGAAAAACAATTCTATTTCACAAAAGGTATTCCGATTTTGATAAAACAGTTTTAGTGCATTTTAAACGAGCAGGTCTATGGTCCAATACTGATAACCAGTATTGAGTTCCTGTTTTCTCTAATCGTGTATTTTCACCTTATTCCATCTTATTATTCCTCCTTCCTTTCCATCACTAAAAACATCCTCTGTCAAAGAAATCACTGCTGCGTTGCTCGATCTTTCTTTTTCCGTTAATTCCAACTGAAAAGGTATGCATTTTTTATATACATGAACATTTAATAGCTTCAAAAATGCCTAATATGAAACATAGTCTAATTGATTTGAGTTTAAACATCTAAATTGTGTACGACGTTATATTACTTACGACTACAAGATAAAAGATAGTTCTCCCCACGGGTTTAATGTTTTGAAAAGTATAAACGTTTCGCCTATCATCAGGAAGGGCAGGAATTACGGCGGCAATGTCATCATAATGATTCATAATTAGAACTTTACAATTTACAGTAATTAAAACTAGATGGGGTTTCACTCGAGCCCCACCGCATATGTGCCTATTAGATATTTGGAAAGAAACAAAGGATTCCTCCATTTCTTGGTCGACATGATCCTCAATATTTGTCAACGCTTCTGTTAAACACACAATTGATGTATTGAATTAGCATTATAATTTTATTCAGGGTTATTCAACATCAACATATGTCTACTTTATTGAGAATGAAATAAAGTGCACTGAGTCATTTTGTAAGCAGAAGAGCCTTGAAAAACTTTATCTGTGACTCACTGATTTCAAATCCATAAAATTTCAACTTTTTGAGATTTAAGATAGTTCGAGCGGAAACCCAGTCAGCACAAGATTGTTCTGCAATTTGAAATACTGAATTTACCCTAGCGAACTACCTGAACGCTACACGGAAAAAATAAGTACTGGGAAATTTACTTGACAGTCCTCGACTTTTGGACAGGACAAATTTTTCCGAAGATCCTATATACTTTTTATTAAGAAGCTTAGAACTTCATCGAAAAAAAGAAAGAATGTCCTAGATTAATTCAAGCACAGTCAACGAATGAAATTCTTTCAAATTTTATTGTATAGTTTTTGAAAAAATTATAGAAAGGCAAATAATACTTCTTCTAAAGAGTGCTTCACGTTTTAAAAGAGTTTGGATAGAATAATTTGATTAGGAAGAGATGAATACCTGCTATACAAATCAAAGAAAAATTCTTGGACTGCGCTTGAAAGTCTTGTGAAATTTTTAGTGGTACGATTTGCAGTTGTCAATGTTAGTTTTTTAGATACGCAAAATTTTTATTACTTTGTAAATTGACATAAACTTCAGAAATTATGAAAGTCTTATATTTGATATTTTAGAATTCAGTAATTAATTTATTAAAAGTCTCTTCATCTAAAAACTTTTCTTAGCCTTATATAAAATTGATGACGAAACAAGGCGCAGCAATTTCTTACACGGCCCTGCATTTTCAAAGGATAAAATGTACCCAACATTTTTTGAGAAGTATCGCAAGTGCTTCGGTAGCCGTGCGGTTTAATTTATAAGGTTAGACTGCGTTATACATGTAGGTTAGGTAAAAGTTAAGGTTCGAATCCTATCAGCGTAATATTAATTTCAACAGCGGTAATATAATTTTCATAGCGCCTCCTTTGAAAATCCGATTTTCGGTACCTGTAGAGCGGGTTGAAACTTCGATTTTCAACCCTACACGGAGAAAAAAATCTGACTATAATAGTAAGAGCACTAGTCATGCTTTTGTAGCAGGTTTCGTTCTTGCTATCTTGGTTAAAAAATCATACATTTTAAGCAGGGATCCCTTCATGCTAAAAAAGTAACAAGTTTCATGCTTTTAGAGCAGTTGTGCCTTGCGAAAATAGTTCGAACTTCGCCTTACTATGATTGCAAGAAACCCATCCTATTTCAGTATTAGTTCTCTTACAAGCGAGGTATTAGGCCACGCCTACTTTCGAACGCGTACCACCTCACGTGTTCTCTCGGTTGTAGGAAATTCATCCTATTTCAGTATGAGCTCTCTTACAACCGTAGTCAGGGGAGAACCTAGCTATGACAGCATATGACACTAGCAACAATGGCATGCGCTTGTTTCTTTTATAGTATAAGACATTTCATGCTAAAAATGCAAGAGTTGATGCCAATACTGGTAGAAGCTCACGCCAATTTCGCACATTAAGTTCGGTGCTTTAATAGGATAGAGCTCAGCCTACTATAATAGTTAGATTTTTTTCTCCGTGTAGGGTTGAAAGTTGCTGTTTCAACCCGCTCCACAGTTGCAGCCAATCAGATTCTCAAAAGAGTTGCTATGAAAAATAGTATACATTACTCGAAACAAAACACAGCGAAAGCATTTCGTGTGATTGCAGCCCTCGTTTCACTCGGGTAGCAAACTTCACACTCATGCAATTGCTCTGTTTCGCCCCTTGTAATTTAATATACTATTGTAATAAAAATCAATAAAATAGAATATAAAAAAAAGACAGCTTGCGAAAATAATTTTTGTTTCTTATTGCCTTTGATAGTCCATAAAAATTTCATTGACTGGCTTTGAAGTTTTCATGCCTAAGTGCTGTGCGAGCTCTATCTGCCTATATTCAGAATTTCATATTAATTCGTAAGAATATCCAATCTTTGAACTTTATTTTCTCAAATGATTCATAGACATTATACATTTTGCGTACTCAGAATTTTCACGGACTTTCTACTGAATATACTTTTGGAAAGTTCTATACTTTTTCCACGATTATTGATCTAATTGTACAAGAACGGTACTTCTAGTTTTAAGTAACTTTTGAACGTATCTGAAAGTCGAGCACTCTGTCATATAAATTTCCCAGTACTTATTTTTTCCGTGTAGCCTTACGCTGTAGCGTAAAGCTAGCGTAAAGTAGCATTATAACTCAGGAATGAGGTAGAATAAATAATTAACATGTTTTTTCCTTATTCTACGTTAAAAATAACGGTAACTGGTAATTCAAACATTCAATAATTTCATTTATTAACGCTAAAAATTAAAAAATATAATACCTGTCATTAAAGGCAGTGCAGTGGTTCATCACTTTCCATGTCTTCACCGTCAGGATTGACTATTTGTTAGAGTGAGATGAAAGTATAGTTGTGTCTCACTCCAACCAATGGTCAACTTTAACGGAGAAGTTCCACAAAAGGTGAACCACTGCACTGCCTTCAATGACAGGTATTATGTTTCTTTAATTTTTAGCGTTAATAAATAAAATTATTGCATATTTCAATTACCAGTTAACGTTAATTTTAACGTAGAATAAAGATAAAAACATGTTAATTATTTATTTCACCTTATTCATGAGTTATAATGCTATTTTACGCTAGCTTTACGCTAGCTTTACGCTACAGCGAAAAACTAGCGCTCAGCCAGTTCGCTAGGGTAGGCATTATAACGGATGCCTATGCAAAAAATCAATCGTTGTTACAGCACGGTTTTTGATAAATTAAATAATAAAATTAGCTGGGCTTTTATGGGAAGTATTCTTATTTGCCGCTATTTGTCGTATAACTTGAAAACACAGCACAAGATATAAAAAAATTGACATATATAATGAAGTAATGATTAATAAACTACTTTTTTCATACTTTGTCAACTTTTACAGCACCGTTTTTTTACAATTGTTACTTTCCCGCGAGCTTACACGTTAGACATTTTCAATTGAAATATATGGCAACGTTGCAGAGCACTAAAGATGATAAAGTGGCTTCAAGTGGCGGGAACCTGGATAATTCAATAATAAAAGCGCGCGCGGTGTTGCCGATCAAAAATTGTAGAAACCTTATGAAGTTCTCTACTTTCTTTTGCAGACGACATTTCACTCGAGATTAACTTCAGAGTGACGGTGTCCGCTCGAACTACTTTAAAGAGTATTTTAATTCAGCCTTTATAGTATTATTGCATTTTCTTAATCTGATTAAGAATTCCATAGTCATTAGTTGAAAATCATGGTTAACAGAGTTATGAGTCATTTATATTACTTCGAAAACGTTAACGAGAATGGGAAAATTAGAGAAAATATAAGCAGTGGACTTCTTTTTTCATTAAATTTTAATTTTTATAATTTCAAATCTTAAAAAATACATAATTACCTCCACAAAAAGATAAAACAATAAACACACAAAGTGTTAGAGTTGCTAGGCCGTCCATCATTACCACCATATGGATACTTGTTTCGATAAATTATTAATGTAATAGTAAATACACTTTTAGTAATGAAGGTACTGATAATTTAAAATATAGAAGAATAGATTTATTAGCCGTAAACAGAAAACGAGAGAAAAAGTTTGAAGATGCAACAAACCACTGGCGATCGGGATTAAATTTTCGTGACGCCTACGCCGTCTTATCAGTTTAATTCTTATCAATAATTTTGGATACGTCTTGAGACAATAAAGGTGATGACAAATTTTCATGGCCGAAATTCTAATGCAATCTTTATTTACTTTTAAAATTTGAAAGATTAGAGTTGTAGAGAATATATTCACCTAAATAATTAACCATGACTTATGAAAATCCAATCATTAAAAAGTATGTGAGAAGCGATAACAAGGAAAAATAAACATTTAAAAAATCATTCCAAAATGAAGTTGTGGAAAGCTGAAAGGTGAATACATTTCCCGATAATGCTCAGTGCTCTTAAAGTTATCGTTACTGGCGTCAGGCGCTATCTTCAAAAATACATATCTACAAATTTCCAGAAACCTTCCTTACATAGTGGTGAATAAATCTCTCACTGTAAGTTTTTATAAATCTGAAGTTCCCTCGATACTTTTTCGGTGAAGCTGAAAAAATATGGTTACCGACCAGCCTCAATTTGCATTTGAATATTATTAAACAAAAGGGGATTCGCAGGATTTTAGTTACTTTGCGAATGTCAGTAGACCATACACCGCGTGGGTGTAAAATTTTAATCGATTTAAGCAATATTTGGCCAAATTAGGACGATTTATATTTTAAAAACTTATTAAATATTAGGTTTAAAACTTTGAGTTCTTAATTTTTAATATTGTTACGTCAGAAACGTAACATTCCTCTTCTTTAAAGATTTCCTCGTTTTATGTAAGGATCGGAAGGATCCTCGCTAAGGGATGAGGAATAGTTAGTGAATACGAAGGGTTGATCATATAAATATATTTATTAACAAAAGTATTTAAAGTAAGCACCATGGAAAAGATGGACATGAATATATAAAAGTTAAAATATTTAATAATTACCCTGCGTTGGAATTTGGTCGGTGATGAAATGAGTCCAGTAGATTGGATATGAATACTTGAGTCCTCACTTGTGGATGTTGAGATAATTCTAGTCAGATCGGAAATTTGTGGTCCAGCCGGTTAAGGGGTTACAATAGTGTGAAAATCTGAAAATGAAGTATTTTTTAAGAATCTTTGTTTTTGTAAAAACGACTTCACCGATTAATTTGAAACTTTAGGTATTTATTAAGTAAGTTATAAAGTGTACAAAAAAATTTTTTTTTTTATATATTCAATAACAATAATGATAAAAACGGTCACAAGATGTCCTACGAAAAAAAACATCGTCTAGTTGACAGTGTCACTCTAACAGCAGACGTCTGAAATAAAAAATACAAAAAAATTATTAAATTATATTTGAAAAACTATCGCCGCATCGTAGGAAATTTTAAATTTTTGATTAGGAAAAAAATGGCGGCATTTAAAAAAAAAGTTTGAATTTTTCATCAAAATTTTGCACTAAATTGTTAAAAAAAAAAATAATTAATTTAAAAAAAAACTGTATGATGCAGCGATAGCGATATATTTTCTGAAGAGAATCCATTTAGGATCGAGTCGATCGGACAAAATTTGATTGAGTTATGCTGTCAACGAGGTCAAAAAACACGATTTCGAGAAAATCGCGTTTAAAGTTTCAGAAGCCGTACGAAGACTCTGAGAGCACTAGTATTTGGCGCTAATTTCGAATACTTCTAAGCTGAATATGGTTTTGGGAGTTTTCATACATATTCTTGAAGTCAAGAACTATAGATTAGAGCAAAAAAAAAAAAAATCAAAAAAATTTTTTTTTCACACTGTTGTAACCCCTTAAGATAGTCGATTCTCTGATCCCAGGTTTTAGAGAGAATTTGGAAGGCGATTCCCTTTCACCTTTTACAGTCGTTGAACTTGGCGTCGAATTAGAACTGGCCTGACTAGCGGTGAATAATTTGATGAGGCTGGACTGAACTGCACTGACTGGACTGAACTCGCGGTGAGAAGTGACGACACTGAACTGGACTCGCGTTGGTTACATTTTAGAAATCGGACGTTGACTAACTGACTTCTATTGGAACCTTCGCCTTTTATAGGCCCAAAGTATGTCAATCATGGTGGGGGTAAAAGACCAGGTGTGCTACCTTTTCCATATTTGGTATTGAAGCTTAAGATCAGATGAGTTGCCTTCTCCGATGACTCACGCGCCGATGAAATTTGTTACCTGGCATTAATGTCACAGCCAAATATATCAATTCCATTTTAATCTGCCTTTCGATTTTAACGATCTTCCTATTTCTTATTAGATCTTGCTGTATCTTGAGTCGATATAATCACGCACGCGGTAATGTTGCCTTGATCCCTTCATTGGTTCCTTAATTTGTTTGTTATTCTAGGTGGTAGAGTCACGGGACGTGACAATATTGAAAATAATGATTGGTTTTTGTATAGCAAAAATGGACAAAATTACAGAAGTATGTGTTCTTTATAAGCTGTAGTTTACCAAGTAGATGACATTTTAATAGTGTAAAGTAGGTGAAAAAAAACTCTCTTAGTAATGATAACTAAGTTTTTACTCCTGAATTATGGTTGTAAATAATAAAGTAGGTGATATTCTTTCATATAAATACAAATTTATTTAAAAATTATATTTTTAACGACATTTTGGAGTACACGGAAAAAATTTGTCGCTTAAAATTTAACAGACTATTCGAAGAGTCGTGGACAGAAAGTAAAATCGGAGAAAGTCTTGTAAGGTTTCAATGACTTTTAGGAAATAGTAGAAAAAAGTCGAATAACTTTTAGAAAACCAGGTCGAAGAAAAAAAGTCGCGTATTTACTATTATAAAAGTATTTTAAACACTAACTGATCTTTTCTAAGAAGTAATGAAAAGTTTCATAATCTTTGGATTCATTTGTCATAGATTTTAAAAGACTATCGAATAATTTGAAATTAAAGTAATTCAAACAAATAGTTTTGTAAATTGTATTCTAAAGTCCATCAGATTTTATATGCCGTCTTCTAAAATTTCTTCGACAGTCGCAAAAAGCGATGCGCAGAAACGTAATTCGTAGCATCGCACAGCAGACAATGCAGCTCAGCTTTATGTTTTTGTAATAATTTTGGTTAGATTTTGAGATTACGTGTCGTTTGGTTTCGTTTGAATCTGGATTGAAGCGTACATTGAAGAATTAGTTCCGAGTAAGTATATGTTTACCTTGATAAAGTGTATTACGTCAAATTTGAAATTTATCTATTATTTTAGATTTGCCTTCAAACTCTGAATGTGATCCAAATATTTTACACAAGTCTCCATGACATGTATCGGCTATGCGGGTTAAGGCGTGCGATTAGAATTAGGTTAGGATGCGTGCGTGCGTGCGAGCGTTCGATTCTCGGTGCTGTGAAGTGTTTATAAAAAATTGCGTTTCTGTAATGTACAGTGTTAAATATAATGGTAAGTTCATATTAGGATTATATAGGTAATGTAAAAGTGGAAAATAATTAACTATATAAGTGCAGGAAAATAATATTTTCCTTTTTACACTGTTCAAAATTTTCTTCGACTGTCACTTAGACTTTCGATGTCTGGTTTAGAGGGTTTAGAGACAATGGAACCCAACCCACGGTGTTTTAAATTTTCCGCGACTGTCACTTAAACTTTCGAATTTACGTTTTACATTTTCAGCGACTATCTATCATATTCTTCAATAAGGAGGCTCATAATATTTAGTCGACTTTCTAACCTATCCACGAGTATTACACAAAGTCGATGAATTTTTAAGCGACAAATTTTTTCCGTGTATATTAAGATTTATTAATTGAATATGATCATGAAACCATGCCTATACTTTTAAATTGAATTTAGAACAAAAATGTCCAACAATATATGTCAAGATATGAAAAATACCCAAAATCTAAGATAAACCGAGCGGGGGTTGTTTTATCGTGCTTACATTTACCATAGCTAAAAAATATTCAAACCCTTTAATAATATAATATTTTTAAGGAAGCGTTAAACATTTATAATTCAAAAATTTCAATTTTCAACATTTATTTCTTCATGTTTTCCATGGGATGAAATAAACGAGTACACCAGATACAATTTTAATCAACACGTATATTTCCAACGTAAAGGGTGATTAGTACAAACAAACATGGGGTTTGAATTACAAGAAGCGAAAGAAGCACTTTCAATATTTATAATCGAATGAATATCAAGTGCAAAAACGAAAAAATAAGGAAAAGAAAAACAGGAAAATTGTAAATTGTGATTAACTACCAGCGTTGTGACTATTTGAATCTTTATATACCTAATTTCACTAAGCAGAACATTGTGTTTTGTTTTCAACTTCAGGTAAAACATGATAATCTACCCGGAGTCTTCATCGCCTTTTTTATTTTTTTTATCTTTCCATGTATACGTATGTACTCAAAAACAGTATATTTGGAAGGCACTACTTCAAACTTCGAGCCAATCCCTACAAGGTGTTTATTTTGCAATAAAAGGGCACCAATAAATTGCTGAAACATAAAAAAACAATCCTTTTGTAGAAGATTTCTATTATTTCTATCCAATGGAACAATCCAGAAGAATAAGAGAAATAATATATGTATAGCAGTTCAACATTTTGTTTATTAATACTTTCATCAAATTCTAGTACGGCATTACTTTACACTAATTAGCTCACCCTCCGCTATTTTATATTTTTTTTCTTTTTGTCAATATATACACCGAGTGAAATTTAAAGTAATTTAATCACTTTTCACTTTAATCTACATTCTTCTCGTAAGTGCAGTCAAAAATCTGATTTAAGTCATGATTTCCCAGGTTATCTGAACTGAAAACATAGTTGAGAAAAAATTAAATAAGGCATGTTTTGATTGTTTTTTAGAGATTGTTTGTCAAATCAGTAAAAACTAAGTGATTGCAAAGCATGAAGTGCGCAACAGGTTTCGAGTCTGTCAAATCCTGATTCACATTTCAAGAATATAATTTATCTCATGCAAGCACAGAAATGATGACTTTTTTGTCTGAAACGCGGGAAGAAAATCCCCTTTTTGGGGTACTCATATAAAATGTCAGTCAGAAGATTCGACAGAGCCAATTTTAGACCAATTGTAGGTTTTCACAACGATGAAGTTGGCTGCCCAATACTTTCAAGTTTTCGCAACGAACTTACCTTTTGGTCCGTTAGATGGCGACACTGGATAGTGCAAAATATGATGAAAAAAATCATAATGCTAACGCAGATCACGCAATTGTTTCCCCATATGCGGGAGCTATTGATAATTTCCAAGGGAATTATTGATAAGTCCCGCATTTTTCGTGTGTACCCCAAAAAAGGGGATCTTTTTCCCGCGTTTCAGGCAAAAAAAGTGGCCATTTCTGTGCATGCAAGAGAATAGTATCTATTCTTCATTACTCAGTGTCATAACT
Source organism: Diplolepis rosae (assembly GCA_030998225.1). Lineage (NCBI taxonomy): Eukaryota > Metazoa > Arthropoda > Insecta > Hymenoptera > Diplolepididae > Diplolepis > Diplolepis rosae. The sequence continues at coordinate 526,362 of JAPYXD010000677.1, forward strand.
CTGCATTTTGTAAAGTCAACCGAAAATATTTTCCATTTGACCATATTGTAAACAAGGAAACCATTTTTAATTTTGATTCGATTGACCAAATATTTTTCCGAGCGTAATACTGGCAATAATAATAATTGTTTATCGTATTTTTAATGGTTTGAATATAATTCAAGGGACCTATATTTTTCATCATCCTTAACTTAATGTACTTACATTTCTGAATGAATCCACATCATCCCATAAATCATCCAGTACAGCAATATGATAACAATCATATCGAAGATTATGGACAGGTTTCACCATATATGTTTTATTAACCTGCAACATATCATGCAGATGCTTTTCAATATCTCTAAAATAGTTACGCTGCTGGCATTGAATATATAGATGAAATTAATTTTTCTATCATAGATTTACGTGATTTATGATCTAGTGTTTGGTAGGATCAAAAAGTTCAGCAGTTTTATAAATACTTTGAAAAAAAAATAAAACTAATTTGGAATTCTTCATCTTAATCACTATTGAATTATAACGGACGTCTAATTATTTTAGAAATGTATTTCCTTCTAGCATTAAAATGTTTTATTATTGCAAAATTGTGAAAAAATACTGAAAAAGCACCTACAATCTTTAAAGAAAAACAATCCTATTTCACGATAGGTATTGCGAAATTAATACAAAAAATCTAGTGCATTTAAATCGAGCAGGTCAATGTTCCAATGCTGATAACCAGTGTTAAAAAACTGACAGTCAGTATTGAGTTTCTATTTTTCTAATCGTGTATTTTCACCTGATTCCAAGCTATTACTCCGCCTTCCATTCCATTACCAAAAACACCCTCTGGCAAAGAAATCACTGCTACGTGTCTCGATTTTTCATTTACTGGTAATTTCAACTGAAAAAGAATGCATTTTTTATATACACGAACACTTAATAGCCTAAAAAATGTCTAATATGAAACACAATCTGATTGATTTGAGTTTAAACATTTAAATTGCATACGAAACTTTATTACTTACGCCTACAAGATAAAAGATAGTTGTTTCCACGGGTTTAATGTATTCAATGGTATAACCGTCGCGCCTACCATCAGGAAGAGCAGGAATCAAGACGGCAATTCTATTATAATTACCCGTAATTTCAAGTTTACAATGTGGAGTAATCAAAACTATTTTGGATTTCACTCGAGCCCCACCGCATACGTGCTCGTTATTTTTTTGGAAAGAAACAAAGGATTCCTTTATTTCTTGGTTCACATGTTGATCAATATCTGACAGTACTTCTGTTGAACAGATAATTTAACTATTTAATTAACATTATATCGTGACATGTTTCCGTACATGTTCATTGTTTTATTGACCCACAGTGATAATTCTGAGATGTCAGATGTTTAAGCAGTTTTCTATGTAATAATCATAGAAATTGGTAAAGGCAAACGTTTCGGCCACAAATGGGGGCCCTCTTCAGTGCCAACAATTTTAATTTGCATTAAAAATAGTAATTATAAGCTAAGCAAGCAAAATCCATGCAACTTAATAATTATTTTGTTTTTTTGGTTTTTTGTTTTTTTCTTATAATAAATTTATTTAAAAAATAGAATTAGAGCATGAGAATAGACCTTCCAGTACCGTCCTCACACAGAAGTCCTCTCCTGTCAGATTCGTAGAAAATGTGAATTGCGGAACGCACCACCTCAAAGGCACCTGGAAGGTCTATTCTCATGCTCTAATTCTATTTTTTAAATAAATTTATTATAAGAAAAAAACAAAAAACCAAAAAAACAAAATAATTATTAAGTTGCATGGATTTTGCTTGCTTAGCTTATAATTACTATTTTTAATGCAAATTAAAATTGTTGGCACTGAAGAGGGCCCCCATTTGTGGCCGAAACGTTTGCCTTTACCAATTTCTATGATTATTACATAGAAAACTGCTTAAACATCTGACCCCATGCCAAATTAATTATCTCAGAATTATTTAATTAACATTATAATTTTATTTAAGGCTGCATACTTTGGCGAAAATAAAATAAAGTGCACTATGCCGTTTTATAAGCAAAAGAGACTCTAAAACCTTTATGTCTCTGGCGCCTCAAAATTTTGATTTCAAGAATTCAAATTAATCAATTTGCTATGACACCAATGGAAATTTTTCCATGCGTTGTATAACCATCATTAATACGTTTTTATGGTAGAAAAAAGAAAAATTCCGATTAAAATGACACTTCTGAATTTATTAAAGAAAAATAATATCAAGTGTTTAAGTAGTAGTACTAAAAAATGTTATGAGTGAAAATATGTTTTATCATGCAAAAGAAACTTAACTGAATAATAGAATTGTTAAAATGATTTTTTTTTCAAAATTAGTGAAATTTATTGATTAGTTTAATTTCTTTTGTATGATGAAATAAATTTCACCAGAAAAAATCTTTTTAAAAATTGTTTTTTCATTTCATAAACTGAAAAATAATATCCATTCTTTTTCGTTCCCAATGAAACCAATTTGTTTATATAATCATTCAAAAATAACTCATTGTATAGCAAAAAGTAACTCATTGATTTTAACTCCATCAAATTTCAATTTTTTGAGATTTAAAGAGTACTCTTCATCAGCTTTTAGTTTTATTGCATTTTATTAACCTGATTTAGAATTCCATTGTCATTAGTTGAAAACCATGGTTAATAGAGTTATGAATCGTTTATATTACTTCAAAAACGCCAACGAGAATGAATATATTAGGGGAAATGTTAGCAGTGGACTTATTTATTCATTGAATTTAGATAACAAAAAGTTTCCGAATCTTAAAAAATACATAATTACCTCCACGAAAAGATAAAACAATAAACACACAAAGTATTAAAGTTACAAGACCTTCCATCTCCGCAGCAATATGGGAATTTGTTTCTATAAATTATTAATGTAATAGTAAATATACTTATAGTAGTGAAAATATTGATAATTTCAAATATAGAAGAATAGATTTCTTGGCCGCAAACCGAATATGAAATGCAAAAGTTTTAGGATGCAACAATAAACCACTGGCGTTTTTTATTACATTTTCGTGACATCTACGCCGTCTTATCAGTTTAATTCTTATTACTCATTTTTGACACGTCATAAGCAGAGCCGTAGCGACGGTCTTGGGGGCCCTTTCCAATCGAAAATTTTCAGATCAATTTCTAAAAAAAAAAAACGAAAACGGATGAAAAATTTTATTTTTTAACGACATTTTGGATTACATTAAGATTTATTAATTAAATATGATCATGACTTCATGCCTATACACTTAAATTGAATTTAGAACAAAAATGTCCAAAATATGAAAAAATAAAAAAATACCCGAAATTTAAGGTAAACCGAGCGGGGGTTGTTTTATCGTGCTTACATTTACCATAGCTAAAAAATATTCAAACCCTTTAATAATATAATATTTTTGGGAAGTGTTAAACATTTATAATTCAAAGTTTCAATTTTCAAGATTTATTTCTTCATGTGTTCTATGGGATGAAATAAACGAGTACACCTGATACAATTTTAATAAATTCGTATATTTCCAACATAAAGGATGGTTAGTAAAAAAAAAATGGGGTTTGCATTGCAAGAAGCGAAGAAAACAGTAACAATATTTGTGATCGAATGAACATCAAGTGCAAAAACGAAAATATAAGGAGAAGAAAAAGAGAAAAATTGTAGGTTGTGATCAACTACTAGAATTGTAACCATTTGAATCTTTATACTTAATTCCACTTAGCAGAACGTTGTGTTTTGTTTTCAACTTCGAGTAAAACATGATAATCTACTTGGATTCTTCATCGCCTTTTTTATTTTTTTTATCATTCCATGTGTACGTATGTACTCAAAAATAAAATGTATTCTTGGCAAAGCACTAACACATGAGGCAATTCCTACAAGGTGTTTATTTTGTGATAAAAGGGCACCAGTATATTGCTAAAACATAAAAAACGATCCATTTTGTACTCGATTTCTATTATTTTTATGTGATGAAAAAATCTAGAAGAACATTTTCCGAATGTAATACTGTCAATAATAGTAAGTATCTATTGTGTTTTTAATGATTGGAATATAATTCAAGGGTACTATATTTTTCATTATTCTTAACTTAATGTACTTACGTCCTGAAATGAATTATAATCATCGCACAAATGATCAAATACAGAAATATATTCAGGCTCATATTCAATGTTACAGACAGATTTCACCATATATGTTTCATTAACCTGCAAAATATTATGTCAGTATTGAGTTTCTGTTTTTTCTAATCGTGTATTTTCACCTGATTCCATCCTATTACTCCTCCTTCCTTTCCATCACCAAAAACATCCTCTGTCAAAGAAATCACAGCTATGTTTCTCGATCTTTCATTTTCTGGTAATTTCAACTGAAAAGGAATGCATTTTTCATATACATGAACATTTAATAGCTTAAAAAATGTCTAATATGAAACATAGTCTAATTGATTTGAGTTTAAACATCTAAATTGTGTACAAAATTATATTACTTACGACTACAAGATAAAAAATAGTTGTTTCCACGGGTTTAAGGCATTCAATAGTATAACCGTGACGCCTACCATCAGGAAGAGCAGGAATTACGGCGACAACGTTATCATAATGAAGTGAAATTCGCAATTCACAATGTGAAGTAATCAAAACCAGTTTGGATTTCACTCGAGCCCCACCGCATATGTGCCTATTAGATATTTGGAAAGAAACAAAGGATTCCTCCATTTCTTGGTCGACATGATCCTCAATATTTGTCAACGCTTCTGTTAAACATACAATTAATGTATTGAATTAGCATTATAATTTTATTCAGAGTTATTCAACATCAACATTTGCATACTTTATTGAGAATAAAAAGAAATGGACTATGCCATTTTGTAAGCAAAAGAGACACTAAAAACTTTATGTCTCTGGCGCCTTCAACTTTTGATTTCAAGAATTCAAATTGATCAATTTGCTAGGACACCAATGGAATTTTTTCCATAAGTTGTAAAGGGTTTTCCAATAGGGACATATCAATTTCGTATCTTTATATGAACGCACCCTTAAACTTTTTTAATGAACTGTCAATGTCAAAACGTTTGTTAAAGTCAACATTTTCATCATGGTAAAGTTCACGAACCAGCAACGTTTGGAAATTATAAAAAATACTACCGAAATTCTGAGTCGGTGGTCGCAACTTTAAGAGCGCTTACTCCAATTTTCGGCCGTAATAATCGTCCCACCCGACAGGCTGTGCGTGCTATAGTGGATAAATTCGCGACCAAATTTACACTATTGGACGTTCCAGTGCCAAAAAGACGTCGTATTGCTCGAAGCGAAGAAATAATCGCAGCCGTAAGTGCATTGATTCAAAATGAGCCAAATCAGTCGATTTCACGTCGTTCTCAAGAATTGGGCATCGCTCAAACGACACTGTAGCGTATTATGCAAAAAGATCTTAGCCTACATGCTTTCAAGATTAAATTGACTCAAGAACTAAAGCCACTTGATCATTTGAAATGCCGAACAATCGATTTATTGAAAGGCAAATTCGGTGAACGTGTTATCTCGAGAAATGGTCCGGTAGAATGGCCGCCTCGTTCATGCGATCTAAAGCTATTGGATTTCTTTTTATGGGACCATATCAAGTCACTGGTCTATGCCAACAAGCCAGCAACTTTAGACGACCTCAAAGACAACATCCAACGTGAAATTGCCAACGTTCTGGTCGAAATGTGTGCCAGAGTGATGGAAAATTGGGTCCAAAGAATCCACCGCTGTAAATAGGGTCGTGGTGGCCATATGACCGCTATCGAATTTCATTCATAAAATGTAATGCTTGCACTACACCCACAATAAATTTTAACTCAATATCTCAAATATTTTTGTGTTTTATTCATAGATAAAATTGTTATGTCCCTATTGGAAACCCCTTTATAACCATCATTAATACTTTTTTATGGTAGAAAAAAGAAAAATAATATCAAGTGTTCAAGTAGTAGTAAAGAAAAGTGTTATGAGTGAAAATATGTTTTATTGTGTAAAAGAAACTTAACTGAATAATAGAATTGTTGAAATAATTTTTTTTTCAAAATTAGTGAAATTTATTGATTAGTTTAATTTCTTTTGTGTAATGAAATATATTGTCACTTGTAAAATTCTTTTTAAAAATTGTATTTTCATTTCAAAAACTGAAAAATAAGATCCATTCTTATATGTTCCCAATGAAACCAATTTAACATAATTACCTCCACAAAAAGATAAAGCAATAAATACACAAAGTGTTAGAGTCGCTAGGCTTTCCATCACTACCACCATATGAATACTTGTTTCGATAAATTATTAATGTAATAGTAAATACACTTTTAGTATTGAAGATACTGATAATTTAAAATATACAAGAATAGATTTATTGGCCGTAAATAGAAAACGAGTGCAAAAGTTTGATGATGCAACAATAAACCACCGACAATCTTGATTAAATGTTCGTGACGCTTACGCCGTCTTATCAGTTCAATTTTTATTACTTATTGTGAACACGTCATAAGAAAATGTAGGTAATGGCAAATTTTAATGGCGGACATTTTTTTTAAAAGCTTTACTTATTTTTGAAATTTGAAAGAGTAGAGTTGTAGAGAATACTTTCCCCGAAATAATTAACCATGACTTATGAAAATCCAATCATTTATAGAAATTAGGTGAGAAGACGCAAAAAAGAAAATGCTGGTGATCAGTAATCGATTGCTGATTATTAGTACTGAGGCTCAGTCCGTGCACATACTGAATTGAAGCCCCAACAATGACAACTCGCTAATGACCAAAACTGAAATTCCGCAAGACGGGGAAAAACGTTTCCTCTGATAGGCTTCTGAATAGAAAAAATGGACAAAATTACAGAAGTATATGTGTTGGTTATAAGATATATTTTTACCAAAATTAAAATATTGAAAAATACGTTAATGATGAACATACAATTGGCAAGCTAACACGTGTAATTTCTTAAAATTTATCATCCTGTAACTTTCAATTAGTTTTAAAATACAAAATAATAGAAAAATACTTACCTCCAAGTTGATCAAAAAATCTCACAAAAAATTATACACGTAAACATGAACAGAACAAACGATACAAACGTTACTTGAATTACTTATGCGTATCTGCTACATACTTCGTATACCGAATTGTCTTTCCTATAAATTGAGAAACATACATATTTTGAATCAGGTTTTTAAAGACCGGGTGAACTCTATTCCTATATTTTTCCTATTTATTGAAATCACGAAAAACTGAATTTCGAAAAAACGGGAAAGAATCTTTTTTCTAAAATTTATGCAATAAAGATACATTTTTTGAAAAAATATTAATGATTTCTAATGAACGCAATACATTTAGTGTTTAATTAGATGAAGTTAGTTTTTCATATTAGTATATTATACAACGCAAGCAGTCGGGGATCCAGCAACAATTGTGATAAGTACGAGGTCGCTTGATGAACCAAGGTGAAGTTTACAGATTTGAATCCCCTAGATCCGAAAATGTAGGGTAATTTTTCAAAAAATTGCTCCTTCAACTGCACTGAGAAAAAGTATTAGTCGTGGTTACCTATTTTTTTTGTAAAAAAGGGCCACAAGTATTTTTTTACTCTGTATCATCTAAGCACCTTAGTTCTTATAGCAATATTAACTGAGTAGCAATGATTAAAATTTTTAATAAAACTTACAAAATCCGATTAGTCGGTCCGTTTTGTAGCCACGAATATTTTCATGCATTCCCACATTGTATCGAGCTTATAATAGATGTTACCAATACGTTTTTGTAAAACTGACTTATTGCGTTAATTGCTATTACTATTTGTTCAGTTTAGTAATTACAAAAATATTATATATTTTTTTGACATAACGGAGAAAAGTTGTATTAACAACTATTCCAATATCTTAATTAGAAACTGATTAAGTTTTTTCATCCGTACATGATTAAAATAGTAATTCCAACATTGAAAAAAATGTTAAATTTATCATTCTATCTATTTTATTTCTGTTAATGTCGATGGGAACTTTCTTAGGTTAGAATTGTTTAGGAGAAAAAGTTTTTTAATTATTGTTTTTCAAAATGTAACAAAGGATGATAATTGTTGAGATGTTTTTCATCAAAAACTGCACAACAGTTTACAATTATACTTTAAAATTATCATGATTTAATTCTTCTCATTTTGATGAAGAACAAAAGTAAAATTTTAAGAAATCAATGTATGTAACGATTTCAAAACAATTCAAAACAGTTGATAAGCAGGTAAAATCTAATCCCTCTGTACAATAATTTCTTGAAGTTTACTTTTACCAAAGAATTGCAAGTCATGTTTACACACGAAGTATTGCATATGCAAATAAAATATTAACATTTCTCAAAATAAATGAATTTGATGAATTTTACAAAAAAAAAAATGAGTAGCATACTTAGTTTCATGGACTTTTGAGCATTGGTAAGTTTTACAAAATTTTTGGTACTGCTTACTAAAAATATATAGTTGTGACCTTTTAGTCAGCACAACACTGCAAAAAGAAGTGTCTTAATTTAAGATACTTGTGTAGTCATATCTAAGATGTTTCGGTAGTCACTTTTAAGTTGCTTAAAACATCTTATTTGAATACACGTAAAATTTAGTTTATTGTTCCTATAACCTCTACACTGTGAAAAAAAGCTTACGGCATACCGGTGTCTGCTATACATGTAGTGGCTTACATGGCTGTACGTACTTCTTAAAAAAATTAATTCAAGTAAATGCTCTATTAGAAAAGGAGACAAGCGACTTAGCAAACGTATCCAATAGGTTAAAACTGAAGGTATACCTGACATCGAGTCACGTGTTGCTGATACGATTTACACTTTTTACATGTAGCTCCACATCCGTCATATGTAAAGTTTGAATAAAGAATCGTGTCGATGAAAATTAACAATATAATCCTCTAAATGAGTTGATATCACACAATAGAAGAAAATCATGGAACAGTCAAAACGCTCCATTTCTTGAGGTTATGAACAGTAACTATAACCCTATGAGAGATTCTATCTTTCGACCACTACTTCTTTGACACTTTACGCGTCTTAGTTTTTGCTAACTTATTGACCTGCTATATCTTACAATTCAGAAATATCTTATGCCAGAACCATCTTATGACATCCTAAATATCTTAAACTAAAACACATTATCTAAATCAATCAAGTATATTATTTTGTAAGACTGAAATTACATCTTTATTCGTATCAAAATACGTAAGTCGTCTTAATTTTGAATACGATACTTCGTGAGATATCTTATTTCAAGGCAGAAGATGGCAAATTCCCATCTTATATCTTACAGTATGATACCAGGTAAGACACTTCTTTTTTCAGTTAACTAATAGGATTTCTCTCAGTGTGTTATTTTATGTTTTCAAACTCCAATTGCAATCAAAACCAATTTTTGTTTCAAGTTTTTTTTGTGATAAAGGTGTACTCTACAATTTGCTAAAATTTGTTTGTCGATCGCATATTGCAAAATTACATTGGATCCTGACGTACCTAAATAAGCGAATTTCCTTTTTTTCAAGTAACAAAGAAGATCATTATGCTATGTCTGCATTACAAGAAATGAACAATACAATTACAATATTCATAAAAGAAAGAACATTAAGTGAAAAAACGAAAAAAAGAGCAGGAAAATAGGAAAATGGTGGATTATGATCAACTATTATCATTGTAACTATTTGAATCTTTATTCCAAATCCCACTAATCAGAGAATTGTCTCTCATTTCCAACATGAAGGAAAACAAGATAATATACGTAAATTCTTCATCGCCTTATTTATTTTTTCTGGTACTCCATGTAAACGTACGTACACAAAGGCAGAATATTTTATAGGCTCTGTTACAGCAGATATGGCAATTCCTACAAGGTTTTTATTTTGTAATAAAAGGGCACCATCAAATTGCTAAAACATAAAAAAGAATCCATCTGTAGATGATTTCTATTACTTTTATCCAATGAAATGATACAGAAGAACAAAAGAAATAATATATGTATACCAGTATACAGGTTTCAAATTTGTCAAATCCTGATTCAGATTCTAAGAATATAATTTCTGCACTATCATTATCCTTAACTTAATGTACGTACATTTTTGAATGAATCAACATCATCCCATAAATTATCCAATACAGCCATATGAAAATAATCATATCGAAGATTATGGACAGGTTTCACCATATATGTTTTATTAACCTGCAACATATCGTGCAGATTCTTTTTAATATCTCTAAAATAGTTATGCTACTGGCATTGAATATATAGATGAAATTAATTTTTCTATCATAGATTTACGTGATTTATGATCAAGTGTTTGGTAGGATCAAAAAGTTCAGCAGTTTTATAAATACTTTCAAAGAAAAATAAAACTAGTTTGGAATTCTTTATCTTCATCACTATTGTTGTATTCAAAATAAAGAAGAAATACCCTTTTGGTCATAGTTTTTAAAATATGAACATAGTTATACTTAGTCATAAATCTCCTAGGTATATCGAGAAAAATTAGAGGGAAAGCTTTTTGAGCGGACACATGTTGAAGATCGTTTTATGGTAAGCTAAGTAACATGGCGAAGTGAAAGCGGGTTGAAATTCGAAAATAGCCTTTTCCTGTAAGCGTGGGAATATTATAAGAGAGTCCGGTTGTAAAGTTTTTACGAAAAAATATACAAGAGGACCGTTGAAGGGAAGACTTCTGTTCTATTCAGATATAGTTGCAGCTTCGAAGCGAGACGTTACTGTTGCACGATTTGCCTCTCTTTTTTGTAATTTTAACAATAAAGATTTTCTTAAGTTTATATAGTATTGAACATTTATTAAGTTTGTGTGACACAGATTATTTTAATAAACACATTATTTTGCCCCAATCCATTATAAAACAACTATTGAATTGAAATCGACGTCTAATAACACAAGTCAACATTTTATCTACTCTGGAACACTAGAAACGGATTGGATATACAAAGGTTTTTGAGGTCTAAGATTGAGATAAACTATATTAATCTTTAGCTCTAAAACGTTTAGGTTGAGTTACAAATGATTTAAACCGATTCCTTGTTTTTGTTTGTTATATTTGTGTCTCTGTTTATGAATTGCTTAATGAACTAACCTCCATATTGAAGAATTAATTTTTTTTAATGCTTATGAAAATTTGAATTTATTTTTGGAAATACACTGCCTGCAAAAAAGTTAGAAGCTGCCCAAGTTGTTTTTGCATGATTAAGATATTTTTTCAGTTTTTCCTATATTTGACTTTCAGATGACCTTGAATTTGACGTGATCAAGACTAACTGACCTGGGATTCGAACTCAGTCACCTCAAACACATAAGTAAAAATTTTTCTAGATTTTTCTGACGCATTTTTCTACACTTGATCTTCAAATGACCTTGAACCTGACGTGATGGATTTAAACTGACCCTCTCATCGTAATCAGCGACCTCAAGAACCTTTGTAGATCCAATTCGTTTCTGGTGTTCCAGAGTAGATAAAATTTTGACCTGTATAATTTTAGAAATGTATTTCCTTCTAGAATTAAAATGTCTTATTATTGCAAGATATACGGAAAAAATCGTTCAGTAGAGTTTATAAAAGTGTTCAAGAGTTGGGGATACAGGCGTTTAAGAAACAGAGTTCCAGAAAATTTACAGAATTTTTCATGAATGTTTCGCATTTTATTCTGAAAAATTCTGTAAATTTTTCAGAACTCTATTCCGTAAATTACTGTATCCCCAACTCTTGAACAGTTCTATAAACTTTATTAAATTATTTTTTTCTGTGTAGTTGTGAAAAAATACTGATAAAGCACCGACAATCTTTAAAGAAAAAAAATCAAATTTCACAAAAGGTATTGCGATTTTGATAAAACAGGTCTAGTGCATTTAAATCGAGCAGGTAAATGTTCCACAGTGTTACCAGATGTCTGAGTATTACAATTATTACTATAACAGTAATATTATATTGATTAATATTTAATCGCTGCTAATGTCTTTAAAAGTGTTGATAAAATCAAAGAATATTATAAATATGGTTCTTTTTTCAAGAAATTTTATTGACTATTTAAAGGAAAGAACAGTTATAATTTACTTGTGTTTTGGTCATTTTTGGAACATATGTACAATAAACCAATGAAATTGAGCGTTAATACTCGCCTAGGAAGTACAACCAATCACTTGGCTTATTTCAAATTAAACAATTACGGTGATTGGAGGATATTAGAGATTTTAAAATAAAATAAGATAAACCCCTAAAAAAACCCTGAATATAAAAAAAACCACTAAATTTTCCCACTAAAGAATTTCTCCCCCTAAATTTCCCACAGAAGGACCAAAAATCCCCTAAATCTAGTGGAAAAACCCCTAATCTGGCAACACTGATGTTCCAGTACTGATAACCAGAATTGAAAAACTGACAGTCAATATTGAGTTTTTACTTTGGTATAATCGTGTATTTTCACCTGATTCCATCCTATTACTCCTCCTTCCATTCCATTACCAAAAACACGCTCTGGCAAAGAAATCACTGCTACGTGTCTCGATTTTTCATTTTCTGGTAATTTTAACTAAAAAGAAATGTATTTTATATTCATATAAACATTTAATTGCATGGAAATACTTCTATATAAAATAGAGTTTGATTGATTTGAGTTTAAACATATTTAAAATGTGTACGAGATTACTTACTATTACAAGAAAAAACGAAGTCCCTTCCACCTCTCTAATGTCTTGAATAGTATAACCGTCGTGCCTAGCATCAGGAAGAGCAGGAATCACGGCGGCAACGTCATTATAATTACCCATAATTCGAACTTTACAATGTGAAGTAATTAAAACTAGTTTCGATTTCACTCGAACCCCACCGCATACGTGCTCGTTATTTTTTTGGAAAGAAACAAAGGATTCCTTAATTTCTTGGTCGATATGATCATCAATATTTGCCAGTATTTCTGTTGAACAGATAATTGACGTATTTAATTAGCATTATAATTTTATTAAAGTTTGCATACTTTATTGAAAATAAAATAAAGTGCACTAAGTCATTTCGTAAGCAGAAGAGACTCGAAATGCTTTTTCTTTCTCTGGTGCCTCTAACTTTTACTTTCAGGAATTGAAAAGAATTAATTTGATAGGACACAAATAGGAAGTTTCCTACAAGTTGTATAGCCATTATTAATAAGTTCTTATGGTAGTACAATGTATATTTGGAGGGATTTTACGCTGCTGAACTTTTTTTAGAAAATAAGAATCAAATCTTTAAGTAATGGTACTGGCTTATAAAAACAATTTTAATAGATTGAAGAGCATGAAAAGTGGCATTGGTTATAGAATTATGTTCTGTAAGGTTATTCGAAAATTATAATACATGAAATGGCTTTTTTTATTAGAAGAGCTTAAATAAAAAGTTATAATGCTGTGTTTGAAAAAGTATGTACTTGGGAAATAGTAACGAATCAACATTCATTGCGTAAATTGACAAATAATTCAACAAGGTAAATCTCAGTGCTTTTAGTAGCATATTATGAGCTCAAAGTGTAAATAATTTCAATGATGGAAAAATTATAAAATCAATGACTCCTTTCTTCATTAAATTTGAAAAATTTCAAATCTTAAAAATACATAATTACCTCCACAAAAAGCTATAACAATAAACACACAAGGTATTAGAGTTGCTAGGCCTTCCATCACTACCACCATATGGATACTGGTTTCAATAAATTATTAATTTAATAGTAAATACACTTATAGTAATGGAACCAGTCGCAATGTAAAGTATTAAATAATGGATTTATTCGCGGCAAATCGAATACGAATGAAGAAATTTGAGGATGCATCAACGAACCTCTGGTGTTCTTGATTAAATTTTTGTAACACCTACGCTGTCTTATCAGCTTATTTTTTGTTACTTATTTTGGACACGTCATAAGATACTGAAGGTAATGACGAAATTTAATGGTGGAAATTCTTTTATAAGCTTCACTTGCTAATAAAATTTTTGCGATATGCATGAATTACGAGCATATGCCATTTTTTATGTTCGTCTGTGAAATTCAGTAAAACAGTATTTTAATTTATGAACATCGGAATTATTTTAAGAGATAGTCGTAAATCAAATTTTGAATTACAAATGGCGTAGCAATTTTTTATTCTCTCATTATTGATGTGTTGTCTCCGTTTCGCTGAAAATGTTCTATATTTTGTACTTGTTCGATTAAGGGATGATCGATGGATAATGTTAACGGATAAAAAACAACAAAAGTTGGAAATCGAAATTAGGTGTTAAAGAGGTTTTTTTCTCATTCGCTTTTTTATTCTTCCCACGTCTCTTTATTCACATAAGATTTTGCATACGAGGTAAAAGTGAGTACTTGTTAGTACACGCATCGAATATTATTTTTTCTAAATTATCTAGAGAATCCCTCTTCTCGCGCCTGCAGTTTTTCACATGCACAAGAAGTAGTACAATTAATGCACATGCTATAGAAATGTGATTTTTCGGTCAAAGTGTCGCTTTACTAACTTACTTGACTCTCTTGCAAAAGTGACACTTATGCAGAGACAAGAAGCCACAATATATTCCTCTGAGAGAATCATTTTTATGATGACCTTACGAAAAAATATTATAGGAAAGTCAGTGTATTTCCCTATAATATTTTATCGTGAGTGTGAAAAGTTATGAACAAGCAACTTATTATTAGAGTCGCAACAGAATATAGAACTTGCACTTTTTTTCTGTGACAGCCGCAACTTACAAACATTTTAATTAAAATTTAATCTTATTATGGCCACGTATCCCCTATAGATTCCTATGCTAAAGGCATTTTTTTTGTATGAACCTATATCCATGTAAAATGAGACACCGAGTTGAAAGTTTTTAAAATTAAAGCAATTATATTAACTTGTTTGAAAGAAACAAAGAGAGGTGATAATAAAAAATTCATACCGAAATTTAATTTTTAATTTAAGGAAATTATATTGCTTTTATATTGAGCTGAGCAATATTTTTTTTAAGATCTATATTTTTATTTTTAATTTAAAAAAATTCTATTGAGAATCAAAAACTTAATTTTTGAACCAGAATGTGTGAAATATTATACGAAAAAAAATGTAAGATTGCAAAATTGTTTATTTAAATAAGGTCTATGAATTTTGTCTTATACAGTTTTTGATAAAATGTATATTTTTCGTTTGAAAGTCTGACCCGGGTCTCAAAATGTCGTAATTTGATGAAAATTTAAAGAGTCATTTTCCACATAAAACCAATACCTTTTCATATTATGAGATTGTAAAAATTTATGAAAATTCTTTCTGGTGAGGAAAAAGTTATATACGCAATTTATGGTTAATTTACATGCGTTCATCACAGACAAGTCCTATTGCAAGGCAAAATTGATTCTTGCTAATATAAATGTATGAAAAAATATTTGTTTAGAGCTCATTATTATATTTCTTGAAATAAATGCTTTGTAGGACTTAAAGGACGTAACAGATTACAATATAATTGAATATATAAGTCTTAATAAATATTTTGAATATTTAAAAAAAATACATAAAATATATACTCAAGTTTGTACACGAACTTATACATCAAGAATTATTTGCTATTAGTACAAGTGGATATTGGTAACAAAAACAAAATAGATCGAATAAAGCTTTATTATTTTTATTATTATTATTATTATTATTATTATTATTATTATTATTATTCACTTAAATGATCGAATCTTTACACTGCGAACTAAAGAAAATTCCCAGTAAATTGTCAACTCAGAAACAGTTGGTAAAAATGATTAGTCCAAAAATTTTCTTCGTAATTTCAACTGTGTTGTTATTCATGGTAACCACATGTAAACTACTTACATTGTAAGAAATTTTAAGTAACAATAATTCACCAAATTTTATTTTACGCAATTTCAAACTAATTTTTGCAGAGAATTTAGGTAGTAAATAATAAAGTAGGTTATTCTCTTTCACATAAACATAAATTTATTTTTCACTTATCTGTTATAACGACATTTTGCCGCGCAATACGTTTTTTTATTCTGTATGCTTATAACTTTATTCCTATATTTTGAAATTGAATTTGTTACAGAAATGTTCAATAATATACGTCAAGTTATGAAAATTAGAAAAATTTTAGAAAAATCCAAGCGGGAGTAGTTTTATCATGCTTATCTCTACCATACTTGAAAAATATTTAGACCCGCCAATAATATAATATTTTTGGGAAAGTGTTGAAGGAATTGAATGAGCTCAGCAGATGTTTTTTTAACCAACTTGCATATTTCAAACAGAAAGTGTTATTAGCACAAATTTAATGAGGTCTTCATTAAAAGAAGTGAATAACACAATTACAATATTTGAAAACGAAAAAACATTACGTGCAAAGAGGAAAAAAGGAGAAAAAAATAAAATTCTTTATTGCCTATTTTATCATTTTTGATTCTGCCATTTGAAATACGTCATGAAAAAAAGTACATTTTTCAGACTCTGAATAACCAGTGAAAGCATTTCCTATAATAAGTTGTTTATTTTGGAATAAAAGGGCACCAATAAATTGCTGAAACATAAAAAACGATTTATCTGTAGATGATTTCTATTATTTTTATCCAATGAAAAAATACAGAAGATCAAAAGGAATAATATATATGTATACCAGTACAAAATTCAGTTTATTAATATTTAAATTTTATTTTAGTGCAGCAATAGCATATTTAGCTCACCCTCCGCCAATTAATTTTTTTTTTTGTAAATATATACAAAGAGTGAAATTTTGGGTATTTTAACCAGTTGTCGTGGTAGAATTCGTCCTTAACTACATTTTTCGAGTAGGGGTAACCAAAAATCTAATTAAAATAATAATTTTCAGGTTACTTAAACTAAAAACGTAGTTGAGGAAAAATTAAATCACGTATATATCTAGATAGTTTTTCAGAGTAAGTTTGTCAAATCAGCCGTAATTGACTAATTGCAAAGCAAGGAGTGCGCTATAGGTTTTCAAATTTGTAAAATCGTAACTGATTCGGATTTGAGAATATAATAATTCTTTATCGTGTTTTTAAAGGTTTGAATATAATTTAAGGGGACTATATTTTAATGATTCTTAACTTAATGTACTTACATTTGTGAATGAATCACTATCGGACCAGAGATTATCAAATACGGCAATATCATGACGATTACATTGAATTTTATGGACAGGTTCCACCATATATTTATTGCTAAGCTGCAAAATATATATACTTGCTTTTCAATATCTCTGAAACAATTATGCTACTGGCACTAAGTAGATGGATAAAGTTATTTTTTTTAGATTTACGTGATTTATGATCAAGTACTTGTAAGGATCAAAAAGCTTAGAAGTTATTTGAGTACATTCAACAAAAAATGAAAATTGTTTATAATACTTTATCTTCACTATTGAATTGGAACCGAAGTCTAAAAATTTTAGAAATGCAAAAAATCAGGTCAATGTTCCAATACTGGTTATCAGTATTGGAAAACTGACAGTCAGTATTGAGATTCTGTTTTGTCTAATCATGTATTTTCACCTGATCCCATCTGATTACTTCTCCTTCTATTCCAATATTAATAACACCGTCTGGCAAAGAAATAACTGCTACGTTTCTCGATCTTTCATTTTCAGGTAATATCAACTGAAAAGGAATGCATCTTTTATTCACATGAACATTTAATAGCTTAAAAAATGTGTGATATAAAACATAGTCCGATTGATTTGAATTTAAAGATCTAAATTGTGTACAAAGTTATATTACTTACGATTACAAGGTGAAAGACACTTGTTTCCACGCTTTTAATGTCTTTGATTTTATAACCCTTACGCCTACCAGCAGGAAGAGCAGGAATCACGGGGTCAATGTTACCATAATTTTCACCAATTCTCCATTTACAAGTTAAAGTAATTAAAACTAGTTTGGAATGCACTCGAGCCCCACCGCATAAGTGCTCGTTATTTTTTTGGAAAGAAACAAAGGATTCCTCATTTTCCTGGTCGACATGTTGATGAATATTTGATAGTACTTCTGTTGTACAGATAATTGAAGTATTTAATTAGCATTATAATTTTATTTCGGGTTGCATACTTTGGTGAAACAACAATGGGGATTTTTTCATAAGTTAAATAGCCATTATTAATACGTTTTTATTGTAGTTCAATGCATATTTGGATAAAAATCACCCTTTTGAATTTTTTTAAGAAAAATAATATCAAGTGTTCTAGTAGTAGTAGTACCAAAAAATGGTATGAGTGAAAATATTTTTTATTATGCAAAAGAAACTTAATTCAATAATAGAATTTTTGAAATACAATATTTGTCAAAAATAATTTCTCTCATACATTCCCAAAAAAACCAATTTTTTCAGTGTTTGACGGAGTGAAGTTAGCTATTTATGGAAGTGAAAATGCCTAATTTGTTTATTTAATCATTCAAAAATAACTCATTGTATAGCAAAATGTGATGATTTGAAAAGTTTCAAATCCATCAAATTTCAACTTTTTGTAATTTAAAAAGTACTTGACATGAGCTTTTAGTTTTATTTCATTTTCATAACCTGATTAAGAATTCCATAGTTATGAGTTGAAAAATATGGTCAATAGAGTTATGAGTAGTTTATATTATTTCAAATACGGTAAGGAAAATGAAAATACTAGAAAAAATATAACAAGTGGACTTTTTTCCATTGAAATAATTACCTCCACATAAAGATAAGACAATAAACACACAAAGTGTTGAAGTTGCTAGGCCTTCCATCATCGCTGCCATATGGAAACTTGTTTCAATAAATTATTAGTGTAATAGTGAAAACACTTGTAGTATACAAATAGTGGTAATTTAAAATATAGAAGAATAGATTTATTAGCCGTAAACAGAATACGAGAGCAAAAATTTGAGGATGCGACAATAATCCACTGGCGTTCCCGATTAATTTTTCGTGACACCTACGTCGTCTGATCAGTGTAATTCTTATCAACGACAAAAAAAAATTGATGGAAATTCTTTCTGGTGAGGAAAAAGTTATATACGCAATTTATGGTTAATTTACATGCGTTCATCACAGACAAGTCCTATTGCAAGGCAAAATTGATTCTTGCTAATATAAATGTATGACAAAATATTTGTTTAGAGCTCATTATTATATTTCTTGAAATAAATGCTTTGTAGAACTTAAAGGACGTAACAGATTACAATATAATTGAATATATAAGTCTTAATAGATATTTTGAATATTTAAAAAAAATACATAAAATATATACTCAAGTTTGTACACGAACTTATACATCAAGAATTATTTGCTATTAGTACAAGTGGATATTGGTAACAAAAACAAAATAGATCGAATAAAGCTTTATTATTTTTATTATTATTATTATTATTATTATTATTATTATTATTATTATTATTATTATTATTCACTTAAATGATCGAATCTTTACACTGCGAACTAAAGAAAATTCCCAGTAAATTGTCAACTCAGAAACAGTTGGTAAAAATGGTTAGTCCAAAAATTTTCTTCGTAATTTCAACTGCGTTGTTATTCATGGTAACCACATGTAAACTACTTACATTGTTAGAAATTTTAAGTAACAATAATTCACCAAATTTTATTTGAGGATGCGACAATAATCCACTGGCGTTCCCGATTAATTTTTCGTGACACCTACGTCGTCTGATCAGTGTAATTCTTATCAACGACAAAAAAAATTTCATGGCCGAAATTCTAATGCAATATTTACTTACTTTTAAAACTTCAAAAAGTAGAGTTGTAGAGAATTTTTTCCTCGAAATAAAAAGCAATGACTTATGAAAATCCAATTATTTTTAAAAAGTAGGTGAGAAGCAATAGCAAGGAAAAATAAAAATTTCAAAAATCATTCCAAAATGAAGTTGTGGAAAGCTGAATCGTGAATACATTTCCCGATAACGCTCAGTGCTTTTCCCTTGATACTTTTTCTTGGCGAAGCTAAAAAATCATGGTTACCGACCAACCTCAATTTGCATTTGAAAATTATCAAACGAAAGGGGCTTTGCAGGATTTTAGTTACTTTGCGAATGTCAGTAGACCATATAAATGAAAAGTCTATCTGTGGGGTATGAAATCGAAATGGTCCTTACCAAGTTTTCCCTCTCGAATTTTTTCATTATTTTTTTCATGTTTTTTAAAAGTATAACACATGAGTAATTCTACATAAATATATGAAGAAAAATATTTTATGAATTATAAAAAAATATGGTAGAAACCTTAAATAAAAGCTTATTTTAGAAATGGTCGTTCGAACTCAATTTTTTTTCGTTCTTTCTTTATTTGTTGTATTTTTATACGAAATGAAAATAATGTTGCATGCGTATTTAAGGACTATATCTTATTCTACCAGAAAGTGAAAACGACAAAAGACTTCAACAAATTAAATACGTTAATGATGAACATTTAATTCGCAGGCTAACACTAGTGTAATTTCTTAAAATTTATCATCCTATAACTTGCAATTAGTTTCAAAATACAAAATAATAGAAAGATACTTACCTTCAAGTCGATAAAATTCTTTTCTCACGAAAAATTATACATTTAAATATGTATAAAACAATCGATACAAACGTTACTTGAGCAAATTATGCGCATCTGCTACACGCTTCGTATACCGAATTGTCTTTCCTATAAATTGAGAAACATACATATTTTGAATCAGGTTTTTAGAGACCGGGTGACCTCTTTTCCTATACTTTTTCCTATTTATTGAAATCGCAAAAACTGAATTTCGACAAAGTGGTCCTTACCGATTTGTCATCCTCATGTCCTCAATTGCACTTCGTAAAATATTAGATATTGCTTCCATTGGAAATGTATGGGAAAGGATCTTTTTTCTAAAATTTATGCAATAAAGATACATTTTTTGAAAAAATATTAATGATTTCTAATGAACGCAATACATTGATAAGTACGATTTTTTCAAGTTTTGTTCCCGAAGTTTAATGCAAAAGGTGTGTAAAAATGCGTTGCATTCTTATGTACCTAAGCAAGCAAATTTCCTTGTTTTTCAAGTAACAAAATAGATCATTTTGCAATATTTAGGTTGTATATAATCGAGTAGGTTATTTTACCTTATTTTAAATGATCACAGCAGATTACATTTCAACCAACTTGTATATTTCGAACATATAGTGTGAGGAGAAAAAATTTAATGGGGTCTGAATTACAAGAAGTGTACAATGCTAATTAATATTTATAAACGAAAGAACATAAAGTGCAAAATCGAAAAAAGAGAAGAAAAACAGGATATCATTGTAACCATTTGAATCTTTATACCAAATCCCACTAATTAGAACATTGTCTCTCATTTACAGCATGAAGGAAAACAAAATAATGTACGCAAATTCTTCATCGCCTTATTTATTTTTTCTGGTACTCCATGTAGACGTACGTACACAAAGGCAGAATATTTTCTAGGCTCCGTTACAGCAGATATGGCAATTCCTACAAGGTTTTTATTATGTAATAAAAGGGCACCATCATATTGCTAAAACATAAAAAAACAATTCATCTGTAGATGATTTCTATTACTTTTATCCAATGAAATGATACAGAAGAACAAAAGGAATAATATATGTATACCAGTTGAAGATTTATTTTGTTATTATTTTAATTGAATTCTAGTACGGTATTACTTTACACTGATTAGGTCACCCTCGACCAGTTTATATATTTTTTCTAAATATATATACCAATTGAAATTTCAGGCATCTTAAACAGTTTTTATGGTTCAATTCGTCCTTAACTACATTCTGCTGGTAAGGTTAACCAAAAATATTATTGGAATAATAATTTTCCAGGTGACCTAAACTTAAAAAGTAGTTGAGGAATAATTAAATTACGCATTTTTAAATTGTTATTCAGAAAATTTTTGTCAAATAAGCAAAAACTAAGTGATTGCAAAGCAAGAAGTGCGCTACAGATTTCAAATCTGTCAAATCTTGAATAATTCAAATGTTGAGAATACAATTCCAGCATGTGCCATTGTTATAACTCTGCATTTTTTTAAATGAACCGACATCTTTGATTCAATCAAACAAAATTTAGCTGCGTCGACCAAACAACAAATTATTCGGTTAAGTTAACCAAATTTTGGTGCGATTAACCAAATATTTTTCCGAGGGTAATACTGGTAAAAATAAGAATTTTTTATCGTATTTTTAATGGTTTAAATATAATTTCAAGAAAACTATATATTTCATTATCCTTAACTTGATGTACTTACATTATAAAATGAATCATAATCATCCCACAAATCATCAAATACAGCAATATAACCAGGAAAATATTGAATGTTATGGACAGGTTCCACCAAATATGTATTATTATCCTGAAACATATCATGCAGATACTTTTCAATATCTCTGAAACAGTTATGTTGCTGGCACTGAACACATGGTTGGAATCAATTTTTTTAGATTTACATGATTTATGATCAAGTATTAAGTAGGATCAAAAAGTTCAGCAACGTTTTAAGTACTTTCAAATAAAAATAAAACTTGTTTGGAACTCTTCATCTTTATTAGTATTAAATAGAAACTGACGCCTAATAATTTTAGAAATGTATTTCCTTTTAGCATTAATATTTCTTATTATTGCAAGATAGTTGTGAAAAAATACTGGAAAAAAGATCAAATTTCACAAAAGGTATTGCGATTTTGATGAAACAGGTCTAGTGCATTTAAATCGAGCAGGTCAATATTCCAATACTGATAACCAGTGTACCTGATTCCATCTTATTACTCCTCCGTCCATTCCATTACAAAAAACACGCTCTGGCAAAGAAATCACTGCTACGTTTCTCAATCTTTCAGTTTCTGGTAATTTCAACTGAAAAGGAATGCATTTTTTATATTCATGAACATTTAATAGTTTCAAAATTGTCTAATATGAAATATAGTCTGATTCAAGTTCAAACATAAATGAAGTGTGTACGAGGATACTTACTATTACAAGTGAAAATACAGTCTTTTCCACCTCTCTAATGTCTTCAATAGTATAACCGACGCGCCTATCATCAGGAAGAGCAGGAATCACGGCGGCAATGTCACTATAAACATTACGAATTTCCAATTTACAATTTAAAGCAATCAAAACTAGTTTGGCTTTCACTCGAGCTCCACTGCATAGCTGCTTGTTATTTTTTTGGAAAGAAACAAAGGATTCCTTTATTTCTTGGTCGACATGTTGATCAATATCTGACAGTACTTCTGTTGAACAGATAATTTAAGTAATTATGTGCCTGCGGCGCGTAAACTCGTTTTTACGCTACAGATGAGAGTAGAGTAATGTTGTGTATTACGATACAGAGGAATGTAATTAGACCAAGCAACAGGGAATTTGTTAGGACATTATTTATTTCAGAAAATGGACTGCGCCATCAGAAGAAAGGTTGGTTATGGAGTAATTGTGTCATGTTTTGGACAACGAAATATGATTTATAAATTTTTTATTAACATTTAAGACCAAAAAATCGCACTTCTTTTAGTTGTTCGTTTATAACATTAAAGGTAATTATCCAATCTTAATGACATCAATTGTAAAGTTGTAGGAAATTAAATTGCGAATAAAATGAGCTGTCGCTTGATATGATTGGATAATTAGAAGCGGAGAAAATTTGGAAAATTGCCATGTTTGGGGCGTTTTTTAATAAATTTTGCAACATTTTAGCGAAAAACCAAGACTGATGTTCTGTTGTGCTTGATGTATATTTTTAAAAGCCGTTTTCAAAATAAAAATCGGACCACCTCTGCGGCAAGCAGACATTTTACAATTAACCGCATTAAATAAATTAAGGTGTCAATAGCGCGGAAACGTATTATCTTTAAGTGCCCGTTTTTTTATAAATTTGAAGAGCATAAAGTCTGCTACTTTTCCTCCAAGCCTTAACCTAAAAAGTTAAAAATTAACTGAGATATTAATTTGTTTAACAAAAGCTAAATTTCCCGGTTTTTCCAAATTTTTTCCGCTTTTAATTATCCAATCAGATCAAGCGACAGCTCATTTTATTCGCAATTCAATTTCCTACAACTTTACAATTGATGTCATTAAGATTGGATAATTACCTTTAATGTTATAAACAAAAAACTAAAAAAAGTGCGATTTTTTGGTCTTAAATGTTAATAAAAAATTTATAAATCATATTTCGTTGTCCAAAAGATGACACAATCACTCCATGATCAACCTTTCTTCTTATGGCACAATCCGTTTTCTGAAATAAATGATGTCCTAAGTCATTCATAACAAATTCCCTCTTGCTTGGACTAAATGTAAACATTGAACGCTAGAACACGGAGAAACTTTTTATATCAATTTTTACTATAGTATTTTTCAATTTAGGGAAAAACGTATCACTTTGAGAATTTTTGTTAGTAAAAATACTAAACTTTATAATAATGATATGAAACTTGAGCATAGTTCAAAGCAAATTTTACTATAGTTTATACTAAAGTTTTATATAATTTGTATAAAGTTTAGTATTTTTACTAACAAAAATTCTCAAAGTGACACGTTTTTCCCTAAATTGAAAAATACTATAGTAAAAATTGATATAGAAAGTTTCTCCGTGTACTACAAAAGATCGAGAAAATCAAAATGGCTGGAACTAGTCGCGAAATATCAAGTGCAATGGACGAGAATCATGATGAATACTACACGGAGAAACTTTTTATATCAATTTTTACTATAGTATTTTTAAATTTAGGGAAAAACGTATCACTTTGAGAATTTTTGTTAGTAAAAATACTAAACTTTACAATAATGATATGAAACATCAGCATAGTTCATAGCAAATTTTACTATAGTTCATACTAAAGTTTCATATGATTATTATAAAGTTTAGTATTTTTACTAACGAAAATTCTCAAAGTGATACGTTTTTCCCTAAATTGAAAAATACTATAGTAAAAATTGATATAAAAAGTTTCTCCGTGTAGATTAGATTCGAGTGTACGCATAAAAACTCGTATACGCACCGAAGTTACATAAAATAGAATATGTGCCAATGCACACAATTCGGGTAATTACGAGACTCGCTTAAAATGCTCGCAGGACTGATCGCGCCTCGGTTTTGTCTCGGCTTCGATCTCCTGCGAGCATTGTCGCTCGTCGCGTAATAACCCTCATTATGCGCCTAGGCACATAATATACTATTAATAAACATTATAATTTTATTTAGGGCTGCATATTTTGGTGAAAATAAAATAAAGTGCACTATGCCATTTTGTAAGCAAAAGAGACTCGACAAATTTTATCTATGTCTGGCGCCTTTAACTTTTGATTGTAGGAATTGAAAATAATCAATTCGCAAGGACACCAATGGGAATTTTCCCATAAGTTGTGTAGCCATTATTAATACGTTTTCGAGATAGTACAATCTATACTTGGAGGAAAATTACACTTCTGAATTTTTTAAAGAAAATAAGAATTAAATGTTTGAATAATGGTACTGGATTATATAACCAATCTTAATGGATTAAAGAGCATAAAAAAAATTCAACAAGTTATATCTCAATGCTTTTAGTAGCACATTATTAGCTCAAAATGTAAATAATTTCAATAATGGAAAAACTATGAAAACATTAAATCCTTTTTTCATTAAATTTTAAATCTTAAAAAATACATAATTACCTCCACAAAAAGACAAAACAATAAACACACAAAGTGTTAGAGTTGCTAGGCCGTCCATTATTACCACCATATGGATACTTGTTTCGATAAATTATTAATGTAATGGTAAATACACTTTTAGTAATGAAGATACTGATAATTTAAAATATAGAAGAATAGATTTATCAGCCGTAAACAGAAAACGAGTGCAAAAGTTTAAAGATGCAACAATAAACCACTGGCGATCGTGATTAAATTTTCGTGACGCCTACGCCGTCTTATCAAATTATTTTTTGTTACTTATTTTGGACACGTCATAAGATACTGAAGGTAATGACAAATTTTCATGGTGGCAATTCTTTTATAAGCTTTACTTAGTAATAAAATTTTTGCGGTATGCATGAATTACGAGCATATGCTATTTTTTATCTTCATCTGTGAAATTCAGTAAAATCGTATTTTAATTTATGATCATCGGAATTATTTTAAGAGATAGTCTTGAATCAAATTTTGAATTACAAGCTGCGTAGCAACTTTTTATCCTCTCATTATTGATGTGTTGTCTCCGCTTCGCTGAAAATGTTCTACATCGAAAAAAATTCCTTGCACCCGTGTACAAGGAATCAACTATTTTGCCTAGTCCTAGTTAGGACAGGCGCCAACTTTGCAATCCTACACTGGGAAAAAAAAACCGTCAGGTTATCCGGAAATTCCCGTTGCATTGACGGGAATGAGCATCGGCGCCTTTACAACGTTAGGTTAACGTGCTGCTACCGTCAATGTAGCGTTGAAAACTCACGTTAATCCAGCTATGTCAGCCCCGTCAATTTACCGGGAATATTAACGCTGGAACGCCGTGTTATTTGAAAATATCACACGATGACGCAATTTCATATCCATAATGAAATTGGCAGTGCTTTGCTTTTAAATACCAATATATAATTAGGAAAACTATTATTAGGAAAACAAAAGAACTGACAATCGCGAGTATTGCCACAGCTGATCATTTTTGGGTGATTTAACGTTGGCTCTACCGTCAGTACAACGTTGAAATGTTGAATAGCACCGGCGATTCAACGGGAGAGCAACGCTACGCCAACGTGAAATTGGCGACGGGACTCCTTATCGTTGATTTCACCATGTTTTTTTTCCCAGTATAGTTGAAGTGACAAAGTTCAAGTTTAGTAAGAAAAACAAAGAAAGCAAGTTGATTTGACGGACAGATCCTTTCAGGCGCATGTATTAAACATAACCAAAAAACAACTTTACGTTTATGATCTACTAGAGCAAAATTTATATTGATAAAAGTGGGTCTTAAAGAATTATTGACAAAAATAAATTTTTGTTTACACAGTGAAAAAGTAATAAATACAGAAGATATTCTTTTTACAGTGGAGTTTTGTAATAACAGCATAGCAATATTAATTGAATTTAATTGTTAATAGATCTAGAATTATTTATTTCTTTGTAACAAGGTTTATATTGGTATGTTTAACTGTATGTACGTGATTCTCTTAAACAGGAATCCGTGTTATTTCAACTAGGTTAGACTTAACTATGGGTGATAGTTGACTCTCGGAAAAAAAATTTTTTCGGTGTATATTTTGTACTTGTTCGATTAAGGGATGATCGATGGATAATGGTTACGGATAAAAAACAACAAAAGTTGGAAATCGAAATTAAGTTCTGAAGAGGTTTCTTTCTCATTCGCTTTTTTATTCTGTCAAAGTTTCTTTGTTCATACAAAAGTTTGTATACAAGCTGAACGAGTTTGTATACAAGCTGAAAGTAAGTATTTATTCGCACACGTATCGAATATTATTTTTATTAAATTATCTAGAGTAAAAGTAACTAGTAAAAAGTAAAAGTAAAAGTAACTGGTTTGTTGGTAAGCGTGATAAAAATTAACTATCGTGTTAAAAAGTGTGCCCCAAAGTATTTAGCTTTTAAAAGAGAATAAAGCCGATTTACACACGCGAATGTCATGTTTTTCTCGAAGTGCGCATGGCAAAAGTGGTACATATTACTTCTGGCATAAACCTATAATTCGTCATTTTCGGCACGTTTCACATGCACAAGAAGTAGTACAATTAATGCACATGCTATAAAAATGTAATTTTTTGGTTAAGTGTCGCTTTACTGACTTACTTCACTCTTTTGCAGAAGTGAAACTTATGCAGAGACAAGAAGCCACAATATATTCCTCTGAGAGAATCATTTTTATGATGACCTTACGAAAAAATATTATAGGAAAGTCAATGTATTATCCTATAATATTTTTACGTGAGGGTGAAAAGTTAAAAAAAACGACTTATTATTAGAGTCGCAACAGAATATAGAACATGTACTTTTTTCCTGTGACAGCCGCAATTTACGAATATTTTAATTAAAATTTAATCTTATTATTGTTTTTTGTATGAACCCATATTCATGTAAAATGAGACACCGAGTAGAAATTTGTTGAAATTAAACCAATTATATTAACTTGTTTGAAAAAAACAAAGAGAAGTGATAATAAAAAGTTCATACCGAAAGTTAATTTTTAATTTAAGGAAATTATATTGCTTTCGTTATTCTGGAAAGATGTGTTCCCGGGTAGAAATCGCCATGACAGAAGTCTGACCGGTAATGAAACGCTGAGCTCGACTGGGCCTCGATCGGAAGTCGGAGTGACAGATATGGACCCGGTCGGGCCGTGTATTTCATCCCCGACCTTGGGCTCCTGGGTTTGTGTCCAGTCAGGACCACTGCAAAATTTCAGTTCGAGTTTATTTGCTAATCTATATTGTTACAAATTTGATTAATTCTGGTAAAATTAAATATAAAATAAGTGAATCAAATTAAATATTTTTATAAATCTTAAAGAATCCATATACATTCATAATCATGTTCAATACAAGTATAAAAATATTAATAGAAATATGTATCAAAAATTAAATGAAACTTTTATTTTTAAGATCAATGTATTCTGAACTTAATTTAGGCACTTTCATAAACAGACAATTTCACTGTAAAGAAGACTAGATATTGCTTCTATTGAAAATGTATAGGAAGGGATCTTATTTTTAAATTTATGCAATAAAGAGACATTTTTCGAAAAAATTGTAATGATTTTTAATGAAAGCAATACCTTCAGTGTTCAATGAGATAAAGTCAGTTGTTAATAAAATAAATACACTCGTCCTTGTTATGCACGTTACTGTATTTGCTGTACAGGATAAAAGTTTAGTTGGAAAATGCAGGCTATAGAGAGACCTCAAAAGTTATTAATCACGTGTAAAAATTTGCTTATTTGATTACTTATAAAAAAATTCAAATCTTCTGTAATTGCCTTTTCTCAAAGACGCAATTAATATTTAATTAATCGAGAAAGAATTTCGGCCTTTTCAGAAAATACGCCTTTATTGTATGCCTAACATTGTGTGCAAAACGTGAGCCCAAAATAATTATTAGTTTTCCCAAAAAGTAATTTGTTATTAATTTCAAATAGGTCAAAAGTCTTGAATTTCTTTTTAACTTCAGAGCCCCCCCCCCCCTCCCGCAGTAGGATGTTGGATAAATTTTTGCGGAGCCGTTTTTCCTCCTCAAAAAAGAAAAAAAATTTTCCGGGGAATTTTTCCAGTGCAATGCGTATTTCTTGAGATATTTCGATGTCTCAAGATAAAAAACTCACCCTGTATTGAAGGACTCAATGTCTACAGATGGTCATCTATAATTCAGTAATTCATTTCTCTTAGTGTATAGCAATGACTGCACACAGAAATAAGGTTCTTAAAATTGACAGAAATTTCGGTACTCATTTTTACAACTTGACTATTTAGTAGATTTTACCCCAAGCAGAAATCATGACACTTTGCCGACTGTGACGATCGGTTAAATGTTGGTCCGAGGTAGGAGATCGACTGTTGATTACTAACGTTGGTACAATGTTGGAATAGTAGATTGTGTACCAAGAGCGGCATGGTGGCGATTGTGACGAGTGCGAAGTGTACCCGCCCGAGCGTAGCGAGGGCGGTATTCACACGAGTCACATCGTTACCATGTCGCTCGAGGTGCACACGACGTTTTGTGTCCAAATTGGTGGAAATAGTCGTGTTGCGTGCGAGTGCGTAGTTAGCCGCGGGCAGTCAAGTTTCGTGCGGTATGAACATTTCGCCCGTTGGAGCGGGCGGTATGAACATTTTGCCCGTTGAAGCGGGCGGTATGAACATTTTCGCCCGATTTTGATGCCGAGGCACAATTGACTGCATGCCGCTCTACGCACAAGCATGCAATGCGACTTTTTCCGCCCGTTTGGACACAAAACAATTGGCCCAACCTTATCCCGACTGTCGAAATAGTACATTGTGCAACTAGGGAAAAAAAAATTTATTTTGCGAGTGTGAAGTTTGATGCCCGAGCAAAGCGAGGGTAACAACCACACAAGTAAAATAAATGTTTTTCCCGTGTTGCACACGATTTTTTTTCTACTATAGGGTCAGAAAGTGGATTTGTTTGCCCCGCCAGGGGAAATAAAGTCCACTTTATGGCTCGCTAGTAGAAAAAAGTAATTTACCGACAGTGGATGTGCAAGGTCTATCCCGTGTCTAATCGACTCTGATAATTAACAATATAAAATACCAGTGTTTGTACAAAGTTGATTCGACACTGGTACACTTTAAAAAAAGTCTATTGATAGTGAAGTTAGGTTCCTTTCAGAATGCATCCATTGAAATTAAGCAGATTTCTTTTGTCTATCAACAGAATCGTTTTACTGTTATTGCAGTATTGATGATAACCAATTTAATATTGGCATTTGCCAAAGCTGCGCTTGTGTTCATATCTAATATTTATATTAGATAGGTTATATCATACAATTTGTTTTCTTTTATCCTCGAAATTTTATTTTTTTTTTGTACGAGAAAGGATTTCATTTCTAGACCAAAGGAAATACTTTGACAGTAAAAGGTTAGCATTTGAAACGATAATCTTTCAACTGCTAAAGGATTTCCTCTCATGCCAATTTGGAATAGAAAATCCTTTAATAGTGAAGGGAATCGTTTGAGAGTCAATAGTCTGTTTTTAGAGTCTAGTCTTCTTTAAAAAATGTATTTATCCGTAAAACATGGATTTAATAATAAAAGTATATAGTCAGTATTTTACAAATGTTGACAACCAGCGTTGAAAATATGTTGGTTACCAGTATTGATACAGCGTTGGAAACTGGTATTGTACCAACGCATTACACCGTTATCATTTCG
Organism: Diplolepis rosae; assembly: GCA_030998225.1. Lineage (NCBI taxonomy): Eukaryota > Metazoa > Arthropoda > Insecta > Hymenoptera > Diplolepididae > Diplolepis > Diplolepis rosae. The sequence continues at coordinate 557,306 of JAPYXD010000677.1, forward strand.
ACTATCCGCCGACAGTCGGATTCCGACAGTCGGAAGTTGGTATCCAACGTTGGATCGACGTTGGCCCGATTGTTAATTTCTGCTTGGGACTAAATGTTTATTTTAATCAACAGATTTTCTATACATTTCATCGATCTTTTAGTAAAATCTACTTAATTCGAACATTTTCGTTTCTCCTAAATTCTATTAATTTAGGTACAGTATTGTGTAGTACATGCAGAAAAAAGATTAGTAAGATTCACAGAAAGTTCGGTACTTATTGATAGAAATAAGTACTAACAAGCAATAGTTGAAGGATTTTGTACCATTTTAATTAGTACAGTGCCCTACTAATTCAGAATTAGAGTTTGTATTGCCATTTATTGAAGACAAAAAGAAGGTTGGTTGCGTGTTCAAAACGTTAAGTAAACATTTTAATACGTGAAAATAAATCTGTTTATTGTAACCATTACGAAACAATAATATGATTACACATAATTGGATGACATTTTGTTACAATTGCAGTAATGTTTATATGAAAATTTCGAAGTAAAATAAAAACGTAATACATTGTGTTAAAATATCGCCGAAAATAACTTACGAAACGTGAAATTTTCTTATCCTTTAACCATCAAATTGACCTAATTGAGTTGAGGAAGATTAAATTTCTTCTAGAACACTTTTATCCACTTTATAATAAGGTACATATTTAGATGCATCATATTTGCGTATTCCAATAAAAGTATTACAGCTAAAGAGTACGTCATAATACGGTTCCTCAGGGAGTTTTATTATACCGACAGAATGTGTTGCATCATCCCACATAGTAACTTTACGAGTCACAACTTTTAAATTACCCTGCACAAAACAAAGGAAATACATGGACTGTTAGAAATTTTTGAAATTTACTAAACTTTCATGTCAAAAAAGTAAAGGCAAATTATATGGAATTGCCGAAACTTTAAAGTTAATTTATCTTAAACTTGAGAAAAATTAGATACAATTTTTCCAATTTTCCTTAATAAACGAAACTTAAATGAATTTTCATAAAACTTAACTTAAAATTACAAAATTTTAACTGAATTCTTCGTCACATGTAACTGTATGAAGCTTCAAATGCAGAATATCAAATTGATTAAATGAAAAGCTTCTTAATTCTGAAGAAATTTAATTAATTCAATCGTTCAAAGTATAATATTTCATTAAATAAATCTTCACATCTTTAGGAATCCATTCTTTGGAATGTTAATGTCGAGTTTAAAAAGTATAAGCATGTAAGGATATGCATTTTTCTATTACCTTATTATATTCTATTAAATTTGCTTTGAGATCGTTTATATCTTCGAAATTGAATGTGGGAAATTCGTCATAGAATAGTGGGGCATATGGTATATCATTCAAATCATAGTTATCATCAGTCTTCACTACCTGAAAGAAATTTGAATTTCTCATTCTGAAATAAAGGGTTTCCCAATAGGGGTGATATGATTTTGAATGTCCCTATCGGGCTCATTTGAACTGAAATTTTTGACGTCTGCTGTCAGTTGTGATCAGTAAGGTTTGCCATTTAATCATGAGTAGTTTCACGCTTCCACAACGTTTGGAAATTGTCCAATTATTTTATCAAAATTCGAGAAGTTTTGTCGGTGTTCAAAGAGCATATCGTGCAAAATATGGTCGTCATTCTGCTCCATCCGCGCTCTCAATTCGTCGAATAATCGATAAGTTGGAGAGTGAATTTACTCTATTGGATACTAAGCCTAAAAATCGTATGCGTACCGCACGTTCTACACAGAATATAGCCGCCGTACCGTGAATTGTCCGTGCCACGCCGATCTCAGGAATTGGGCCTGTCCAGGATGACTACCTGGCGTATTTTGCGATTGGATCTTGGCCTGCATCCCTATAAGATGATTCTGGCCCAAGAACTGAAGCCTAATGACCATCGTTTGCGTCGGGAGTTCGCGGATTGGGCTCTGGAATCAATTGAAAATCATCCCAATTTTCATCAAAAAATCATCTTTTCTGATGAGGCGCATTTTTGGCTCAAGTCTCGGGGGACATTTGGCCGATATATTGTTTAAATCATAAATGGCATAGAATATCCAATATAATAAAAAAGATTTCGATCAATTCCGAATGAATATTCAGTGTTTTTTTTCAATTTCAAAACATATCACCCTTATTGGGAAACCCTTTATGTCATAATTATCAAACATTATGATAAAAATCAAAATTTAAGTATGACTCAAGTCATAGAATATCATAACAGTAAATCCAATTGAAACATTTGTTTAAAAACTTAAAACAAAAAACAAAAACGTATGTTTTAGAAGTTACAATACTCTTATTTTCAGTATTTTTAAATTCTGGGATTAACATAAAAGGTTAACTGCATGTTATTTATAATATGAATTTTAACGTTGAAATGGGAATTGGCAGCAATTTGATTAGTTTTATGTGGAAAATGACTCGGAATTTTCATCAAACCATTAGGTTTTAAGACCCACTGAGTCAGGAAAAATGGTTTTTACAAAAGTGAATTTCTTTCTGTTTTCCGATTAAATTAAAATTAGCAAAGTTAGAGTATGTTAAAACATGAAAAAAGTCAACATCAAAATTCCATTTTCCAGTTAAATCATACGAGATACGAAAGAAACGTTATGATACAAAATTGTTTACTTAAAAAAGACCTACAAATTATAATCACAATATTTTTTTTAAGATGTATATTTTTCTTTTTAATTTAAAATATTCTATTGAAAATCAAAAACTTAATTTGTTAACTAGAATGTGTGAAATACGAAAAAAATGGATTGCGAAATTATTTATTTAAATAAGGTCGATAAATTTTGTCTTGCACAGTTTTTGATAAAATGTATATTTTTCGTTTTAATTTTCAAAAACACGATTGGAAATTAAAAAATCCGTTTTTTACGCAAAGTATGTTAGATACGAAAAAAGCGTTAGATAGAAAAATCGTTTGCTTATATAAGGTCGACCAATTTATTTTTTCCCTTTTCGAGGTATTTGAGAAAAAAGCAATTACTGTAAATTAATAATTTATTGAAGAATTCATTTTAGAAATACAACAAGAAAATTAAGCGCGAGTATCATGACGAATAAGATAAAAGATATGATTGATATTGCCATGAAAAAACAGTTTTTAGTAATTTTGTAGATCTCTTTGAAATAAAAAATTTTTTCGACAAGTTATAAACAAATGAAGTGTTATGTAACTTTTGTTGCAAATCTAAATATCTTGCGAACTACTTGATCGATTTTAATGTTCAAAACGGAATATATTACTTTGTTGTGTGTTTAATTAACAATTGAATGGTAAAAAAAGTAATTTTTTTAAAAAAGTTAATAAATAAACGTCTTCTCAACCTTTAAAAATTTTCGAAAAATTGTAATTTGAACAGAAAGCGATACCAAATCGAATGCAGTTTTAAAAAATTTGGGCGCCCAGAATCAAAAAACCTCAAAAGGCTATTGAAATTTATTGAAATCATTCAAAAAACACTCGCACGATTTTAAACTGTACGATTTCAGAAATTCTGACTGGGTTTCAAAACTTCGTAAATTGATAAGTTATTTTTCACATAAATCTAACACCTTCTGATATTATGAGAATGTAAAAATTGATGGAATATTCTTTTGGTTTATAGCTACTTACTTTCATTAGGCAAATAAATGTGTTATCTTTTATTTTAGAAACATCTGTAGATGTTAAAAAAAAGATGGTATCGAATAATATCTTGGATTATAAACTGAAACATACCAGATTTAACGAGTGCAAAACAAAAGAGAGATAGAGGGGAGAGCTTTGGCACTCAGAAGAGAGGAGGTTTCAGTGGGAACACATACACAAATATTATCATCATATATTAAAGAATTTGAAAATCTTTTTGTGGGAAAAACGACGCTTTCGATTGCGCTGGGATTCGAGCCCAGGTCTTTCGATTGCCGGTCGCCTGCTCTAACCACTGAGCTACACAGGCGTCCGACATCTAATTCTCCACAGGAAGATCTCCTTATATCGCCTAGTGGCTCGGCCTTGTGGCTGTAAATTGATTTCAAATTAATTAGGTGAGTTTGAAATTTTTTGTCAATTAATTTGAAATCAATTTACAGCCGCAAGGCAGAGCCACTTGGCGATATAGGGAGATCTTCCTGTGGAGAATTAGATGTCGGACGCCTGTGTAGCTCAGTGGTTAGAGCAGTCGACCGGCAATCGAAAGACCTGGGCTCGATTCCCAGCGCAGTCGAAAGCGTCTTTTTTTCCACAGACAGATTTTAAAATTCTTTACTATTTGAATTCATTGGCATTATTTGCAACATAAGAGTTTGAAATTGTCTACGAGGACACCTGCCGACAACGTATCCTATCTGAAACCCGACTATAGTGAACCTCCGATAATGTAGGCGGTGACAAAAATTTCAAACTCACCTAATTAATTTGAAATCAATTTACAGCCGCAAGGCAGAGCCACTTGGCGAAATAACGAGATCTTCCTGTGTAGAATTAGATGTCGGACGCCTGTGTAGCTCAGTGGTTAGAGCAGTCGACCGGCAATCGAAAGACCTGGGCTCGATTCCCAGCGCAGTCGAAAGCGTCTTTTTTTCCACAGAAAGATTTTAAAATTCTTTACTATTTGAATTCATTGGCATTATTTGCAACATAAGAGTTTGAAATTGTCTACGAGGACACCTGCCGACAACGTATCCTATCTGAAACCCGACTATAGTGAACCTCCGATAATGCAGGTAGTGACAAAAATTTCAAACTCACCTAATTAATTATTATCATACCTTATTTATGTTCACATATTTAAGTACACAATGCTACTTTCTAAATCTGAATCAGTCAAATTTCACTGATAATCAGTAGATTTTGACTGATTCAAATTTAGAGAGTACACTATTTATAATCGCATACGCTTGAAATTAAATTTCAGAATTCGCTTTTGGATTCGAACCCTCTAACTCTACCTAATATGAATAAATGTAATAAAACCTCGGGTTTCCTCATTTTAAAACACTATTGTACTAAACCTTCATTCAATTTTATAATTTACTCTAACGAAAAGTTTCTCAGTGTAGGTTTATTATCTGCAGATGTTACGAATTATTTTCTGAAGATTATAAGAATGTAACATCTGGAGATGTTACAATATATCTAATTATCTAATATCTTTATATATTAGATAAAGATTATAGATCATACGCTTTAACATATTTTATGTTAGCGAATGCTATCCTTACTTTTAACATCCAGGTTTTATGATCCGTTTTTCTCAGTGCAGTTTAACCCATTCGTTACCATTTTCCTATATGAAAACATCCAGTATAACCATCGGCAAATGATTAATAAAGCCTAGTTTCAATAAAAATTGAAAATTCTAAATATTCCCTTACAAAAAATGGTCAAAAGTGGGTTGAATAATTTCCCAGAAATTACTCCTAAAACCCATTGCTGGGACATTATTATCTTCATTCATTACTATTTTTAAATATTTGTTTAATTTAACAGATTGTTATCCAAACAAAAAGTCTTTGGTTGCATGAAACAAATTCTTGAACATTTACTTATTGATAAAAGTAAATAAGCACAGAGTTGGCTTCCAAATAATATATGTATTTATTTGATAACAAAAAAATGGCAGTTCTAGAGTTACAAGGCTCTGCTCCTGAACTGCACTCAAGATAATATAGTTGACGACTAACTCGCACTGCAAGTACGATTCGTCATACACGCAGAAAAAAGAAAGGCAAAATTTACTAATCGGGAACAGTATAAGATTTTAAGTAAATGTAACAGTAAAAACTGTTAACATAGCTGAAAAGAAATGTCGGAATTACTGAGCGTTCCGTAAATCTCATAGTAATATCAAAGTAAATCTAACTCGGTCACTTGTGAGTTAAAAATACCTTTATCATATGTATTAAATACAGGATGATAAGTACCATTCACTGGAACTGAATTACAATACTAGTATAGTACACATTAACGAAAGATCAGTAGATTTTACCGATCTGGATGTTTCGCTTAACTCGCGCACATGTCACGAAAACATAACCTTCATGTGTAAATCACGTGTGCTGGCAACGCTGGGTGTAAACAAAAGAATTTCCAACTGCAGTGAGAAAAACGGATCATAAAACCTGCACGGAAAAAAATTTGGCGCAGATTCTGCCCCTAGCGGTGGAGCTGTTGCGTTTAGCGGAGGAGTGTCGTGCGACTATGCATTTGGGTATGCTGCGTTCCCTCTGTGGGTGAGCAGCTGCCCCTTTTAAGGGGAGCAGTTGACTTACGTCGAAGGAACACAGCGCTTCTTTCGGTAGGGAGTGTAGTTGCACCGCATCGGCAGGCAAATGCAAAAGCACGCGAAAGTACAAATTTTAAGTTTTTTATGATTTAGATGAAAGTGCCCATTGAAATGATGTTTCCTGTATATATATATAGAAGTACTTTTTGGTTAATTACGATCTGTTTACAAATAACCTAACCTCAATGTTGAGATTTTAAATAATTTCACACCATTTTAAGAAATTAAACAAATTCTTCAAAAGATATAATAATTAACGACGATTTCAGAAATATCAAAACAATTGAATTGTCCATTGAAAAGTATAGTCAAATATCAGTTCATATGACTCGCCGCAGCATTCCCTCCTGTGGGGCAGCAGCTCTCCCGCAATTGTGGGAGAGCAGTTAGTCCACAAAAAAGTAAACCTGCTAACCTATGAAGAGCGCTGCAGTTGCCCTCCACTGTAGTGGCGCAGGAGCACCAGAGGTAGTGCAGCATTTCTACCAAATTTTTTTCCGTGTGGATGTTAAAAGTAGGGATAGTATTCGGTAAAATCAAAACATTCATTTTCGGTTTTTCATATAATTCGTTTCAGAATGTCGTCCGAGTGCTTCCGACGTTATCCGAATAGCTTCGTAGACTCGAATCCAAGTATGGCCAACTCAGTAGTGGCTTATAAGCGACATTTATTTCGGAATATGGCAAGCGAGAATAGCCGAGAGGCTTTAGGCGTTAGGAATGCGTTTAGTTAATGTAGATATAGGTAGAGTTATAATAGAGGGTTCGAACCCAAAAGCGATTCTGAAATTTAATTTCAAGCGTATGCGATTATAAATAGTGTAGCATTGTGTACTTAAATATGTGAACATAAATGAGGTATGATAATAATATTTGTGTATGTGTTCCCACTGAAACCTCCCCTCTTCTGAGTGCCAAAGCTCTCCCCTCTATCTTTCTTTTGTTTTGCACGCGTTAAATCTGGTATGTTTCAGTTTATAATCCAAGATATTATCTGATACTATCTTTTTTTTAAAACACCTACAGATTATGGTTTTAATAATCTAGATCGCGGTCCCATAGTTAATAGTCAAAGATTATACCCGGTAACATATTTTTCATTACCGTTTACAATCCATTTTTCTCAGTGTGCAAAGAAAGTAGCCAAAACAAAAGAACTGTGTTATCCGAAACGAATATGCTACTTTCACTAAGAAAAATCGGTAAAGCTACTGTCTTATAAGTAATTCTGACATTCGACAAACGTAAAGAGCACTAACATTTTGGTAAACTATACCGTTACAGTAAGTTACATTCTCTTACACGCTATGGAAATGTAACAGAATAATAAGCATTTGTAGCATTTAGAAATAGTGTAGGATAGCAATTGGCTCGGTGAAATTTACTGATCCGCAAGTCAGTACCACTTATGTATTCGTATTTGTAACTACCAAATCTGATTACAGTTACTTGTTCAGCCTAGTAACATTCAGTTAACTGGCCAGTTGTCCATATAAGTACTTGGAAATTAAGTAAAATTTACCGGATTTTCAGTATATTATACGGAACTTTTTTCTGCGTGTAGTAAATTCAGGTAGATGGCTCCCTACGGTTCAGATCGGTTTGAAAAATTTTTTTCTTTCGCAGAACATGTTCCTTTACGGGCTGAACCTCTGTATTAAGCTGTGAAAATTTCTGATTTTGAGAAAAAAATTCGTAAACATGAATTTTTTGTGAAAAATTTTCACTTTTTAAAATTTTCTTAAATTTTTTGAAAATCTTTTAATTTTTTTTATTTAAACAGGTTCAACCCAGAGAGGGAATTATTACGAACACAACGCACTTCTAAAGATTCAATTCTCATTATTAAAACAGAAGATATTACTGCAAAAAGTTTTTTTTTGTTAAATTGTTTAATTAATTATATAATTGTATATTGGAATTTTTCAATAAAAAAATATTTTTTGTATTCTATTCAATTGTTATAAATAACCCATGAAAAAAAAAATTTATATCTTGATATTTACTTTTTAATTAGACTTTCAAAATAGGATTAGTTTGACTTCCTATTTCCCTTGAACGTGCTTCGATGGTGAAAATATACATTGAGATTATTTCAAATATTCAACACAAATTATGATATTAACCTTAAATCTGTGTATTTTCATTGATGCGAATATCGAATGGTAAATAAATAAATTAGACTTTATTGGTCTTGTAAAACATGAATGACTCAATGTAACTATTTATCATAGACTAAAATTGATTGAATCAATTAGTTGTACCTTATACAGTGTGATTAAAATTAGAATGAGGATATATAATATAATATCTATAATAATAATTACCTTTATGGTAAACGGCAGATGAAAATGCACACAATAGTAGAGTAGTCAGAAGCTTCATTTTTTCAACTTACGAAGAGAAATAATTAAATAAAATATAAAGGCCTCGGTTTCCATTTGATTATTTATATGCTAAGGGTATTACATCATATACACTAAATTTTAGTTAGTTTAAATACAGTTTTATTGCGTACGAACAAGCATAATTTTGTCATGAATTGTGACTTTTCTTCGTACAAAGACAACTCTAAATATTGTATGATCGTTTTACAATTTACAAACACTCAGAAAAAAAATTTGATAATGTTTTCAAGCTACATTAAGCAAATAATTATCCAAAAACAAGTATTCGCTCACTGGATTATGAACACATGTCTGCTCCAAAATCTTATTTACTTAATTACTAATATTTATTCATTGTGATTATAATGGGAAAAAATTATATTCAGCGTATTTTTAACCCTTCAAAAAATATGTATACAGCTTTTTTTAGATAAAATATTTGAGGTGGAAAAATTCAAAAATTTCAGTGTAAAATAAATGAGTTTTATTTCTCGAAATAAATTCTATGTAGAACTTGAAGGGCGTAACAGATTACAATATAATTGAATATATAAGTGTTAATAGATATTTTGAATGTTTGAAAAAAAATACATAAAATATATACAGTAAAACCCCGTTTATCGCAAGACCTTTCAATCGAATGCCTCCCGTTTATCGCAAATACGGAGGGGCTCCCACTCCTCCACCACCAGCCTGACCAACTGATTGTCGGCGCATGCGCCTCAACGAATAGTTTTGCGCGCGTTTTTTGCGTTGACGTGACCTCTTCTTCTGCTAATAGGAGGGAAAAAAATTGTAGAGTTTATTGCGATAAACGGGAGAGACAAGTTGCAATAGACGGGTGTTGCGATAAACGGGGTTTTACTGTACTCAAGTTTGTACACGAACTTATACATTAAGATTTCTTTGCTATTAGTTGAAATGGATATGGAAAAAAAACAAAAGAGGTCGAATGGAAGAATGAGAAAGGGATTTCGAAGGTCACCTTCTTTCTTCATTATTTATTTTTCGTTGGTTCCTTATGATTGCTAATTGGGTGAAAAAGCTTGCATAATTATTTTTGTCTAAATTTGATCATTTTAGTATTCTGAGAATTCGAATGTTCGGTTTATGTGAAATTTTCATACAATGTATCAGTATTGTTATTATTCTCTCAAGTGATCGAATCTTCACACTGCGAACTAAAGAAAATTCCCAGTAAATTGTCAACTCAGAAACAATTGGTAAAAATAGTTAGTCTAAATATTTTCTTCGCAATGTAAACTGCGTTGTTATTCACGGTAACCACTTGTAAACTACTTACATTGTCAGAAATTTTAAGTAACAATGATTCACCAAATTTTATTTTACGCAATTTAAAACTGATTTTTACAGAGAATTTAGGTTTTAAATAATAAAGTAGGTTATTCTCTTTCACATAAATACAAATTTATTTTTCATTTATCTGTTATAACGTCATTTTGCCGCGCAATACATTTTTTTAAATTTTGTATGCTTATGACTTTATACCTATAATATTAAATTAAATTTGATACAGAAATGTTCAACAATATACGTCCAGTTATGAAAATTAGCCAAATTTTAGAAAAATCTAAGCGGGAGTAGTTTCATCATGCTTATCTCTACCATACTTAAAAAATATTTAGACCCGCCAATAATATAATATTTTTAGGAATGTGTTGAATATTCTTAACAAATTTTAATTTTTAAGATTTATTTCTTCATGTTTTCTATGAAAGGAATTGAATGAGCTCAACAGATGTTTTTTTAACCAACTTGCATATTTCAAACAGAAAGTGTTATTAGCACAAATTTAATGAGGTCTACATTAAAAGAAGTGAACAACGCAATTACAATATTTGAAAACGAAAAAACATCAAGTGCAAAAACCGTAAAAGGAGAAGGAAAACAGGATAATTTTAGATTGCGATGTACTACTCGCATTGTAATATGCTTGACAAATCATTTATTGCGTTATTTATCATTACTGATTCTTTCATTCGAAATACGCTATGAAAAAGAGTATATTTAGGCCTTGAATAAGCAATGGAAGCAATTCCTATAAGTTGTTTATTTTGGAATAAAAGGGCACCAATAAATTGCTGAAACATAAAAAGCGATTGATCTGCAGATGATTTCTATTATTTTTATCCAGTGCAAAAATACACAAGAACAAAAGAAATGATATATATTTATACTAGTAAAACATTTAGTTTATTAATACTTGAATTAAATTCCAGAGCAGCATTAGCATATTTAGTTCACTCTCCGCCAATTTATTTATTTTTCGTAAATATATACAAAGAGTGAAATTTTGGGTATTTTAACCAGTTGTCGTGGTTGAATTCGTCCTTAACTACATTTTTCGAGTAGGGGTAACCAAAAATCTGATTAAAATAATAATTTCCAGATTACTTAAACTAAAAACCTAGCTGAGGAAAAATTAAATCACGCATATATCTAGATTATTTTTCAGAGTAAGTTTGTGAATCAGCCATAATTGACTAATTGCAAAGCAAGGAGTGCGCTATAGGTTTTCAAAATTGTAAAATCCTAACTGATTCGGATTTGAGAATATAATAATTCTTTATCGTGTTTTTAAGGGTTTGAATATAATTTAAGGTAGTTCGTTCACGAGAATTAGACCTCAGGCAAAAATAGATAATTTTGCTTTCAAGAATAACAATATTATTTTAGAAGGGCTAATTTGAAAGAAAAAAGATTATTTTTCATGAAAAAAATTTGAAACACAAAAAAATAATTTTATTTTCACCCAAACTTATTTCCTTATCGCTTTGAGTCAAATTTTTAAAAATGATGCTATTCTAATAAATCACGGTTCATTTTTTTAGGAAAAAGATTTTCTACAACATTACTGTTTACTATTTTTGAAATTGAATGAATTATTATTAAATACAGCAATTTTTTTATAAAAATTTTGTTTTGAAAAATTGTTTTTTTATAATTTCAGCCATTAAAGAATTCATTTTCAAAAATTGGAAACGGTCAAGTTGTAGAGAATCTTCTTCCTAAAAAAATGAACCGTGATTTATTAGAATCGCATCATTTCTAAAAATTTGACTTGAAGCGATAAGAAAATACGTTTGGGCAAAAATAAAAATTAATAAAATTATTTTTTTGTGTTCCAAATTTTTTTCATGAAAAATAATCTTTTCTCTTTCAAATTAGCCCTTCAATAATAATATTGCTATTCTTGAGAGCAAAGTTATCTATTTCTGCCTGAGAACTAATTTTCGTGATCGAACTACTTTAAGGGAACTATATTTTTCATGATTCTTAACTCAATGTACTTACATTTATGAATGAGTCATTATCGGACCAGAGATTATCATATACGGCAATATTATTATGATAAAGTCGAATATCATAGACAAGTTCCACCACTTTTGTATTATCATTCTGCAACATACATATACGTGATTTCCAATGTCTCTGAAACAATTATGCTACTATGGCACTAAGTAGATGGATAAAATTATTTTTTTTAGATTTACGTGATTTATGATCAAGTATTTGTAAGGATCAAAAAGTTCAACATATTTTTGAGTGCATTTAACAAAAAATGAAATTTTTTTATAATACTTTATCTTTAATACTGAATTGGAACCAAAGTCTAAAAATTTTAGAAATGCAAATAAGTAGGTCAATGGAAAACCTGACAGTTAGTATTGAGATTCTATTTTGTCTAATCGTGTATTTTCACCTGATTCCATCCTATCACTCCTCCTTCCGTTCCAATATTAATAACATCCTCTGGTAAAGAAATCACTGCTACGTCTCTCGATCTTTCATTTTCAGGTAATATCAACTGAAAAGGAATGCATCTTTTATTCATATGAATATTTAATAGCTTAAAAAATGTCTGATATAAAACATAGTCCGATTGATTCGAATTTAAAGATCTAAATTGTGTAGAAAGTTATATTACTTACGATTACAAGATGAAAGACACTTGTTTCCACGCTTTTAATGTCTTTGATTTTATAACCCCCACGCCTACCAGCAGGAAGAGCAGGAATCACGGGGTCAATGTTACCATAATTTTCACCAATTTTCCATTTACAATTTGAAGTAATTAAAACTAGTTTGGAATGCACTCGAGCTCCACCGCATTCATGCTTCTTGTTTTTTTGGAAAGAAAAAAAGGATTCCTTATTTTTCTGGTTGACATGTTGATCAATATTTGAAAGTACTTCTGTTTTACAGATAATTGAAGTATAAAATTTTTCAAGATTAGTCAAATGTTTTGTTAAGTTCAATTCCTTTTGTATAATAAAATATATTTTCACTGATAAAAATTTTTTTAAATGTTTTTTTTTTCAAAATTTGAAAAATGAGATCCCTTTCTGTATATTCCCAATGAATGCTGTTTATAAAAGTGAAAATGCCTAGTTTGTTTACTTAGTCGTTCAAAAATAGCTCATAGTATAGCAAGAAGTGACTCACTGATTTCAAATTCATCAAATTTTAACTTTTTGATATTTAAAGAGTACTTTACATGAGCTTTTAGTTTTATTTCATTTTCATAATCTGATTAAGAATTCCATAGTTAGGAGTTGAAAAATATGGTAAATAGAGTTATGAGTAGTTTATATTACTTCGAATACGGTAACGAGAATGAAAATACTAGAAAAAATATAACAAGTGGACTTCTTTTTTCATTGAATTTCAAAAACAAAAACTTTTCAAATCTCAAGATGTACATAATTACCTCCACATAAAGATAAAACAATAAACACACAAAGTGTTAAAGTTGCTAGGCCTTCCATCACCACTGCCATATGGAAACTATTAACTATTTATACTAACTATAGTAATGCAAATAGTGGTAATTCAAAACATAAACCATGAATTTATTGGTGACAAACCGAATACGAATGCAAAAATTTGAAGATGCAATAATAAACCGCTGGCGCACTTAACTAAATTTTTGTGACATCTACGCTATCTCGTCACCTCAGATCTCATTACTTATTCTAGTCACGTCATTTGATAAGACAATGAAGGTAATGACGAAATTTTTTACAAGCACATACCATTTTTTAAGTTCATCCTTGAAATTTTGTAAAACAATATATTGATTTATGAACATTGAGATTATTCTAGAAGATACTTGTAAATAGAATTTTAAATTACAAGCTTTGCCTTCCTATGAGGAAAGCTTCTTAGAGGTAACAAATTTAAGTCTGAAAATTATAGTAATCAATTTTTTCATTTCATTATTCATTTTTCAAATATTTATTCTATATATCATGAAGGTTTAAAACAGAAAGATATTTACATTTTTATATTATGAGATGATATTGGTTTCGTGTGAAAAATGACTTGCAGATTTTTTATCAAATCTATACGTTTTGAGACCCCCTGAGTCAGAAAAAACGGTTTTTATGAAAGTGTTTGTCGTCTGTCCGGCGTCTGTGGACACAATAACTCACGATAGAATTATCGGATTGGACTAAAATTTGGCACACTTCTTGAGGGCCCAAAAAGAAAGGGCGAGTTCGTTAACCTGCCACATTCGACCAAAGTTATGAAAATAAGAAAAAAATTTTTTTTTTTTAAAACATAAAAAATTGCAATATTTATTTCTTATAGTGCTCATAAAACTCTACTAATTATATTGATAAAATATGCTCTGAACTCAATCATAACATTTAGAGAAGAAAAATTAGGGTACGGGTTCTAAAAATTTTACGGAACAGTTTAAGAATATTTATTGAAATTTGTATATTTGTGCTGGAAGATCTTCACAAACTTTTAGACGGAGACTCGAATCCGAGACTTTAGAACAAGTTCAGTCATTTTTAATGAACTTATTTTTCCCGTATACTTGTTAGATTAAGGATTGATCGATGGATACTGGTTAACGATAACAAACAAGAAAATGGAAATAAAATGGTAAATTTTACAATGTAATTGGTATCACTCTTACAAATAAAATGTATTATTTAGTCTTTTATCTACCAAAGGTATTTTAAAGGTATATTTTTAAAAAAGTTTTCGACTACTTTTAATTTAAAGTCCAGAATTTTACGTTTTATTCTTTTCTTCGTTTTCTGGACATTAAAATAAAGAAAGAGACAAGCCACAATTTTATATAATTCATACACGGCAAAAAATTTGATAGCAAGTAATACCATCTTTAAGAGTAAACCAGAATTATTAGGAAATGTTACCAATGAATTACCAAGAAAGATGGTAAAAATTGAAAACCCAATTACCAAACTATGCCATTATCTTAGGATTTTCTCACAAGTTTTCCTAATAATTCTAGTTTATTCGTTTACTAGTTTACTTGCTATCAAATTTCTCTCCGTGTATATTTCGTAACATAAAGTGTAACGAGGAATACATTTTTGTGTTCTGTATTATAAGAAATTAACCATTAGGTTATAAAATTCATAATAGAAAGAACTAGTGAGAAAAAGAATTGAGGAAACAAGAAAGAAACAAATGCTCGAGTATTAACTGCACTGATAGAAATGGTTCGGAAGCTTTAGTCATTCCGTTGTAGGTTGAGAATTTATAATTGTATTCATAATATAATATATCTCTCTGAACAATGCAGCATGTTGAACACAATAATCGAAATATTTTGAGTGGAACTGGTTGAATCAGAAATATGATATGGGAAGGCGAACAATATAACATATCTAATATTGCTGTATCTATGCCAGCAATAAGGTAAGATTAAATTAATCATAAATATGGGTGTAACGGCCATTCCTTATTATCAGTGTGTTCTCATAATTCTTTGAGTGGTCATAATAGATTTTAAAGCACATTTTAAAATTTTACTTTTTTCTAATAATTCACATTTCTTTGGATTTCTATAATAGTTACGTCACAACTACGTAAATACTTACTTTGATCGAAGGTTCCTCGTTTTAAGTTAGGATCAAATGATCCTCGCTTAGGGATGAAGATAAGTCAGTAAAGAACACAATGATTAGTAAATTAATACAAATTGAATTTATTTGAATAATAATGTTAACCAATATTATAAAATTATGTAGTTAAATTACAAGAATCTAAATATCAATCAATGCATATAAGTATTGCACGAGCAATTGGTAGAAATAATAAATGAGAGAGAAAAAGAGAGAGAGAGAGAGGTTCGGTACCTTTATATAAAAAAATGTACTATATTGTTATTACAAAAAAAAACAACGAAATGTGTGCTATAACTTTTTTGAAAGCTTGTACTCTTTCGCGCATTTCAAGTGCAAGGGTTACATTTTATATTCAAAACTGCTTTTACAGTGAGCTGTTAGAAAAAAAAAATTTTCCCGAGTACCAAACTTAAAAAAATTATATCTCGAAATTTTGAAGTATCACATTGAAAAAAAAAACGTGTCGATTATTTTCGAAGTAAGAAGGCAAAAAAAACATTTCGTCGAAAAAAAAATGTTGTCAAATATCCTTTCCTGATGGTCCACACAAGTATAATTACTAAGTTAAAAGAATCCTCACAGGTGTGACTGCGACGAAGTAGTGAGTAGGATTCTTACAGGAGTGACAAGGACGGAGTGTGTATGACACTGGTGCGACGAAAACACAACAACTATTCTTTTGACATTGAGTCTAAGATCCTTCCAAGGATAGCAAAATGGACCACAATGAATTTATGACTGGTTAACTGCACTGAACGGGTACTTCACGCTGTGATTCCTTTTAAGTTTTTAGAAATTTGCCGCACTTAATTCTGCTCACAAGACTAGTTTTACCTTCGGCGGCGTGTCCTTTTTATATTATATTTTTTGGTGACGTCACGCATTGCGCAGTCTCCCGCTGTGTGTGACGCAGTTATACCTCTCTTTTCAATAGGTGGTTTTCTCTCTTTTTTAGTAATTTCCCCAGATTTTTCTCTAGACCTAGCCTGTGCCTATACTATATTCTAATACGTCGCGGAACGTGACAATAGAATACGCCACATTACCGATAAAAATTCCTATCAAGATGGTAAAATAAATTAATTATTAGAAAATTTTACCATCTAAATGGGAATTTTCATCGGTAATTTAGCGTATTCTATATTTGGTAATTTAAAAAAAATATTTTTCTCCTTGCACTTTAGTTTCTGAGGGGCATAAAGTTTACTCCCACCACAAGCTATTTTCACCGGTTGGTGAAGTGAATTATTTTAAAAATTATGCTTTTTTAAATAATATTTTTGTCTGTCACGTGACAACTATTTTACAAGTAGATGATATTTTTGCAGTGTAAAGCAATGTCGAATTTTCAATTCCATATTCAGTAACAATAAATTTACACCTCAATGAAGGTTGTAAATAATGAAGTAGGTTATTTTCTTGCATATAAATAAAAAATTATTTGATAATTATATTTTATAACGACATTTTGGAGTTTATTAAGATATATTACTACACTTTTAAATTGAATTTAGCACTAAAATGTCCAACAATATATGTCAGGATATGAAAAATACCCGAAATTTCAGATAATCCGAGCGGGGGTTCTTTTATCATGCTTACATTTACCATAGCTGAAAAATATTCAAACCCTTCAATAATATAATATTTTTGGGGAAGTGTTTAACAATTTTAATTTTCAAGATTTACTTCTTCATGTTTTCTATGGTACAAAATAAACGAGCACACCACATAAAATTTCAATCAACTTTTAAAGTAGATGGACCAGTACTAGTCAGTGATCGTCATTTTACTCTTGAAATTATTCAAACTAAGAAGAGAAAAAAGAAATTACAATATTTATAACCGAATGAACATCAAGTGCAAAAATGAAAAAAAGACAAGGAAAACAGGAAAATGGTAGATTATGATCAACTACTAGCATTGCAACTATTTAAATCTTTATACCAGATTCCATTAATCAAAGTATTGTGTCTCACTTCTAACGTAAAAGATTACATGATGATGGATCCGAACTCTTCATCGCCTTTTTTATTTTTTTTGGCAATCCATGTAGACGTATGTACTCGAAAATAATATGTTTGCTAGGCGCTGTTGTAGCAGATGAGGCAATTCCTACAAGGCGCTTATCTTGTAATAAAAGAGCACCATCATATTGCTGAAATATAAAAAAACAATCCATTTTTAGAAAATTTTTATTATTTCTATCCGATGAAAAAATCCAGAAAAATAAAAGAAATAATATACGTATACCAGTTTAACATATATTTTATTAATACTCCAATTAAATTCTAGTACGACATTACTTTAAAACGATTAGCTCACCCTCAGTCAAGTCATTATTTTTACTGAATATATACACCGGGCGAAATGTAACGTATTTCAACCAGTTGTCGTGGTTGAATTCGTCCTTAATTACATTTTTCTGGTGGGGGTAATTGAAAATCTGATTGAAATAGTGATTTTCCAGGTTACCTAAACTATAAACGTAGTTGAGGAAAAATTAAATCACGAATTTTTTAAATGTTTGCCAGATCAGTCAAAACTAATTGAATGCTAAAGAATTTTTTTTTATTTGACCAAATTGTAGACAAGGAAACCATTTTTAATTGAGCACCAAATTTTGATTTGATTAACTAAATATTCAATAATAAATACATAATAATAAATATTTCAATAATTTACAAGAAATATTCGAATCCCTATTGGATTTTTATTTCAGTATTGAAATTTTTCAAGTGTAGTCTTAGAATTTTTCTAAGTCAGACACGCAATATTCAGAACGTCATTGAATATTTCCTATATGATTTATATAAAAATTTCAAAACACATATTGGTTAATTACTTCCAATACTTTATTGGAAGTTTAAAAAAAAAATGTTTAGAGTGTAATACTGGCAATAATAATAATTTTTTATCGTATTTTTAATGGTTTGAATATAATTTAAGGGAACTATATTTTTCATTATCTTTAACTTAGTGTACTTACATTTGTGAATGAATATATATCATCCCAAAAATCATCCAATACAGCAATGTTCAAAAGATCATATTGAATGTTATGAACAGGTTTCACTGTATATGTATTTCCATCCTGCAACATATCATGTACATGCATTCTAATACAAACTAAACTCGAACCCGTATCACTAAAAACTCGAATTTTTTAAGTACATTCAGCAAAAAATGAAAATTGCTTAGAATACTTTATCTTCACTATTGCACGGAGAGAAATTCGATAGCAAGTAGTAATGAGTGAACTAGAATTATTAGGAACACTTGTGACAAAACAGCGAGAAAATGACAAGATAATGGCAGTTTGGCAATTGGATTTTCGATTTTTACTATCTTTCTTGGTAATTCATTGGTAACATTTCCTAATAATTCTGATTTACTCTTAAAGATGGTACTACTTGCTATCAAATTTTTTGCCGTGTGAATTGAAACCGAAATCAAAAAATTTTAGAAACGCAAATAAACAGGTCAATTGAAAAACTGACAGTCATTATTGAGATTCTATTTTTTCTAATCGTTTATTTTCACCTTATCCCATCCTATCACTCCTCCTTCCATTCCAATATTAAAAACACCCTCTGGCAAAGAAATCACTGCTACGTTTCTCGATTTTTCATTTCCTGGTAATTTCAACTGAAAAGGAATGTATTTTTTATATACACGAACACTTAAGGTAGTTTCTCCACGAAAATTAGACCTCAAGCAAAAATAGATAATTTTGCTTTCAAGAATAGCAATATTATTATTGAAGGGCTATTTTGGAAGAGAAAAGATTAATTTCCATGAAAAAAATTTGAAACACACAAAAATAATTTTATTCATAAATTTTATTTTTCACCCAAATTTTTTTCTTATCGCTTCTTAGCAAATTTATAAAAATTATGCGATTCTAATAAATCATGAATCATTTTTTCAGAGAAAATATTTCCCACAACTTTACCGTTTCTGATTTTTAAAAATAAATTCTTTGATGGCTGAAACCATTAAAAAAACATTTTCCAAAACAAAATTTTTATAAACGAATTGCTGAATTTGATAATAATTTATTCATTTTCGAAAATTGGAAATGGTTAAGTTGTAGGGAATATTATTCTTGAAAAAGTGATTTGTAATTTATTAAAATCGCATAATTTTTTAAAATTTGGTAAGAAGCAATAAGAAAAAAAGTTGGGTCAAAAATAAAATTTATTAATAAAATTATTTTTTTGTGTTTCAAATGTTTTTCATGAAAAATAATCTTTTCTCTTTCAAATTAGCCTTTCAATAATAATATTGCTATTCTTCAAACAAAATTATCTATTTTTGCCTGAGGTCTAATTATCGTGGATCAACTACCTTAATAGCTTAAAAAATGTCTAATATGAAACATAGTCTAATTGATTTGAGTTAAAACATCTAAATTGTGTACGAGGTTATATTACTTACGACTACAAGATAAAAGATAGTTGTTTCCACGGGTTTAATGTATTGAATAGTATAACCGTGACGCCTAGCATCAGGAAGGGCAGGAATTACGGCGGCAATCTCATCATAATTATCATCAATTTCATATTGACAATTTAAAGTAATTAAAACTAGTTTGGCTTGCACTCGAGCCCCACCGCATATGTGCTCGTTATTTTTTTGGAAAGAAACAAAGGATTCCTTAATTCCCTGGTCAACATGATGATCAATATTTGATCGTACTTCTGTTGAATAGTTAATCGAAGTATTAAATTAGCATTCTAATTTTATTCAGGGGTATTTAACTTCAAAATACACTACCGGTCAGAATTGTGGGACCACCTGTTTTTCGATGATTCCTTAATTTACCTTAATTTCAATTCTGTGAGTGATGAAATTTGTACTCTTAAAAATGCGAAAGCCATCAAAATTATCTTTAAAATTAGTCTGGAATGAAGTCGTTTCGTTAAATTTTGAAGAAGTTATTGCAAAAACAGTCCAAATTTCAATATTTTCTTAAATTTTAAATAACTTTCGAAACAATCAACATTTTTTAATGTTCTTAGGCCCATTTTAAAGGCAAGATTCTACAGAATAGCAGTAAATTATCATTATAAATCTATAAATTTTTCCTTGCATAATGCAAAGAGTTGAAACTGTAACAAAAAAGTAGGGAAATTTCGAAAACATTTCATCTGTAGGTAAATCATAATAAAAATCATATGAATATATATTTTAAGGGAATCCAATAAAAAATTCATGATTATATGTTTTATGTATCTTATAAAAATGTTTTTCTCAGCAAAAGCAATATTAGAATTTTTCCAACTTTTTTATTTGAACTTTAACCTTAAGCAGTATGTAAGAAAAAAATTACATATTAATTCTAAGAATTTGGTTGGGTTTTGTAGAAATTTAGCTTTAAAATTAGTCCATGAACATTAAAAAATGTTGATTATTTCGAAAATTATTTAAAATTTAAGAAAGCATTGAAATCTTGATTATTTCTACAATAACTTCTACAAAATTTAACAAAACGAATTCATGCTGGGCTCATTTTATGAAGAATTTTGATAGCCTTGAATTTAAATAAAAGAATTAATTTTTTCACTTACATAATTCAAATTAGGATAATTTAAGCAATTATCGAAAAACAGGTGGTCCCACAATTCTGACCGGTACTGTATATGCATACTTCATTGAGAATAAAATAAAGTGCACTATGCAATTTTGTAAGTAGAAGAGACTCGAAATGCTTTATATTTCTCCGGCATCTTTAACTTTTGATTTCAGGAGTTCAAATAAATAAATGTCATAGGAAACCAATAGGAATTTTTCCACAAATTATAAAGCCACTATTATTACGTTCTTATAGTAGTACAAATTATATTTTGAGGGATTTACTCCACTGAATTGTTTTTAGAAAAAATAAAATAAAATGTTACTCAAGTAATGAAAACAATCAACATGGATAAAAGAGTATGCAAATTATATTGCAAACATACGAAAAATTATGTGGAAAAGTATAAACAACAAAGAAAATTTTATTTCACAGATGAATATTTCTAATTGTATCCGTCTACTGCTGTTGCTACGTACACTGAGAGAAATCGGCTTTGGTTCCTGTGCACATAGCACATAAATTTTTTGTACAGTAGTTGCCTTGACCAAAAAAGTTGAGAGAAGCTACTACTTTTATAGTTATCATGACAGTAATTTGGACTTTTTTGTGTATTCGGTTGTTGTGACCAAAGTTGATGATTAGAATGAGCTTTATACGTACCCCAACGGTTAGTACACGTACATTTTCTTTGTGTACTGCCAAGCTCCTTTGGTTACTACAACCGCAGCGTTCGCTGTTGCGCTAGACAAATCAAGTATAACTTTCATTTTTTACAACGAGGTAAGCCTGTCGTGACAACTATTAAATCTTGTAATAGTCACACAATTTAACTTGCACTGCACTGGAGATAAGTAGTTACTTCCAAAAAGATATGGAGCCTAAGTTGAATCCTGCCAATTCTCGTTCTCGATTCCTGGACTATATTTCACCGTGCCAAGCATTATCAGGTAAATAATTCTATTATAAATATAGTTTGACAATTCTTTCTAAATGATAAACGATTTTGTTCGGGGACAATGCAATGCGTTCCAATGTTGCTGTCTCGTCGTATTTTGTCAAAACTATAGTCAGTCAAAAAAAGTTCATGGTCATGAAAAAAGTGACAATTTTTTAACTTAATCGACGAAAGTTATCATAAATATCATTATACCGGATTATTTTTCTTAGATCTTTTCGGTGAAACTTTATTTTTTCTAATCAAATTGAATTCGTATTTTAATAACTAAGAGAACCATACTTATAACCTCAAAAATAATTTTGGCTGGGTATTTACTGTCCGTAGACTTAGTCATTTTAACTAAACTCTATGCGCGGCTTTACGATGGACTTTGGTTCCTATAACCGCAGCGCTATGGTATTTCAAGTACCAGAATCGTGGTCTCAGTAACGTTCCTTGCAGTTGGAGTAAACACTTTTCCAATGTATGACAGCCACTACCATAATTGTCATGAGAACTTTAAAATTTTTGTAAAGACGATTTTAACAAAAAAACTTTGGTCAGTGAAACCTAAGATTTCTCTCTGTGTAATTTAAGAAATATTTTAATACTGTTTTACCGTCAAAGGTCGAATTGAATTGACACCAACAAAGCAATTTCATGAAAAAAAAATCTCGATGCTTTTAGCAGCACATAATGAACTTATAGGGTAATTTATTTCAACTAAGAAAAACTTCTGTAATCAAATACTCTTTTTTCATTGAATTTTAATGACAAATAATTCTTAAATATTAAAAAGTGCGTGATTACCTTCACAGAAAGATAAAACAATAAACACATAAAGTGTTAAAGTTGCTAGGCCTTCCATCACCACCGCCATAAGGAAACTTGTTTCGATAAATTATTAATGTAATAATAATTATTTAATAATAATTATAAATGAAAAAGTTTGAGGATGCGAGAATGAACCCCTGGCGATCTTGAATAAATTTTCGTGACGCCTAGGCAGTCTTATCAGCATGGTTCTCATTACTTACTTTAGACACGTCATAAGACACTGAAGGTAAAGAAGAATTTTCTGGGCAAATATTCTATTAGAAGCTTTATATGCTTATAACAGTAAACTTTATCATATTCGATATATGCGATTACGAGCACATGAAATTCTTTAAGTTCATCCTTGAAATTCAGCACTCTCTAAATCTGAATCAGTCAAATTTTCACTGATTAAATCAGTTCATTTTCACTGAAATAATCAGTGAAATTTGACTGATTTACAATAACCTCTTTTTAGCTATTTGAATCAGTCAAATTTCACTGATAATCAGTAGATTTTGACTGATTCAAATTTAGAGAGTAAAAGAGTATACTAACCTACTATTACCCAAGCGAAATCCAGGCTAGATAGCACCAAACTAACTATTGGATCACTGTTCAAATGAAAAAAAATTCACCCGTGTTTTTTCATTTTGCGATTCCAATTGTTTATGCGAAATCATTTAAACAAATTAACAAAAATTTTGCAATTTCAAAAAACCGATAATGCCAATCGATTCTAGGGGAAAAAATAAGTCGAAAACCTCTATACCATTTTTTTGTCAGATTCTATTTTGTCAGTGTATTATCGTGAGAAAATAAAATACTCAGGTTTATCCGGAAATCAAGATTTTATTCGAACCGATTAGGGTTTAGGGTTGCTTTTAAGTAATAGATTACATGTGTGTATAAATGTACAGAATTACCTTTAGAACAAGATAGATACAAAACAAATAAAGTAGTACAGCTATTAGACTTTCCATCTCTATTAGTATATGGGAACTTGTTTTTATACGTGATGAGTGCAATAATTGTACTTTTATAAAAACCAGTCGCAGTGCAAAGTATCAAAGAATGGATGATACAAATGTACCTTTAAGAAAATTCCAAATGAAATGTCAACTGAGAAACAGTAGGTGAAAATGGTTAATCCAACTACTTTCTTAGTAACTCTCTAAATCTGAATCAGTCAAATTTTCACTGATTGAATCAGTGATTTGCCTTTTCACTGATTCATCAGTGAAAAAAATATTTTTCACTGTCAAATCAGTCAATTTTCACTGAAATAATCAGTGAATTTTGACTGATTTACAGAAACCTCTTTTTAGCTATTTTAATCAATCAAATTTCACTGATAATCAGCAGATTTTGACTGATTCAAATTTAGAGAGAATGTTAACTACATTTTTACTCATGTCAACACTCACACTGTTAAAAACCTTAGTTAACAACAATTCACCATATTTTATTTTACGCCATTTTAACCTTATTTTTGCAGAGAATTCAGGTTGTTAATAATAAAAAAGGTTATTTTCTTTCACATAAATAGAAATTTATTTTTCAATTATCTGTTATAACGACATTTTTCCTCGCAATATATTTTGTTATTATGTATTCTTATGACTTTATACCTATAATTTCAAATTAAATTTAATACAGAAATGTTCAACAATATACATCAAGATATGAAAACTATCCAAATTTTAGGAAAATCCAAGTGGGGTAGTTTTATCATGCTTATCTTTTCTATACTTGATAAATATTTAATCCTTTCAATAATATAATATTTTTGGAAAAGTGTTAAATATTTTTAATTGAAAAATTTTATCAGGTGTACAAATAAGTTTCCGCCGTTTGACAAAAGTTGGCGTCACCAGTAAGTTTTGGTTGAAATTGACAGATGTAAAACGTCACTGTCGTAAGGCTGGACATCTGTCAACAACATAACCTTGAAATATTAGTGAATTTTTATAAGTATAATATGTTCTTTTGTATGCAAAAATGTCGAATTTTGAGCCGAATAAGCGTCATTTGATTTACTTCTTCAATTTAAAGAAATCTTCAACTGAGGCGTATTATATCGATTGCTTGTTGAAACATATGGTGAGGCTGTCTTAAGTGAGAGAAGTTGTTGTGAATGGTTTCAAAAGTTTAAGAATGGTGAATTTGACATCGAAGACAAAGAACGTAGTGGAAGGCCGAAAGTGTACGAAGATGCGGATTTGGAAGCATTATTGGATCAAGATTCGTGCCAAACGCAAGAAGAACAATACGATGTACAATACTTCGAATAAAACATAAGGTTTCATTCTTTCACAACAAATACCCAATCTTTGATAAAAAAAAACGGCGGAAACTTATTTGTACAGTTGATAATTCTCAAGATTTATTTCTTCATGTTTTCTACGGTATGAAATAAACGAGCACACAAGATACAATTTTAATCAACTCATAAACGAAAGAAATTCAAGTGCAAAACGAAAAATAGAAGGAAAACAGGAAAGTGCTAGATTATGATCAACTACTATCATTGTATCTATTTAAATCTTTATACCAGAATCCATTAATCAGAGTTTCGTGCAGCAAAACATGTAAAAATACTCGGTTTCTTCATCGCCTCTTCTATTTTCCGTGCTGAGTTAATTATTTTTTCAAAGACACATTTTTTCTGAGGCTCTGATACAGCGACTGTAGCGAATCCTATGAGGCGTTTTTCTTGTATTAAAAGGGCACCAACATATTGCTATAACATAAAAAAACAGTTCATCTGTAGATGATTTATATTGTTGTCATCCAATGAAAAAGTATAGAAGAACAAAAGAAATAATATTTGTATACCACTTCAAGATTTAGTTTATTAATACTTTAGCTTCTTGTTAAATGCACCAACATCTTTGGTTTGGGGTAGTTCCTTCACGAAAATTAGACCTCAGGCAAAAATAGACAATTTTGCTTTCATGAATAGCAATATTATTATAGAAGGGCTAATTTGAAAGAGAAAAGATTATTTTTCATGAAAAAAATTTGAAACACAAAAAAATAATGTTATTAATAAATTTTATTTTTGCCCAAACTTATTTTCTTATCGCTTCGAGCCAAATTTTTAAAAATGATGCGATTCTAATAAATCACGGTCCACTTTTTTAGGAAAAAGATTCTCTACAACTTGACCGTTTCCGATTTTTGAAAATGAATTCTTTAATGGCAGAAATGATAAAAAAACAATTTTTCAAAACAAAATTTTTATAAACAAATTGCTGTATTTGATAATAATTAATTCAATTTCAAAAATAGGAAACGGTCAAATTGTAGAGAATCTCTTTTCCAAAAGAATGAACCGTGATTTATTAGAATCGCATCATTTTTAAAAATTTGGCTCAAAGCGATAAGAAAATAAGTTTGGGCAAAAATCAAATTTATTAATAACATTATTTTTTCGTGTTTCAAATTTTTTTCATAAAAAATAATCTTTTCTCTTTCAAATTAGCCCTTCTATAATAATATTGCTATTCTTGAAAGCAAAATCATCTATTTTTGCCTGATTTTGATCGACCTTAATAAATTTTATTTTTGCCCAAACTTATTTTCTTATCGTTTCGAACCAAATTTTTAAAAATTATGCGATTCTAATAAATCACGGTTCATTTTTTTAGGAAACAGATTCTCTATAACATGACCGTTTCTTATTTTTGAAATTAAATTAATTATTATCAAATACAGCAATTTGTTTTTAAAAATTTTGTTTTGAAAAATTGTTTTTTTATAATTTCTGCCATTAAAGAATTCATTTTCAAAAATTGGAAACAGTCATATTGTAGAGGATCTTTTTCCTAAAAAAATGAACCATGATTTATTAGAATCGCATAATTTTTAAAAATTTGGCTCGAAGCGATAAGAAAATAAGTTTGGTCAAAAATAAAATTTATTAATAAAATTACTTTTTTGGGTTTTAAATTTTTTTCATGAAGAATAATCTTTTCTCTTTCAAATTAGCCCTTCAATAATAATATTGCTGTTCTTGAAAGCAAAATTATCTATTTTTTCCTGAGGTCTAATTTTCGTGAAGCAACTATCTTAATCAAATAAAAGTTAGCTGAGTCAACTGAAATTTTTTTTGATTCGATCAAATTGTAGACAAGGTAATTATTTTTAATTGAATGAAAAAAATGATTTGGTGGAGTAATACAAATTTTGGTTCCATGAACCAAATATTTTTCCGAGCGTAATACTGGCAATAATAATAATTTTTTATCGTGTATATATATATAATTCAAGAGAACTATACTTTTTATTATACTCAACTTAATGTACTTACAGCTTGGAATAAAAGATCAGTATTCCAGAAATCATCATATACAGTAACACTAGTTTCAGTATATGCAATGTTTGCGATAGATATCACCCCTATTGTATTGTTACTCTGCAACATATCATGCACATGTTTGTCAATATCTCTGACACAGTTATGATACTGGTACTGAATACATGGATAAAATTAATTTTTTTAGTTTCACGCGATTATCAATTAAGTATTCGCTAGGATCAAAAAGTTCAGCAGCTTTTTAAGTACTTTCAAAGAAAAAGAAAAATTATTTGCAATTCTTCATCTTCGTCACTACTAAATTGAAACCAAAATATAATAATAATAATTTTAGAAATGCATTTCTTTTTTGCATTAAAAATCCTCATTACTGCAAGATAATTTTGACACAGTATAAGGAAAACATCTACAATCTTTAGAGAAAAACATGCGTGTTTTACAAAAGGTATTGCGAATTTGATAAAATAGGTCCAGTGCATTTAAAACAAACAGGTCACTTGTTCAATACCGATAGTCAGTATTGAAAAAATGACAGTCAGTATTGAGTCAATTTTGTTTTTTGTAATCGCGTATTTTTACCTGATCCCATCCTAATATGACTCCACCACTTTCACAATCAGGAGACGTTTCTGGCAAAGGAACCAGTCCTACATCTCTTGACATTTTTCTTTTTGGTAACTTTAACTGGAAAAATGTTTTTTTTATTCATATAAATATTTAATAGCTTTAAAAAATTTCTAATATAAAACCTGGTTCAATTGATTAGAGTTTGAACATATAAATTGTGTATGGGATTACTTACGGTTACCAAAAAATAAATTGTTTCCACCTGTTTAATATGTTTAATAGTATAACCGGATCGATCTTGTTCAGGAAGAGCAGGAATCACGGGGGCTATTTCATCAAGAGGAACAACAAATAAAAATTTACAACTTAGAGTAATTAAAACTAGTTTACGTTGCAATCGTGCCCCACCGCATGCGTGCCTGTTATATATTCGGAAAGAAACAAAGGAATCCTTAATTTGCTGGTCCACATGATAATTAATATCTGACAGTACTTCTGTTGAAAAGATAATTAAAGTATTAAATTAGCATTCTAATTTTATTTAGGGTTATTTATCTTTAACATATGCATACTTTATTGAAAATAAAATAAAGTGCACTAAATCATTTCGTAAGCAGAAGAGACTTGAAAAACTTTATCTGTCTTTGGAGTCTCCAACTTTTACATTCGGGAATTGAAAAGAAAAAATTTATTAGGACACCAATAGGAATTTTTCCACACGTTATATAGCCATTATTAATACGTTTTTATATTAGTACAATGTATATTTGGAGGGATGCTACTCAACTGAGATTTTTTAGGAAAAATAAAATAAAATGTTCCAGTAATGGTACAGTACCGGTCAGAATTGTGGGACCACCTGTTTTTCGATAATTGCTTAGATTATCCTAATTTGAATTATGTGAGTGAAAAAATCTGTTCTTTTATTTAAATTCAAAGCTATCAAAATCTTCATAAAATGAGCCCAGCATGAATTCGTTTTGTTAATTTGTGAAGAGGTTATTGCAGAAAAAGTCAAAATTTCAATGCTTTCTTAAATTTTAAATAATTTTCGAAATTATTCACATTTTATAATGTTCTTGGACTAATTTTAAAGCTAAACTTCTACAAAATCGGACAAAATTCTAGGAATTGATGTGTAATTTTTTTTCTTACATACTGCTGAAGGTTAAAGTTCAAATAAAAAAGTTTGAAAAATTACAATATTGCTTTTGCCGAGAAAAACATCTTTATAAGATATATAAATTTTGTATCGAATTCCCTTAAAATATGTATTCATATGATCTTTATTATGATTTACCTGTAGATGAAATATTTTCGAAATTTCCCTACTTTTTTGTTACAATTTCAACTCTTTTACATTGTGCAAGAAAAAACTTATAGATATATAATGACAACTTACTGCGATTCTGTAGAATCTTAGCTTTAAAATGAGCCTAAGAACATTCAAAAATGTTGATTGTTTCGAAAGTTATTTAAAATTTAAGAAAATATTGAAATTTGGACTGTTTTTGCAATAACTTCTTCAAAATTTAACGAAACGACTTCATTCCAGACTAATTTTAAAGATAATTTTGATGGCTTTCGCATTTTTAAGAGTACAAATTTCATCACTCACAGAATTGAAATTAAGGTAATTTAAGCAATCTCACAATTCTGACCGGTAGTGTACATGCTAATGAAAACAATAAAATTTGAATGGATTAAAGAGTGCATGTACTTCTTTGTATAAAAGTTATTATAAATTCAATTAGGTATTTTCACTTCATTAACACTAAGAGAAATTCTTTTATTAAAAATTTATTTTATTTTTTAATTAAAGCAATTCTCTTAGTGTTCGATGAAGTGAAGTTAGCTGTTTATAGAGGTGAAAATGTCTAATTTGTATTTTTAATCGTTCAAAAATAATTCATTGTATACACCGAAAAAAATCTCTTTTGACCAATGTGTTGCGATTTTAGTAAATTCAGATTTGTGCAAAATTCAAAAGAGGTTTTTTTCAGTGTAGCCAAAAGTGAGTCACTGACTTCGAACCCATAAAATGTTCGCTTTTTGAGATTTAAAGAGTACTTTTCATCAGCTTTTAGTTTTATTCCATTTTCTTAACCTGATTAAGAATTCCATAGTCATTAGTTGAAAAATATGCTCTCTAAATCTGAATCAGTTAAATTTTCAATGATGGAATCAGTGATTTGCCTTTTCACTGGTTCATCAGTGAAATAAAAACGGTTTTTATGAAAGTGTCTGCCTATTTGTAGGTCGTTTACTCGATAACTCTCAATAGAAATATCGGATTGAATTGAGTTTTGGCATACTTTGTCGGAGCCAAAAAAGTAAGGACAAGCTCGTTAATCATCCACATCCCACAAATATTGTCATATTAGGAGCATTTTTTGTGCTTTTGAAAAAAGCTTTATGAAAAAATCAAAAATTTCAATACTGCCTTCTGATAGTTTTTATAAATCTCTACTAATTATCCTAATAACATTTTTCGATTTAACTAAAATTATAGAAGTTACAGTATGTTAAAACTTGAAAAAAGTCATTATCTAAATTCCATTTTTCGCTTAAATTATTTCCTGTTTCAAATATTTGGAAGAAGATAAATTTTTTAAATTATTTAAATTATAAGAAAGTTACAGAAATGTGTACAGAAAATTGAGCGTGAAGCGCGAGTGTCATAATGCGAATGTGTTTCTTGAAGCTGATAGAGTCTTAAGTAAATTGAATTTCCTTTTTCATTTGAAATCAAAAAATTTAGTAACTTTGTGAAAATGTAATTCACATCTACAATATTACGTGAGTTACCATTCTTGAGAATTTCTGAACTGGTTGATCTGTATCTCACTGATCAACCAAACCCCGTGGCATTGGTTATGAAATTATACTCAGTAAGGTTACTCAAAAATTATTATACTAAGTAAAATGGCTTTTTCGTACCAAAAAAATGTAAACATACAGTGTTGACGCTGCGTAATACCCGTGTAATAGGAACAATTCAACAATTATTGAGTAATCTGACAAATAGTTCAACATGTTAAATCTCAATGCTACTCTCTAAACCTGAATCAATGAACGACCACTGATTCGTAGTGACTATTCACTGATTGCAGCAGCTATAAGTCTTTCACTGAGAATAGGTGAAATTCGACTGGTGAATCAGTGAAATAGATTGAACTCACTTATTGAATCAATGAAAGCTTCAGCTGGGAGTAATAAAAGCAGCAATATATTTTAACGATCGATGAATTCGTTTATTTTAGGCTAAACAACACTAAAACGAAATTACGTAATTATTATTATTTTCAAGGGACGATAAATCAGTAAAGTGTAGATCAAAGTTTTGAATTCGCGAATTCAAAAGTTATCTTCATGTGACGCGTTCACTGATTCCTCAGTGAAATCAAAGCAGGGCACTGATTCATCAGTTGATATATTTTCACTGATACAATCAGTGACTATTTCACTGATTCAGGTTTAGAGAGTAGTAGTATCATATGATGAACTCATAAGGTAATTAAGTTTAATGATGAAAAACTCATAAAATCAATGACTCCTTTTTGTATGAAATTTCAAAAAAAGAATTTTAAAATTTTTTAAAAATACATAATTACCTTCACAAGAAAATAGCACAATAAACACATAAAGTGTTAGAGTTGCTAGGACTTTCACAACCACCGCCATATAGAAACTTGTTTCAATCAATTATTAATGTGACAGTAAATACACTTATAATAATTCAAATAGTGGTAATTAAACATATAAAAGAATGAATTTATTGGTGACAAACCGAATATGAAAAGCAAAGGTTTGAGGATGCAACAATAAACCGCTGGTGCACTTAACTAAATTGTTGTGACATCTACGCTATCTTATCACCTAAGCTCTCATTACTTATTCTAGTCACGTCATTTGATAAGACGATGAAGGTAATGACGAATTTTCTTGACGGAAGTTCTATTAGAAGCTTTACTTGCCAATAACGGTTAACCGTCTCATACTTATTATATGCAATTACGAGCACATGCCATTCTTTATGTTCATCCTTGAAATTCAGTAAAAGAGTATATTAATTTATGAACATAGGAATTATTCTAAAAGATGCTCGTAAATCGAATTTTAAATTACAAGCTGCGTAACAACTTTTTATCCTCTCATCATTGATGTGTTGTCCCCACTTCGCTGAAAATGCTCTATAATGTGCAGTTGCTCGATTAAGGGATGATCGATGGATACTGGTTAACGATAACAAACAAGAAAAGTTCCAAACAGAAATTAGGTGTTGAAGGGTTCTTTTCCTATTCGTTTTTCTTTCCTTTCCACGTCTCTTTGTTCTGCTGAGGTTCCGCAGACGACAAACTCATTAGGAAAGGAGGAATAATTTTCAAAGGGGAGACCCGACTGGCATATTAATTTATGACATCGCGTGATGGACGTTGTTATGCGTACATTAGCGGAGCGTCGTGCAGCATAAGTGAATATTTAATTATTCTGTCATTCACCGCGCACTATTCTTGGTATACCAATTGCCTGGTGTTCTTCTAATCTATTCGGCCGTAATTTTTTTTCTTATTCTTTTCAAGTGTCGTTGGCAATTTTGAGGCCCATAAATTTTGCATGTCATATTTTTACTCTAGAAATCTCTTGAATATATATTATATGAATCTTGGAAGTGTGAAAGCCATAAAGATGAAACCTCCCAGAACTATATGCATCATATGGAGAAATATAAGAACTTGATTTAACGAGTATAATTTAGAATTTATTTTCACTAAAATGTTTAGTGTGCTTTTGTACAATAGCAAAACTGTATTACTATCACTTAAAGACCTCTAGTAATAATTAAAACTGAGTGCTCTGCAAATGTGCATTGGTACTATAAAAAAGCAAATACTAATTGCAGCTCATTTTCTGCTACAGTTTATGAGATAATTTTACAGATGGGTAAATACATAGTATTATGTCACGGAAAAAGTTTATGATCTTAAAAGAGAAGAGCCACTTTTGCTCATAAAGTATCAAGACAGAAAGTTTAAATATTTATCACTAAAAACTTTGGAGTTTATGAGAACCGGGCTCTTTTTCAAGGGCTGAATAAGGTTCTAATCTTGAAATGAGGATAAAATATTTTTTGAATTATTATTACTGTTCCGCTGATTACCAACCAAGATTTGCCATTTCCTCTTGGACGAATGAGTAAAATGAAGCAACTTCATTAGGCAGTAAATGACATTGCTCACACTACTAGTATTAATTATTTTTAATGAAGCTTTGTTCTTGTGTCTTTGATTAATCTAACAATCGTCCTTGTTTGTATTTCAGGTTGTGCCTTCTAGGAAGTGTCTTGATCAGCGGTATCATCGTAATTTCTGGTAGCGAGGACCCATCTGCCTTCAGGACTGTTCACAACAGTAATGCGGCTATTTTAAATCGTCTGGGTCTGGTCCCACTAGAAATTCCAGATGGGCATCACAAGAAGAGGCTTGCCGGCCCTGAACCACCCGCCTTTGGTATCCAATCCCGCATCCACCAGCCATACAGCAGGCGTCATGGACATCGCGACAGTCACGTTTACATCGTGAAACTTCCAGCAAGTCCTCCTTATTACACCTTCACGAAACCACATAAGTCAGTGAAGGATGACAAGGGAACGAAGAATGCCGTTGGATTTCATGGCAACGGCAAACCAGCCAAGATCTACCATTGGAACCTGCCTCTGATGATGAAGATGGCGGAGAAGAAACGATATCAAACTCAGGTCAAATTGGACCAAATGAAAAAGAAAATGCAAATGGAAAGGCACAAAATCGACAGCAACAGTGAAATCAGTACCTTACAAATCAAAAGCGACATTAACAGCCGTGTTGACACTGATAAATTCAACATTAAAAGCAACAGTAATGATATTCCTATCCAAAAGCATCAAGTTGAAGGATCAAAGAAGCTTTATAACAAGTCATCAACTGATAACGGTAAATACTTTCACTCAGCGACAGATAATAGATTACTTTATGGGCCAAAGTTAATCGGAAGTAATGTGCAGAAGCATAGCAGAAATAATGATAAGAGATTAAGTTATCCAAACGGTTTAGAGATGGCATTAAAAAAGTTTAAGGAAACCGATGGATACAAAACAAAGAACAACACCAATAAGATGTTCAGGTTGGCGGATTCGACAACATATAGGGTAGGAGCCCACACGAATGATCGCTTCTCGCCATGGAACAATCTGTCCAATGAACTTCACGGTTCGAGGAACACGCCCGACGAACAGAAGCTGAAGAAACATAGAAAGAAGGCAGCTATGTCCTACTATGCTCCTCTAAACCTCAAGTCTGGCTCGACAACCAACATCCACAAGAACTTCCCTGGAAACGGAAAACCCAAAGCCTTTTATGTCATGGAGAAGAGCCGCAAGCCTATTTACTATCATCAACTCTTGCCTTAATTCATTACTCAATCAAACACTGACTGAAATTGCAAAATAATTGATTCAGATCATCAAAGTCATTAAAAAACGAACTTACACGAAATATTTCATTTCACCAGATATAAACGACAAAAATGTAACAATAACCGCATAGAACCTTATAGGATTTATATGAGGTTCTATAAGGATATAGTCTGCTGTGCAAAACCTGCCAAGCACTTATTTTAAAGGTTTTAATTTATAAAATACTTAACAATGCATTTTTTTCTTAGAATAACATGGAAGGTAACAGAATTCTGCATTTAATTACCTCAAATTCAAGTGTTTTAGTCCATTATTAAGGAAGATATTGCCAAAAAAAAGCAAACATTTTAAAATTTTCAATAATTTTTTAAATAATGAATATTTTTTAACTTTTCTTGACTCATTGCAAAATGAGATTTACGTAAAATGTCAGTAATCTAAGAAGTAAATTGTAATTATTTTTTCATGAATGCAGCCAAAATCTGAGTTCGGAACGAAAAAGTTATGAAATTATTTATGAAAGAAAATTTGAAAATAATTTTATTGTATTTTTTTCATATTATCAATTTTAATAATTTTTTAAATCCATTTTTGAAGTATGAGAATTCTTTGTATTCTCGGCACTTTGTTTTTCTAAATTTTAACTTTAATAGTATCAAGAAAATTTCTACAAAAATATTTTTCATACCTTACTGAATAGTCTATGTAAATTTACCTTTATAATAAGCTGAGAAAAGTTAAAAAATGTTCATTGTTTCAAGAGTTGTTTAAAATTCAAGAAAACTTAAAAATCTTGACTTTTTTGGCAATATCTCCGTTAATAATAGACTAAAACATTTCGTTTCAGGGTCATTAAATGCAGAACTTTATTACCTTTCATGTTATTCTAATGAAAAAATTCATTAAGTATTTTATAAGTTAGAAGCTTTTAAGCTTAGAAACAAGTGCCCGGCAACTTTTGCACAGAAGTGATTTGGTTATTGTCACGTTTTTGTAATTTCTATTTAGTTCAATGAGGTCTTTCGTATTGAAATAGGGTTTGTAAATCCATGTCTGTTTTAATGTTCTTGAATTTTGTTCCAGGAAGTATCTGTACTTACTTCATATTTTCAAAATACAAAAGAGAGGAGTAGACTATATATTTTTGTGAGATTGTCATTCAGGAGTTTCTACTGAACTCTATTGTAATTTTATTTATTTTGGCTAAGCAGTACTTTTTATACAAAAGTCGTAGAGATTGGTAATATTTTTCAAATTTGTGACTGTAGAATATTGTTATTATCTTCACCCCTACTTATTTCATTGCCTTGATATTTCAAGCTATCAAACTCGAATAAGAGCACACAATTGTATAATTCAATGGTCTTAATTTTTTTATGGATAATAATCTATTTGAAAAGTTAGTTGCATAACTTTCAACTGAAATATAATTTATGAGTCTGTAGTTAGTAATCAAACATTTTCAGATATAAAATTACGAACTTGACAAGTAAGTAAATTACACAGGTCTACAAAATATGAGGTTGTGATTGTTATACAAGTACCGATAGTCATTTCCGAAGTAATTTTTGGGGTAGAACCCGAATCCGGGCTCAAAATTTCTCCATCGCGTCAGATTTTCGAGTAATCCTAACCTAAAAGTGCGAAAAACACGATAACTTTGCGAATTTTTATTATTTTTTAAATATGAAAAAACCACCAAAAAGAGCCACTTTTCAGCTTTCCATTTCACTATTTACATGTATTATTTTAATTTTTCTAACCGGAGATATCGCCGATTGAAAAAAAAAATTGCAGGTTTCGCAATGACCGATATATGGCGGAAAAGAATGATAGGACGTCAAATACTAGGCATACGAGGCATAATATGAACAATCGATCATTGTTCATATTATGCCTCGTTCATCAGAAATAAGAATGAAAAAACAAATTTAACGTCCTATCATTTTTTTTCCGCCATATATCGGTCATTGCGAAACCTGCAATTTTTTTTTTCAATCGGCGATATCTTCGGTTAGAAAAATTAAAATAATACATGTAAATAGTGAAATGGAAAGCTGAAAAGTGGCTCTTTTAGGTGGTTTTCTCATATTTAAAAAATAATCAAAATTCGTGAAGTTATTGTGTTTTTCGCACTTTTAGGTTAGGATTACTCGAAAATCTGACGTGATAGAGCAATTCTGATCCCGGATTCGGTAGACCATGTAGACCTGTGTTATGATTAGAAAATGATGCGATTACATAACTTGACAACAGTTACTTACTTTGATAAATCAGTCGTCAATGTATTATGTATACCTGATTGAACGTAAATTTGCGATTACGATGTTTTTATCACAAATTGAACAAACGTTAAATGGCGTTCTAACTACTTTTCCTTGCCAAGACAGCATAAGTTAATGTTGTGGAATATATTTTATAGATATAGACTTTTCATATTTATCGCGATTTATATAAAGACTAGGTCGATGATCGCATAGACATCACGAGAATTTTTAAAGACTGGAAAATATTTTCTCGCGAGACATATATGTATGGAGACTTTTCACACTTTTTGACTTTTTATACATAACTAAGTTTTAAGACGCGTATATATTTGTGTATACGAGCATGTTAAGTAGCTTTTATTCTTATAGAATAATCGTAAGTATTAAATACAGTGTAAGACTCTTTACTGTCGAAATGATACAATAAAGTATTTATAATCATTTGTATACTTAATTAGTTTTTAATCTTGGAGTGAATGAGAACCGCTGGTGTAGCGTTTAAGATAATATCTTATGCGGTTCGCATTTTTTGGTAATTACCCTTATAAATTCAAAATAATAAAAAACATTTTCATGATCCGACAAGAGCTCCATCTTCTTAGAAGAATCATTGGGTAGATTATATCAGGCAACCAGTTGGCGTGGGGCATGTCAACTGAGTTTAGGTTGAAAGTCAACTTAATGCAATCTAGATTCCACTCAGAAATATGTAAATAGTAATTAAATTAAAAGTTTGCACAACTATATATCTACATAATTTATACAGATATATCATTTTTTAACTTAAAGAAATTAATGATGCTTATAAATAATTTTTTAAAATATACAGTCTTTAATTTCTTTATATTTTCTCATATTTCTTAAAGCCTGTTATATTTTTGGTAATATTACGTGAATTGAAATTCTTGAGAATTTCTGAACTGGTTGATCTATGATTCACTGATCGACCAAACCACGTGGCATTAGTTATGAAATTATACTCTATAAGTATATTTAAAAATTACAATAGTTTACAAAATTAAAAAAATGTTCTGCCCACCACATCTTAATATGATTTTTTCATGTATCTTAGCCCATTAAACACGAAAGTCACACTCAAAAAATTTTTTGTGAAAGCGTTTTCGAGATGTCAATGTTTGAAATTTTTTTTTCAATTTTCAGAGTTGTTCCGACGTTTTTGAGTATATCCAGAGTTTTAATTGACTGATTTGCCTAAACAAGCACTCAAAATGAAGGCTAATGAATCTTCTACAACTTTTTATCCTAAAGTTTTGAGATCAACCCAGTAGTTCAGATGCTAACGATTTTAATAAGTTGGAAAAGTTGGCTAATATTTGCGATTTTTATCCTTCCCAGGACGATGTGTGAATTTTCGACCTCGACTTTTGCTAAAAAATCCAACTTTTCCAACTTATTAAAATATCTAGCGTCTGATCTACTGGGCTGATCTTAAAACTTTAGGATATGAAGTTGTAGATGATTAAGTTGACTTTAATTTGAGTGCTTGTTTAGGCAAATCGGTCAATTAGAACTCGAGATATACTCAAAGACGTCGAAACAACTTTGAAAATTGAAAAAAAATTTCGAACATTGGTATTTTGAAAACGCTTATTGACTAAGCTGACAAATATATCCACATGTTAAATCTCAATGCTAATAGTATAATATGATAAACTCATAAGGTAATTAAGCTTAATCACGAAAAAATCATAAAATCAATTTTGAAGAAATTAACTTAATGCAATCTAAATTTCACTCAGAATTATTCAAATAGTAATTAAATTAAAAGTTTGCAGAACTATATATCTACATAATTTATACAGATTAAATGATTCGTAACTTTTGAGTAAAAATGAACAAAGATAACGAAAATATAAAAAACAAAAAATATCTATCTTGTACTATGAAATTAGAGAACTTAGTGACACACGGAGAAAAAAAAACTGTTGAATCAACAGATGTCATCTGCTGGAATAGGGACAGCAGTTTTTTTTTGTAATATTTACAGATTTTTCTGTTGGATTCACAGATTGTTTTTAAACTCAACAGGTGTTCCTGTAAAATCTACAGAAATGCCTGTTAGAATTGCGGATTTCTCTTTTTTCTTGAAATCCGCAATTCTAACAGGCATTTCTGTAGATTTTACAGGAACACCTGTTGAGTTTAAAAACAATCTGTGAATCCAACAGAAAAATCTGTAAATATTACAAAAAAAAACTGCTGTCCCTATTCCAGCAGATGACATCTGTTGATTCAACAGTTTTTTTTTCTCCGTGCAAGAAGGCTTTAGTTATGGAGAATTTATTATCGCGTTTGAATAAATCGATCAACTTAACCAGTCATTGGTTGAATCGATGCAATTCGCCTGGAGCAATAACTCGGTAAGTTTGAGGAGTGAGGCGTTGATTCGGAAAAAAAAAAAAAAAATATTTTCTGTCGCTTACAACCATGGAAGAAGATATCGAAGGTGTTAAGATAGTGTTAATAATTACATTTATTACAATATGACCTACGAAAACCACAATTGCTCTCCTTGTTCGGTATTCCCTGAGCGATACAATCTCAAATCGATCTTCAATCTCGTTCAATCTCTCACCGCATCTTAAAATGAGATTTCAATTTTTTTAAGCTTTTTACCGACTGCACCGCAGGCTATAAATCGAATCAAAGATCACAATTTTAAGTTATCTTCTTTTTACATGCCTCAAACTTTAATTTTTACAAGTACAAGTAATTTTACAAGTACTTTAATTTTTTTTTTTGGAATTCAAACGTGAGTAAAAAAATGCAAATCAAATAAAAAAGTTGGATATTACATATAAATCATTTAAGACATTTATTTCTAGTTAGCTGTTTTCTGAACTAATTTATGGACCGATTAATTATTATTAGAATATTCGCTACTTCGTCATGGACTAATTCTTTCTCTTAGAATAAGAACAGGTTCTCTATCTGTCTGGGATAATCATGAGACATTTTTAATCATAGCATGCAGGAAGTTGCGTACATCCTGTGCATGTCCTAAGTCAATGTTTGAAACGAGATAAGAGAAGCTTCTAATCTCATTTAGTCGATTAAAATGAAATATATCATTTAAAAATAAAAGAGATTCTTTGAATTTGTATTTTTGGTAATTATTTATAGAAAATTATGCAATGGGTGTATGAAAAGGTAATAAAATAAGACGTTTAATATATCTCAAAAGCATTTCATATTTACAATAGCATAAAAAAATATAAAAGTCTTAAAATACAAATGAACATGAGCTACCACAATGTAGCTATACTCGCTAGATAAAAAATCCTGTATATAAAATATATATTTGTCTGAAGAATAATTGGTTTAATAAAACTTCAGACGAATTTAATTGATTACAGATAGGCTATCAAAAATAATTTGTTCTAACGCTTTTTTTTTCAATTTTATCCGACTAAAATTTTAATTTCACTAATTACACCCAGAAAAAAATTTCTTTGAATCAAAGAAATTTATGGTCAAAGAAAAGATTCTTTTATTTAAAGAAATTTCTTGATTTTTTTTTCTTTGAATTAAAGGAATAAATGTCTGCGCAGTTGCACAGTACATACGTAATATGACTCACAGAAATATTTTTTTTTAAATAGAAAACTGTCTTTGTTCAAAGATAATAATAATAAATAAATTATTTCTTAATTTTTGGCCAGTACTGTATTTGAATCAAAAACATATTTTTTGAAATCAAATAAATAATTTCTTTCATTCAAAAAAGACTAAAAACGAGATTTCTTAACATCAAATAAATGTAAATTTGTTCAAAAGGTGTTTTGTCTTCGAATTGAAGTTAAAAAACCATTTTTTTAATTTAAATATAACTTTTTTCTGGGTGTAGATTCATCTTCATCAATACATATTTTCACTCGCGTAACATTAACCCTTGCTTACCACTCTGGGGCCAAAGGACCCAGGACCTTTTTGCGCCTCAATTTTAAATACCTAAATGGTAAGTACGTTCGAAAGCGATTTTTTAGACAGAATTTTTTTTTAGTGTATATTGGCTTTACATTGAAGAATAAAGCGTATAAAGTACGTTTAACAACGTCTAATTTTTTTTATAACAATATAAAACATTTCAATAACGATAATTGTTAAATGAAGTGATGATACATTTTCGACGATGAAATAAAAAATAAATTTTCTATTTTTTCTGTTTACTCGTTTCAAAAAAATGTTTTCATAGCACCTCCTTTGAAAATCCGATGTTTGGTACCTGTAGAGCGGATTTGTTTTATTATAATGTCTTATGACATTCGGCTTTTCATAAGTAACTTCTACCGTATGCAGAAAAGAGGAAATCATACACAGTGAGTGGTCGAAGCAATCGGTGGCCAGAAAGATATTTACGTGGCATATTGGGTCAAGCAATTTGAGAATATTTTCAATAAATATCATCTTGTAATAGATAATACAATAGTGTACTTTGACAAAAACGCCTATTTCATTTTTCCACTTTTTTTCGTCATTCATTCTCCAAAATAAATATACTTTTTTAAAGATCCACTAAACTACTATTTTTTTTCTTGTAGTGGTACATTATTAGAAGACTGCCCTAAATTTTTAGCCCTTAATATGGAAAATTAAAAAATTTATGAATTTTTTAGTAACAATAGTCATTTTTCCCACTTTTTTGACTTTAGCATTTTTTAAAACATATTTGAATTTAATTTTTGGCTATATAGCCTATGAAGTCTTCTAAAGTAAGTATTCAAGAAGTTTTAAAAAAAATTTCGAGTCAATATATGTAATTTTTCATTTTTTATAACAATTTTTCTCGCCTGGGTCCTTTGGACCCATGTGTGGTAAGCGTGTTACTCCAGAGAAGTGTGGTAAGCAAGGGTTAATTATATACGAATAAGTATACAATAAAATACATTAAAATTGTCTTATATACCTTTCTGACTCAAAAACACACTATTCTCACATTTATCATAAATTAAGTATGTTATCTCATTAAGATTGAGCAAATAGTTTACAATCAACTTAAAAAGAAGCAGTGGAAATATTCATGTCAAAACATTTCAATGAATTTAGAAAGTAGGGCATACCAAAATTAAATTTATCAGTCTTTGAATATTTTGTCTTTTTAAAAGCTCAAAAAAACATTTGAATTTTTGTTTGTTATTACGTAAGACATAAAATGACCAAACATATTTCCACATGACACTTGAATTCGATCCTGAACACGTTATTTTGAAGGCTGCATATCATTGGATTACACACCTGAACACAGTTTTTAAATCTTTTAATATATTTAAAATTATTAAAGACTGTTTACATTTCACCATATAAAACATAACTGCACTTCACAATTTTATTCCTACTTATTATTTTATTCGCATTCACTCGCACTTCATTGGCTCTTAAAATACAAAAGAGAAAAGAAGTAAAAAAGAACATTTTATTTTTATACT
Source organism: Diplolepis rosae (assembly GCA_030998225.1). NCBI lineage: Eukaryota > Metazoa > Arthropoda > Insecta > Hymenoptera > Diplolepididae > Diplolepis > Diplolepis rosae. Next base: position 599,308 of record JAPYXD010000677.1, read on the forward strand.
AAAAGATATAAATCCTCGTGATGAATTATTAGACTCGGAAAATCTTCAATTTGTTTTAATTAATATTTATTCCTACCATGTATTGCTTCTATTGCAATGCAAATTGCATCACCTTCCTGCTCAGAATTTGAATTGAAAAAGAGTTGTGCTCACTTTAATTGAAAACAAGCATCAAATTATTTTTAGACAATTAATTTATGATAGATATAAATCAATAATTTCGTGAGAGTATGACAACTTTTATTGCCTCCTACTTCTAAATTAATGACTATTTACCTATGGACTCGATTATTCATAATTTAATTCACCATTTTAAAATTCTATATATACAGTCACTCACCATTTCTCGAAAAATTCTACATTATCACAAGAAACAAATTTTATTATCTAAAATTATAATTATAGAAATAATCAAGGTTAAATCATTTTACAAAATAAAATGTATTTTACCTCATTAAAATACTTTAAGTTTATCATTCACTTTGAAAAGATACTTTAGTTATCTATAAAAAATTCGCACTTCAATAGTAAGCATTATTCTGATAATCAGTGTACCTAATAGGTTGAGAAACAGTTCGGGATCCATCAGGCCTGAGAAGATAAATACCAGTAGGTCTCCCATTGAAAACATAAGGTCCCTTGTCTAAAGTGTTAATATGATTTTCAGGTCTAGTAGAAGGGTTTCCGTCCTGTGATGGCCACTGATAGACCGACGTTGGTTTGCCATTGCTAACAAATTCTATCGGCAGTTTTATGAAAGGGTTAACGTTAACATGCGGCTGATAAATCGTCGGAGGCCTCGCAGGCCTTATGGGCCTCACCTGCGTGATATGAGGGCTAAGGGCAGGTGTTGAATACCTTGGTGGCTGAGAAATATATCCCAAACCCGGGACAAACATATATGGAGTAGGCGGTAATCTTATATAATAAATATTGCTATCTTGGTATTTATTCTTCCGGTTAGGAGCACGTTCTTCTGCACCAAAATCATAATCATCAAAATTTGAATCATAATCAGGCAAATTTGGATAGTGATGATGAATCTGGGGCACAAAAGGATAATTGAGGAAAAAGGCTTTATGCTTGCGACCTTTCTTTGATACTATTCCCTTCACTTCCGGATGTTCGGTTGAAGAAGATTGATTCAAAGAATTATTGGTCTTTGTTTCTTTGGTAGTATTTTGCAGTCTACTGGTACCATTTGTAGTTAGCTTTTTAAAAGGTTTCTTTGAAGTGGTTGAGCTGCTTTCCGGTAAAACTGGAAAATTCCGAGGCAAACTTGACAACCGATCGTCCTGGTTACCGATCTTCGTTTCTTTCAAGTCGCTCTTGACCTTCGTCGTCTGTTTTCTCGACGTTTTCTTTGAATCCACTTTGACAGAACTGACTCCCACTTCCGGCGAAACTGGAAGAGTGTCTTTGCTCTGACTTGTCAGACGATCATCGAAGGTATGCTGCGGAGGTGCTGCTGTTACGGACACCACGATTGGTACAAGCAATACCAGTGACGTCATCATTGTGCCTGAAAAATATTACTGTTTTATTTCAGAATATAAATACTTTTCAATAATAATTTACTAAATGTCAATCAAATGTCTTATTATAAGCTCTCGCATTATATTTATAAGTATTTTTTAACACCTGGATATTGAAAAGTAGATATTCAAATAGGAGATATTCATCCATAATATCTAGATATTGACACGCAATATTAAAATTTTTTTTTTCAATATATAAGATTTTTCCGAGAAGTAACATTTGATATTCAGATTCAATAGTTTAGATATTGATGCATGAAGTGCGCGCGCATATATATAAATGTCATGTGATCACTTTTTCGCTCTCATCGAAACTAAGTGAATCTAAGATTGACATGCTTGCAGCGTTCCGGAAAGATAAATTTTGAAAGTTTATTAAAGTTTTCTTAAATTCTAATAAGTGTTTCTAATGGAATAAAAGTGATCGAATCTTTAACTTGAGATGCAGTAAGTAAAACATATAAGTTATATATTTTTTCTATATGTGGTTTATAGCCGAGAATGAAATCTAACCTTAGTGTTAAGATTTTTGTTCATTTCTTTGGTATAGGGTATAAAATAATAGACATGTTATCAAACATGTCACTTTGAAACTTAGTGTTAAGGTTAAGTTTCTAACAAAAACATTCAATTAATTTTACATCTATATTACTTTTACAGAAAAGAACATAATAAAATATAATTTGACTTTTTTCTAAAAACTGAATATGTAGTTTTTTTATAACCTTTAAAATAATTTTTTGACTATCTTAGACATTGAGCTGTAACATCTGTAACTTACCTTTTCAGTATACCTGATATTGATGTTAAATATCTGAGATATTCAACTTTAGTACCTCAGACATTCAAGTTTACTAACGAGGATATTTAGAAGTTTAGTATCTTGAATATTCATTTTTAATATCTGAGATACTGGTGGTTAATATCTTTTTTCAATATCTGCAGGTATTGAAGTAGAATATCTAATTGTTTGTCACATAGTTGAATGCTACTGACATTGTGCCTCAATATCTAGATATTACAGGTCACTATCCATTTTTCTCCGTATGCCTTGATGATACTAAAACTTTTATATAAATTTTAAATCAAATAAGGGTTTTCACGTCCAAAAGGGCGTAAAAAGATACATAAATAAAGGACGTCCTTTTGTGTCCTTTCTGACGTATTTTTTTACGCTAATCGTTTTATTATACTATTATCATTATCATATTTATTAATACTGTTAATTCCATATGTTTAAGAAAAATGAAATTAAGCGTATCATGCATTTAACAATGTTTTTTTAATTATACCTAGAAAGTAAAAATTTAAAAAAATGATTAGCGTATTAAAGGACGTCAGAAAGGATATACTTTTTTAGGTCAAAAAAGACATCCTTTAGTATTGCAATTTCGGACGTCCTTTTTAACGTGAAAAAGCACAACCTTTACGACGTATCTTTTTACACTCTTTTGGACGTGAAAAAATATGTATTACTATACGTAACATTTTTTAACTGGGATTGAAGGTAAATGAAATTTGGTTGATTATAGGGAAGTTTAATTCCGATTCGATTCTTCAAAAGATCATCATCTTTCGGGACGGAATATCGATATTTTAAATAGATGTTTTGCTATTTTATTATTGGAGAATCGATTCTTTTCTTTTTTTGCTTTTTTATCAACATCTACCATGAGAAAGAAAGAGAGATGAAGCTGTTTAATTGTCATTTCGTGACAAATTCTCTGACAGAAAGACGAATTAAACATCTTCATCTTGCCAAAATGCCAACTTTACACGAAGAGTGTGTATTCTCCGGCTTAAAAAAAATGAATACTAAAACTGGTAAATAAAAAATCATAAACATTTACTGCACACTTATTTTCGTTTGACCTGCAGTACGTTATTTTTATTTTTTATGGTTTTATTTTCATGTTATATCAGACAATTGCATTATTTAGGACCCACTTGTTCAATTACCAATTCCAATTTTTAATTAGAATTTAAAAAAATGAAAAGAATGTAACTAATTAAAATTTTAAATGAATCATAACTTTTGTGTTGTTAGGATTAATAAAAATATGAATTCAGGCAAAATCGATTCTTTTAGGAGGAAAAAACATCCCTAATTGATATCAATTTTTGACTGGATATCTATAGTGAATTGGACATTAACTCATCCATGGTTTTATTTTATATCATGAACGACCATTGAAAGCGATACCAATCGTTCCTTTTTCACTACTTCTCTAATAAATCGTAATCTTATAGCTACATGACAGAATATAAGATTGCGTTCACGCCTTCGTTTTGTACGCGTTGCCCCCTGTACCTTGGCCAATACACGTAACCCTTCTTAGCATCCAGATTCCAGTCGCCTTAATGGCGAACAAAAGCACGACGATCGGTAATTGAAAGCAGGTTATAAACTTTCTTCCAGAAGACCTTCAGAGGTCGTTACGTCTAGAATAACTCTTAACCCACACACCTTCTTATATTTAACGAGAGTGTTCATGTTTACTTTTTAAATTTATTAAATCGGTATTCCTGTATAATGTATACATATGAAAAAATTTCAAATATTTTAAATGAATCATGATCTATCATTATCTCTTCATATAATAATTAATTTCATTTGTAATTAATGAGCATAGCGTGATTATCATCAATCGGCAGCTGTTAACGGCTCTATGCACTGTTTTTGCAACATCTTGGAGAAAAACCTTGTTATCTTTCTTGTTCTTCCTCCGCTATGTTTTGCATCGTCAGCAGTTGATACGTTATACGTATAAGGTTCTCTTTCTCTATCCTTTATCATGTTGGCTATACTTGCTTCTGAACTCTCGCACATTAATATCTCTCTCTTGCAGAACTGAACCCTTTAGTAGAGGAGCGCTCTCTTCGTTTTTTTCTCAAACATCAGTAATCACTCAATAATACACGTGGCATGGAGACGTTTATTGGCTGAGCGAAGCTAACAGCGTTCCATTACAACCTCATTACCGATCGACAGGACCAGAGACGAGGTTCCGTTTACTGATTTTTATTTCCGGTGCGAAACTTAAAAGATGTATAGTTACTCACTCTCGCGCGTGAGCACGAGCGTCGGTTTAGAAGAAAAGAATGACCTCCTCAAGGACGAGCTACTTTTTATTTCATTTTACATTACTCTGGTATTTATTGCCAGTTCATGGTAAGTATCTCTTAAAGGCTTCCAACGAATTTTATGTTTAAGAAAAATTTAATAGCTCTGTAATTTAGTCTTACAACTTGTATTTTTCTATTATAATATATTACTGAAACAAGAATATTTTAAAGAGTATAAAGGATGATAAATAATTAATAGGAAGATTTGAAAAGATAGTGCAGGTATTCAATGAGTTTTTTAGTCTGTCTTTTTTTCAAAATGCATGTAATCATTTGAAGATCAATTTATAGGCAGATAAGGAAATTACAGACGGCTTTTATAAAGTTGTTAAACGGCATTAATAGTATAATATAATATTATAATAAAAGTAATAATAAGGCAGTTAGTATGATTGAAAAAATATATTCTCTTCTCCATCTGGCTTTGAGTAGAGAAAGTTTGCGCCTTCAAGACTCAACCGGTTTTAGAATTGGTTATCTCTTGCAGGTAAGAGAAGTCCTTTTAAGCTAAAAGTACAAAGTTTTCTTCTTTACCAACAGTAAAAGTAAGAAATTTCTAAATAATAAACAACATTTAAGAGGAAATGTATACATTTTTGGTGGAATTTTTTTTTATGTTCGGTAGAAAATTTACTTTGTTACTGTTATTTACTTTGTTCTCCTAATCTATTTTGACAACTGTCTTTTCTCTTCACTTTATAAAGGTGCGAGTTCAGGAGAGATTTCATTTTTCTCTAGGTAGGGTAACTGATTAGAATGAAACTTAATAGTTATTCTGTAGTTTATACAAAGATCAATATGCACTGCAAGTTATAAGTAGAAATATTAATTGTTTTCCATAGTGACAAAATCTTTATTGAGTCATACGTTCAAGATAGGTTTTATTTTTCTTAATTAAAAAAACGATACCTTCAAGAATTTCATTGATGTATAAACTTTTTTGTAATTTTTCTAAAATCAAATTTCAAGTGCATTAAAAGATAGTATTTTGATTATTGCTACAACAAAATTTGTTCGACTGGATGAAAGCCAATTTTTTCAAGTACCTTTATTAGTTTTAAAAATTTGTCTATGACATGCAATTTACTTTATTTAACATATTTTGATAATATACCGTTTAAGGTAGTGTTGTGCCGAAAAACAGGTCTCTGGAAAAAAGTTGTTCTATGATTTTAAGACTTGAAATGATATTACCAGTTTCCTTTCACTTCTTATTAACTTTATAAAATTAATTAGATTTTTATAAATTACGGCTTATTTTTTCAGGGAAAATATTTTTTACAACTTTAACACTTCCAAATTTTAAAATAAATAAACTATCTTTAAATATAGTTATTTTATAAAAAAATGTTTCTTTTAAAAAAATTCCGTTAACGATTCCAGCCACTGAAATCTCTACTTTTCAAATTGGAATGAATAGACTTGTAAAGAATATTCGATATATGTATAAATTGGCTTTAGGGTCCAGAAATAATGAAAACTCAGTTCTTACATTCTTTCAAACGTTTCGACTCAGGTTGGAGTCCTCATCAGTGAGAATTTATTTCTATAAAAAATACAAAGGAGGAATCTTAAAAATTGACCGTGTGACGCATAAACATTGTAGTAAAAAAGTGATATAAGAATTGCAGGTGTGAAAATAAAATTGGACTAAGTAACTAAATTTGCAAAACAGTACAACTGTAACAAAACTGTACAAACAAATTTTTTTTTTCCTTAAAATTGCTAAAAAGAACCTTAAAGAAACATTGTAATAAAATGATATAAATAAATTATGCATGTGAACCTATAAAATTGGTCTAAACTGAATGTAATGAACTGTACAGAAAAAAAAAAAAATTTTTCCTATAAAAATACAAAGGAAGAAACTTGAACAATTTGAAACTGTGACCGATGAAAATTATGTTAAAAATAATGTAAAAGAATTGCAAGTTTGAAATTAAAAAATTGGTCTAAATAACTAAATTTGCTAAAAGGTAAAGCTGTAAAACCTTAATTTGAAAAAAATACTAACAAGAGAGACTTAAAAGTAACACGTGTGACAGATAACAATTTTGGTTAACCGATATGAATGAAATTGTACAAGTGAAACTATAAAAATGGTCTAAACTAAATGTAAAAAATGTAAAATGTAAATGTAAGAACTGAGTTTTCATTATTTCTGGACCCTAAAGCCAATTTATACATATATCGAATATTCATCAAAGGGTCGATACAAGTCCTATCTATAATTAATTAATTAACTTGTAAAGAATATTTTTCCCGGAAAAATAAGCCACGATTTATAAAAATCCAATCATTTTTAAAAAACCAGTAAGAAGCGATAGGAAGATAAAATTCTATTACAAAAAATATTGAAAAAGTATTATTTTTTTCATTAAAAAGTAATGTTTTATCTTCCATTAAACACGACAGATAATATTATTTCAAATCTTAAAAATAATAGAAAAACTTTGTTTCCAGAGACCTGATTTAGTACCTGAGAAGCATAGCTTTAATTAAAATTGGAGTATATCAAAAGTTAATTAAAATTTCGAATTCAAACCTCAGGTATATATTAGTCTTGAAATGTGCTAAAAAATCCCACGTTTTATTCAAATTGAATACTCTACTCTGAAAAAAGTAAAATCTCATGGACTCGCACGAAGGTGTTATTTGTTCCGGTCCTTCTCAGCTGGGAATATATATATTGACACTTTTATTATATTTCGAGAAATTTTCTTTTCTTGTTAAGCTAAGCCAAACTTGAAACGAAGTTTACTTTGAAACATGGAAAATATTTGTAAATATTGAATCGATAAAGAGTGCAACGCCCTTTGAACCTTAACACATACACTGATAATTGAATAAAAGTAAGTGATTTTAGGTAGGATATTAGATGGATTTGAGGAAAAATTAGTTTTTATGATCAGGAAGCTGAAGATAGAGAGACGTAAATTGATAAGAAATAGAGCAGTTCTGTTGCTCTTCCAACCTTAACACATACTGGTATGAAGCACGTCCGAATTCGATTACCACATTTCTATCAGACTCACCTTGGACATGCTCTGAAAAATTAGATTCGAGTATAACGAACATGGAACATCTATTTCTGTGGTTAGCCTACATGATTCCCCTTTCTTCATAAAACTTCCACCACAGGCATTCGCTTTCGTGGCTTTCTTCATTTTTAAACGAGTTGAAAAAAATCATTTTCCACATAAAGGCATAGCGAAATTACGTTCAGTTGAGTCTTTATTCACCTTTACCATACACGAGCCACATTAAGAAGTAACACAATCGATAAGTCGAAATATGAATTATAGGCTGTCATTTTTGATGTCTCTATTATTTTGTTCACAATCAATTCTTATGTCAGAAAAATTCCGTTATCTCCTTCAAAACAGGTCATAGGTTACATATTTATTATATATTTCCATTATATACACTTTCGAATTTCTTTTTCCGTGATTCTCATTCATGGAATGTAATTTGAAATATTTAATTTTGATTTTATTCTTATGAACGTGATGAAGATTAAAGTCTCAGGGGTTAATACTCTCGAACCAAAGATTTTTTGCAAAAACCTTAAATTGGGTTACTATTTCATCCTTGTTCATTACACAGAAAAAATATAATAATAATAATAATTTTTAATCTGAATTAGTTAGAATTTTTAATAATTTCAGTCAGTGACTGACTTCTTGCTTTTCAATCAGTCAGAAGTTATTGATTTTCAGAAAACAATGATTGATTATTAGTTAGAAATGACTGATTGTGAAGTAAGAAGTCAGGTGCTGACTAAAATTATTAAAAATTCTAATTAATTCAGATTTAGAGAGTCGATCAAAAAAATATTTTTATTGACTCAACAAAATTCTTCAGATAATAAAAGTTAGTTGATCCAATTAAATCATTTAGTTTAATTTGATAAATTTTAAGTATTTATTAGATCCAACCAAAAAATTTAGTTAGGTTGATAAAATAATCTGTTAATTCAACAAAACGATTATGCTCGCCAAAAAAAATATTTTTCTGAGTTTACAAATTGCTATCCTGAATCGACAAAAGCACACGCGGAGAATGCACCCAGAAAAAAGTTTTATTCAAATTTAAAAAATCGTTTTTTCAACTTCATTTCTACAATTCGAAGTGAAAACACCTTTAGAATATATATAAATTTATTTGAATTTAATAAATCACATTTTTAGCCTTTTTTAAATAAAAGAAATTATTTTTTTAACAATATTTGTTTGATTTAAAATAGTATATTATGTGCCTAGGCGCATAATGAGGGTTATTACGCGCGAGCGACAATGCTCGCAGGAGATCGAAGCCGAGACAAAGCCGAGGCGCGATCAGTCCTGCGAGCATTTTAAGCGAGTCTCGTAATTACCCGAATTGTGTGCATTGGCACATATTCTATTTTATGTCACTGCGGCGCATATACGAGTTTTTATACGTACACTCGAATCCAATCTGAAAAGGTCGAAAATGCCGTGATTATTGCCCATCTCACTTGACATTCCGCGAATACTTCCGGCCATTTTGATATTCTCGATCTTGTGTAGCAGTTAGTAATAGCGTATTGTAATAGACGCATGCGCAGTTCATATGTACAAGGCTTTGTCAGTACGATGCTAACGCTGTACGAAGAAGAAGAAGAAGAAGAAGAATAAGAAAAATATTACGCTCCGCTGTATCGTAATAGGCGCATGCGCAGTTAAATTTTTTACATTACATTCCTCTGTATCGTAATACACAATATTACGCTACTCTCAACTGTAGCGTAAAACGAGTTTACGCGCCGGAGGCACATAAAAAAGTAATCAAGAAATTTTTCTTAACCGTGTAGCAATGCACGAATTTGATTGATTCAAAGAAATTTTTTTTGAATCAAAGAAACTCTTTTCTGAGTGTGAAATAATAAATAATGCAAACTTTACCGTTGGTACACGGAGAAAAATGGAAATAGGTAAATCAGAATTAATTACAGGAATTTTTGTAAAAATATTTTCTGTTTGGTTCATTCCAATCAGTTCTCCAATAAACGGAAGAGAGTGTGACGCAGATTGACAATGATTACGGAATTTGAGTAATAATTGTCAAATGGCATTACATTGTCTTCTATTTATAGGGAATCTGTTGGAAAAAACCAAACGTGAAATTTTGTTACAAAAATTTTAGTAATCGATCTCGGTTTTCTTATTTCCATTTTTCCCCCATGTACACGGAGAAAAATATTTGTCTAAAATTACCAAAGTATTTGGAAACACATTATGAAATTCTAAAGAGACGTAATTTTTTATAATAATTCACATTTATTAGGATTTCTAATATAGAATAATCTAAATTACCGATAAATATTCCCATCTAAATAGTAAAATAAATTGAATTATTAGAAAATTTTACAATCTAAATAGGAATTTTTATCGGTAATTTAGCGTATTCTATAATAGAAATCCTAATCAACGTGAATTATTAGAAGAAAGTACGTCGCTTTAGAATTTGATGATGCGTTTCCAAATACTTTGGTTATGTTAGACAAATATTTTTCTCCGTATATTCATATGAGGAAATCTACATAGCTTTTAACTTTTTAGGATTCGGGTATGAAACCAGTGAATCGAGGAACTTAGCGAGATCACGATAATGGTTTCTCAAATTAAAAAACATATCAAACATGGTCTTCTAATTATTCGTCAACGTATTCATAGTCTATGTTCAATAAAATATCCAAAAATGGCAGTTTTTTAATAAACTGATGGGAAGTATGAGTTATTCCTTGTTTCTTAAAGTCATAAAATATAATTCAAAATTTCAAGAATTCAAAACCGTTCGATCCCTTAAAATACAAAAAAAACGACCAAATTTGGATCAAAAAATATTTCTATAAATAAACAATTATGAGAAAACCAACAAAAAAGGAGGAAAGAAAAAAGAAGGCAACCTTCCAAAACCCCTTCCTTTTTTTTCTTTCTTTCGTCCTCTTTTGTCTATATTACTTTATTTATTGTCTTTCATCATTTTTTGTTGGTTTTCTTATAATTTTTTATTTTAAAATTGTTGGTCCAAATTAGGTCGTTTTTATTGTATTTTAAGGATTTGAATGGTTCAACCGACATGAAGATTCTTTTTTTTTTCTAGCGGGTCTGAAAGTGGATTTTATTGCCCCGTGCGGGCAAACTTTTCCATTTTTTGACCCCCTAGTAGAAAAAAAATTGTGTGCGAAACGGGAATAGTATATTGTGCAACTAGGGAAATAAATGTTTTTCCCGTGTCGCACACGATTTTTTTTCTACTAGGGGATCAGAAAATGGATTCTATTGCCCCGTGCTGGGAAAACAAATCCATTTTCTGACCCGCTAGTAGAAAAAAACATTAATTTTACTCATGTGGTTGTTACCCTTTCTTTGCGCAGGCATCAAATTTCACACTCGCAAAATACATTTTTTTCCCTAGTTGTACAATATAATATTTTATAATGTACTTGAAATATACTCCTAGAATATATGAAGTATACAGTCTTTCATTGCTGGAGAAATACGTTTTCATAAAAATGAACAATTTTAACATTTTGTTTTTTTGTGAAAGAAGTTTTGGATATCCTTATTGAAACTAATTATGATACCTTCTTTCTCATGTAAGACATTTTACTATACTTTATACGAAAGTGTGCCTACATATTTTCAGGTTTTACTCCACTTGAAAGATTTTACATCTCTTGACCTCTCGTTAAATACTGTAAATAAATAATATCTTTTTTTATGTTCCTCCGGCGCGTAAATTCGTTTTACGCTACAATTGAGAGTAGCGTAATGTTGTGTATACAGAGGAATGTAATGTAAAAATTGAACTGCGCAGGCGCCTATTACGATACAACGGAGCGCAATCTTCTTCTTCTTCTTCTTCTTCTTCTTCGTACAGCGTTGGCATCGTACTGACAAAGCCTTATACATTTGAACTGCGCATGCGTCTATTACAATACGCTACTACTACGCAAGATCGAGAAAATCAAAATGGCCGGAAGTATTCGCGAAGAGTTCAAGTGAGATGGGCGATAATCACGGCAAATTCGACCTTTTCAGATTGGATTCGACTGTACGCATTAAAACTCGTATATGCGCCGAAGTCACATAAAATAGAATATGTGCCGATGCACACAATTCGGGTAATTACGAGACTCGCTTAAAATGCTCGCAGGACTGATCGCGCTTCGGCTTCGTCTCGGCTTTGCCTCAGCTACACCTCGACTACGCCTTGGCTTCGATCTCCTGCGAGCATTGTCGCTCGTCGCGTAATAACCCTCATTATGCACCCAGGCACATAATATACTATTTTCTTTCTTCAAAAAGTACTTATTTTTGTTATTATAGCCTAAAATACAATCTGTTCGCAAAAAGTATCCGTATTCAGAAAATTTATCTAATTTCACTATAAATTTTAAAAAATTGGCCATTTTTCCGTGCAGCATGGTCGAGAAAAGACAAAAATACGAAACATAAAAATGTCTTTGTTCATTTGAAGTGAGAGGCTGTGGGAAATAGTTTATTGTTGGGCGATAGTTTTTCATGCTTATATGGATGTGCATGGAGTGGAACATGCAACACATCGTTAGAAAATACAGTGACCCTGTGATACATGAGAAGTCCCTGTAACCATTACCTCAGCGTTTGAACCTTGGTGTGAACAATTTGGCTTTTTAAAAGGATTTTTCGTAATGTTAGAAACAATTATAATTCTCTTTGAAGCCAAAATTGTTACAGAGGATACAAGCAATTGTGTGTCCAATAACAATTTTGAGTTTATAAGAATATGAGTAAGGTCAATAGAAGAACAAAGAACAAATGATGATAGATCCTATTATAAATGAAGACATAGTATTTATTTCAAATTATTCATTGCGTAATTTCTATTTTCATTTGAAAAATAAAGAAGCAATTTATAATAAGAATGTTAGTAGCCGTTCCATAAAAATTAGTTGCAATGAATTGGAAAATTAGCTAAGATGGGTTTTGTATTTTTAATGTAAGTGTAATTAATTCAATTCCTCTGATCGGCAGTGCAAGCAAATTAAGTCACATAAGACATCCTAGAGGTATTTATGAGAAATTCAGAAGCATAATACATATAACATGAAGGTGTAGGTCGAGAACTCAGCAAACATGTACCAAACGAATTAACGTAGTTGTAGACATTGATTGGATAATGGAAGTCATTATTTACCTTCTTCAATTTGTCTTAGCTACCTCTTCGATTATACATGTATCGACTTATAAGGATTGTTCGATCATTGATTCTCTAATCGGGTCATTGAATAAGTAACTCAACAACTCGTTTCGTTTATTTAAAATTTTAAAAATATAAAATTTAACATTCAATATTATTCTGTACAAGTAACTGAAGAAATCAAATTTAAAGGAAATAGCGTTTCAATGATAATTTTATCACACATTCCAAGGTCCTTTTTATATGATTTTTATTTTATTAAGTAACTATAAATTATATTTTCTTCTTTAGTGTTTTGATCCACTCTCTAAATCTGAATCAGTCAAATTTTTACTGATTCAATCAGTGATTGGCCTTTTCACTGATTCACCAGTGAAAAAATATTTCTCATTGTCAAATCAGTCAATTTTCACTGAAATAATCAGTGAAATTTGACTGATTTACAGTAACCTCTTTTTAGCTATTTGAATCAGTCAAATTTCACTGATAATCAGTAGATTTTTACTGATTCAAATTTAGAGAGCAGTTATGTTTTCTCACAAGGAAAAGAATGAAAAGATAGGATCAAGGAAAGTGAAAAATAAAAAACTACAGGAAGTAAGTTTGTGGAAATTTCTTTCTCTTATACGGTTTAAAGACGAGATACTAATCGTTTCATGTTTCCTCTGAAGTAGAAATTAGGCTACTTTTTATCGCCCCTTGTTAAATGAGAAGTGACACGTATGTCCAGAAAAAAAATAGTTCAGACGGATCTTAAAATCTGGCAACTACCTTTCTCTTTCTCGTGCGTTTTATATGATTCGCGAATAAATCAGGGAGAAAACAAACACTTTTAAGTGAAAGGTAACTTTTAACAGTGCGAGAAATCAAATATACTGGGATGACTCATCACAATGGTGAATATTAATTTGAGTATCCATTTCACATTTTTTTACACTCACGCCGAAATGGAGCGTGACATTTTTAAACCATGACGTTTTTAAACTTTTAATTAAAAAGCTTATATGCGACTATATAGAACAATGGTGCGATTACCTTTTAATGAGTGTCTTCTATAAAGAACAGTTAATTTATTATGAATAAGCAAGATACAGTTTGCTTACAATCAATTATCAATAAGATATAAATATTTCCTCAATTTTTTGTGGTAAATTGATTTTGACCAACAACGCATTTAATAAATCGTCATATCATTAGCTAATGAGCTCTGTGCATCGGTCTGTGAACCGAATCGAAAACAGCCAATTAACCTAAATACTCGGAAATCGACCGATTTCGCATGAATTGCGCTGGTGCGGTATTTCGATCTTTCCTTCCTAATCGGACTGATAAGCATATCGCATCTCATCAGGTGTCATCGCTACCATACTAATTTAGAAATAGTCGATTCGACTTGGAATCAATCGATTTGATTCGGAGCGTGCTGGCAATTGTACAAAAGTGTCTCCTCCTTTGTAACGTAAGGCATCTCAAGATAGGCTTTTTTACCTTCTCAAGAAAAGATTAAGTAGGTATGCGACTCTACGAAAATTTTGCTCTCGGTAGGAAAAAATTTTCTGCTTCTTCTCAAGGTCGTTGAACTTTATCTACTGGTTCAAAACTGAGTTGCATCGATTGCCTTGATTTGTTTGCATATTTTGGAGAGCATTAATTATATAAATGGATATTAAAAATTACTATTTATATTCATCATTCCAATGAAACTTTTTGAGTATCGTGAAATTATACCGTCAACACAAGATCAATATTATATTAAGGTAATAAAAAAATAGAATATTTTCGAGTCTGAAAGAAGATAAGCATTGTGTCTTACCATGACCTGCAGTTTCTACTTAAACAAATTAGATATTATTTAATTGTGTCTCGAAATAAAATTCCTTCTTGCGTTTTTAAAATTCACATTTACTTTATGTGTTATTTTGATATTTTTAAAATTTATTTATCTTGCCTGGGCCAAGCAAACTTTTTCTACTTAGATAGATTAAGTAGAAACAAGAAGCACTGATTGAAATTATTAAAATTTCTAATTGATTCAGACATAGAGAGTCGATCAAACAAATATTTTCATTGAATCAGAAAAATTCTTCAGAGAATAAAAGTAAGTTGATCCAATCAAATAATTTAGTAAGGCTGATAAAATACTCTGTCAATTCAACAAAACGATTATGCTCGACAAACAAAAAGCAGTTTCTACTTAAATCAATTAAATTTTATTTAATTGTGTCTTGAATTAAAATTTTTTTCTTGCATCTTTAAAATTCACATTTACTTTATGTGTTATTTTGATATTTTGATCATTTATTTATCTTGTCTAGACCACGCAAACCTTTTCTACTTAAATTGAATAAGTAGAAACAGATCGTCGCAATAAGACCTTACCATATATTCCATAAAAATAATTATTATAAATTACATTAATTTGTAATCATAAATGAAACTGAAAACGAGAATTTATAGTCCAAAATTTTTTTTATACTTGATAATGACCGAGTGTTGTTAGCAATGATGAAAAATTGTCAGATACCTTTTTGCTTTACAGATGTTAGTTGCAAAAATGCGCTTAGGTATTTTTACAAAATTTTCACTGAAGCAACGTAAGCAACAGCTGAAATATTTGATTTTATCAAGCCAAATTGATAGCAAAAAAGTAAATTATTGGCATCGCATCGTGTAATATTTTGCTTATTTTCTATGCAAGGAAGGATAATCATGTTCCCTTCTTCTTAGTGATTATTAGATCTGACAGACTCTTAGACCCTTGTATTATAAGGTAATTGATTCATCAATTAATATTGTACTAGCTTTTCATTAGATAAGGATAGATGTCTCAGTTTGACCTCGTATACTAAAGATATTTGCAATTTTAATAGATATAATTGACGAAAGAGGAAATTAAGAAAATTTTCATCACTTAGTATAAATAATGTAAATATATAATAAAAAATGCTTTTATTAATTGTTTGATTTTTTATGTTTAAATTGATATTAATATGTAAATCGTGACAAAGTGTAGGCGTAAGGAATTTAATTAAAATTTTCATATATTTTTTTGTAGTTAAATCAATTTACATTTGCGATATCTAAACACTTTACAATTTTATTATAGAGGATCTTTAAAAGTAATTTTTTTCATATTTTGGTACATTCTTCAATGAAATCACTATTTAAAATGACTTCATTGATTACACATTCATTCATTTCAAATTTATTTTCGTGAAAACATAAGGAGTTATTCTAAAAATAAATTAAATTTATGATTGTATAAAAATACCATTTACATTATTTCAAGTGATATTTACTGTGAATAAAATATAGAAAAATCTAAATCAATCATCTTTTGATATTTTATACTCTAGTATTCTGTAAATTCAATTCTGAAATAAAATTTGATACATTTTTACCAGAAAACACAACATTCTTTCGCGTTGTCGCAACCGATGGATTTGTAAGTCTCTTCACACCAAAGTTCCCTCTGTGCTTAAGTAACGTTTACATCACAAAGAGACAACTGTAGCTGAATACTAAATAGTAAATACCAATTGATTTTTGTCAGGAATACAAGTATCTTTCACTGCATGTTTTTTCGGGGGTTAAAATTAAATCTGAATTTTCAAAAGAAACGCTTATTCACGATTTTTAATTTGGATCAGTGGAGAATTTAGTGAAATTCCACACTTTCAAATTTGATACTTTCACTTGACACAAAATACTTTTTTGATTGTCAATTGTATAATCATCAAGCATAAAAATAAGAAAGAATTCTTCTGAAAATTTGTTTTTCTATTCTCAATGCAACTCCGTTATCACGTTCCGTAAAAACTGTTTCATTTGGACAAACTGATTAATGGCAACGGTACACTTTGTACGTGGAAGAAGAGTAACCTGAACAAAACTTTGGGTTGCTAGAGTATTCCACTGACGTCCAGATGATTCATGTTTTGCATATAAAGTTTTTCAGATGTTGCACAGCTGGCTAATAAAGAATCTAGTGGTTCCTGTATTACAACATCGCAAATTTACAAATAAAATTTTTTACCAGTTTTATTATACTGAAATTTTTAAAGTAGTTATGGTGCCAAAAATAAAGTCTCTGGAAATAAAAGATTTTTTATGATTTTAAGTTTTGAAATGATATTATTAGCCATTTTTTATGAGAGGAAAAACATTGTTTTTCGTGAAAAAATTTAATACTTATGAAAAATAATAATTTTAATTACTTTTTTTGTAAAAGAATTTTTCATACTTTCGCTTCTTGCCATTTTTAAAAAAATAATTGGCTTTCCATAAATCATGGATTATTTTTTTAGAGACAATATTCTTTACAACTTTACCATTTTCAATTTTAAAAGAACATCAACAATATCGAATATTAAGTAAACAATCTTCAAATAAAGTTATTTTATAAAAAAAATATTTCTTTTCAAAAAATTGTTTTAATGATTTCAGCCATTGAAAACTTTACCTTCAAAATTGGAAATAGAAAACTTGTAGATGAATTCCCCGAAAAAAGGCCATTATTCATGAAAATCCAATCATTCATAAAAAACTGGTAAGAAGCTATAGTAAGAAAGAATTCTATTACAAAAAACATTATTAAAAGTATTACTTTTTGTAAGTTTTAAATTTTTTCACGAAAAATAATGTTTTTTCTTTCATAAAACACAGCAGATAATACCATTTCAGATTTAAACTCATAGAAACATTTTTCTTTCCAGATACCTATTTTTTTTCACAACAACTACCTTAATTTAAAATAATTTTGAATTCGGATAAAAAATTCCAATGAAAAGAGATTTAATTCTGCCTCTCACATTGTCAAAGAGTGGAAAATTGTTAGGGTTGACATGGGCGGAAAAACGGAGCCTATCAGGAATGCAGATCTATCGATCAGGTCTGAAGGTGATGAAGAGAAAAATGGCGAAAGGAGCGAAGCTTTGCGAGAATTGAGTGTCTCAATTTTCTCCCCGTTGCACACAAAAAGAGGCTGCAGCGCAAACTACAGGGAGACGAGGTGATTTATAGCGACTTGAAAGCCGATCTAATGAGCTTCTCTACGTTTGCAGGTGTCGCCGAAGTTAATTGAGACGGCAGTCATTAAACCTGATCCAATTACGCGTTATAACTGACCTCCACTATACGCCCAACAATACAAAAATATTCCGAAGTGATTAAACCTTCTATAAAGAGTAATAACATTCTTGCTCGTGTAAGAATTTCTTCCACTTTTAGAACATTACAACATTGTAAAATATAAATATTTCTATAAAATATTACCGTAAATACGCAACTTTAATTAATTACTGTTCTTACATATTTCAAACTAAGTACTCTCTAAACCTGAAACAGTGAAAAAGTCACTGATTATATCAGTGAAAATATATCGACTGATGAATCATTGCCCTGCTTTGATTTCACTGAGGAATCAGTGAAGGACTTTTCACGTATTTTGATTCTTCCTGCACACGATTAAAGTAAAGCGATAGATCCTTAATTTTTAATTATACATAATATAATTATACACAATAATAATTACGTAATTTCTTTTTAATGTTGTGTAACCTAAAATAAACGAGTTCATCGATCGTTAAAATATATTGTTGGTTTTGTTATTCCCACCTGAAGATTTCACTGATTCAATAAGTGAGTTCAGTCTATTTCACTGATTCATCAGTCGAATTTCACTGGTTCTCAGTGAAAGATTTATAGCTGCTGCCATCAGTGAATAGACACTGCGAATCAGTGACCGTTCACTGATTCAGGTTTAGAGAGTAAACGGAGGAAAATGGATGTTATTCAGGATGAATATTTAGATTTTCGACTATAGAATCTTATATATATTGATTGTAATATCTAGGTGTTAAAATATGTAGAAATTAATTTCTTAGATATTGCAGTTAAATATATATGTTGGCTGTTCCATAGTCGAATATCCATTTTTCTCCGTGAATGTTATTTTTATCAGACACGGAGAAAATTGGATATTCAACTATGGAACAGCCAACTTATATATTCAGCTGTAATATCTGAATATTCAGCTTTACTATCTAAAATATTGAAATAGGTTCATATGAATATCTTAGATATTACAGCTGAATATTTACAGTGGGTCGCCAAATTATTATATTCACTTTGTTTCTGTTAGTTGCATAAATTTTTCTTAAATTATGAATGACTCCCGAAATAATTGCTGTTATTAGATTTTCTTCGACTCATATCAAAGGTTAATTCACGAAGAATATAAAAAACGTCCCAAAAAATTATACTATTTTTTCTCTAGATTCTGAAAAAGTTTAAACTTAGAACCAAAAAGATGTAAAAATTGAAAAAAATCTAATACCCAAAAAAAGGATTTTGAAAGTACATAAAAGTGATATAACCCACAAGAATTAATTGAATTTCTTTGAAAAATTAAATATAATTATTTTTAGTACCTTTTTTGCAAGTTTGAATTTTTACGTCTTTTTGGTTCTAAGTTTAGACTTTTTCAGAATCTAGAGAAAAAGTAGTATAATTATTTGAGACGTTTTTTAAATTCTTTGTAAATTTACCTTTTAAGTGAGTCAAAGAGCATCTAATAACAGCAATTATTTCGAGACTTAGTCATAATTTCTGAAAAATGTGAAATTAAAAAATGTTCACAATATCTTCCTCAAAAATTGACAAAAAGACGTCATCTTGAAGTCGTTTTATGCATAATTTTGACGTCTTTAATGTCATCTTTATAGAAAAATTGTAATATGTATATTGTAAATATTATGAGATTTTATGCATCTAACAAAAACAAAGTGAATATAATAATTTGGCAACCCACTGTAGATATTAAAACCGAATATGTAAGATGCTTGTCACATACTTAAATATCTAGATATTGATCCTGAATATCCATTTTTCTCCGTGGAGAGAAAACTTTAAAGAGAATTAAGATTTATTTGTAGTGGAATAAAAATTCATGTACAGCAAATGGAATTGTATTAAAGATAGATTTCAATCTGAAATTTCTTTAGCTAAACTTCAAGGTGAAGATCCATGAAGTTCCAGTTCATTGACCGTTTTCAAGAATCCTCGATGGCACGTAGAATAATTCATTGAATTTATTTTCGGGATGATGATTATTTTCCCGTCAAGTGTCAAATAAACACGAAAAAATTAAGAATCTTACAGTATAATTTATAATCGATGTAATCATACGTATTTATAAAAATCGTTTTGTCAGAATGATTAGAAAATTTTTGAAAGTCCAAAGTTCCAATACATGTATGATAATAATTTTATTTATTTTGTACTTAGAAAACAATCAATTGTGATATGTAAAAATGAGTTAATTTTGAAAAATAATTTTAAAAAATCTGAAAGTGCGGAGTATAATAAGCGGAAAGGAAAGATGACGAAGGAGTCAGCTCGGGTCGAGGTCGGTGGATCTCCAGATCGTGAACACGCCAAAATCGGGATCTATCCGACACGTTAGATGGCTGCTGGCCAAGAAAGAAGAAGGGATCGTCGCGTCGTGCCGCCCAGTACATTTCAATTAGTTGATAAATTATTAACAGCGTAAGCACAGTCTTACTCTTGCTATCATATTCAGAGATGAATAATGCGATATTTATAATTTTTATGTTATTATTGCACGTGCGTGCCATAATAGCAAAAAAAAGCCTCAAGCCCCTTCTGCGATATTAAATCCGATTCTATTAGAGCCTTGCACTTCATTTAAGAATTTTTATAACTGGTTAAAATTACTTCTTGCCACTAAAAATAAATTATTTACATACACTGTTAGGAATATTTTCATTGAATTTAGTATAATGGTACTCTCTAAATCTGAATCAGTCAAATTTTCACTGATTCATCAGTGAAAAAATATTTTTCACTGTTAAATCAGTTAATTTTCACTGATTCATTAGTGAAAAAAATATTTCTCACTGTCAAATCAGTCAATTTTCACTGAAATAATCAGTGAAATTTGACATTAAGTCTCGAGGAAGGCTAGTTGCGGCTCGACTCGGACATGATTAAACACGCCGCGTGCTCAAAAATATTTAATATCTTCCGATCTAATTGAGTCTCCAATTTTATTAAATATGCGCTAGTTATATTGAGACATAGGGCATATGATACTATTTTTTCCAAATTTTTCTACTGAGGGGGCAAACATGCAAAAATTGTTTAAACAATTCAATTGCTTATATCTGTAGTTAATTAACAAAATAAAAATTATAAAAATATTTATCTGAAAACCTAACGTAATAAGCTAGAAAATGAAACAAACCCAAAATCGATTTGGTTATTTCATCCGGAGATAATGCATTTTAAGTACAATAGAATTTAGCATTTTATCCAATTTTATCAAAACTTTAAATTAATATATCTCTCAAAATTTTTTTTTGTTGAAAATCCCGATATACGTGTTGGTTAATTTATTAAAAAGAAGCTATAAAAATGTTTTTATGCAAATCTAAATTCTGAACTCAAAATGGATGTACGATTTGCAAAAGAATGTCCCATATACAGTATATGAAATTTAATATACTTCGATACTATAAATAATTTGATAATAAATTCGTATTTATAAAATAAATTGATATTCGCATATTGCATTTTATAGGGCAGTATTTTAAATATAATACCATTGTATTGTTACACAAATAATATATAAAAATATCAAATTTCTTAAATGAATGAATCTAAATTTAACAGTTATTTCTGTAATATTTATGAAGAAATCTGTTTTGATTACAGAAAAACAAAAATTTGTACTAAAACATCTGTTAAATTTACAGAAATTTTATTCTCACACTATTTTAACTTATCGACTCAGTAAATGCAACCGATTTTTTTTCCTTTGTTACTCACCTATTTTTTATACAAAGGATTTAATTTAAATTTTATGAATAAAAAATAATGTAGAAAATGGAAAGATCGAATATTTCACCCTGAAATCTAATCGATTTATTATACATGTAAAATAGTGAATGGCTATCAATGGGGTGAATGTATAGGATAATGAAAAAGAGAAATCCTTTGAATTTCCGGTTTACCCTTTATTGAGTGGGTTTCTGTATTGTGCTCATCTTCTCTCTCTCTTTCTCTAAGCGCTCTAAAAGTTCGATCCGCATGTAATAAATGCGCACACAAGCCCTTGAAGCGATTTCCGTGATACAGTACTAGTAATCATCTTTCATTACCGCGGTTTAGCATCTACACAGGCAAGACGTATACGAGACCTTTGAAAAGGCCGAGCTTTCACAATTAGGCAGCTTAGTTGTTCGTTCCAACGTTACGTGGTAATGAATAGGAGGGAGAAAAGTGATCTAAATTTGCATACGAATTGAAGATTTTTTACCTATTATCAAAATTTTTTTAAAAATTGGTCAAAAGCGATCGTAAGGAAAAATTCTATTACAAAAAACATTAAAAGTATCATTTTTAGTGAAATAAAATTTTTTTTCGTAAATAATAATATTTCTTCTTTTATAAGATATGGATGATAATATCCTTTCTTAAATCCATAGAAAAATTTGTTTTCCAGAGAGCTTATTTCAGGCACTACAACTACTTTAACACATTTTTTTATCAAGGTGTACACTGTTAAAACTTTCTACCGTAATTTTCCGAAACACGTGGCCGAAATTTTATTCAGTTACATTTTCGTAAAATTAAGATAGAATTTCAGTCAATTCATTTAATTTTTAGTAAATTTAAGAAACAATTTCTTAATTCTTAATTACAAAGTGTCAAGTATTTTGATACTTGTATCTGGAAATTCTGAAACTTGAAACAGGAATAATTATACGTTCTGAGTACCTGAAGTTTTATGCAGTTAAATGTAACTGAAAATTTTTTTACTGTTTCGTAATTTTATGATAAATTTTATAAAAATACTGTTACAGTTTTGTAGTTTTAAGATACATTTTATGAAAATTCACTCAAGTTTTTCGCAATTTTAAGATACTATCACTTAAAAAAATATCATCAAATTTTACGTAACCTTTGTAACATAAAAATGTTGTAAATTTCCGAACATTTCTAACAGTGTAATAGAAAACGTAGATATTATCTTTTTATCTTTTCAGCGGTTAACTTCTCAATCTAAAGTAATTTATTTTTACTGTCGATCAACAATCTACCAGGTAATACTATTAATTACGCCCCAATACCGTTGGTACACACACGGAGAAAAAGAAACTGTTGAATCAACAGATGTCATCTGCTGGAATAGGGACAGCAGATTTTTTTTGTAAAATTTACAGATTTTTCTGTT
The DNA here is from genome assembly GCA_030998225.1 of Diplolepis rosae. Classification (NCBI taxonomy): domain Eukaryota; kingdom Metazoa; phylum Arthropoda; class Insecta; order Hymenoptera; family Diplolepididae; genus Diplolepis; species Diplolepis rosae. The sequence goes on from JAPYXD010000677.1 coordinate 622,438, forward strand.
GGATTCACAGATTGTTTGTAAACTCAACAGATGAACTTGTAAAATCTACAGAAATGTCTGTTAGAATTACGGATTTCTCTTTTTTCTTGAAATCCGTAATTCTAACAGACATTTCTGTAGATTGTACAGGTTCATCTGTTGAGTTTACAAACAATCTGTGAATCCAACAGAAAAATCTGTAAATTTTACAAAAAAAATCTGCTGTCCCTATTCCAGCAGATGACATCTGTTGATTCAACAGTTTTTTTTTCTCCCTGCACTAGAAGGACATTGCTCGTTACTACAATTGTATTACTTGCTGCTACAAACACATTTCATCTAAACTGTTTAATAAAGATTTTCAAAAACTGTTCTTTCCGCTCTTGCTTTCCTGAGTCACTCGGAATGCTGAAAAATTTAGTGAATATGATCACGAAACAAAATAAATATGGATCTGGCCCGTTGCTCATACAAATCTCCTGAAGTGGAAGTAATAGAGTAAATATTCTTGGTATACTTCCGCATTTTGTTCATCAGAAGTTCTTTTTTCCGCTCAAATCAGCGGCTTAAATTTTTCTCACGGCAACGCAATCTCTTCAAGTAATCGTAAAAAATGCACTTGCTAATGCAGAACATTTATAACAGTATAAATGCACATGACCCAGACACATGTGTGTATGAACATGCCAGCGTGTATAATTTAAAAATATTGCAACAATCATTTAAAGAGAAGAGCATCCGGTTCCAAATACCAGAGAAACGGATTTAAAGTTTTAAAACTCAATAAATTCCAGTCATATACTTTGCATTCTTTTAAGGGGGTCCCCTTATCCAGAACTTTCAAAAAATCGATTTTTTTTTGTTTCAATCGATGGATCTATTATCAGAGAATATTGTCGCAAAATTTTCCAGTCCATATCGGAATAGTTTTGATGGTAGAGTTCCGAGCAGTGGCTTGCGCGGAGCGAGCGGAAGGTTTTTTTCACCGTCTGAAAACTTTAAAGCGTGTTTTCTCAAAACCACATTTTTCAAAATTGCGTGCACAATTAAAGGTGAACCAATTAAGCTATTATTATAAACTTTTTTTTTATTTGTAGGTAATTAAAATTCGCATATAGTGAACCTTTACTTTTCATGATACAGTATTTATTTTAATTATAAATAACGCATTTTAAACAAAAAAAAACGGTGAAAAATTTGATTTTTCTGGGAAGTAACTCAAAAGATCGATAAAAAATGTTTTTTTACAATTTTTTAGGTTCACTATAAGCGGAAGACCCTTCTGAATAAAAAAAACAAATATATATGTGTTTCAGATGAAAACTTTGGACAATATCATGCACGCAAAATTAATTGTCCGTGGTGAGACGCTGCGCGGGATCTTCGATAAGTCCAAGATTTTTTCTTCTTTTCAAATGAAAATTTTTTTTAACAAGTTCAAATATGTGCCTAAATATATGCGAAAAATCTTTGACCAGTGTTTTTATTTTCTGCTTCAAAGAAAATTGGGAAAAAGTGCCTTTTTTGAAGGTTTTTTGGTTGTATAAAAACGACAGGATCAATTATGGAATTGAAAATATGATTAAATAATCTCTTAAGTACTATTTTGCAAGTAAACACTTGAGGATGTAAAAAAATTTTAGTTCCTTTTTGATTAATTTTTCAATTATTCAATATGGAGAGCGTACCGAATAGAAACGGCCTTGTGAGTAAAAAGCGAATTTATTATCGCGGAATCATCGCGTCTCGTGCGGATGAAGCGTTAAACATTCCGTAGAATACTGCGGAAGTATATGTAGTATAAAAGGTAGCATGTAGCACTCGAGATATTCCTGCAGCTTGTAAGATACGTCGAGTGCAGTGTCAGAATATAACTGCGCGACATTGTGTCGACAAGGAAGTCCTGTCCTTGGCATAACACTCTTCAGGCATTACCGTTTGTTGGTAGAGCATTCGCAAGAGGTTTATAGGACGTCGACCACTGACACAACTTGACAGATAATGTCATAATAATGTAGCTCCGAGTTCGACAAGATGTCTATGTACTCCTTATTCTCAATATTCATATTGTTAATCCACTAGAGATTGATTAATAGGATCTTAAATATATATGATCAATATCATATAGGTCTTTTTCCAAATATTTGATAAAAATCAAATTAAATCAAAAATTGCACCAAATTTCCTTTTTTTCAATTATATATATATGGTATACAGTACCGGTCAGAATCGTCCGGCCACCTGTTTTTCGATAATTGCTTAAATTATCCTAATATAAATTATGTGAGTGAAAAAATTTGTTCTCTTGATTAAATTCAAAGCTATCCAAATTCTGCATAAAATGAACCCAGCGTGAATTTGTTTTGTTAATTTGTGAAGAAGTTATTGCAGAAAAAGTCAAAATTCCAATGCTTTCTTAAATTTTTAATAACTTTCGAAATAATCAACATTTTTTAATGTTCTTGGACTAATTTTAAAGTTAAATTTCTACAAAATCGAACAAAATTCTTGGAATTGATGTTTGAAAAAAAAAAAAAGTTTGAAAAATTCCAATATTGCTTTAGCTGAGAAAAAAATTTTTATAAGATATATAAAACATATAATTATGAATTTTTTATCGAATTCCCTTAAAATATATATTCATATGATTTTTATTATGATTTACCTATAGATGTAATGTTTTCGAAATTTCCCTACTTTATTGTTACAATTTCAACTCTTTGCGTTATGCATGAAAAAAATTATAGATTTATAATGACGATTTACTATGATTCTGTAGAATCTTAGCTTTAAAATGAACTTAAGAACATTAAAAAATATTGATTGTTTCGTAAGTTAATTAAAATTTAAGAAAACATTGAAATTTGGACTTTTTTTGCAATAATTTCTTCAAAATTTAACAAAACGACTTCATTCCAGAGTAATTATAAAGATAATTTTGATGGCTTTTACATTATTAAGAGTACAAATTTCATCACTCACAGAATTGAAATGAAGATAATTTAAGAAATTATCGAAAAACAGTTGGTCCCACAATTCTGACCGGTACTGTATATATATGGGTGAGTCCACCCAAGATTTAAACTTAAAAAAAATTGATTCATTACTCATACCTAAATTTTCACCCAAAAAACAGTTTCTTTGAATATACGGTCAAAGAAAAAAATTTCTTTGAATTGAATAAATTTTTTTTGATTCAAAACATTTTCCATTAATGTAAACAAGTCTGTTTATTTGGATCAAAGAAAATTTTTTTGAATTAAGGAAAGTTTTTTCAATTCAAAGCAAATTTTTTTTTTACCGTATATTAAATAAATATTTATTTGATTCCAAGGAACTGTTTTCTCAGTGTTCACAATATAATCTGGAATATTTAGGGAACATTTATTGATAAAAAACAAATAAAAATTAGTATCGAATTTGGAAAAAATCTATTTGTTTATAAAATAACCCGTTTTTTAATTACCAAAAAATTTAATCGATTTATAATAAACCTCATTCGACAGCTGAGAAAAAAGAGTGAATTTCATGATGTGCAGAATTTTTTGAATAAAATACTTTTTTAGTATATGCGATCGTAAGAATAGTATATTGTACAAGTAGGGAAAAAAATATATTTTGCGAGTGTGAAGTTTGATGCCCGAGAAATGTCATGGGGCGATGAAATCCACTTTATGACTCGCTAGTAGAAAAAGTACTTTTCTCGAACCTCAAAAGTTTGAAAATTCACCACTCAAAAAGTTTTAATATCATATTGAAATAAAATAAAGCCAATACCTTCTTATATAATGAAAATGTAAAAATAGGTGACGAATATTTTAGATCAAAGAAGGCAAAAAAAATTTTTAATGTAAATTTTTGGTTAAATCACCTATATACATAAAAATATAAATAGCTTGAAACAAAAATAAATAATAGCCCTTATTGAGCACTAAACCGAATATTTAATTTAAGTTTTTGGTAATGTACAAAACAGTTTCTAATTAGATTAGAGAAAAAAGGATAAAACTATGCATAAGTGACAATTAAAAAAAATATATTTTTTGACAAGCATAATTTAGTAACAAGATGTTTAAATTTTACTCTTTTTTGATAAATGCTGAAAATTCCAATTTTTTCTGCAACTATTTTCCAAATTATTGATTATATATACTCAAAGCATTTTTATTAAATTTAATTGTTTAATTTTTTATTTGTGTTTAGCACACTTCGAAAGTAATAAAAGTGATCGTTTATCTTTTTATTGTCATTGCTACTAGACTCCGCTATTTAGAAAGTTTTCTGATTTTTACACTTTAAATGGACTTAGAAAAAAAAAGTACTTGAAAAAATTATCATTGGATAATTAAAAGAGCCTGTCATTTTGACAACTTAACATCTCTTACTATCAGATCGAATCCGAGTCCCGCACTTACTCAGTAATCTCAGTTTATGATCTCATTGATTGCTTCTAAAAGATCTCATTTCATAATATGTTCCACTGTTCCATCATAACGAATCAGTGGCATGCATATGAACTCTTAATTCCTGCTCCGATTTGTATCGGCACTTTCGAACTACCGCAGCGCCTTTTGTCGGTAAGTCAATTGCCCGTTAAAAAACCAATTAAGTAAGTCATTATAAGTCCGAGTAGGAAGAGCCTAATAAAAATAAAGGAATCTTCGGGAGTCTCTTACTTAGATTAAATGTATGCATTACTAGCAATAAAATTATTAAAATGACGAAAATTAGGGAAAGTTTTTCTCTTCCTGCCTACCTCTTTTGGACTAAACAGATTTGTTGATAATATTATTCCACAGAGTTGATCCTTAAGAATTTAGATATCCTGAAGTTCTCAAAGATGCTTACGTCAAGATTTCTTCCTCTATGAAGATGAATCCTCTCATCATTTCAATCGATATATTATTTAACAACCACTTAACACGATTAAATAAACAACTCAAATTTCTTAATTCGTTTTCAAATTCACAGGATTTTTTCCGGAGGTTTTTTACCTTTTTGAGAATTTTTTTTTTAACTATCTACATCCAAACACCATCTCGTGAACCACGTCTCCTTAATCCGTTCACCAACACTGTGGATCGCTTTCTGCTATCAGAATGAAGGTTTTCCTTAAGGCCGTCTCTTACTTATGGCGTAGCCCCCACCTTTAGAAACGAGACAAGACTTGAAGAACCCACAGTTCATTCTGAGTTTGTCTGGGCATGAAAATGAGCTTGAAACGGTACACTTTCGTTCCTCAATCTGTCTCGATTGATCCTCAATAACATTTGTTTCAACCCATCTAACGTGCACTGGAAGGACAATCTTTTCTATAGAAATTAACGTTGCTTTCTACCAAATAAATCTATCGTTTCAGTGTAAATTAGATGCAAATGGAATTTTCCTATTTTTTAAATATGTAAACTAAGAATCAATTTGGATTATTTGGAGCATATCTTCTAGCTGAATATGATAGTATGAAGCCTCATTTTGAGTTTCTTTTGATACATATATAATTACAATTAGCACCGTTACATTCACGAATATATCCTACTAATAATTAAGGTAGTTGCCACTCAGAAAAAAGATATTATTGAATCAAAGAAAATGATTTATTTGAACGACTTTCTTTGATTTAAAGAAATGATTTGTTTAAATGAAATAAAATTTGTTTGATTCAAACAAAATATCTTTGAACCAAATAAATATTTGTTCGAATCAAATTAATTTTTCTTCAAAACAAAGAAATTAATGGATTGATATATGGTCAAAGATATAATTTGTTCGATTTAAGGCAGAAATTTATTTGATTCGAACAAATATTTATTTGGTTCAAAGATATTTTATTGAATCAAACAAATTTTGTTTCATTAAAACAAAACATTTCTTTACATCAAAGAAAGTGTTTTAAACAAATATTTTTTTTGATTTAATCAAATATTTTTTCTGAGTGTGATCCACAAAAATTAGACCTCACGCAAAAATAGATAATTTTGCTTTCAAGAATAGCAATATTATTATTGAAGGGCTATTTTCAAAGAGAAAAGATTATTTTACATGAAAAAAATTTGAAATACAGAAAAATAATTTTACTAATAAATTTTATTTTTGCCCCAACTTTTTTTCTTATCGCTTCTTACCAAATTTTAAAAAATTATGCGATTTTAATAAATTACAAATCATTTTTTCAAGAAAAAGATTCCTTACAACTTAACCATTTCCAATTTTCGAAAATGAATAAATTATTATCAAATTCAGCAATTTTTTTATAAAAATTTCGTTTTGGAAAATGTTTTTTCAATGGTTTCAGCCAATCAAGAATTTATTTTTAAAAATCAGAAATGGTGAAGTTGTGGGAAATCTTTTCTCTAAAAAAATATATCATGATTTATTAAATTCGCATAATTTTTTAAAATTTAGTAAGAAGCGATAAGAAAAAATGTTGGGACAAAAATAAAATTTATTAATAAAATTACTTTTCTGTGTTTCAAATTTTTTTCATGTAAAATAATCTTCTCTCTTTGAAAATAGCCCTTCAATAATAATTTTGCTATTCTTGAAAGCAAAATTATCTATTTTTACCTGAGGTCTAATTTTCGTGGATGAAAACTACTTTAACCCTTTGCGGCATACATTTTTTAGGGGAACGAATTCTTATGATAATTGTTACATAAGGGTTTTTGGGGTCGCTGATTACAAATCTGAACTCAGATTTTGGAGATTCGAAATGGCGGCTCCAAGATGGCGGTCATAATATTACATTTTCTTGAATTTGTTTTTGAAAATTGGTATACAGGGGTTTTTGAGGTCACTAATTACGAATTTTAACTCAGATTTTTGAAATTCAAAATGGCGGATCCAAGATGGTGGCCAAAATCTTAAATTTTTTAAAATATGTTTTTGAAAATTGGTATAGAGGGTTTTTTGGTATCGCTGATCACGAATCTGAACTTAGAATTTGATAATGGTAGATCCAACGTGGCGTCTAACAATGAAATATTATTGTAACATTATTGAAATTGCTGATTATAAACTTGAACCATAATTTCAAAAATTCAAATGGGAAGGTTCCAGATGGTGGAAGTATCAAAAATGGGATTCTAAAAAGTGCAGGTTTATTAAGATAAAATCGGAAATAAGCAAAGTCAAGAGATTTTTTCGAAAATATTAATTAAAAATATAAAGAATTTGAAAATCTTTCTGTGGAAAAAATGACGCTTTCGACTGCGCTGGGATTCGAGCCCAGGTCTTTCGATTGCCGGGCCTGTGTAGCTCAGTGGTTAGAGCAGTCGACCGGCAATCGAAAGACCTGTGCTCGAATCCCAGCGCAGTCGAAAGCGTCATTTTTTCCACAGAAAGATTTTCAAATTCTTTATATATTGAATTTATTTGCATTATTTGTGATATAAGAGTTTGAAATTGTCTACGAGGACACCTGTCGACAACGTATCCTATCTGATACGCGACTAGTGATCCTCCGATAATGTAGGCAGTGACAAAAATTTCAAACTCAACTAATTAATTTGAATTAATTAAAAAAATATTATTTTAGCCGCCATAGGGAGCTGCCATTTTGAATTTCCAAAATCTGAATTTAGATTCGTAATCAGCGACCCCGAAAATATCATAATGCAATGTTCAGAAAAATCCAATAATATTTCAATTTATGGACGCCATATTGGATCCGATATTTTGAATTATCAAAATCTGAGACTATATTCGTGATCAGCGATCTCAAAAACCCTGGTACATAAATTTTCGACAAAAAAATTCCTAAAAGTTCCTCCAATAATGAATTCTTTTTAGAAAAAGGTTTTTTTTTCTGCATTTGTTTATTAAAATTGACAAATTTTTACAAAATCTGGTACTTTTAAACGTGAATTTATATTCGATAACATCCTAGGTTCGTAAAATAACAAAAAACAGTTGGATAATCGGATCAAAATTACATTTAAACCGCGGAAATTTGTAAAAAAATAAGTGGCATCAGGCGATGCCACTGTGCCGCAAAGGGTTAAGGCCATGAACCAACCGGTTCACGTGACTAGGTTCCTACCTTACCAGCATTTTCAATTTGTGTAACCCCATTTCTGTAAAAAATTAGATAACAAGTTGAAACTTTGTGAGGGTGAATGAAATTAGGAATGCGAAGGCTGAAACATTTCAATGAAAGTTTTCTGTGTAATGAAAACTTCAGTGAAATTTTGCATATTTTTGGAAACTTTTTATTTCACTGCAAAAAGAAGTGTCTTACCTGGTATCTTACTGTAAGATATGAGATGGGAATTTGCTATCTTCTGTCTTAAAATAAGATGTCTCACGAAGTGTCTTATTCAAAATTAAGACGACTTACGTATCTTGGTACGAATAAAGATGTAATTTCCGTCTTACAAAATAAGATACTTGATTGAGTTAGATAATGTGTTTTAGTTTAAGATATTTAGGATGTCATAAGATGGTTCTGGCATAAGATGTTTCTGATTTGTAAGATATAGCAGGTCAATAAGTTAGCAAAAACTAAGACGCGTAAAGTGTCAAAGAAGTAGTGGTCGAAAGATAGAATCTCTCAAAGGGTTATAGTTACAGTTCATAACCTCAAAAAATGGAGCGTTTTGAGTGTTGCATGTTTTTCTTCTGTGGTGTAATATCAACACATTTAGAGGAATATATTGTTCATTTTCATCGACACGATCCTTTATTTAAACTTTAGATATGACGGATGTGGAGCTACATATAAAAATTGGGAATCGTATCAGCAACACGTAACTCGATATCAGGTATACCTTCTGTTTTAATGTAGTGGATACGTTTGCTAAGTCGCTTATCTCCTTTCCCAATAGAGCATTTTCTTGAATTAATTTTTTTAAGAAGTACATACAGCCATGTAAACCACCACATGTGTAACAGATACCGGTGTGCCGTAAGCTTTTTCTCACAGTGTAGAGGTTATAAGGAACACGAACTGTCGGTAACTTAAGTAACCTGTGTTACCGATGGCTCAACTCAAGATATTTTACGTGTCTCCAATTAATATGCTTTAGGCAACTTGAATGTGACTACCGAAACATCTTAGAAATAACTACACAAGTATCTTATATTAAGACACTTCTTTTGCAGTGTTCATATTGAAAAGTTGTTTCCACCAATGACGTAATGTTCACGCGTAAGGCTTCTAAATAATTGTTAAAGTTTTGCATGTTTAGTGTACTTACATTTTTCTAACATTAAATTTCATTTTAAATCCTAAACGATTGTTTAACGTTTGTGTATAATGAATAAAATAATTTAAACATTTTTATGCATATTTATTTCCTGTTTCCATAACTTGTTTCGAAAGAAGTACAAAAAACTGAATTTGAAACAAATATACATTCATTTTCTATCACACGCGTTTTTCAATTTTATTTTTGATGTATTAATTCAGAGTAAAAAAATAATGTAATAACTTTTTAACTTTTCAAACTTCTCATGAGAGGTTTCAAGAATTTTGAAAAGTTTTCATTGAACAAAAATAAATTTCATGAAAACTGGCATCCGTAAATGGGATATCAGGAAATATTTGAAATAAAGCCATGATACCATTTAAATTTATCAAATTACATTTTCATCATCAAAACATCAGCTATGGTACAGATGAGAAAGAATATAAAAAACACTCGGTATTTTTCCAACATTTATGTTGGAGAAAGGCTAATTTCAATACAAAAACCTAGATTCCAATGTAGCTATCCATTTTTTTCGATTATTTAGGTAAAACTATTATTTTTAAAGTAAACCTTTCCCTAATACTCGAACTATTTTCCTAATAAATTAAGAAATATGGAAATTCACCAAAGACGTTAGAAAAATATACTGAAGTTCTCCGAAAAATCATCGGCATTTGTGTATTTTCTGGATCCCAAAAATTTTGGTTAAAATGTTTATAGTGTATTATTCAGCAAATTTGAGTACATGATGTTGAAATAATTTGTTTGATGCTTATCATAACATGAGACTGAATTCCATCATTCTATAGACGTACTTACCCTCAGGTTGTGGATAAGTACTGTTTAGCATAACTCTCATCTTCACTGCTGATTCCTCAGATTTTAGTTAAGCAGCAGAATATCAACGAGATTTCTTGCAATTTTCATCAAAGCACTAGACGTGATCAAAAAACAACGAGACACTCTTTCTTTATAAGATGCGTAAGTCTCGCGTTTATTAATCTGAATAATGCAATATCAATAATGAAATGCAATAAATTAAACTTGCAATTAAAAAATAAAATATGAATATTTTTGAAAAAGTATGAAAGGTAGGAATCAAGGAAATAAATTGTAAGTACAATACAGTGTTGGGTAAGTTACTCTCTAAAAAGTAGCTACTTACTCTCTGAATATGGATCAGTCAAAATCTACTGATTATCAGTGAAATTTGACTGATTCAAATAGCTAAAAAGAGGTTACTGTAAATCAGTCAAATTACACTGATTGCGTCAGTGAAAATTAACTGATTTAACAGTGAAAATATTTTTTCCACTGATTCAATTAGTGATAATCAACTGATTTAACAGTAAAATATATTTTTTAACTGGGGAATCAGTGAAAAGGCAAATCACTGATTCAATCAGTAAAAAATTTACGGATTCAGATTTAGAGAGTACACTTGCGTTACTTTGCAAAAAAAGTAACTCGTTATCGTTACAGTTACTCTTTTAAACAAATAACTCATTATAGTTACTAGTGAAAGTAACTTAACTTGAAAGTTACTCCCCCCTGCCGACGTTTGATTTTTTAATTTTAAAATATTGAAATGAAATGATTTTCTTTTAATTGGAATAAAAAATACACGATGTGTTTCGTTAAGCAGATACTATATCTACCTATATTTCAACTTTATGTATTGGATCAAGTTCAAAAACATTCAGAAAAAAGATTTGATTGAATTGAAGAAAATAATTTGATTAAAAGGTTTTTTTTTATTCAAACAAAAGATTTATTTCAATTAAATCACATTTTTTCAATCAAACAAAATATCTTTGGGTCAAATGAATATTTGTTTAAATCAAATCAATTTTGATTTAAAACAAGCAAATTATTGCATATGTACATGGTCAAAGAGATAGTTTGAGTTAGGGCAGAAATTTATTTGATCTGAACAAATTTTATTAATATCAAAATAATCATTTTTTTAAATTATAGAAAGTCTTTCAAACAAAAAATTTTCTCTGATTCAATCAAATTTTTTTTCTGAATGAATTTATAATACATTATATATATTAGAAGTGAGATGTACATAAAATGTAAAGTAACGAAAAAGTTACAACTTACTCTAAAAATAGTAACTAAGCTAAGTTAGAGTTACTTTTTTTGAAAAGTAACAAAGTTACTGCAAAAGTTACAATTAACGTATCTTTGTAAGTAACCTCGTTACTTTTAACGACCGAACACTAATACAATAAAGAGAAAAGGAAATAAAATTTCACAAGGTGCACAAATTTCGTGAATTTAACGCATGTTGTAGTGATTAATGAAGCTGAAAAGCTAATTACTAGCTTATGACCAAGCTGTGATCAAGTATAGGCATCGCGCTCAATAAGCATAAAATTCCTATTTAATATCTTTTGCCGTTCTATTAAATATATAACAGATAGTAAATACGCGTAAAAATAGTACTGAATCAAGAGAATATTGTCTTGAAAGCGGATAATCCTGTGTAGAATTTTTGCCGTGGCGCCACTTGGGGCCTGACAGGGCATTCCTTAGTTAAAAATGAAACACCGCACCTGATTTGGCCTGATTAGAGAAATGGATTAATGTAACGCTCTCTGTCGGATTTTCATCCTTCCACATCAGGCCCAAATCGGGTGCTGCGTTTTATTTAAAATCAGGGCCATTTTTAGAATTTGAGATACAATATATTTTGATCCAAGGAAATTTTCTTCAGACAAGAAAATATTGTATGGTTTGTATTTGAAACAATATTTTATTGATTCAATGCTAATTTCTATACACTACACTAATAGATAGGAATGGCTTTTACAACCATATTTATGATTAATTTAACCTTACTTTATTGCTGGCATAGATTTAGCAATATGGGATGTGTACTTTACCATCCGATTATAACTGAATAAATATGAAAGAATCAACCATATTATTGGTTGCTATAGTAATATTTATTGTTCTCTCTAAATTTGAATCAGTCAAAATCTACTAATTATCAGTGAAATTTGACTGATTCAAATAGCTAAAAAGAGGTTACTGTAAATCAGTCAAATTTCACTGATTATTTCAGCGAAAATTGACTGATTTAACAGTGAAAAATATTTTATCACTGATGAATCAGTGAAAATGCAAATCACTGATTCAATCAGTGAAAATTTTACTGATTCAGATTTAGAGAGTTCGCCTTCCCTTATTATATTTCTGATTCGACCAGTTTCACTTACAATATTTCGATTGCTGTGTTCAACATGCTGCATTGTTGAGAGAGACATTTTATATAATAAATACAATTATAAATTCCCAACCTACAGCCGAATGGCTAAGACTCCCGAACTATTTCTATCAGTGCGTTAACGCAGAAATTTTTTTTTTCCAGAGATGAGAATATTTGCACATAAAGAGTAGGATTTAAAAAAATATTTTCTGAGTTTACGTACAAAGATTAAGATACTGCATGATATTGCAAGGTCGAGAAGAAAGTTACTGGCGGCATATCACAGTAAACTGTGTTGTTGGTAATGAGGATCTTATCAATTTTTTAATCAGATAGAATGTAGTTTTGCAATATATGTAGGTACATGTGTTATAAATTATTGTATTTTTATTGTTAATAAATCCATAAAAACTTAATTTAAAAACCTCGAATATAATAAAATGTATTAATATAGAATATTAATTAAATGTATACTATAAAAGTTTAGATTCAATAGAAATGAAATAAAATAATTTACCATGAAAAAATAATCTCCTTAACCTACTTAACTAAGTAAATGATCTAATGTATAGATTACGTGTTACAAATGCGATCTGGAGGATTCAACGTCCAGCAATAAGTACCATCTGTCTAGAGTTTAATGGAAAGTCACTAGAGTACTTTTCTCAACTTCTATTAGAAGCCTGTTATCATTTTAATGTGTACCTTTTAATGCATCTTATTCCCGTGTATCAAGAAACTAGAAATTATCTATCGAGGTCAGGACATATGTCTAGCATGATCGATCTATAAACTACAACATAAAAAGGCTACAAAAGGAAGTATTTTAATAATATAAATAAACGGATTATCTCATTTTCAATGCAAATTTTCTGGAATGCTGTGAATTTTGAAATTTAATGGGTCCACCTGTATCATTTTTTAAAAATTTCTTGCATCTTTAAGACGTGAAAAAAGTTGGCGTAAAATGATTTTCACGGATTCGGCTTACTTAAGGGGTAACACGACTGTACAAATCTAAAATAAAGCGTTTTTTTGAGATTTTTTTTTTATACAAGGAAAAGTAAGAGGATAATATTCAAGAATGTTATCAACTATGTCTTTAATTATTAGAAAAAAAATGTATTCATAAATTGTACAAAATGCCGACGTTGGAGCCATTCGCGGGAGGTACGTTTTTTAAAACGGCACGCAGCATAATTCCAACAATTTTCATTCTATTCACTCCAAATTTCAAAGATATCATTAAAATAAAATTCCGAAGAGAAGCACGTATGGGATTTTCGACAAGTCGATCTTAACATTATTTATTGAAAAATGATTGCCCCTTTCTTTGTCAAAAATTGAACTTTTCATTTCAAATGCTCGCCAGTACCATAAAAATTAATGTTTTCAAAATCCCCTACATATTTCTCTAGCTATACTCACGGAGATTAAGAGCAATTTTTTTGTTATTTTCGAGATTCAAATTTACTTCAGTTACACACGGAAAAAACAGTATAGCTGAGAAAACTATACAGAATTTTAGTTCAGCAAAATACCTGTCGTGACTATACGTTATTGGTATTGTAGCTAAACTGAATGCGTGACGCACCGAAATGCGTATTTTGCCATCGTACCATTATAATTTTGTTCGTGCAACAATAGAAGTATAGCTGTTCGACCTATACCGGTATATAGTGTCTCGACCCATGCGGTATAGATGAGAAAACTATACTGGTTTGCCGCGCGACCTATACATTGCTTCGTATGTCGATGTATGTAACTTATGCTGCGTTTGTCAATTTGTTTGGAACATTTTTTCTTTGTTCGAAAAATCATTTTTGCGTATCGCCTATTGTTTTATCACACGCGAAAATCCACAACAGCGATGGACGAGTGGGTGAAAAAAAAATTGACTGATTGGGGGTTAAGAAAATATATCGAAGTTTTCGAAAGTAAATACTAGCATAGTTACAATAATTTGATTATCATTTTTTAATTTCCTATTATTTATAATTAAAGCTCTGGATTACAAAACATGCGACAACTCTATCGAAGGCATTGTTACAACAGGCATAATATTTTGGTTACGATCGCTATACATCGTATTGTCATATCAACGAACTTGTATCCTTCGCGGAGCAATATGACGTTTAAGAATACCAGTATAGCTGTCTCACCTATACTCGTATAATTTTGAGGACCATACCGTAGCATTGGTCTGATAGCAATATTTTCTGGTGCTGAGGACCAAAATATAGTTCTCTCAGCTATACTGTTTTTTCAGTGCATTGCGTGCCGCAAAGCGCCTCAAATTTGACATGCCTCCGAGAATGGATCTAACGTCGCCATTTTGTACTATTTATGAATACATTTTTTTTCTAACAGTTAAAGACATGGTTGATAACATCCTTGAATATTATTATCCTATTACTTTTCCTTGTATAGAAAAAAATCACAAAAAAACGCGTTTATCTAGACACTATGTTTTTGTAATTTGTGGGCAGGATTGAAAAAAATCTACTGAATAGATCAAATGAAAATTTGAACTGATTAATCTACAACTATTACTCAAAGTACCCACATAGCGGTTTTTTGAAATTTTGATTTTTGCATTTTTTACAGCTCATAACCTCACGAATAACTGCATTAAAACAATCGATTTTCGGCAAAAGACCGCTATTTTATCAATTTTTAAACTTTTGACTAAATCCTACGTGGATAACTCGACCATTTAACAGCAAATATCGAGATTTTTTTCTTCCATGTTTTAGACAACTGGTTCGATCGGAATCTTGCCCCCAATTTGACCATCACTTTTGGAACAGGTCACTTACAACGCCTTGAGTGAATATTAGGCTTCAAATTGCACTTTTGAAAAAATTACTTAGAAAAATAGAAAAATAAGCCTTCAAAATAACATGTATTTCGTTAAAAAAATTAAAGTAATTCTTCCAAAAAAAAATTCCTGAAAAAACTCTCGAAGTACCGCCGGCACACAGGTGGACCCCCTTAAGGTAGTTCATCGACAAAAATTAAACCTCAGGCAAAAATAGATAATTTTGCTTTCTAGAATAGCAATATTATTATTGAAGGGATCATTTGAAAGAGAAAAGATTATTTTTCATGAAAAGAATTTGGAATGCAAAAAAAATAATGTATTTTGTCTATTAGCGGGTCAAACAGTTCACTTTATTGCCTCCTACGGGGCAAACAAATCTGTGTTTTAAGTAGGAAAAAAATCATATGCAATACGCGAGAAACATTTATTTTACTCGTGTGATTGTTTTCATCGCTTTGATCGCGCATTAAACTGCACACTCGCAAAATAAACTTTTTTCTCCCTAGTTGCATAATATACTATAACAAATTTTATTTTTGCCGAACTGTTTCCCTTATTGCTCCATACCAAATTTTACAAAATGATGCAATTATAATAAAGCACGAATCATTTTTTCAGGCAAAAAAATCTTCACAACTTTACAGTTTCCAATTTTTGTAAATAAATTCTTTAATAGCTAAAACCATTAAAAATCAATTTTGCAAAACAACACTGAGAAAAATGGATCATAAAACCTGGATGTTAAAAGTAAGGATAGTATTCGGTAACATAAAATATGTTAAAGCGTATGATCTATAATCTTTATCTAATATATAAAGATATTACTAAACATAATCTCCAGATGTTATATTCTTATAATCTTCAGAAAATAATTCGTAACATCTGCAGATAATAAACCTACACTGAGAAACTTTTCGTTAGAGTAAATGATAAGATTGAATGAAGGTTTAGTACAATAGTGTTTTAAAATGAGGAAACCCGAGGTTTTATTACATTTATTCATATTATGGCATCGAAATTCAATATAGTCATAACAGTCTTTAAAACGTGTAGAAGAAAAATTAGTATTTTAAATACCAAATGTTATGAATCTCCATTCGAATAATAAAGAGTACTAAAAAATGATATTATGATTACTAAGTTTTCTAAAAATAAATTTAATAAGTCGAACAATGAATATTATAACCTAGAAACCATATTTGAAAAATTCATATTATGAATATGAACTTGCCAGAAACCTTGCGACGAGCAGCAAAAATCAAAACATTCATTTTCGGTTTTTCGTATAATTCATTTCAGAATGTCGCCCGAGTGCTTCCGACGTTATCCAAATAGCTTCGTAGACTCGAATCCTAGTCTGCTCAACTCAGTAGTGGCTTATAAGCGACATTTATTTCGCAATATGGCAAGCGAGAATAGCCGAGAGGCTTTAGGCGTTAGGAATGCGTTTAGTTAATGTAGATATAGAGGTAGAGTTAGAGGGTTCGAACCCAAAAGCGAATTCTGAAATTTAATTTTAAGCGTATGCGATTATAAATAGTGTAGCATTGTGTACTTAAATATGTGAACATAAATAAGGTATGATAATAATATTTGTGTATGTGTTCCCACTGAAACCTCCCCTCTTCTGAGTGCCAAAGCTCTCCCCTCTATCTTTCTTTTGTTTTGCACGCGTTAAATCTGGTATATTTCAGTTTATAATCCAAGATATTATCCGATACTATCTTTTTTTTTAACATCTACAGATTATGGTTTTAATAATCTAGATCGCTGTCCCTTAGTTAATAGTCCAAGATTATACCCAGTAACATATTTTTCATTACCGTTTACAATCCATTTTTCTCAGTGAAAATTCTTATTAACAATTGCTGAATCTGGTAATAATTTATTCATTTTAGAAAATTGAAAACCATTAAGTTGTAGACAATATTTTTCCTGAAAAAATGATCCGTGATTTATTAGAATCACATCATTTTTTCAAATTTGGTATGAAGCGATAAGAAAAAAAGTGCAGAAGTCGGATCATGGCCCAGCTCAGGCTAGTGATGAAACACAGGGCCCGACTGGGCTCGGACTGTATCATACCACGTGACCAGGCTCCCAGATCTGGGCCCAATCAAACCATGTGTTCCATTATCAGAATTTCGATTCACATACGATGGCATAAAATTACATTTGCTTATAATAAATAATTATAGTTACCCTTAAATTATAATTCTTCTTCATTTTCACGACAATCTTATGCATATCGAATTTTTTAATGATAATTTGTTCTGACGGGTCTGATTGGGTTTATTAAATGTACATAATTCCTTCTGCAAAAGGAACCAAATCTGATCAAAAACAAGTATTCAATATAAAAATGTTCTTTTTTAATGTATCGAGACACGCACAAGGCAAAGGAAAAATTATAATAATAGTCACTGTCACTTTTCAATAAACGAGACGAGGTACAATAAAACTGAATGACAGGTTCTTTCGTGTTATTAATGGATGAAGAAAATTGAAAGTAGAGCAGTAATTGACCCTTTTTTATTCACGTGGAAAATCAATGTCATTGTTTTTGCCTTTATTATAAATTTCCTTCATTCCTATCTAGCGTTTCCGTCAATTCCAAATAACGTGCGTGATAGACGAGGAGAGATTTTGCTAATAAATTATAGACTTATTCAAACCAGTATAGTTGTGTTAATGAATATGCAGATCATGATTTCTTTACATTTTCATATCATCTGCATTCTACATAGAAAAGAAAACGTCTGAGTCCTCCTAAAAGAAAAGATGGTCTTCTTCTTTTCATTAATCTTATTCTTTATCAGCAATATAATGTATAAAATAGGATTCTTTTTTATGAATCATGTATGCATAATTATATATTCGCGAAATTTTGTGTTTTTTTCCATGTCCCTAATTACTTTTGAAAAAATTCTTATTAACCTGAAAAGATGAAATTTTGATATTGATACTTTCTTGTTTTCATTTAACATTTATGATTCACATTTTATCTACATGGACTATGTCTACATTCATATATATATATTTACACTCAACGGGAAAAATTGTAATAACAGAACCTCGAGAATGTAAGCTTTGTTCGCGACACAATTAAGCCTATTAATTAAAAAGTCTAGTAAAGTAAAAGAAGCGTGGGAATCTTAAAGAGAAGAAACAACTAGAGTAAGACATTAACATAAAAATACACCCGCTTAACGGAACGTAAAAGCGCGATCTTCTGAACATGTCATACTAGAAGTTAATCTTAAATATTGTAACAAGTCTAGTATTCAAATTCTAAAGATCGTTGCCCTTGTCTTCAAATTTCATTACCAATTTTGATCTTCCTAGCGCGCAGAGACAAATGGATATTCAACTAAGGGCCAATTATTTTAAATCTTTTAGATCTAAATTAACCTGAATATCAATTTTTCGTTAGATTTGAAATTTTAATTCTGTACCATTTTTAGAACAAATTAAAAAACTTTTCGAATTTTTAACATAGTTAGGATTTTTCTTCATTAAGGTCTTTAGGCTTACAAATCGGATTAAAGCATTTTTTTTGCATATGGAATTACGTACTGTTATGGGACCCATGCTCTGAAGTGATATAATCAGAGCCATTCGGAAGGCACGTCACGTCACGTGGTTATCTTTTAATCTTCGTCGACACCAGGAAAACAAGATGCAGTATAGTTTGCACGACTGTAACTGTAACTGGTTTGCGTTCAAATACTTTTAACAAGACTATAATTTATATGAAAGGCTATAGCAGGATATTTAGGAGTAACTAAAAGAAATAAACGGAAATTATAAGAGAGATATTAGGTTAGTGTTAAAGGCAATCGACTGGCAATCAACGAATCTCGAGCTCAATTCCCGGCGCAGTCGAAAACGCTCCTTTTTTACAGAATTTGAAAAATCTTTCAAATTAATAATGTTATCAGATCTGTTGATGAGACATTTTTACAAAAAGATAAAGGAAAATAAAAGTATAAAAAAACTTGTAATAAATTCGCAAAAATAGTTAAATTATATTATTTTATATATATTTTTTTAAAACTGATGGTATCATACATATGTAATTGTTACATGATACACAGCTCTATTTTAATATACATATCAATAAAAAAAGAAACAAAATGTCGTGCTTTGCAGAGGTTCCAGATATTGTAATGTAGAGAAGTAGCAATAAATAACTTGGTTTTGAATTTTGGTAATGGCACTAATTTGTAACAAGACGTTACCTGTTCTGAACACGCAGGTATTTCTTCAAATCTAACTACTTACACACATGCATTCCTTATTTTGTAAAAGCTTCATTTATGACTGATTTATTTCTTAGAGGGGTATTCTACTCTGACGGGCAGGAAAATAGGTACTTTTATGTAATTTTTTTTATATGGAGACAAATGCTTACGATTTAATTTTTTTTTTTATTATAAAGAATGGTTTTTATAGGAAAAAAATTATATAACAATAATAAAATTCTAATATTCAAACATTTAATTTATAGCGCTGAAAAAGGTCCTTGGAAATTTCACTGCTGCTGGCGTTGGTAACAGTTCTGGATTGGCGAATCTAAAATAAAAAAATCTGCCCGCTTCGCGGGCACATTCTCGTCGCGCGCAGCTCGCTTCGCTCGCTAATTTGAGCGCGCCTAGGGCGCGCGATTTGATCGTCGCGCTTCGCGCTCGGTCTTGTGCTCTTCGCATACATTTAAGTTTATTCATTATAATTTGATACTGAAGCTCAAACCAATTTTATAATAATAATTTGAATCAGTCGAAATCTACTGATTATCAGTGAAATTTGACTGATTCAAATAGCTAAAATGAGGTTACTGTAAATCAGTCAAATTTTACTGATTATTTCAGTGAAAAGTAACTGATTTAAAAGTGGAAAATATTGTTTTCACTAATTAAACAGTGAAAATTAACTGATTTAACAGTGAAAAATATTTTTCAATGATGAATCAGTGAAAAGGCAAATCACTGATTCAGATTTACAGAGTACTTTTTAAATATAATCGGATTTTAAGGAAAGATGGCTCATTTTCTTCTTGGAAGATTTTTGTAAAACGTTACCATTTTAAATTTCAAAATATTATTTCCTAGCTGCTAATCATAAATATTGAAAAATTGAATAAGTTTCATAAAGAAATAGCTGTAGTTAGAAAATGAGAGATTAATTTAAAAAGTAAAGACGGTAGAGTCTTTTAAAATTGTTTATAAAAGAAAATAAGCCATGATCCCTTAAAATCCGATCATTTTCAAAGAGTAAACTTGGAAAAAACTTCATTGAACTTTGACCTACACTAATTATATTATATACAGTTTATATTTTTAATTCTGCACTTAACTTTTTATCTGCATAATGTACACGGAACAAAATAATTTAGTAAAGTTTATAGAACTGTTTAAAAGATGGAGTTCTAAAAATTTTCTAGAACTCTATTCCGTAAATGCCTATATCCCCAACTTTTGAACAGTTTTATAAACTTTATTGAAATATTTTTTCGGTGTATTGTATATATTTATCAATATGAGTTTCAACCTATTTTTCGGAAAATTCTGGTGAATTTTCATTAATGCCTCTAATAATATATATGTTTCTATAGATAATTTACATTTCACATACTCTTTTTTATTTTTGCAACATATAAGTACTTGTTCTACTTACTTCCATCTTTTTTAATAAATTCCTGATTACTTTGATAAAATTGAAGGATGGGTTCATCGAAAGTAATTAACTTTTTGTTTATTTCGATGTTCACCATGACTTTTTGATGTAAGATCTCTGAAAATAGTAGGTCGGTCGGCTTCTGCGTTTTTGTAATACAAAATCAGCGATCAATTCGTAATTTCGCATAGCGTTTGACACTACAGGCATCGATCCGACATGAAAACTGTAACGAATTAAATTGTCGGTCCGCGTGTGCATCTCATACTTAATTGCTTGTTTATCGAACGCGAATGAGAATAAGGAATCGCATGAATATCGATTTCGTTCATTCCGTACTGTTAGACCCTCTAGCACTTTCTCTTTTTCATATATTTTTGTATTAGATTCTATTCTGTATATGGGTAGAGCGCTTTCTCATTTCTTCGATTCCTTTACGGATGATGGACTCGTGATGAGTATTATAGACAGTGGAAAAAATATTTCATTTCCTCTCGTCGATCGGTATTTAGTAAATGAGAAAGAATATGATAGCTTTTTTGCAATCGTAAAATTTTTAAATTGAGGCCATAAATACATTTCTTAATTTTGGTTTCGAAAGTAGTTTACAGTTTCTTTTGTTTTAGTTCATAGATTACCCCTAATTTCACACAAGTTCACATAGTTTTTACTTTTTTTGTCAGTAATTTTATAGCTTAATTGCTTGGACAGATTGACCGTGATGTTAATTACATATTAAAGAAAAATAACGTACAACCAAAATTCCATCTTCTGACCATTTTTTTATTTCAATTGAACGATATAATTTTACATTTATTAAGAGAATTTTTAAGTTTTATTCCGTTTCGCCATTTTTCCTCGATTATATTATATGAAACAGATTTCATTTTTATTGTTTCAAAAAATAATAAATCGATATAAAGATTTATTCACTGAAGTAAGAAAGGAAGAGCCACAAAAGGTCACTACTAATGCAATTGTTTTATTGGTTACACAGCTTTTCAAACGCTAAACTTGTTTTGCGTTAAAAAATATTTATGATAGTTCCTTTGCGGAGAAAAGATTGAAAAATCTGATCTTTGTGTTGTAAATTCCAGAAATTTACTATTGAAAAGTCATTGAGTATTTTTCTAAACCTTTAACCATTTCTGTCAGGCGGTCAATCTTGTTCCTCCAGGCATTGTGCCACATGTATTTACAAGTGGCCTTGCCCAAGGAAAGAAATGCACGTGTACTTATAACTAGATACATTGATTTATTAATAGAATGTAGATAAATTTTCTACAGATATCCTCAATTCCGTTCTGCCTAAGAATTATAATAAATATTGGATTTTTTGAAATTCATGATTAAAGAACATAAAATTAGTTGTCTTTATTCCAAGACAGAAACTGACTCAATTCAAGAAAATGGTCAAGAATTTCCTCTTTGTATCAAGTAAACTTTATACACACTGAGAACAAATATTTGATTGAATCAAAAAATTATTTGTTTGAAACACTTTCTTTAATGTAAAGAAATGTTTTGTTTAAATGAAAGAAAATTTGTTCGATTCAAACAAAATACCTTTGGTCCAAATAAATATGTGTTCGAATCAAATAAATTTCTGCCTTAAATCAAATAAATTATATCTTTGACCATATATCAATGCATTAATTTCTTTGTTTTGAAGAAAAATTAATTTAATTCAACCAAATATTTATTTGGTTCAAGGATAATTTGTTTGAATCAAACAAATTTTATTTAATTTAAACAAATCATTTCTTTAAATCAAAGAAAGTCGTTCAAACAAATAATTTTCATTGATTCAATAAAATCTTTTTTCTGAGTGCACATTGAGTCAATTTTATTTTCCGTGTAAAATTTAGGACTCGCTTACAAAATTTGCTGTGCTTGGAATTTTGAGAAATGACTTTCTTAATATCATTCTCTATCATTTTTATTAATTTCAATCAGTGACAAATTTATAGCTATATAGACAGTTTTTTTCACATTCAGTGAGAAATAAGTCAAAATTAACTGATTGCATGACTAACATTCAGTAACCGATTGTAATGAGTAAAGCAAATAATTGAAATTAAGAGGATAACAATAATAAAAAATAGTGCTATTAACTATCATTAGTGTCAGCTTCTTTTCATTTTATGAGAACTTTACTTCCTCAGAGGAAGTAGGTATTTATTCTTTCATTTTAGAAATTTAGTAATAATTATTATGAAATTATAAACTTGAATAGTCATCCGAAACACATTTGCAAGCTTGAATTTATCGGTATTAAAAATGTTGATAATGCTTTTTTAAGTTATTTATTCCCTTTTTAACAAATGATTAAAATGCTGTAATTATATGAAAAAACACACTATACGAGATATGTTATTGATATATAATTTTACCATAAGAAAATAAGCTCTTATGGTTGTGTGAAGCATGTTTGAAGAGAAAATATGTGAACGTTTCTGAGTTAATGTGCAAACAAGAGAAATTGATTATGTACACACACATCCCGTCGCATATCCGGATGAATTTTAAAAATATATATTATATTCCGATTTCTAGAATCAGTTTATATATGTGTTGTATTGTAATAATATAAATATACAAGATACAAATTTTGAAAAAATTCGATCATCACAATGATTCTTCTTTGAAAAATTAGTTAATGCGAATTTCATCAAAATTTTCAATAAAAGAGCTTCAGGAACTTGATTTTTAGACTTTTTCAGTTGCAGATTGTATGAGAAGATTGAATGGTGAGAAAATGTCTGAATCAATCGCTGATTCACTGAGATCCAGGTGTACATGATCAAGATCAACGATTAGTGCAGTCATCTTCTCAAATTGGTAATTTTGCGAGACTGTATAATCCAGACCGGAAACAGATAATCTGTCATTACGACCAACTTCTCTTTATTTAATGAAAGGTTTATGCACGCAGATATCATTGACATAAATTTATGCATATACGTCAAATTTTCATAAATACTAATTTTTCTTTAGTCACGCTAAGGGCCCGTTGATCCACTTTTTGTTAAGTTCCAGATAAATTTATCCCATAAGATTTAACATGTGATTAAATTATCTGGAACTTATCAGAAGGTGGGATCATGCGGCCCTGAGTAAAAAACCTAAAAATTTATAGAAAAGTCAGTTACAGAAGCTTATTAAATTCTTACTTAATTATACTGGCTTACACTAACTTGAATTAATTATTGGTAACAAACCTCAAGCATTCTTTTTCTTTAAGGAGTCATTCTACTATCTCACTTTTGAAAAATCGATTTTTTGTGTTGCATTTTTCGATAGGTTATATATTTAAAAATATCAAGCAAATATGGAGCAGGGATCGCTGGTTAAGTGTTAGTAACTTTTATTTACAATTTTTATGCTCCGAAAATTTTAAACGCGTTTTTCTCGAAACAACGTTTTTGCGCTAGGCACGCACAATTAAAAAAAAAAGTTTTCAACCGATTACCTTCAAATTTTTTATGTTTATTATAAATATAAATATCTATCGAGTGACAAAGCCGTTTTTAAAATTTTTCATTTCATCATAGTTAAATTAAAAAAAAAAAAAGAGCAAAAAAAGTCAATTTTTGAACATTTTTGTTTAAATTGACGCCATTTTGTTATTTTGCAAAATAAAAAAAATTTCGCTTCATCACTTCACAGCTTTGGTCATACTAATAAAGAAAATTTTTGATTTATTTGTTTCAGATGATGCTGACTGGGGATATCGTACGCGCTATGGACATGCCATTTTTAGACACTTTGTTCATTCTTAAGCGTTACCTAAACTAAACAATAACTTTTGTGTAAAAAAATTTTTTTGTAAACTTTGAGACTGTATAAATAATAATTGAAAATTTTATTTAATTATATTAAGTAGCTGTTGAAAAAAAATTTCTTGAAAATCACCTTTTTCTGCCGAGACAGTGACGCCTTAAAGGCTAAAATTGTTTAATTCATAAAAAGCCTAAAATTAGAGGAGAGATAATGGATCCAAGTCTACAAAATGAGACCTAAAAATTAAATTATGTAGAGTTTCCGACCTGGTCGTCGTCGATTCGTGAAGGAAGATAAAAACTCTAGTAATTTCATCTCGCTTTCCATTGAGAGCCACCCACCCAATACCTAACGGATAATTAACCAGGTAGCCATGTCAGATACAAAAAAGTTCCTACTTTTTAAATTTGGGTGTGTGAATGAGGATGAAATGTAAGTATGGAACTACACTCATGACCTACGCCTAAAACAAGTAGTAATCTACTGGTAGGTGGTCGGCTAACATAAGTAAAAACGGGAATCACGTCATGTACACGTATTTGAGATGTTTGTCGCAAAAACAGAAACACGCGCGGCCATAAAAAATGTAACGTGAGAAATGAACTAGTATATAACTTAACTTTTAACTTCTTCAATTGAAGGTTGACTGTTTTATTGAAGATTTGAAAAATTTTCTAATTTTTTTCAGGTCTATAGAGTATTTATTTTATAAGATAGAATTGAAATTTAATATTGAAAAAATAGTTTATCGGAGTATCTAATTATTAGTTTGCAAACTTCAATGGCATAAAAAGGCAAAAATCTGTACCTGCGTAATAAAAAAAAGAAGATTGGCGAAATATAGATGGGATTTCATATATTTTATTTTAGAAACGGCAACGGGAGCCGTAATATCTACGTTTAAGTACACAGAGAAAAAAAATTGTTGTATTAACGAATCAGATTGTTGATATAGAACTGACAAAACTTTTTTGCTTTCCTAAAAAAAATTGCATTTTTCCCAATAAACCTATTTGTTGAACCAACAAAAAAGTTTGTTATTGCTTTTTGCTTGACAAAACTTTTTGTAAGGAGAACTACAATTTTGTTGAGACGGCAAAAAAAGTTTGTCAGTTCTATATTTTTCTCCGTGTACAATTAACCCATTTCTCGTTTCAGCGTTTCTACTTCTCTTTGGCAGAAGCACTAGCGAACAATTTACTCCTCTTAGAGTTAAAAATGGTGTTTAACAGTTGTCGGTAGTGTAAAAAATACATTAATCATTTTAAACTAGAAAGTTGCAGTGAAATTTTTCGAAAAGGGGATTGATTTGAAGCAACCAGAAAAATGTTTTATTTATATATAAGAAATCGTTTTCTAACATTATTTCTTCAATTGGAGGTAAAAACACCTTTAGAACAAATATTAATTTAATTGATTTTAAGAAATCACATTCTTAGCTTTTTTTAAATGAAAGAAATTATCTTTCTAACATTATTTATTTGATTAAAATACAATACCGGCAAAAACTTGAGAAATAATTTATTCAATTTTATTACCTCGAACAAAGATAATTTTTTCATTAAATTAAAAAAAATATTTCTGGTTATCACATTACACTTCACATACATTCATTTCTCAAATTCGAAGAATAAAAATAACAAAGAAATTTCTTTAAATCAAAAAAACTTTTCTTTGACCATATAGCAATGCACAAATTTTTTGATTCAAAGAAATTTTATTTTGAATCAAAGAAACTTTTTTCTGGGTGAGGGTTGACAAGAATTAGAAAGACAGATCGAAAAGTTTATGAGATGGATCCTTTCCGCTGTTTCCAATGGGGTCGAAAGTTCCCCAATTAACTTGGGAAATATCCTTGCTTGTAATGAGCATTATGAATGTGTAGCGGAAGACATTCGTATCAAGAACAATGAAAATAAAAGAGCCAAGAAGGAGAGGGATAAAAATACATACATTGTAAGTTATCCTAATCCAAAAATAATTACACAAGTTCTGAATCAACCGTGAGAAATAGATTTGTGTAAATTTTAGTGATTTAGAATCTATAGACTTAAATTAAGTTACTTCATAAATCAATATAATGAATATTACAATACGAGAAGATGCATTTAAATTTAATTTGGTAAAGGCATAGTAACGCATAGAGTAGATTTATGATAAGTGGAGCAATTAATATGAGTATGATAAGTTTCACGCTGAAATAATCAGAGAGAAAATGAAATACCGTTACACCTTCTCAATTTTAAAGTCTCTATCTTTATTCTCTTTAATTAACTTTTGTTATTGTGTTCACTGTAACGATTAACACTTTCGAGAACTTTCCAACCTAACGTTTTGCCAATTGACGGGCGTATTCTATTTCACATACACTGTTAGAAAAGTTAGGAAATTTAAAAACATTTTATGTGCCTCCGGCGCGGAAACTCGTTTTTCCGTTACAGCTGTGAGTAACGGAATGTTGTGTATTCCGTTACAGAGGAATATAATGTAAAAATTGAACTGCGCATGCGCATATAGTCTTACAGCGGAGCAGAATCTTCTTCTTCGTACAGCGTTAGCACTCTACTGACAAAGCCTTGTACATTTGAACTGCGCATGCTCTATTACAACAAGTTACTACTACACAAGATCGATAAAATCAAAATGGCTGGGACTAGTCGCGAAATATCAAGTGTAATGGAAGAAAATGATAATAGATTAGATTCGAGTGTACGCATGAAAACTCGTATATGCACCAAAGTCACATAAAATAGAATACGTGCCAATGCACACAATTCGGGAAATTACGAGACTCGCGACAATGCTCTCAGGATTGATCGCGCCTCGGCTTCGATCTCCTGCGAGCATTGTCGTTCGTCACGCAATAACCCTCATTGTGCGCCTACGCACGTAATATACTATTATGTTATTGGATCTAGAACTTAATTCGTGCGGTTTCCTAAGAGATGGCGTAACTTGATTATTATTCCATCGTTCCAATATTCCGAACATGCGTTGGAAAGCTACTGTCATTGTGCGTCTTTTTCAGTATATGTCATTCATTTGAAGCGTAAACAACAATAATTTTTTTTCACTCAAATATGTCGAACTTTGTGCCTGAAAAAGTGTTTTTGCGGGGAGTTCTTCTTCATTACTTTAATATGAAGAAAACTGCTGCCGAAAGTTATCGTATTTAGGTGGAAGTTTATGGTGAACATGCTCTAGCTGAGCGAACGTGCCAAAAGTGGTTTGCACAATTTAAAAGTGGTGATTTTGGCTTGGAAGACGAAGAACGCCCTGGGCAGCCAAAAAAGTTTGAAGATGAAGAAATAAAAGAATTACTCGATGAAGATTGTTGACAAACACAAGAAGAGCTCGCAGAATTTGTGGAGTCATTCAAGCAGCTATTCCAAAACGTTTAAAAGCAGCCGGATACATTCAAAAGCAAGGAAATTGGGTTCCACATGAACTCAAGCCGAGAGACGTTGAAAGGCGGTTTTGCATGTCCGAAATTCTGCTGGAACGCCACAAAAAGAAGTGATTTTTGCATCGGATTGTTACTGGTGATGAAAAATTGATCCATTACGACAACCCCAAGCGCAAAAAATCATATGTGAAACCCGGCCAACCAGCCAAATCAACGGCAAAGCCGAATATCCATGGCGCGAAGGTAATGCTCTGTATTTGGTGGGATCAGAAGGGTGTGCTTTATTATGAGCTGCTAAAACCGGGTGACA
Organism: Diplolepis rosae; assembly: GCA_030998225.1. Lineage (NCBI taxonomy): Eukaryota > Metazoa > Arthropoda > Insecta > Hymenoptera > Diplolepididae > Diplolepis > Diplolepis rosae. The sequence continues at coordinate 650,821 of JAPYXD010000677.1, forward strand.
CCATCAATGGAAAACGCTACTGAACACAATTAATCCGTTTGAAGAGAGCAATAGCCGAAAAACGCCCGGAATATTTGGAAAACAGTGGATGGGAAGTTTTACCTCACCCGCCTTATAGCCCAGACCTTGCCCCTTCTGACTACCATTTGTTCCGGTCGATGCAGAACGCCCTCACTGGAATACGGTTCACATCAGAACAGGGTATCAAAAATTGGCTTGATCCATTCTTGACCACCAAGCCGGCGCAGTTCTTTTGGGATGGAATCCACAAATTGCCAGAAAGATCAGAAAAGTTCATAGCTTCAGATGGGCAATACTTTGAATAATACTATTGTACATGTTTTTCTTAAATAAACGTAAATATATATTTATTAAATTCAAATGTATAAATAATACAATAAGAAAAGATGATTCTTTAAATTTTCTTATCAGTATGCAAGTATCGTAAAAATGTTTACAAATTATTTTATGATACACATAATATACTTAAATACATTTCCACACAAACCAAGATGCCGAGGAAAATTCACACGCCATATTTTTGTAGAAGAGTTTGTTAGAGTTTAAATCTGAGTCTGATGAGTATTTTCTTAAGATATTATCATTTCAGAGGAATTATCAATTCAAACCAATTAAATCTCTCTGCATTTAATTTTTCTACTTTAATTATACGTCTTTGATGCAACAATGTTATTCTATTTATGTGTTAGCTTCTTAATTTCGTGGAACCCTACATAGTTTTACTGTGGAAGTAACTCATTAACACTTAAGTTTGTTGCCTTGAGATTATTCGCTTGGTTAATCACATAAAATTATAGTTTAAAGGAATTGAAATAAATTCATATTATACGTTTCACCCGTTACTATACTATGTTTTTTACGATTATACGAGGTTTAAAAATTCAGAAAACTTATTAACAGGTTAGAAACATAAAAAATACTCCTTCTGTACAAAAATATAGTAAACATTTCAAAATTATTTTTACCGAATTTATGGTATACAATTAAAAGTGATTGCAATTTCAATTACGTAGAGTAAGTTTACTATAATGTTAAAAATCTTATTAATTTTAATAGACTTTAATATACAAGTGGTAAATTAATAAAAATTAATAGATTTGTATATTATGAAAAATTAATATACATTCATATTAAATTTAATAACTTTTTATTCAAATCATATTAAAATTAACAAATATTATTAAAATATTTACACATGTGTATTAAAATTCAAATAAAAGTTTATATTTTTAAGATGAAAGTATTTTAAATCTAATATACACTCAGAAAAAAGATTTGATTGATTCAAAGAAAATGGTTTGTTTGAACGACTTTCTTTGATTTAAAGAAATGATTTGTTTAAATGAAATTTGTTTAATTCAAAAAGAAATTTCAAACTTAACTAATTAATTTGAAAAAATATCTTTGAACCAAATAAATATTTGTTTGAATCAAATTAATTTTTCTTCAAAAAAAGAAATTAATGCATTGATATATAGTCAAAGATATAATTTGTTTGATTTAAGGCAGAAATTTATTTGGTTCGAACAAATATTTATTTGGTCCAAAGATATTATGTTTGAATCAAACAAATTTTGTTTCATTAAAACAAAACATTTCTTTACATCAAAGAAAGTGTTTCAAACAAATAATTTTTTTTCATAGCGCCTCCTTTGAAAATCCGATCTTCGGTACCTGTAGAGCGGGTTGAAACTACGATTTTCAACCCTAGGGTTGAAAGTTGCTGTTTCAACCCGCTCCACAGTTACAGCCAATCAGATTCTCAAAAGAGTTGCTATGAAAAATAGTATACATTACTCGAAACAAAACACAGCGAAAGCATTTCGTGTGATTGCAGCCCTCGTTTCACTCGGGCAGAGCAAACTTCACACTCATGCAATCGCTCTGTTTCGCCCCTTGTAATGTAATATTTGAAATATTATTTACTATTGTCTCAATGATTTACAAGTTATTGAAGAATCTAGGGAATACTGTTTTATCCTAACTTTGATTTATATCAAGTTTTAAATTTGTTTATATTAAATTTTTTACACTGTATATATATATATATGGAAATTACTTCATATATACTTTTATATTAAATTTAATACAAACATTTCTAAGAGTGTAGACAAAAAAGAATAAAAACAACGAATAAAATTTGATAACATTGTAGAAAATATTTGATTTATTTGACTAATTTTTAAAAATTCACATATAGGTACCTATTATGTCTTTTACCGTATGTTTGAAATTCATGAAAGAAGATTTCTAGATTATCGGCAATATTGCTTTGGATTTTAATATTACCTACTGCTAACATCTAACCACCTGAGATCTGAATGGCAAGCGAAAACGAGAACCTTTTCTTCTCCAACTTCCAATATATGGCAACAGATGTCAGTGCAGAGCATCCCAGTCCATGAAGTTGCCCTTTAAATCTAAATCAGTAAAATTTCAATGATAAGTCAGTGATAAATATACAACTAATTACATTCAGCGTGCACGCGCTGATAAGTCAGTGACATTTCACTGATAACGAGCATAATTTCACTGATTTGTCAGTGTATATGCACTGATAGTAATCAATGATATATACTTAAGACTGATTCAAATTTAGAGAATAAACATTACACCCAGAAAACAGTTTTTTTGAATTAAAGAAAGTTTTTTTGATTAAAAAAAATGTTCTTTAATGTAAACAAATCAATTTCTTTGGATCAAAGAAATTTTTTTTTGAATTAACAAAACTTTCTTTAATTTAAAGAAATTTTTTCTTTGACCGTATATTAAAAAAAAGTTTTTTTTGATTCAAAGAAACACTGTTTTCACAGTGTACATTACAATTACTAGGGATCGATTCAAAAATATTTTCAAAGAGAATATGACACTGTAGAAGTTTATTTTCCAATTTGATTTACTTGAACTTAATTTTTTTTTGATTTCTTAAAATACGTTTCCTTATATCAATATATAGAACTTGACTTAGTATATTTTGTATGAGTAATAGTTTAAAAATCATGTTATAAAGATAAAATTGTTATAAAATCATACTAGTAAACTAAGATTTTGAAATTGACTATAATAAGTGAGATATTTTGTTTAATCGTTTTATTGATTCTTTAAAATACTTCTATAGCAACTTTGATCTGCAAAAGATCGTGTGTTTGGTGAACAACGGAAATTTGATTACTTTAGAAACAGCGTTTGTCGCTCGACGTGCATTATCCACGTACGTAGATTACTTAGCGGATTAATTTGTCGTGAACATTGACTGTGAGAGATTTATGTCAGAAGCAATCAATCGATTTGTGGATTGTTAAATGTACGATGCGAATTAACTTTATAGTTAAATGAATGAACCTGTTCAACAATGTTACATTTGCAGTCAGAACAATATTTGGTTAATCCAACCAAAAGTTGGTTAAATCAAACAAAGAATTTGCTTGTTATACGGTTGAGCAACATTTCGGTTGATTAAACCAAAAAATTTGTTTCATGAAACCACAGATGGTTTCTTTGGATACGATTTGGTTAAATCAAATAAATATTCCACACCCTGATAGAAATTTATGACGGAAATCTCCAAAACACGTGACTAAAGCTTTATATTTTCACAATTTCGTAAAATTTAGATGAATTTTTCAGAAATTCTGTTAAAGTTTCGTAATTTTAAGAAAAATTTCCGAAATTCCAGTCAATCTTTAGCTCATATATGTCATTTTAAAAGAATTGTAATTCCAAAGAATTTTTTGTTACATTTGTAACTTTAAAGTTCGTAAATTTTAGAACATTTCTAACAGTGCACTGGAAAAAATTAATTGATCCAACTATTTCGGTTTGTAAAATTAGTCACAGCTACTTTATTTGTTGGCTGAAATACTGATTTTATGTTACTATCTCTATTGTTATTCCAAGAACTTGAGTAGTAAAACCAACTAGAAATGTAGTTGTGCTAACTAATAAAATTTTTTTTTTTACTTACCCAAAGATCTTGGTTTATATTTAGCAAAATTGTTTGGTGAGATCAAGTACATATTTTTATGGTTGTGTTTACTAAAGATTCAAAGTTTCTTACCATCTGTAGTTTAATTTTTTACTGACCTAACGGAAATGTATTTTCTGAATTATTAAAATACAACTTTTGCGAATAAGAGCTTACTTTAAATCAACAGATTTTCTCTACATTTCATCTATCTTCGAGTAAAATTTACTAAACTTTAATTTTTTCGTATTTTGTAGATTTTACTCGATACAGAAAATCTGTTGATTGAACTAAAAGTTTTGTAAAGTCTACTAAGAACTCAAGTTGTAAGAATAAGTACCGAATTTTCTGTAAATTTTACGAATTTTTTTCTGCGTCTAGTTTTTTTCAGTTATTGAGAACACTCTCTAAATTTGAATCAGTCAAAATCTACTGATTATCAGTGAAATTTGACTGATTCAAATAGCTAAAAAGAGGTTACTGTAAATCAGTCAAATTTCACTGATGAATCAGTGAAAATTAACTGATTTAACAGTGAAAGATATTTTTTCACTGATGAATCAGTGGAAAGGCAAATCACTGATTCAATCAGTGAAAATTTAACTGATTCAGATTTAGAGAGCAGAAAATATATCATATTTTTAAAAGTTATGTAATAAGATAATTAACTACATATGAATCTAATCTTCTCCTATGATATCTTTGATGCTACTATATCGGAATCTAAGGGCCCGTCGGTTGTTCGCCGACGATCAATCGTTATCGATTTAGGCACTTCAAATAGTTTGCCGTTAGACGCATTCAGGAATGGCAATAACGTTGATAGGATAGTAATATTATTATCACCTGTGGAAGAGGGTCCATAGTGGTGATACCAGAATAATTAGAGGTGGAATTGAACGGGAGGTATAGGGTTGCAAATATGCAAATATGTCTCATCACTTGGTCCGTCTAGAGTAGAGTGCATTAATTCGCTAATGCACCCGGGTCTCGTAAAATTAGGTTTGACCTGATTTAATTTGAACTTCGATAAATATATCAGCGTTGAGCTTTCCACTAATCTTTGTAAATCATCAAATTACTTTTCTCATCATAACTTGCCAACAACTTGACCTAGGGTCACAAAATTTGGAGAAACTGCAGCCCCAGATGAGATGCAACATTAATTAAGTTCAGAGCAAGATTGAATTCGAATAAATTATTCCTTTTAGACTTCACAAAACTCTGTAAAATCGTTTTTGATGCAAATTTTTTACGATTATGAATATGATTATGAAAATTTGCTCTAGGTTTATATATTTTAATAAAATAAATTATTTAATAATAGAAAATATTAAAATAAATGCATTAAACATCATATTACAAAAAGTATAATTGAAAGGGTCGGGATTTTCGAAAAATTTAGTAGGATTTTCAAAGTGATAACAGACTATAAAATCAATTTAAAAAACTATATTTCCATTTGGATGTAACAAAATCATTTATATATTCAAAACTCCTCTCCATAAGAAAGTTTTATTCGATTCAATAACGAATATACAATATCGTACATAGCAGCGGTTTATTATTATTATTTTTTTGTAAAGAAAAAGGGACACTCTCTAAATATGAATCAGTCAAAATCTACTGATTATCAGTGAAATTTGACTGATTCAAATAGCTAAAAAGAGATTACTTCGAATCAGTCAAATTTCACTGATTACTTCAGTGAAAATTAACTGATTTAACAGTGAAAAATATTGTTTCCACTGATGATTCAGTGAAAAGGCAAATCACTGATTGGATCAGTGAAAATTTGACTGATTCAGATTTAGAGAGTAATTGTTTAAGTTTGGTATGTCAAAATAAGAATAGTTCTACAAATAATTGAATAAACTTTACTAAAAGGTATACGAGATTGATAAAAAGTAGTATTTTTATTCATTCATGAGATAATCTCGCGAAATGTACGTTTGAAAAAAAGTTTTCAATAGTGTTTTCAATCACGCGTGGATTTAGTAGCATGAAAATATCTGGAAAAAAGAAATCGATTTAATGAGTAGGATAGGGTAGATGAATGTGTGCATCTATGTTGAGTGGTAATTTTTCCCTCATCAGGCATCGCTCGGGCATTTTTATTGGTAATTAAAAGTTACCCGGGTGTGTGATTGGAATTAATGGCCAAATGGTCAATCTGCTCCTGGGGATAATGGCGAAATGGAAAAAAGAACGAACATTATAAAATTGCCTCCGCCAATCGAAAAAGATGCCTTCAGATATTCATTAGACATTGAGATGCTTTAATTACGAGGCAATGAAAACTTTTATTCCATATTCAGATTTTAAATGTGCTTGACAAGTTTATTTTGCTAAGATTTATTTCTGCAACTCCTTTCACTCTACTTATCATTAAATTTGATCAATGATATGTTTAATTTCAATAATTTTGAAAAATAATATACGAAAATTTCAAAATAACTTAACGTATAACAAGTGAAATTGACGCTCAAGGGGCGAGCAAATGATATTGATGGACAGTGACTCGGCTTTTATTTCACAGTATGGGTGCTTTATCATCCTCTTAACGAGCACATTATACCTCAATTAATCTTTGATATTTATATTATGACTTTATTAAAAGTAAAATATGCTCCCTTACTTTATGCGCTGTAAAGTAAAGAAACAGACTTTGGTAACATATTTTTTTGCACACTTTCAGTCTTTAAATTATCAGAGTCAAGATTTTTGTTAAACGTAAAATAATAATTTGTACATCATAGTTTTGTATTTGGAAGTGATAAAGAGTTGTGATATGCTAAGTTTATGTAAGACTGTTAATGTCCGTGGTTCGGCGTGAAGCTTCATGAAAAATTTACATTGGCGAAGAGTAAGGTTATAAAAACGAATCACACGTTCAATGTTCTCTGTCGCAATAAAAATAATACTAAATCTAATAAAAGCGATTTTAGAGAGTATGTTGACGCATTATTAATGTTGTGATCGCGTGACAGGAAAGTCGTACCAGTATCCTTCTGACAATGAGAATAGTAAAAGCTCCCTCGCAATGTCATTAAGGTAGTCATTTTTTGCAACTTAAGTAGATCCTTTCTTTCAATAACAATGTCTTAAACAATGAAATTTGTCTTGAAACACTTTAATACTTTTGCTTCAATTTCGAAGTAAAGGTCAGTTAAGAAATTATATCCAGCAAACAATCATAGATGTTACATAAGTGTAAAATAACAGTTCTATAAAAATTTCGTCCTATGTATACCACACTTACATAAAAGAAGCGTTACATAATTTTTCTGTAATCGTAATATAATATTTATTGTTGTGTAACTGTGACATGCATGGGCGATATTTTTACAGAACTGCTTTATAACAGTTTGTAACGTCTGTGATAGTAAAACACTTTTAGAACAAATATTAATTTATTTAAATTCAAGAAATCACCTTTTTAGCCTTTTTAAATGAAAGAAATGATTTTTTTAACATTATTTATTTTATTCAAAAATTATTTTTTCGATTAAAATACAGCACTGAAAAAAACTTAAGAAATAATTTATTTAATATTATTATCTTTGAACGAAGACAATTTTTTCTTTAAATTGAAGAAAATATTTCTGTGAGTCACATTACGTATATTATGCGACTGCGCAAACATTTATTCCTTTAATTCAAAGAATAAAAACAATCAAGAAATTTCTCTAAATCAAAGAAACTTTTCTTTGACCGTATAACAATGCACAAATTTGCTTGATTCAAAGAAATTTTATTTAAATCAAAAATGCTTTTTTCTGGGTGTACGTACACGGAGAAAAATGGATATTCAGGATCAATATCTAGATATTCAATTGAAATATCTAAATATTCAGCTGTAATATCAGAGATATTCATATTAATCTATTTCAATATCTTAGATAGTGAAGCTGAATATTCAGATATTACAATTCAATATCTAGATATTAAAACTGAATATATAAGATGCTTGTCACATAGTTGAATATCCATTTTTCTCCGTGTAGTTGAATCAATAAGAGCAGTTTAGTACTAGATCTGATTCTGTCGATGTAGTAATAATTACTAAATATAGTATTCAGAAGCAGTTTGAAGTTACTACATAAGAGTAGTTAGAAAAAAACTGATGATTAGTTAAAGTGAAATACGATTTTTTCAAACTTTTAGACTCGAATACACTGTTAGAAATTTTAGTATTAACTTTTCATCACATGTAATGGAAGTTTTTTACAGTAACATATATTAAATTTAAAATACTTTATGGGAACTAGGAAGTCAAACTAATCCTATTTTCAAAGTTTAATTAAAAAGTAAATATCAAGATATAAATCATTTTTCTTTCATAGGTTATTTAGAACAATTGAATAGAATACAAAAAATATTTTTATATTGAAAAATTCCAATATGCAATTATATAATTAAATAAACAATTTAACAACAAAAAAATTGTTTGCAGTAATATCTTCTGTTCTAATAATGGGAATTGAATTTTTCAAAGTGCGTTGTGTTCGTAATACTTCCGTCTCTGGGCTGAACCTGTTTAAATAAAAAAAAAAATTTCCCAACAAATTCAAGAAAATTTTAAAAAGTGAAAATTTTTCACAAAAAATTCATGTTTACGAATTTTTTTCTCAAAATCAGAAATTTTTAGAGCTTAATACGGAGGTTCAGCCCGTAAAGGAACATGTTCTGCGAAATAAAAAAAAATTTCAAACCGATCTGAAGCTCCGTTTTTTGCAATCACTGCAAAACGGAACAAAAATAAGATTTCGAGAAAAACGAGTTTAAAGTTTTGAAAAACCGTCAATTTTTGCGAAAGTCACTTAGCCTTTTTGTCTCTCATTTTTTCATTTTTCATCCAAACGATTTAAAACTTTAGCATTTACCTTTTGAATAGTAATGCTATTGAAAAATGCAATAAAAAAATCGATTTTTTTACTTCCTAGTCCCTTAAATTTAATATGAATTTATATTAATGTTTCATAATAATCAAATCGATTAATTTTAATTTACCACATGTATATCAAAGTCTATTAAAATTAATAAGATTTTTTACAGTCTACATCATTAGTCTTGTTTGAATTCTGATGAACAATTTATTATGTCGTGACAGTGTAAAGATAGCTTTGAGTACTCTAACAATGTATTTACAGTATTAACTGATTGAGTGGCAGTGAAATGAATGAGAGGTGTACATACATACAAGAGGAGTAATGTAGAAATAGAAACTGGCAAATGCCTGCCTGTTGCAGAAATGCAGAATCCGACAAAAAACAAAACTGTACCAACGTGTTACGTTCAATATTCTAACTAACGCATGTAATCGGTAAACTTTTACACAGTATATACTGGTAGTGGTGTTGATATGTGGCAATGTACAGAATTCTTTTTTTACAGAGGGGAAGCGAACGCAATTACACCTGAGTAATAGAAGTAGGGAGAGAGCGAGAGTAGAGGATTGTGCACGATTAAGGGATGGACCATCAGAGTATGTAACGTTGATTGTATTTCTGTTTGTGAGAGTGCGGTTGTGGGAATTCACATCTACGAAAGGGTATCCAATGGCCTTCAATCTATTGCTGTAAACTGTCCACTTTGATGAAATGACAATCACACCCGATGTAACGAAGTTCCACACTCGGGTCTATTGTTCGAAATTATGGCACACATATATGGCATCGCATTCATTGGAGGAAGCCTCGAAATAAAAATTACGGATTGTATTGTACACGCGGCTGAAAAAATGAAGGCATTTTTTTACACTTTTCATCAATTTTCGAAGTGTAATTTAACGCCCTTGTCGTATGTGTAAATTCAGGGGGTATTCGCGTCTAAAAGGCCATTTTTTAGGTTTTTTAAACATTGGATTTTAGAAAAATAGATGGTTTTTTGATATGCAGCTTTTTACACAGATTTATTTAGATTTTATCAAATTTCAAAAGAAATTGAATCATAATGTGTTCAAAGTAGTGTACTCTCTAAATCTGAATCAGTCTAATTTTCACAGATTGAATCAGTGATTTGCCTTTTCACTGATTCACCAGCAAAAAAATATATTTTAATGTTAAATCAGTTGATTAACTGATTTACAGTAACCTCTTTTTAGCTATTTGAATCAGTCAAATTTCACTGACAATCAGTAGATTTTTACTGATTCATATTCGGAGTGTATGTAATTATAAAACTAGTACAAAGTTTCGAAAATTTCCTATACATTTTCATTTCTTACAACACCTTTTTCGAATCGGAGAAAATCACTTTACTTTAAATTATACAAATTATTATGAAATTCTAAAAAATATGATTTTTTCGAACTTTTAGACTCGAATACACTGTTAGAAATTTCAGTATTAACTTTTCATTACATGTGATGGAAGTTTTTTACAATAACGTATATTAAATTTAAAATACTTTGAACTTAAAAAATACAAACTTTCATTCGAATTTTAAAGCAAATGTGTATATATTTTAATAATGTTTTTTAATTTTAATATATTTTGATTGAAAAGTTATTAAATTTAATATGAATGTATATTAATTTTTTATAATAGACAAATCTATTAATTTTAATTTACCACTTGTATATTAAAGTCTATTAAAATTAATAAGATTTTTAACAGTGTATCTTCTTAATGTGTATAATATATATCAAGCAAAGAAATAAACTTTGTTGACATTAATTTTTCGAATGTTCTTTCTTTATAGAGTTATAAAGTTAGAATAAGAGATAAATTTTTAATTATACTGCCTTCCCTTGGTTTCTACTTTCGGTCCTTATAAAACGAGGGGTGTTCTTTATTTCCAGGACCGATTCTTCTTATCCTGATACAAATCTTTTAGATATTACCATGAATTTATCGAACTATCCTCAGCTTTTTCAGAGTTCCACATCCTGTGTACAGAGCGTCAGTTTTATGTTCGTGCCCGTGGGACTTGATAAGGAGAAATATAAGAAAACTCACTGGGTCGCGTTATGAGCATGAATTTTTTATATGGAGGTTGTATCTTTCATGGGTACACAATCACGAAAGAAGAAAACTAAAAATAAAGAGAGCCGTGCATCTTATCTTCTATGACGATATCATATGTTGCGTAATTAGATGAACGTCATTATTAGCGAAAACATTAAACTTCATCACATTAAAGCTATTCAAAAAACTATATGATAAATTGTTTTCAAAACAGATTTCATTTTTGAATTTTAATACTATAATTTCAGTGATACCTAGAGAATCTATGATTAATTCAGTATTCAGCCACTTTCTCCGTATATTCATATTGTAAAGTAAAAAAGATTTTAAAAAAAGTATGAAAACTTTGCATAATTCACTATAAAAAATATCATTTAATTTCATACACATTTGCATATGAAATTTAATATTTCTGTATATTATTTGTGAAAGAATACACTGGTATATTAAATTTAATACAAAAAAATCTGCTCGCTTCGCGGGCACATTCTCATCGCGCGCTTCGCGCGCAAGTTTGAGCGCGCCTAGGGCGCGCGATTCGATCGTCGCGCTGCGCGCTCCGGAATACGTTTAAGTTTATTTCTTATAATTTAATACTGAAGCTCAAACCAATTTAATGATATTAAAGATGATGTAAATTAGTCATTTTCTCAAATTCACTAAGTTTCTTTTTCAGTTTAAGTGAAACAGGAAATTCAATTTACTTAAGGCTCTATCGGCCTTAAGGAACACATTCTCATCATGACACTCGCGCTTCGCGCTCGATTTTCTGTATACATTTCAGTATAACTTTTTAATAAATTACATGATTAAAAGAATTTACTTTCTTCCAAATCTTTTAAAAAGGAAAAACAATCGTAGACTTTATTTAAGGAAACGATTTTGCAGAACAACGCTTATTTCGTATCTCACATATTTTGGTGAAAAAAATCGAATTTTTTCAATATTAAAAATCAAAACATAAAATATACATCCTGTCCCGAAATTTCTTTATCAGAATTTGTAGACCTCATTTAGGCAAACAATTTTCCATCTAAATGTTTTCTTTGCATTTCATATTTTGTCTAAAAAATGGAATTTTTTCATTTTTATCGTATTTTTTGGAATTGAAACGAAAAATATATCTTTTATCAGAAACTGTGTCAGACAAAATTTGTAGATCTTTTTGAAACGAACAACTTTGTATTCTTACGTTTTTTGGTATTTCCAATATTATTGTTAAAAAATTGAATTTTGGATTTTCAATAGTTTTTTTTTTAATTAAAAAGAAAAATATGCATCTTATGAAAAAATGTTATAATTCAAATTTGTAGGTCTTTATGTATTCAATAATATTGTATCATAACGTTTTTTCGTATCTCGTATAATTTAACTGGAAAATGGAATTTTGATATTGACTTTTTTCGAATTTGAATATGCTGTAACATTTCTAATTTTGATTTAATCAAAAAATGTTATTAGGATAATTTGTGGAGATTTATGAGCACTATCAAAAACCAGGATTGGAATTTTTGATTTTTTCAAAAAATTATTTTCAAAAACACAAAAGTAGTGCTCCATCCCTCAATTTTGATTGGATGTGGCTGGTTAACGAACTTGTCCTTACTTTTTCGGCTCCGATAAAGTGTACCAAAGCTCAATTCAACCTAATAATTCTATCGAGAGTTATGCCGCACACGACCTACTACAGACGGACAGACAGACAGACAGGAAAGACAGACAGACAGACACTTTCGTAAAACCCGTTTTTTCTGACTCAGGGGGTCTCAAAACGTAAAGATTTGATGAAAATTTCGAAAGTCATTTTTCACATAAAACCAATACCTTCTCATCCATGATGAGAATGTAAAAATTAATAATTGACGTAATATGATTTTATGAGTTTATAAACTTATTTTTGCAGTGAATTTAACTTGCAATAAAGTAGATTATTTTATTCCATATTGATACACATTATTTTAAAATTTATAATATATAAATATTTTAAAAATTACTTAGTTTAACCTATAAGCACTTATACACATCATGAATTTTTATGTTCAGAGCAATATGAGAGTCGAATTTTTGACATAATTAACAAGAAAGTTTGATAACATTGATTAAATTGAAATGAAATATCATTAACTGGTTATAACGACTAAGGAGTTATCAAATAATCTAGATAATATACTCTTTTATCGACACTTCGATGTATATTAAATTTCATTTACTGCATACATGCAAATGAATTCATATATTAGTTTTATATGGAATTTAATACATACTTTTTGCTAATTTACCCTGTCGTGTAGCCATTTTATCTTTGTTCATAAGGCAGCGTGGCCGAGTGGTCTAAGGCGCTGGTTTTAGGCACCAGTCCGAAAGGGCGTGGGTTCGAATCCCACCGCTGTCAAATTTATTTTTTATCTGTGGAAATGTTTTCGAAAACTTTTCAAAGCTTGCATTGATCAAGATTATAAATCTAATATGAGTGTCTTTCAAGTTGCCAAATTGTTATAGAACTAGTTAAATTTTTTTAAACAATTTTCATTGAATTGCTACGTATGAAATAAATAAAAGTTTGTGTTCAACATTTTTTATACCCTTTTTGTTTTTATTTATTAATTATTCTTATTTGTTAGAATAGGGCGCAAATATATGTATATATCCAAGTAATAATGAGGGTTATGAAAATATCAATAGCGTAACAAATAAGAATCGATAAATAAAAGTTCTTATGAAAAATAAAAGCAGTCCACGATCTGAAAACCAGATACTTCATTTTCAGAAGTCACTTTTTTTTTATTTGCTTCTCTGGTTAGTTATGTCGAAAACAAATGTGAACAAGTGACTTGGAAGAACTAAGATGAAACTATCTCGTTCTAAATTTATGAATTTATAAATGAGAAGATACATTTGTTATTTCTCAATATAATCTTCTTATGTATAAAAAGAAAATCAAGAAAAATTTGGAATTCAAATTAAATAATTCAGCTACATATCAGAATTTTCTAAAATTAATTTGTATTTTAGTTAATATAATAATAAATGGCCTAATTTGGGTTACATCTCGAGTAATGACGCAACCAACTCTTCTATGTATTTTCCGGCATCAATACCAATCGGGGATGTAGCTCAGTGGTAGAGCGTTCGCTTTGCATGTGAAAGGCCCCGGGTTCGATCCCCGGCATCTCCAATTTTTTTGCATTTTTCAATAAGACCTTTTTTAACATTTAATAGTCTGCAATTCAAACTTTTTCAAATTTCACAATCATAAAAGACATTAAATATATACAAAAAATAAATTTATAGATTGATTTCTTCTTAGAATAAACTAAATATATGAAGTAACAGGTTTCAGGATCATAAATAAAAAAGTGGATGTCAGTGTTTAAAAGTATTTCATTCTGAAGCAATTTTATTTTCAATTCGCTTCATAGGTACCGAAGAAATAATTACTGATGCATTTTTTATTTAAAATTTCATGTGTATATTAAATTATTAACCTCATTATTCCATACTCACAATATAAAAAATCTTCACATGCATGGTGCTTCGCATTTCCAAGACTTTTCTAATCAATTTATTTTTTAATTTTTACTGTTCACCAAAAAAATTCCAATGTCAATATTTTTGTGTTTAAGCTATGGCAGAATCTATCCTTGCATACGTAATCTTATGTATTTCTTCAAATATCCACTATTTAATTTATACAAAAAAATGTTATTTTTCCCAATTCTACTTCATACCAAAATGAAATTTCGATGCATAATTTTGTGCGCAAATTTAGCCCGAATTTTTGAACAAATCATCTTTATTTGTTCATACTACTCATACTTTTACTTTCGTAAAAACCACTTTTTCTGACTCAGGGGGCAGGGGGTCTCAAAACGTAAAGATTTGATGAAAATTTCGAGTCATTTTTCACATAAAACTAATACATTCTCATCCATGGTGAGAATGTAAAAATATTACATATAATATATTACATATATTAATATTAAATGTTAGAAATTTCTGTATCAAACATCCATTACTTTTAACGGAAGTTTTTTTCAGTAACGTATATCAAACTTAAAATACTTTCATCTTAAAACATACAAACTTTTATTAGAATTTTTATACACATGAGTATATATTTTAATAATGTTTGTTAATTTTAATATATTTTGATTGAAAAGTTGATAAATTTAATATGAATCTATATTAATTTATCATAATATACAAATCTATTAATATTAATTTACGACTTGTATATTAAAGTCTATTAAACCTCCATTACCAAACTTAAAAATTGTTACACGGTCACCTTTGGTTTTGAAAAGTGATTATTGAATGAGAATTCTATTTGAACATTTTTTATTGCTACAAAAAGCTTCAGGAATAATTCGTGGAAAGGTATTCAAACGGACCAGACTGTGTAAAGCGTAAATTAGAAGTTATTTCGAAAAAACTGACCCCACTGAGGGAATCCCTCATATGTTTGGTAACGGAGGGTTAAAATCAATAAGATTTTTAACAGTGTAGTTTATAAATTTTCGATCGAAGATATTCTATGTTAGTGAATTCTTTTTCTGTATCCACTAGATTCAAAACCAATCACTGGTGAGGGCTTCGATAAAAGCCGAAACGTCTGATTGATAACCAGTTTTTTATTTATGCCCCTGAAGACAATTTAACACCACATGCTTTAATTATTAAGGGTCAATGTAATTCCTGATTTTATTAATAAACTAAATTCACCTTTTAAATAATAATTTACATAATTCACAAGTAAAATAATAATTTTTCAGACTGGGTGATTCAAAGTCAAAAGGGATATATCCATAAAACATCTATAAAAGTAAGGAGCATTTTGATTTTTGTAGAGAAAAAGAGAAGTGATACTATCCCCTTTTTAGTCAATCAATTTTTATATATTCTGTCCAGTGAATCTACTTTATTTTATATTTTATTTCCTTAAAGGTAAGGAATACAATGTGAAAATAGCATTAAAAATCTCGGCGCATCTAGATATCGAATCTTTATATACCGAAGGGTCAGCACTGGAGCGTATAACCATTTCGTCACCCTCGTAAAAAAATGTTATTTACGAATATTCTCCACTAAGGCACTCTCTTGAACTTCCTCTTGTCCACTGATCTAAAGATACTTGCTTATTCTTAATTTTAACATAAATCTCAGACATCAGATGTTCAATTATTTGAGATGAAATTATTTCTATCCATAACATAATCGATGCATTTGATTATATTTAAAAATATGAATATGCATACATTGCTGTGCAAAAGTGTGCAAATGTGCAAAACTTGTTTTTAATGATTTACATAAACGCTTCTAATTTATAAAATATCTAACAATAAATTTGTTCCTTAGAATAAGACGGCAGATAACAAAATTCCGCATTTAATGACTCCGAAACGAAGTGTCAGTCAATTATTAAGGGAGATATTGCTAAAAAAGTCAAGATTTCAAAGTTTTCTCGAATTTTAATCAACTCCTGAAACAATGAACATTTTTGAACTTTTCTCAGCTTATTACAATGGTAAATTTACATAGACTATTAGCAACGTTTCAAAAATATTTTGATAGATTTTTTCTTGATACTATTAAAGTTAAAATTTAGAAAAACAAAGTTGTGAGAATAGAAAGGATTTAGATACTTGAAAAATAGATTTTAACAAATTTTTAAATTGATAATATGAGAAAAATACGAAACATCATTAAAAAATACAATAAAATTATTTTCATAAATAATTTCAAAAAGTTAAAGTTTTAATCAAACATTTCATTACGTAATCATTAAATGCAGAATTTTGTTATCTTCCATGTTTATTCTAAGGAAAAAATATACGTAGAATGGCAGTAATGTAACAAGTAAATTGTAATAATTTTTTCTTGAATGCAGCCAAAGTCTGAGCTTAGAACGAAAAAGTTGTAAAATATTAAATAATTAGACGTATAATTTAAAGGGTAGATTTTTAGATGGCGGAGGAGAACGAGAATTGAAAAGAAATCTCCAGACTGACATAATAATTTTGAAATGAGTCGAGAACAGTTAGAAAATATTCATTACATCAAGAGTTATTCAAAATTTAAAAAAGCTTTGAATTTTTGCTTTTTTTGGCAATATTTTAATTAATAATGGGCTTAAACATTTCGTTAGGGGGCCATTAAATAGAGAATTTTATTACCTTCCATGTTATTCTAAGGAAAAAATTTACGTAGAATGTCAGTAATGTTACAAGTAAATTGTAATAATTTTTTATTGAATGTAGCCAAACTCTGGGCTTAGAACGAAAAAGTTGTAAAATATTAAATAATTAGACGTCTAATTTAAAGGGTAGATTTTTAGATGGCGGTGGAAAACGAGAATTGAAAAGAAATCTCCAGACTGACATAATAATTTTGAAATGAGTCGAGAACAGTTAGAAAATATTCATTACATCAAGAGTTATTCAAAATTTAAAAAAGCTTTGAATTTTTGCTTTTTTTGGCAATATTTTAATTAATAATGGGCTTAAACATTTCGTTAGGGGGCCATTAAATAGAGAATTTTATTACCTTCCATGTTATTCTAAGGAAAAAATTTACGTAGAATGTCAGTAATGTTACAAGTAAATTGTAATAATTTTTTATTGAATGTAGCCAAACTCTGGGCTTAGAACGAAAAAGTTGTAAAATATTAAATAATTAGACGTCTAATTTAAAGGGTAGATTTTTAGATGGCGGTGGAGAACGAGAATTGAAAAGAAATCTCCAGACTGACATAATAATTTTGAAATGAGTCGAGAACAGTTAGAAAATATTCATTACATCAAGAGTTATTCAAAATTTAAAAAAGCTTTGAATTTTTGCTTTTTTTGGCAATATTTTAATTAATAATGGGCTTAAACATTTCGTTAGGGGGCCATTAAATAGAGAATTTTATTACCTTCCATGTTATTCTAAGGAAAAAATTTACGTAGAATGTCAGTAATGTTACCTCTTTATGAAAGAAATTTAAAAAATAATATTATTGTCTTTTTTCATATTCTGGACTTGCATTGACCCTTAATTAATAATTGAAGATATGTGTTGATGTTGACAGTTGGCTTTAGGGTTCAAGGTTAATAAAAACTCAGCGTTTTACATAATCAGACGTTTCGGCTCTGATCGGAGCCCTCATCAGTGATTTATTATGAATCTAAAAACTACAGAAAAAAAGCTGCTTACATAGGATTTCTTATTAAAAAATTTTTTTTAAGTAATTATCATTTCATTTTTATATATGTAAATCACTGAATACCAGAAACACATTTTGGAAAGTTAGAATTAAATGTCTAAGTATAAAATTTAAGTTGAAATTCGTGCATGAGATTGTAGATTGCAGTTTGGTTGTATAATTTCATGAAAGAATGTAAACAAAAAAATTTTATATTTACATATTTAAGCGGGAATTGGCAACTTTAGCGTCTAAGAATGTACATTTTTTAAAGAAAGTATTTCATCATCTGACAATGTTGTCTTCAACTCGCTATACAACATAGAAATAATTACCTATATATTTAGCTTCATATCAAGAAAAAGCCTATGTTAGCAACCTTTTTTTCTGTATTTTTTAGATTCATAATAAATCACTGATGAGGGCTCCGATCAGAGCCGAAACGTCTGATTATGTAAAACGCTGAGTTTTTATTAACCTTGGACCCTAAAGCCAACTGTCAAAATCAACACATATCTTCAATTGTTTTTTTTTAATAATGTTTTGTAATTTTTTCATATTATCAATTTAACAATTTTTTAAAATTCATTTTTCAAGTATCTGAATCCTTTGTATTTTCACAACTTTTTTTTTCTAAATTTTATCTTTAATAGTATCAAGAAAAAATCTATTAAAATATTTTTGATACGTTGCTAATAGTCTATGTACATTTGCCTTTATAATAAGCTGAAAAAGTGCAAAAATGTTAATTGTTTCAAGAGTTGATTAAAATTCAAGAAAACTTTGCAATCTAGACTTTTTTTTAGCAATATCTCCCTTAATAATTGACTAAAACACTTCGTTTTTGAGTCATTAAATGCAGAATTTTGTTATCTGCCGTCTTAATCTAAGGAAAAAATTAATTTTTAGATATTTTATAACTTAGAAGCTTTTATGTAAATCGTTAAAAACAAGTGCCCGGCGACTTTTGCACAGCAATGTACATATATTTGTTTTCAAAGAAAATATGGAAATAGGGGTTATGGAATGAAGAAGCTTATGTACTTTTTCTCCAACATGCGTATTGTGATTTTTTCCTGAGTGCAAGGTTATTTTTTTTCGCATGTGTGTTTATTGTTTATATGGAAGGTGTGAAAGTGCGTATGTATAGCTGAAAGGCTCAAGAACTGCACATTAGTGCAATGCATATTTCCATTTTGAATAATTGATAGAGTGTGATGGAAGATTGAGTTTCACACGAAAGGCTGCTCTCTCACCACACCGATGAGAAAAAAAAAATCCCTGACAAAACGTTTCACGCGCCATGGGGACAATGAAGCAGCCCGCAGACGGTTTTTGTGGTGCGAGTTGTATTTACGTGAATTTTCGCGACTCGGGTCGGATATGTCGACTGTGCAAAAAGAAAAATCACTCGAGTGACCGAGGGTTGGCAGTTCAGGAACGGGAAGTGACGACAGTAGCGACTGGAGCAGAAATCCATCAGATGGAAGAGATCACGCCTGTTGAGACAATGATACGGCCCGCAGACAGTTTTTGTGTTTTCTTCCTCGTGGCCCGAACACCCCTCAAGGGCTCTCCAAGCTAGGGGTTGGCTTTAAATATTTAGACAGCTAATTTTAAGGGTGGATTTTTAGATGGCGGAGGAGACCGAGAATTGAAAAGAAATCTCCAGACTGAAATAATAATAGAGAGACTTCAACGCCTTTAATCACGATATTAACATTTACGAGTTTTACTGCGATTAACTAATATACGAGCAAATACATTTTTTATGTGCCTGAGACGATATTAAGAACGTTATTTAAACGGATTTTAGTCGGAAAGTATCCGTCCTGGAGAGATTTAAATTCGATTTATTGAGGCAGACTTTGGGCGTAGAAACTAGTTCTTATTCGAGAATTCTCTGTTTTGCCGCCTTGACCCGCTTAATTTTTAGTCGTTGTTTGAGTAGTTTTAAGTGGAAATAGAATTATAAAATTATCTTTGATCTATGGTCGTTTCAATTGCGAACTGTATTGATAAGATTGATCCAGAATATTATTGTTAATTGCACACTTTGTTATTCATTTTCTACGAATTCGTGAGTAATTTTATTTTTATGAAAAAATGAATAAATAATATTTATACACCTTACTTAATTACACGTCAACTTGTCTTATTCCAATATCTACCCTGCTCTCTAAATCTGAATCAGTCAAATTTTCACTGATTGAATCAGTGAAAAAATATTTTTCACTGTCAAATCAGTAAATTTTCACTAAAATAATCAGTGAAATTTGACTGATTTACAGTAACCTCTTTTTAGCTATTTGAATCAGTCAAATTTCACTGATAATCAGTAGATTTTGACTGATTCAAATTTAGAGAGTGAAATAATTTGCATATTATACGATATCATGATTATGAAGTAAAATCATTATTTTATTTCCATATATTTTATTATAATAATTATAAAAATCATTCGATGAACTACACTGTAAAAAATATCGGTAAATTTTCCTACTATGTATTAGGAAATTTTTCCTAAATCCTTAGGAAACATAAATTTTCCTACAGAAAGTGGATATATTTCATAGATTTGGGGAAAATTGACGGAATTTTCGAACTTGTTTCCGAACTATTAGGAAATATATAGAAAAGGTGAGAACATTTCACAAATCTCCTAAGTTGTAGGAAATTTTTCCGATGAATAGCGGAAATTATTCCATAAAAACGGAAATTTTTTCACTTTTTTTGGATGTTTTTCCACATAAATTATGAAATACAGGGTTTCCCAATAGGGGTGATATGATTTTGAATGTCCCTATCGGGCTCATTTGAACTGAAATTTTTGACGTCTGCTGTGAGTTGTCATCAGTAAGGTTTGCCATTTAATCATGAGTAGTTTCACGCTTCCACAACGTTTGGAAATTGTCCAATTATTTTATCAAAATTCGAGAAGTTTTGTCGGTGTTCAAAGAGCATATCGTGCAAAATATGGTCGTCATTCTGCTCCATCCGCGCTCTCAATTCGTCGAATAATCGATAAGTTGGAGAGTGAATTTACTCTATTGGATACTAAGCCTAAAAATCGTACACTGAGAAAAAATCCTGGGCATAGTGACGTGATATATGTAGTTGAAAATGTCCTTAACTACTTTTTGTGGCTGAATTCAAGCAATGGTTGACCCGTCAATGTAGGTACTAAAAGTGGTCGCAGTGACTAAGTAATGTAGTCACAGCGACTATGTAATGTTGTCACAGTCACTATATGTAAGTGTCAACTATAAAGTTACGTTAAATCAAATTCCTAAAATCAAATGCATGAAATCACTACGTGGAACATTGTATTTTTCATAGCAGCTCTTTTGAAAATCTGTTTATCGGCATCTGTAGAGCTGGTTGAAACTTTAAAAGTAGTAGGATTTAAAATCACAGTTTCGAGCCGCTCGACACTTCAAATCAAATTCTCAAAAGAGTTGCTATCAGTTGCTATAAAAAATAATATGCATTACTCGAAACAATACACAGCGAATTCAACGAGTGTGAAGTTTGCTACACTGGTTATAGCGACTACGTTATTCTAGCTATGACAACTCAATGTTTCAAGTTCACATAGCTAGGTTTAAGAGTTAAGGACAATTTCAACAGTGTTAACTAGTCGCCACGACCAGGTATTCAGAATCAATTCAGAATATGGCTACCATGGCTACAAATCATGTTACTGTAGCCATGGGTCAAGTAGCGACAACAAGTCTCCCTCGTTACAGTCACTTTTTTATTTCCAACTACATTATCCCTAGTCATTATGACCAGATGCTATTTTTCTCTGTGTATGCGTACCGCACGTTCTACACAGAATATAGCCGCCGTACCGTGAATTGTCCGTGCCACGCCGATCTCAGGAATTGGGCCTGTCCAGGATGACTACCTGGCGTATTTTGCGATTGGATATTGGCCTGCATCCCTATAAGATGATTAAGGCCCAAGAACTGAAGCCTAATGACCATCGTTTGCGTCGGGAGTTCGCGGATTGGGCTCTGGAATCAATTGAAAATGATCCCAATTTTCATCAAAAAATCATCTTTTCTGATGAGGCGCATTTTTGGCTCAACGGCTTTGTAAACAAGCAAAATTGTCGTTATTGGTGTAAGGAAAACCCTCAGGTCATTCATTCATCTCCATTATATCCCGAGAAACTAACCGTTTGGTGCGGTTTATGGTATGG
This sequence comes from Diplolepis rosae, assembly GCA_030998225.1. Taxonomy (NCBI): domain Eukaryota; kingdom Metazoa; phylum Arthropoda; class Insecta; order Hymenoptera; family Diplolepididae; genus Diplolepis; species Diplolepis rosae. The sequence continues at coordinate 673,167 of JAPYXD010000677.1, forward strand.
TGGCATCATCGGACCATTTTTTTTCAAAAACGCCGAGAACCGAACCGTAACTGTGAATGGAGAGCGATATCGGGCCATGTTAACCGATTTTTTCTTTCCGGAATATGATGATATTGATGAAGAGGACCTTTACTTTCAACAAGACGGCGCAACTTGCCATACTGCTGGCCAAACAATAGATTTATTGCGAGGAAAGTTTGGAGAATCGATTATCTCAAGAAATGGCCCTTTCAATTGGCCGCCAAGATCTTGCGATTTATTGTTTAAATCATAAATGGCATAGAATATCCAATATAATAAAAAAGATTTCGATCAATTCCGAATGAATATTCAGTGTTTTTTTTCAATTTCAAAACATATCACCCTTATTGGGAAACCCTTTATATATATTTTTCCTAATAAACTGGATATTTCTCCGACCAAACAGTAGGAACTATTTCCAGTTCTATATCGGAAATGTTTCCGACTATATCTTTGGAAAAATTTACGACCCATTTGTATTTTAAGCTGTTCGACTATTTTCGGAAAAATTTCCGAAAATTTTTTTACAGTGTATTAAAACCGATCTTGATCCGACTAGAATTGTAACTGGGAATTTTTTTCCTTTAAAACGGTCTTAATTCCGCCCAAAAATTATGAACCCATAACATCACCGTTTCAATCCATTCAAATCCGACTCATAATTATTACATCTCCAGCTAAAAGGAAGTTTAAAATCTGACTTGACCGACGATCACCTTTTAAAGTCAGTTCAAACCCCTTAAAGCCGTTGAAAATCGTTTTCAAATAATTTTGACTCGGGTGTGTACAAAAAGTGTAATAAAATAGTATAAAAATGCGGATATTTTTATTAGTTTTTGTATGAACCCTCTTGCCACCTTCTCTTTCATACGTTTTCCCCAAATCAACGGCAATCGAGTCATGGCGTAAATTCAGTAACTCGATATCCTCTAGCTCCTCTCTGTGAATAACTGGAAAACAGGTCTGACGAAAATGCTTTCGAGTTGCTTCTGGACCGATCATTCATCCCCTTATCGGCTGAGGAAAATCGTATTTGTAATGCCTGGGAATACGCACGCAATATAGTGTGAAATCGCTTTACTGAAACTCAGATTATTAAATTCATCTCTTTTCGTTTCCGTCTATCATTTCACGTTAGTGTCAAGTTAGCGCATTACGTAAAATTTGATTTATTGTATTAGAGTTTAACGTTGAAGTAGGCGCAGAAAAGATTCGTTAAATTCACAGAAAGTTCGGTACTTACATGGAGAAAAAGTTTCTCCTGTTTATTGGGGAATCAGTGAAAATAACCAAACGTGAATTTTTTTACAGAAATTCCAGTAATTAATGCCGATTTCCTTATTTTTATTTTTCTATTTGTATTTTCACAACTTTATTTTTAAGTAGATCCATAGATTTTCTGTAAATGTCACTTAGCTTCCATAGTAAATCCTACAAAATATAAAAAAATCTGAGTTTAGTAGATTTTACTAGGAGATAGTTAAATATACAGAAAATTCATGGATTTAACTGAACTTCTAGTGAAATCTACTGAAAAGGGAAGTTGTAGAAATAAGTACCGAACTTTCTGTACATTTTAGGAATCTTTTTTCTGCGTATACTTGTTTGTACCGGAAAAAAGTTTTAAAACTGAATGGATAATTTTTTTAGAAATTTCTACACGGAGAAAAATGGATGTTTCAGGTTAATATCCAGATATTTACTTTTATTTACTTCAAAAAATATATTTATGAAAATTTTAGTAACTAAATAAATCTATTTCAAATAAGATAAGTTCTGAACTTCAAGCAGCAGAATCGTTTTCGACAAAATATATGTAATATGTTTTTTAACAGAATAAAATTTTCCTGAGGAGCATCAAAATATAAAAAGATTATGTATATATAGAAATAATGGAAAATATCTTATAATTTGGTTTCTCAATTTATTAAGTAACGTTCTAATCATTAAATCCTTAAGGAAAAATATGTGAATAAGATCAATATTTTAATCTATTTTAATGACTAAGATTACTTGACTAAAATATTAAATACGTCAGAAATGCGTTAAATAGATATAGGCTTGTTCTATAATATATACATAAGCTATTGAGCAGGTTAAATTAACTTATTATTCAAATTGCTCTTGGAATTTGAATTAGAAAAAAATTGACTGAATTTAATTTAATGAGGGCGTTTTTGCGATACAATCAGTCGTTTTTCATTGACTTTCAGTCAAACTTATTGATTAGATGGTCAAGAGTGCGTCATTTATTTCAATCCATTCCCTATATCTGGATTAGTTAATATTTACGAATTCAAAGTAAAATTTACTAATAAATTAATTTAAATGTGTTCACATTCAATAAGTAAGAAATTTTCACCAGTAATTATTCAAAACTTTATCTCTAAATCAGTCAAATTATACTATAAATTATTTGAATTCTGTTATTAATTAGCTAAATGTTACTCAAAACTAGTAAATAGTAAATTTGTTCACTAATTTGGGGTGAACAAATTCTTTCTAATTAACAACCAACATCATTAATAATCCAATTTTACTCCAAAAATCTTTTAAATAATCGGTAACCTCAAACTATGTAAATTTATTAATTTTTCAATAATAAATTTTATACATAAGTATATTTTTCAGAAAATAATATATAAAGAAGGTTTGAAAAAATATGTAATATTATATTTGAAGGTTATTTCAATCTAAATGAACAATAAAATTGGTTGTCTCGTAAATTTCGCAACTGAATCCTTACTTACCTAACCTGAAAGGGACGCAATTATTAAACTGTTAATTAAGTGGTCATCTTGCTAATCAAAACTTGTCTTATTTATAGTATGTTGAGACGTTTGGCAATTTGTTGTAGGTTACATTAATTTAAATCTCATTTCCAAATCGCGGCATTTTTAAAATGGGTCACGTGACGTTAGTAATTGCAATAATATAGATATGTGAAGTATTTTTAAAAAATAGAACGGCCAATATTTCCTGTGAATATTCGATTTTAGTTCATAAAATAAATGCGATTTTTCGTATCGGACAAACCTTTGCTTTTTTGATTTACGTTTGTCTCGCACGAAAAATCCATTTTAGATTCAAGTTTTTGAATAACCTTCTATACTGTTATTACATTTATCAAAATCACGTGACCCTCTTGATGCATGGAACTGAAATATTGATTTTTCACCAGAAACCAGGATTTGGCGGGATTCGTGTTTACGATTCAGAAATGAAGTGCGTTTGATTGTATTAATATTTCCTATTTTCTTTCGTCTCGCAAAACGAATTTCAAAGTTAAAAACATGAATTACAAATTCGCAAAGAGTCCAGCAATAGAGTTTATTAAAATATCAATTTTATTTAAAAATAATGTTCGGAAATCATAGTAGAAAATTGACCGTCATTTTGTTTTTCGCGTGTTTAGTCTGAAGTGGGGTTAGTCAGTCTTTGAATACAACCTGGTGTCGAATTTTCTGTTTATATTGTTTTTGTTCGTTCTACATTTGTGCAGTTCTCATTGGAGGCTATGCCTCATTCGCTCGCATTTATTATTAAGTGTCCGAATTGAGTTCATGTTCCGAGAGTGTGGATGAAGTGTTTTCCAGGATGTTTGCTGGTTAGAACCACGAACGAATCCTAAAGTTTATCGAATTTCCTCTTACCGAATGAAAATCAAATAATCTTTCTCGTAGAGATTGTTTGCTTTTCATCTAATAATAGGAATTTCAATAGTCATTTTAATTTGTGCTAACGACAAGTGTGAAGTGTTTGTGCGGTTTGTGCGGATAATCTGGAGTTTTGGAGGCTGGCCTCAGGACAGGGCTCTGGCAGAGGCATCACAATAACCAGGCATGTGTTTAGAGATAATTCTTATTATGGTTGTTTATACAAAACTATTTTCATAAGGAAAAGAGAAGTTAAGGGAAATGTTGGATAGGATAGGTCAGTATAATAGAGACACAATTTTAGGTTAGAATACAACAATGAAAAGTCGAGGGTCTCCTAGTCGTGTTTTACTTTGAGAATAATTTCTAAAAATGTATACTTTTAATCGTTTCCTTTTGACAAAAATTAAATAAAAATACAAGTAAGTAATAAAGTAGTTATAAAATCAAATGGATTATCATGATAGAGATGCAAAGAGAAACATTTAAAAATGCTTTAAATAATATTTTCCAAACATAATTCTTCAATGTCTATTTACTAAATAAGTAAAGTTTAAGAGTGAATAATGATAAGGAAGCAAGAAGAACATATTTCAAAATCATTTAAATAATTTAGTTTCATATTTGAAATTATGTTTTATTGAATATTTTTTTTAAATTTCAGTAAGGATGAGGGATATGAAGGAAACTGGATGTGCTGTTATTGCTACAAAGAAGGAGAGCTGCGACGGTAAGTTCATTTTTGAATCCCTCTTGTTTCCATTGCATGGAAACAAGTTGTATTTTTTTATACAAATCTCATAGTGACGTGGTAGAAATGTTTATATCTGCTGGCGAGTGAAAAGATGTGTTTTTTAATTTTTTAAATCAGGTTAGGTTTTTTTTGGTATTGCTTGATATTTTTTATTTTTGCATTGATAAATTAATTTCATTATTATTTTTGAACCATAATGTACTTGACATTTTTTGTATGATTTCAAGTTTCAAATCATTTAAGTAATTTAATATTTTAAGAAAAGTAATTGCGATGGAAAATTTCACGAGTCAAAGTAATCTATACTGATTTTTCTATCATTTTTTCGCGATTATGGGAATCATTATCGAAAATATCATAGACAAATAATCAAATGAGTAAATAATGTAAAAATATTAAAAGAATTGGTGCGAAAAGTAGGAAAACTATATATCAATGTTCACTGTGGGTCACAAGAACTTACGTAAAAATGATGGTTAATCAGATTACTAGAGCTCTTTGAAATATAGGATTAATTTTCATTACAATCACGATTTTCATGGACTTGTACACATACACAATAAACATTGATTCATAGTTTCTCTACGTTGCATTGACTTTTTCAATATTTTTATATTATTTATTCTAATAATTATTTTTCTATACTGATTCCTATAATCGCGATAAAATCATGGGAAAAACAGTCTAGGCCTATACTGATTTCCATATATATTTTTTGTAAGAGCAAATATTTTAACTTATAATAATTATTTTGATGTCATGAAACCCTGAGATTTTTAGAGGTTATTTTTCATCTCAGTAGCTTTTATTAGAAGTTCAAATTAACCTTTTGAATAAAAGATTTTCAGAGCTTTTCTTTTGATGTTTTAATTTTAGCATTTAATATTTTTTGGTATATTTCAATTTAAATTAATTAATTGATTCGGTTTTTCGACAAAAGTTAAAGTGCTTGAGAAAATAAAGAGAATTTCAGGGAACTCGAGCACAAATCGTACCGCTGATAGGATTGGAGAGGTTATGGTACCCATCAAAGAAGAAAAAGAACGAAGGTTTCTTTAAAGAAGAGGGGAACTTTATCTCCAAATGGCTATCTGTTCTTTGAATAGAATAGATTGCCATACCTCCTTACTTTCACGCAGTCACTATGTTGATTTGTTTTTTCTTCATTTGAACTTATATTCATTCCTTATTGATGTTATAAATTCACATGTTGACTTAATTTTCAGAATTTAAAAAAATGTTTATCCTCTCTCATAACATTAGCCAGTAATTTCAGTTGGTTTTTTTCTCTAATTTAATTAATGATTCTTTCTTGGCTTTTTACAACCAGTTGTTTTGATTCACATTCAGTACAAAATCAACTAATTGAATAGCTAGCATCAAACGACTAATTGAAATCAGTAAAAAATACTACCGATTATAATTGAAAGAAATCATTTTCATCGAATTTAGTATAATTGTGTGTTTAAGAAAATATTTTTAAAAAATTGAGGCAGCATAGGAATGTGCTCCAAAATAATAATTTTCAAAATAATTTTTGCGAAAGTTTAGAACATTTAGTTATGAGAATTAAAATTTTTTCAGTGAAAAAGTTTATTTGGCTTAACTAAATAATTTTTTATGAAAGATCAAAATTATCTTGTCCGGGGGAATTCATCGGAATCCCTTAATTAAAACTCGAGTTTTTTTTATATATATAACTAGGAATAAAATAAAATATTATAAACGAATATGAATGTACGTTTTTTGAGGAAATCTGACTTATATACGATTTAAAAAAAGTCAACCCGATTCGAAATGGAATTCGATCTCATTTTCATATTTCCGTTTCAAGAGATTCAATTCGAGTTAGAATGGAAATACCAGTTTTCCATTAATTGGTAACTGGTACCGAATGAAATACCTCGTTAGTGAAACGCCTGGGGTATCAACGATACATCGCGCTTTTCGTGAAATGTATTTCGTGGCTGGTCTAGTACAATGTGACCGCCATTAACGAAATTGTCAATGAGTATCGGGCATCGATCATTATGAGTCTGGGATATTCAAGCATTGGTTCTATACTCGCAATAATCGTCCATACACGCAATGATGATAGTATTTAATGGCAATTGATGCATCTAGGAAACGTATACTTTACGTTCATAGCTGGAGTCTACATGTGCACCATTATCTCCTTCTGAACAGGTACAAATAGACACGATGGCTCCATTGTCTGCATTCGAAGCGTTCATACGGTTATTACATTTGACTAGTTAATATTTTATCAAACTCAACCCACGTTCTTATCGTGCAGTAAACATTCTAAGTAGATTATATATATATATATATATATATTAAATTTTATTCACAATTCTTTCTAAAAAATTGGTGATAGAAATTATAAAAATCAGAAGATGAGATTTAAGTTTTTGTTGTCACTTTCACCTAAAAATAAAATAACTATACATGTAAAAGTATTTCTATAAAGTAAATTCTTACGTAATTTTAACTGATTAAAAATCCACAATCATTTGAGATTATTTGATACAATTTTATTTCATATTTTCTGTTGACTTGAAATTAAAATAAGTTATTATAACACAAAGAGAAATTAATATTCACTTTAAGGCTATGTCTTACTTATCCGATCCCTGCCTTACCGACACTTTTTTTTCGCTTTCTGCATTTGCACATTAATTGAGATATCGAGTTAAAACTTTAAGTAATTAAATAAAAAGCACTAAGGAACGTTTATCTGCTCCTAAATTTTTATAATTATGAAAAAAAATATGTAAAAGAATTTTTTTTGTAATTATACAAATTTTGAACCAGATAAACGTTCTTTACTGCTTTTTACATCATTATTTAAAGTTTTAATTCGATATTTTAATTGATGTGTAAATGCGGAGTGCGGAAAAAAGTATCGGTAAGGTACTGATCAGATAATTAAGACATGACCTTTAATATTTTTATTTTTTGAGTTTGGACCTTTCATACAATTTTTTTATGTTTAGTACATTTATTTAGAAAGGTTTTTTTTTAAGAATTCTAACACCTTTATGTACTTTTAAACTAAAAATGTCGAGTTTTTTGGACATTTTTTGACTTTGAATAACTTTTTTGTTTTTTGACTCATTGTCATGATTCTTTTTTATTTTGTTCTCCACAATGTGCAGCAACTTTTAGGATATGGAAAGAACTCTAGCTAAAAAAATAACTACAAATTTATTTATTTTTTATATTTTGGGGTATTTTTATTTATTTTTTATTTTATTTGTAACTCTTTTTTTCTGTCATGTTACCTTATTTTCCATAGCCAAAAAGTTGCTACACATTGCAAGGAATAAAATAAAGAGAAATCATGACAATTGGTTGAAAAAAAAGAGTTATTCAAAGTCAAAAAATGTCAAAAAAATGCCCAAAAAACACAACATTTTTAGTTTAAAAATACAAAAAGATGCTGGAGTTATTTAAAAAAAACCAAAGCCTTTTTAAATAAAGGTACTAAACATAAAAAAAATTATATGGGAGGTCTAAACTCAAAAAATAAAAATATTAAGGGTGGCGGTTCTCTTTAAGTATATCTGTACATATGTGCAATGATCATAAAATTAGAATACTTCGAAGATTAAATTTTTTAATATTTAGTTTTATTTCTAAGGCAAAAATTCGTATACTCAAATGTCACTCCAGATATATTTTCTTCAATTATAATATAATTTATTTTCATCCATGAAATGTTATAAAATCCTACCAAAGTTTATAAAAAAAATGTTTTAACCATATTTTAACGTGCAAGGGTCTCTATTGGATTCTATGAAGAGAATATCAGCACTTGTCAAACGAAATTGATTTGCTTTGATAGGACTTCTATCAAATGCTGATAGGAAAATACGGGCGATATTCTCGTTTCAAAAAGGAACTGAATTTTATTGATATTTTTTTTTAATCAAATTTGTAATATTTTTCTAACAGGAATATCACAATATTTTTAAAGTAACATAATAATTATGACTATAAGATCAATTTTGAAAAATGAATGTTTGATATTCATGTGCATATGGCAATAATATCGTCTGAGATGAGACTTTAGAGATAATAAAGTTTTTCGACTGGCGTCATTTTAAATAACAAGATAGAGGAAGTGGACAGGAAAGATGAGGGAAGAGGGGAGAGAATATATCGAATCTCGCGAGTACTGTAATTGAGGGTAATTTTGCGAGACCAATTTGCGCAGAAATTTAAAACCAAAAAATTTTCCTCGGCGAGCTTTCGTCGCTATCCTTCCCCTACTAGTCTCTCAATAACTCCGGTTCACCTGCACCATGGGGCTAACCCTGTTTTCTCCTTTAATTTAATTTTCGCGTAACACGAGCGATCGTATGACTCGATTTTTCGACAATTTCATGAGGCAGGGAGAATTTCAATTTGATTACGCCGGGGAAAAAACACATTTCCCGTGCCGAATCCCTGGCAATGACGAAGTTTTCGTCATTTGTCGCTAATGGGCTGGTCTTTACAGCGGGCTCTCACGAGATTACTGAGAATAAATCAAACACTGCAGCCTCATTTTTAGACACGACACTCTTACGTCCAACATCCGCGATCGATCACAGTTGTGACGCTATTTTTCATAATTATTTTTTAATAGTAGTGCATATTTCTGACATCCTTAAGGCCGTGTCATACTCGAGTCACGTGAACAAGTAATCAATTTTTTTGTCATCTACATAACTTTTTTGTAATTAAAATACTACCCTGAAACTTTAGTGAATACTAGAGAAAACAATGAACTACTTTTATTTGCCTCATTTGGACGGAAAAATTTTTAAAAAAAATTCGAACACTGAGAAAAAAGATTTGATTGAATGAAAGAAAATAATTTGTTTGAAAGGCTTTTCTTGATTCAACAAAAGACTGTATTTGAATTAAATAAAATTGATTTAATTAAAAAAAAATATCTTTGCACCAGATAAATATTTGTTTGTATCAAATAACTTTTTCTTCAAAACAAATAAATTATTACATTGATGTATGGTCAAAGATATAAATTGTTTGATTTAAAGCAGAAATTTATTTGTTTTAAAGAAAAATTTATTTGATATAAACAAATATTTATTTGGCGCAAAGATATTTTTTTTTGAATTGAATAAATTTTATTTAATTCAAATAAAGTCTTTCATACAAATAATTTTCTTCGGTTCAATCAAATATTTTTTCCATTACCACACAAAGTGTGATATCCATTTGAAATTTGGTGAAATTTAATAAAAGGTAATAGAGAAAGTTCATCTGGTTTCAAATATTTATAAATATGAAAAAAAATGTAATAAATAAACAGATTTGTGCGAATACCGACCGTGCCGATCATATTACTATTCCACTATTCAAGCTTTTAAAACCAATATAATTTTTTTATGAAAATTTTTTGATAGCCCGGTACAATGCCCACCAGTTAAAAATCCAAAGTAGAAGGTTTACACTTTGAACAACAATGACATATTTCGGAAATTAAACCTTAGATTTTTTAATTAATCTCTCAATTTTTAACTGTTAATTAGAAATGTTGAAAAATAGAATAAGTTCCATGAACTAATAGCTGTAGTTAAAAAATTAGAGACAATTTAAAAAGTTCAGACAATGGAGTATTTTAAAATTGTTTAAAGAAAAAAATGAGCCATCATTCTTTAAAATCTGATAATTTTTGAAGAGTAAACTTGGAAAAAAATGCACTGAATTTTAACCTACAATCATTGTTACTGTAAAAGCCATTTTTTATATTTTTGAATTTTTTTTCCAATGAAGCGAATATTTTTATCTAATATTATAATGTTAAAAATGTTCGTGATTTCACAATACTTTAATGGAAGTTTATTACCGAAATGTAATGTAAAATTACAATCGATGTATTATACCGGGAAATCACAATATTTAGAATGTAATTCTTCGCAATTACAATATAAGTTTTGTAATATCGCTTTGGAGCTGTGCCACCATCGTTTGTAAATTTAAAATACATCATGTATTGTAAAATTACATTGCGTTTTGGTAATAAACTTCCATTACACTATTGTAAAATCAAAACGGAAATTTTTTACAGTGTGTATTGAATAACAGCACCAACGTTTTTTATAGTAGTAATTAATTAAGTTTTCCTAGGTCTTTATAGCCACGCTCGAACCTCCTTAAATCATTGATGTATATGTAGTTTATGATGTACTTACAGTTTTGGGCGTTCATTGAATGATGAAAAATATATTTTTTTTTTAACTATATGATTGATTTCTTTCCCATTTAATTAAAAATTAGCGCATATCTAATAACAGATTGTATATTTAAAAGGCTCTGAATATAGGCATAATAATTAATTTTGTTTTGAAAGAAAAATTTTGTCACCGTTCAATGAACATTCAAAACTGTAAGTACTTTAGTTTACGCGTATTTTCTGAACTTTAATTTATAAGTTTCTTCTATTTTACATAAATTTGAGTGTTAGTTAAAAATTCTAAATGAATTTAGACACAAAAACTTTACTAAATTCTTCTACAGCTCTAGATTGTATGCGATTTTCTTGGAAGCTATCCAAACTACGGTCATATCTTCTACCAAACAGCGCCTCCTTAGTGTCATTGTCGGCACCGGTCTGCAATGGTGTGAGACACTAAAGCCACTCTAAGCATCGCATTCCTAATCTTTGCACATTGACTGAACGTGTTAAACAACGAATTCGTATGCTTACAGAAACAAAAACAAAGGAAGCGCGTTAAATTCGGTCCAATTTAAGGGGTTAATCGCAGTAAGAGGAGGAAGAAAAGAGTATTTTTATTCTCTTTGCTATATGCATACAGTACCGGTCAGAATTGTGGGACTACCTGTTTTCCGATAATTGCTTAAATTATCTTAATTTTAATTATGTGAGTGAAAAAATTTTTTCTCTTAATTAAAGTCAAAGCTATCAAAATTCTTCATAAAATGAGCCCGGCATGAATTCGTTTTGTTAATTTTTGAAGAAGTTATTGCAGAAAAAGTCAAAATTTCAATGCTTTATTCTTAAATTTTAAATAACTTTCGAAATAATCAACATTTTTTAATATTCTTGGACTAATTTTAAAGCTGAATTTCTACAAAATCGAACGAAATTCTTGGAATTGATGTGTAATTTTTTTCTTACATACTGCTCAAGGTTAAAGTTCAAATAAAAAAGTTTGAAAAATTCCAATATTGCTTTTGCTGAGAAAAACATTTTTATAAGATATATAAAACATATAATCATAAATTTTGTATCGAATTCCTTTAAAATATATATTCATATGATCATTATTATGATTTACTTACAGATGAAATGTTTTCGAAATTTCTTTACTTTTTTGTTACAATTTCAACATTTTGCATTATGCAAGAAAAAAATTATAGATTTATAATGACAATTTACTACGATTCTGTAGAATCTTAGCTTTAAAATGAGCCTAAGAACATTAAAAAATGTTGATTGTTTCGAAAGTTATTCAAAATTTAAGAAAATATTGAAATTTGAACTTTTTTTGCAATAACTTCTTCAAAATTTAACGAAACAAAATGGTGACCGGTCAAACTTGGACGTCCGATTTTCGCCAAAAAAAATCACCCATTTTTGTTACTTAAAGAAAATGTTTTGATTGAAAAAAATCTACGATCAAGCACAGTACTTTTATATATCAAAGAAGCCTGTCAAGTTTGAAATAAATCGCTTAAGCGGTTTTTGAGTAATCGTGGTCACCGATTTAAAAAACGTGGTTTCGAGAAAAACGCATTTAAAGTTTTAAGTATAGCTTACATGTAAATGACATTTATGTTTGTCTATTAACACAGCTGAGTCATTTTTGCTTCGATAATTTCCCTTTCAAAAAAAAGATTATTATCCAAGAAAAAAATTTGAAACGCAGAAAAATAATTTTATTAATACTTTTTCTTTTTGTCTGGACTTTTTTTCTTATTGTTCCAGGCAAAATTTTTTTAAATGATGCGATTCTAATAAATCACGGATAACTTTTTCAGGAAAAAGATTCTCTACAACTTGACCGTTTTAAATTTTTGAGGATGAATTAATTATTATCAAATTCAGCAATTTGTTTACAAAAATTTCGTTTTAGAAAATTGTCTTTTAATGGTTCTTGCTACTAAAAAATTCATTTTCAAGAATTGAAAACGGTTCAGTTGTAGAGAATCTTTCCCCTGAAAGAATGATCCGCGATTTATTAGAATCGCATCAGTTTTTAAAATTTGGCCCGAAGCGACAAGAAAAAAAGTTCGGGAAAAATTTTAATTTGTTAATGAAATTATTTTTCTATCTTTCAAATTTTTTTCTTGATAAATAATTTTTCCTCTTTTAAGTGATACCTTGAATAATAATATTGTTATTGTTGAAAACAAAATTATCTATTTTTGTCTGGTGCCTAATTTCCGCATGTGTACTACCTTAAATGCAATGAGCACTATTTCCTTCGACAAAAAACGTATTTTGCACCTGAATATGAGCCACAACGTCAGGCGATAAATATGGAGCATTACATATGAGTTCTGAAGACGGTAAAAATGTACTGAGAATATAGAAGTTGTTAGAAATAATCAGATTTATATTTTTATAATCCCTACAAATTAATCTAACATTTTGACTTTTAATAATTATAATTTTTGTATCCCATTTGAGAGAAACTATTATTTGTAAGTTTCACTGTTTTTTAAAAATTTTCACCCAGGAAAAACGAAGTGGTGTTTTTATTTTGAATCTGGTGTAGAATTTTCTTACGCCAATAATTACCCCATGTAGTGGCAATATTTTCTTCACGAATTGGATAAACTAAAACTAGCTGTAGCTGAATTTAACTCCCTTTATTCCTATTCAACCCTTTTTGACTGTAATAAACTGTTTGATTTGTGACAAAACGGTGACTGCTGATTTCACTAAGATAACTTGCCTGTTAATCTCATCTCATTTATCATGCAACGAGGCTGCTGGAAACTATCCAAAAGCTAAGTTCACAGATTGCTTTGAGAAATGATAAAACTGTTGGAAGAAAGTAATGGCTATCAAAGAGAGTATTTTGAAGTGCGAATTTCACACAATTGCTACAGAATACCTTCTCTTCCCGTAAAGTTAGGTCAGATGGTTTTCGGATAGACTTTGCACATTTCTTTCAGATTCGGAGAGTATTTTTATCCGCTGATCGAGCAAAACATTTTCTTCTAGAAATTTTTGTCGGAATTATCTGAAACACATTACTAAAGTTTTATGCAGTTACTATCTCGTAATACTAGGATTAAGTTTGGGATATTCCATTTAAATTTTAATAAATTTAAGAGAAATTAAAAAAATTCTCAGTTACAAACAAAAAATTTGTTATAAAAACTTTAAACGCCTTTTCCTCAAAATCACGTTATTCTTCGCGATGTATGGAATAACTCGGATAATTTCTAACCAATCTTCTTTTAATTTGCAAGAAATCTTTTCAGATATATTTTCCACCAAACTATACGATGGAGTTTTGTAAAATATTAAAACCTCTTTTTACAGTTACACATTTTGTGACAAATTTTTTAGGAAAAAATGAAAATTCAAATTTAAAGATTTTGAAATCTTTCTGATGAAAAAGAGACGCATTCGACTGTGCCATGATTCGAGCCCTGGTCTTTCGATAAAAAATTATTGTATAAATGACTACCAGTGTTGTAAAAGTAGGTAAATGAAGTTCGCAACGTTGCTGTAGCAACGAAAAAGTAATTTTTGAGCATTTGGGGTTGAAGACGACAAACATCCCCACTAGGTTTGGGGATGAATTTTTTTTCGTAATTAATTGGCACTAAATGCTACAATATCCAGTCTTAAAATTTTAGGTATCGAGCATAGTTTGATTTTCCAAATTTATCATTCATATTTTTGGGCATTTGGGGTTGAAAACGATAAACATCCTCGCTAGGTTTGGGGATGAATTTTTTTTCGTAATTAATTGGCACTAAATGCTACAATATTCAGTCCTAAAATTTTAGGTATCGAGCTTCGTTCGGTTTTTTGTTTATTTTTACGTTTCTCGGTATTCAAGGGATGAAATGCATGCGGGAGGGTTGTTTTCGTGCTATATTGCCATTTAGACTTGATTAAAATAGATTTGATCGACTAGAACCGTTTTTTTCCCAAACTTGGAATTTTACTTTTTCGTTGCTACAGCAACGTTGCGAACTTCATTTACCTGTAAAAGTTACTATTTGGCATATATTGTACATATTGCTATGTACCACACGAAAGAGAGTCAAAGACTATATATTTTTCCGAAGAATGGCTTTATTTCTTGAATTTTTTTCTAGCAACAGTTTACAGGAGAGAAAATATGTAGTTACAGTTCTGAACGTTCATTGGACGATGGAAATTTTTTTTTTTTTTAAACTAAATGACACGTTTTCGCCGCAGTAAATTAAAAAGTAGCGCGAAATTCACGACAGATTGTATTTTTTAAAAATCCTAAATATAAACAGAATAGTTAGTTTTGTCTTGGAAGAAAAATTTTGTTATCGTTCAATGAACGTTCAGAACTGTAAGTACGTAGAGAAAATCCTATAAGATTTGTAGATTGTTCTGTATGTTTAAATAATTGTTTGTGCACTATTTTTGAAATAATATGGTTGTCAATTTGTAAAAGTAAGGTCTCTCAATAACGATGCTGCAGAATTTGATTTTACTCCCTGTAGCGTATTAACGATAAATGCATTTGTACTTAGAACTGCATCGGTTGCATCCAACTCGCGTTGGAAGGGTATAGAAACGTTACGTGCAGTTGAATGCAGTTTTAACTAAGTGAATTTAAAACACGAAGCGATCCTAAAACCATATTATTCCGCTGCAGTCAACATGATTCTGCAGTAACGTGCATTTTTTTCGATTGAACTCAGCACAAAGCGATATACCTATCACCCATCTCTGCTTTTCGGTCGACAGTAATTAAATTCTTTTCCAATTTCACTCAAAGTGAAGTAAACTCCACGTCTACAAAAATAAAGTTTACGTGAAAAATTATTTTTCCAGAATATTACTCAATTATAGCTAACGATTGTTCTATTGCGGAATCAGAAATCTGTGTCGCCAATCCGGGAAAATTTAATTGGAAAAAATATATATTTTATCTGTAAACCTAGTTTCAGAATGTATAAGGCATAGGATATATTTCTGACCCTTTCGACACTATTATGAAAACTTGCGCAATCGGATATTTATGACAAGTTAGGATTGTATGGTTATCAATGTAACCCCTCAAGACTTATGTACGCGAATATCAACCCTAAATTTCATTCCCAAATTCCGTTTCCGTCGCGTGCTGGTTGTAAAATCAGTACATCCGGTTGTCATAGGTTGATATCAGTTTTAAATTCTATCAATGGGTGATTTCAACTGTAAAATACTTCAGGGTTGACAGTTTAAAAGGCTACGTGCATTCGACGTGAGCAAATCGCTATTACAACCGTAAAAAGATTTAAGAAAGGGAGATTTACGTATCCTGCTTGTGGGAAAAAAAATTGTCTATCCTACTTAAAATGTGTTTCATCATTTTTGTGTCAAATCAATACAAGTCTGTTGAAAAAGACTGCTTTTTATGCCGCTTCATTATTAACTCTTATTTATTGTACACGGAGAAAAATAGTTCAAGAAACTTTAATGAATTCGAAAATCTTTCTGTGGAAAAAAAGACGGTTTCGACTGCGCTGGGATTCGAGCCCAAATCTTTCGATTGCCGGTCGACTGCCCTAACAACTGAGCTACACAGGTTTCCGACATCTAATTCTCCACAGGAAGATCTCCTTATATCGCCAAGTGGCTCTGTCTTGCGGCTGTAAATTGATTTCAAATTATAATTCAATTGCATTATTTGCGATATAAGAGTTTGAAATTGTCTACGAGGACACCTGTCGACAACGTATCCTATCTGATACGCGACTAGTGAAGCTCCGATAATGTAGGCAGTGACAAAAATTTCAAACTCATCTAATTAATTTTAAATCAAGAAACTTTACTTAACGAATTACTTTTTAGAAAAAATGACTGTAACGGTAAAGAGTTACTTTTTATAGAGGAACTTACCCAACACTGATTTAAATATGATATATAATTTAATTTCATTAAAAAACTTAATTGTAAAATCAACCTGTTTTTATGTACTTACAGTCTTCAACGTTCATTGAACGATGACAAACAACTTTTTTTCAGAAAAAAATTAATTATTATGTTTATATCAATGCTCCCAGATCGTGGATGGAATTTACCAGTTTATTGCAAGAAAAAACAATTTTTCACATATAATTTGGGGAAATTTTTGAAGTATATTACTTTTTCAAGTTGTTCTTTAATTATATTTGATAGCTTGACCAAATTATACTTGAAAAATTGCTTTTTTTCAATTAAATGTCAAAATGGAGGGGGTAAATTCCATCGACGATCTGGGAGCACTGGAAACACAGGGCCCTTTAAATATACAATTGTTCATGAACAATATATTATTTTTTAATTTTCTGGGTCAAAAACTATGTACTTACAGTTTTGAACGTTCATTGAAAGATGAAAAATATTTTTTTTTGGAAACTAAATGATTGGTTTCTTCCAAATTAAATTAAAAAGTAGCGTATATTCAATAACAAATATAGACATGTTTTCAAATATGTCACGTTATAATAATTAAGTTTGTTTAGAAAGAAAAATTTTTGTCATCGTTCAATGAACGTTCAAAACTTTAAGTACATATGAGAAAGTCCCAAGATGATAGTATAGTTTGCAAATGAATTTTTGATTTTTACCATCTTTCTTGGTAATTGATTGATACCATTTCATAATTATCCTGATTTGCTCTAAAAAATGGTACTACTTGCTATAAAATTTCTCTACATTTTTAAGGTTGACCGAACTCTGATGCATCCTTTAACATTTGTTACATCGTAAATGATTACAATAATATTAAATAATCTTCAATTTGTCGATACGTTCCAAGTTTGCTAAAAGTTAAGTAAAGTTTCTCGAACTATTTTTCATTGTGTATTTTTATAAAATTGGGTGACTGAATTGTTTTACTGATGATGAATAGAGTGGCTTTTCAATACAAATTCAAATCGTAATGTAATGTGGGTGCCTCATGGTCACAGGAGGGATGTTGCCAGGCAACACATTTGCGATCGTATAATTCATTTCAAGGTCCGTTCACTAGTAGTATTTGTGAGTAGTTGCCAAAGTGTGGAAGTGCAAGGGGTTCTGTGCACTGAGTAAATGAACGTAGTTGCAGTGATCTGATTTTAAACCAATCAACGGCGGTTTTGCGCTCAATTTACAATCAGCCTTGATTTGAAGCACTCGTTGTATGGGGACTAACTGCAGGTATCACAATGAAAATATTTGAATCAATCGACCCTTTTTTTCAATTTAATCACTCTGGTAAGGCTTATTATTAAAATTCATGATATTTTTTGAAATATCAGAAAAACATATGTGTTTTCAGAATGATTAATATGCTAAATAGTAAAAAATCTTAAGCGTTCGTTACAAACAGATTGGTATTAGATTAAAAGCGAAAAGCTTTTCATAAGGTGTGTAATTATTAAGAAATATCGCTTTATATGCAATTCTGAAGTATTTCAAATTTCTCTTTTCAAAAGCTTCCTTTGAGGAATGTCGATCATTGAATCGTGGAAGTGGGAGGTTATATCACTCTTGAATGGAATTTATCAATGACAATTTGCTGTAAGGGATAATGCTTTTCATCCAATAAAGTACCATTGACAAAACCCTATTTCTAATAAAAGTGGAAATATTTTTAAATTAAAAACAAATTCATATTGGTATTTGAAACATGAAGATTTTTTAATTCGGGTGCATTTAAGTGGAGATTTTTATTCATGCATTGTTAAAAATGTTTGTGAATTTACAAAATTTTTATATTACAAAGGTAACGTAAAATTTGACGATATTTATGACATTTTGGAGAAAAGATATCTTAAAATTGCAAAAAATGTACTGAATATTCTGAAATTTTTCTTAATATTATAAAACTCAACTGAACTTTTATAAAATGTATCTTAAAACTACACCGAAAAAAATTCCTTGTACCCGTATACTATTTTTCCTAGTTAGGACAGGCGCCAACTTCGCAATCCTAGTTGAAATGACAAAGTTCAAGTTTAGTAAGAAAAACAAAGAAAGCAAGTTGATTTGACGGACAGATCCTTTCAGGCGCATGTATTAAGCATAACCAAAAAACAACTTTGCGTTTATGATCCACTGGAGCAAAATTTATATTGATAAAAGTGGGTCTTAAAGAATTATTGACAAAACTAAATTTTTGTTTGCATGCAAACTGTGCACAGTTGAAAAGTAATAAATACAGAAGATATTCTTTTTACCGCGGAGTTTTGTAATAACAGCATAGCAATATTAATTGAATTTAATTGTTAATAGAACTAGCATTATTTATTTCTCTGTAACAAGGTTTATATTGGTATGCTTAACTGTATGTACGTGATTCTCTTAAACACGAATCCGTGTTATTTCAACTAGGTTAGACTTAACTATGGGTGATAGTTGACTCTCGGAAAAAAAAATTTTTAGGTGTACCAAACTGTAACAACATTTTTATAAAATTTATCATAAAATAACGAAAATGTAACAAAATTTTGAGTTAGATAGTTTCAGAATTCCCAGATACAAGTATAGAATATTCCACACTTTGCAACTGAAGATTAAGGAATTGTTTCCTAAATTTACTAAAAAGTAACTGAATTTTCTAAAATTCTATCTTAGTTTTACGAAACTGTAAGTGAATAAAACTCCAGCCATGTGTTTAGGGATGTACTTACAGTTCTGAACGTTTATTAAACAATGACAAAATTTTTTCTTTCAAAACAAACTTAATTATTATAACGTGACATATTTGAAAACATGTCTATATTTAGAGCCTTTTAATTATACAATCTGTTATTGAATATACGCTACCTTTTAATTTAATTTGTAAGAAACCAATCATTTAGTTTCCAAAAAAAAAAAATATTTTTCATCGTTTAATGAACATTCAAAACTGTAAGTACATTGTTTCGGGAAATTACTGTAGAAATTTCTAAAAGTGTGAGTTTTCTTTGAATTAATTCATACAGCTGCATACTTCGCACTTTGGTTTGGTTTGGTAGAGAAAATTGTTAAAAGAGGTTTTACATTTTTTGTTTTAATAATAACTTAGTGTTCAGAAGTACTTAACATTAAACTAATTACATTAAGAATAGAGCTTGAGTATGTATTCATACCGGAATTTTCATTCACATCAAGTCTTCAATCGTAATGCAATTTCTCTCTGTAGAATAGATCGAAGATTAGCATCTGGTTCTCTGTAAAGGGAGATTACTCGGATCGATCACACGTGCTGAATCAATTCCTCTGGTCAGCTGCTCATCAATATCGGCAGTAGTACGATTCCCCACGTTCTGTGGACATACGTATAGATATACAGCTCTATCCCTCTATAATAGGCATATAATCGTTTTGCATATAGCGATGGCCTAGTAGTCTATACGTCTTCATGCATATTCGCAACTCTGCATATATCTATATATTGGGATAAGTCTTATGCACGTACATACGTACGTTCTCACGACATTTGGTGCGATTACATGTTTGGAAGGTGCTTAGGTGCTAATCCATAACTGTCCTCACCTAAATAAATTCAAAGAATAATATGTACTTACAGTGATAATCCCAGAATTCGTCTGATTGGGATCCACAAATTTTGTACTGAATTCTATACCAAATTATAGCTCATAATGGAGTATTAATGACAAAAAATGCATATTTATGTACAGTACCGGTCAGAATTGTCCGGCCACCTGTTTTTCGATAATTGCTTAAATTATCCTAATTTGAATTATGTGAGTGAAAAAATTTGTTCTCTTAATTAAATTTAAAGCTATCAAAATTCTGTATAAAATGAGCCCAGCATGAATTCGTTTTGTTAAATTTTGAAGAAGTTATTGCAGAAATAGTCAAGATTTCAATGCTTTCTTAAATTTTAAATAACTTTCAAAGTAATCAACATTTTTTAATGTTCTTGGACTAATTTCAAAGCTAAATTTCTACAAAATCGATCAAAATTCTTGGAATTGATGTGTAATTTTTTTCTTACATACTGCACGAGGTTAAAGTCCAAATAAAAAAATTGGAAAAATTCCAATATTGCTTTTGCTTAGAAAAACATTTTTATAAGATATATGAAACATATAATCATGAATTTTGTATCGAATTACTTTGAAATATATATTCATATGATCTTTATTATGATTTACCTACAGATGTAATGTTTTCGAAATTTCCCTACTTTTTTGTTACAATTTTAACTCCTTGCATTATGCAAGAAAAAATATATTGATTTATAATGATAATTTAATGCGATTCTGTAGAATCTTAGCTCTAAAATGAGCCCAAGAACATTAAAAAATGTTGATTACTTCGAAAGTTATTTAAAATTTAAGAAAGCATTGAAATCTTGACTATTTCTGCAATAACTTCTTCAAAATTCAACAAAACGAATTCATGCTGGGTTCATTTTATAAAGAATTTTGATAGCTTTAAGGTGGCTTGAGCGTTTGGTGTCGTATGAAGTGAGGGGCACCGTGGGGGCACGTGTTACATGAATGCTCATTGCTACTTACTTTTTTAATAATCATATGTATTATAGTTACATCTGAGTAGAAGGGTAAGAAATCACGGAAATGTCCCCTGAAAAAAGTGATAGTAAAAATTTATTAGTTTCACCTCGAGGCGGTTTTTTATATTCTGTACTTTTCTCGCAATTTTCTCTTGATTGAAGTCGTCAACTCTTTGTTTTTATAATACTAATAGATTCCTCAAAATCGAAAGTACTATTATATATTTGATTTATGGGGACTTGTGTTTTGTTCCGGAGTTTCGCCGATTTTGATGAGGAATCCCATAAGACTACGTGTTAAACTTATATAATTCAAATTAGGATAATTTAAGCAATTATCGAAAAACAGGTGGCCGGACAATTCTGACCGGTACTTTACTTTTTAGTCATATGTATAAATATGATTTTAGTTACTAGTATAATATAAAACTATTTTTATACAGATATAGATTAAAATTAATACAGCTAGGCATTGAAATTTTTTCATAGACAGTACTTCAATGTGCAACTTTTGTTGAAAGTGCCTTAAATTAATTTCGATATTTTTCTAGTAGTGTAGGAATTTTGTATCAGACCAGTTGTTTTCATTATATCATGTCTGGCAATTTTTCGGGTCATAGATGACAGATATGAAGACAGACGTCCAAAATTCAAAATGGATCATCAAACATGGTGGATTAAAAATCTTTAAAAAGTTAATTTCATGAAAATTATTTACTTAATTTTTCAAATTAATATTCAGAAATTGGAGTTGTTAATTTCAAAGTTAAAGGTGGTTAATTTTACATGTCATGTCAAATAAGCACTGTTTTTATAATGATCATTATTTTAATTACGTTAATTTGTCTTAAAAAATATTCCATCACTGAATTTGGATACAAATGACGATAATGCGTCTACCACAAATTTGTACTGCATAATTGATTTCGATCATTTCAACCCTTCATATCTCTGAAACCTTTTGGATGGTCAGCTTAAAATTTTTTGATGATTTATGACCCAACATAAATTTATTTTTGTCGAGTCTGGTATCACATATTGCGAAATTACGCAATATGGAAATTTAAAAAGTTTTAGTAATTAATTTTGCATATTGTTTATTGATTTAAAACATAAAATTTTGCTATAATCATAAAACAATTTGTTTGAAGTTTAATACACGCGCAAATGACAATATCTTTAGTCAGAGAGATGCACGTTTTGTTCCGTTTGCTGTAATTTCTTCTCAAGCCGCATCTGTTTTCCCTTGGGGACGGATAAGAGCAACCCAGTCATAAACGCCCCGTAGGATAATTAACCCTTTGAGGACTTTGAAGCTTTGATGATTTTAATAATCTTAAAAGACAGTGGTTTCCTGGTTGGTCCTCTGACAAGGATACTACTTTAACAATATATCTCAATTTACTCTTAGTTCAGCGCATGTCTACGTTCTATGAAGAAAATCTTTACTTTTCGATAAATTTACATACATACTCTGGAAAGGACTGCAATGTTCTTTACTTTGAAGTATTGCGATAAAGCAACCCTACACAGCATGACGAAAACAATTCGCGGTGAACATGAAACGACCCTTAGCAGCTAATAATACACGTGGATCATTTCAAAAAGCTAATTTTTTCCCGCTGCTATTCCACAAAGTCAAAGGGTCGTACCTTTAATATTCTTTGTCTGTACCATTCGAGAGTTCACATTGTAACTCAAATTCAAAAACCAGTCTTCATATATGTTTAGTTTTTTTCAACATATCTACAAAAAGAATTCATTTTTCAAACTTTCATTATATAATTAAGTATTATTTGGTTATGACTAAGGCTCGCGTCTTTTTTCGGGTTAAAAACAGGATAAATATCTAAAAATTAGGAATTTCGCGGGATACCGTTTTTTAAGAAAAAGGATAAAAACAGGAATGTACTTACAGTTCTGAAAGTTCATTGAACGATGGAAAATATTATTTTTCGAAAACTAAATGATAAGTTTTTGAATCAGAAAATTAAAAAATAGTGTATTGTTCATGAACGATTGTATATTTAAAGGGCCCTGAATATAAACATAATAATTAATTTTCTTGTGGAAAACAAATTTTTGTCATCGTTCAATGAGCGTTCAAAACTATATATTATATATATCATAAATTATATATAATATAAAAATTATATATCATATTTAAATCAGTGTTGGGTAAAAAAAGTAACTCGTTACCGTTACAGTCATTTTTTCTAAAAAGTAATTCGTTACAGTTACAGACACTGGTGAAAGTAACTTAAGTTACTTTAAAAGTTTTAAATATAAAATACAAAATACGCCACGCGTTATTTTTGTCGCACATTATCAATCTTTTTTCAAATTCCTCAAATCAGATAAAATTCAACTTTGAAGTTTCGGATTCGCTCGAAGCAATATGTCCAAAATCAAAGCTTGGTTGTTTACTGATCAAATGAAAACCAGCACCCAAGGAAGATATCGATGGTGTTTTTTTTTCCCGTCGCGCACAATTTTTAAAATTCTCATCCTTTATATAAAAGCAATCAAAAGAAAGATATACAAAAAATTACAAAGTAACGAAAAAGTAACTGGAAAATAAGTTACCAGTTTTCGGGAAAATAGTAACTAAGTTAGGTTACAGTTACTTTTTTCGACAAGTAACGAAGTTAATGAAAGGGTTACAAGTAACGTAACTTTTAAAGTAACTTCGTTACTTTTAATGGGTTACTATCCAATGTTGATATGAGTACACAAATATGCATGTGAATTATGTTTAATTAATATCTATATGGCGAATTCATCATCGTTATCATCGCCGTCTTCGTGTGAAAATTTTGAATCGTCAATGACAATAATTTCACCACCGATTTTACGTACACGGAGAAAAAAAAACTGTTGAATCAACAGATATCATCTGCTGGAATAGGGACAGCAGTTTTTTTTTGTAATATTTACAGATTTTTCTGTTGGATTCACAGATTGTTTGTAAACTCAACAGATGAACCTGTAAAATCTACAGACATGTCTGTAAGAATTGCGGATTTCAAGAAAAAAGAGAAATCCGTAATTCTAACAGACATTTCTGTAGATTTTACAGGTTCATCTGTTGAGTTTACAAACAATCTGTGAATCCAACAGAAAAATCTGTAAATATTACACAAAAAAACTGCTGTCCCTATTCCAGCAGATGATATCTGTTGATTCAACAGTTTTTTTTCTCCGTGTAGTAATTCTGGCTTTGTGTTTAGAAATTTATAAAACTCGAGGCATGAGTAAGGCAAATTACATTTCACCATAAGAATTGCTCTCAATGTTTCCATCTTATAACGATTATAATAATAAATGTCTTGGTTTATGAATTTTGCGATGTTACTGTTTGATTTTTGATTGATATTCGCTGTGTTGTTCATTCTGAAGTCGCAGATTAAATTTTTAACAACAAAAAAAAAATTGTACTTTAGAAAAAAAGGAGTTTTGCGGGTTTAAGCGGGATTTGAAAAATGACCACGGGATCGCTTTCTTGACTCGAAAAAAATGGAGTACCCCGCGAAAAGTAGGATGGATGC
This sequence comes from Diplolepis rosae, assembly GCA_030998225.1. Lineage (NCBI taxonomy): Eukaryota > Metazoa > Arthropoda > Insecta > Hymenoptera > Diplolepididae > Diplolepis > Diplolepis rosae. The sequence goes on from JAPYXD010000677.1 coordinate 697,822, forward strand.
GAGCGTTAGTTATGACGGAAGATAAATTTTCATAAAAATCTTTTTATCTAAAGCATTAGAAGAAAATGATTTTTGTTATCAATAAATGCTTTTTATTTCGAGCACTTTCATTATAGAGCGATCTTGATGTTAAATGACCTGCAATTATACGAGCTAGACTGGAATTACAGAACGAGCGGATTGCCTTTAAGTCTTTAAATCGTATTATAGCAGTTTAACGCGACAATGAAAGTATGAGCGAAGTAGTAGAGTTAGAGCAGCAGGAAAGGGCTAAGTTTATACATCTATGTTAGAATCTGGATTGTGTAGATGTCCCTTATCAGTCTCTAAAAGCCTATAGTGTCTGAAATAACGCCTAAACTAATCTCCGCTCTTCCTACTAAATGTTCTTGAATGAATCGTTAGTCGTAGCCATATAAACAGGATGTTTGATGGACAAATGTCCAACTGTCCAAATCGTTCGATTCTTGATAGCAGCAAATATAGCACAGAGTATTACAAACTATAAAATCACCCTAGTTTATTACTAAGAAGCTTCTCTCCATACCTCGTTTCACGGTTGAGTTAAATAACTCTTAAATTCATTTAAGTAGTCAATTTTTCTTTGTCCTTCACATCGAATGTTGACCATTTGGATGGTCCTAGAGTCTTATCGTAAAAAGTAACACTTTTGATTCTAAGTGTCCATTTGATGTTCTTCAATTGTTAGAAATGATGTGCGTAACTAACTTATATGGGCAAAAATCTAGAAACTTGAACCTTGATTCCACAAATTTAGAAAATAAATTTTAGTAAATCAATGAACATTTTTTTATAAGTTAAGGCGGTCATTATCAATTATTTCTTATGATAGTACAATGTTTTAAGGCACTTTGCTGTTTTTGATTTTTTTTTATAAAAATGAACTCAAAGGTTTAAGTAATAGTAGCGATTAATGAAAATAATTTAATAGATAAAAGAATATAAAAAGTATATACAATGGAAGAGAATATTTTTATAGATGAAGCTTTATAATTATATCAAGCTATTTATGTTTCTACGTTCTTAGAGACTGGATGGGCAACAACAAAGCGATTTGATTAGAATAAACTAAATACAATTTGTAAATTTCACTCCTAACCTTTATGATCTTAACAATTTTATATGAACCACTTAAAAAAATGTAATTACTGTTCATAAAGTTATTAAACTTTCTGTTGTTTTTCAACGTGTACTCAGCCATTATGGTTTCGATATTTAAATTGTTTCTTCAAAATTTACTCATTATATTTAATAATTAAACCAAAATTATGGTACATCGAATTCCAATGATCTGAATATTTGGTGAATCTTTAGTTTTTCAAAACATTATATCATTTTTTAGCAGAAACGTACTATTCTCTATTGTGATTAGCAATTATCTTGTAATATTTATTATAGTGTGAAAATTCTGCCATATTTTTTTATATTGTTGCAACTATCTGCAAAATTAATTTTGCTTTATGGAAACGCTACTGTTACAGGTTGCTTTTTATCAAAATCAAACTTTTCAAAGAGATTTACGTCCAACATATTAATTATCAAAAATAATTATATTGGGATAAATCCAAAACAAAATATCCATATTTAATTCCATTTACTTGCATATCACTAAATTATTTTAAAATAAAAGTGAGTATCCATACGTAATATAAATCATAACTGTTACTATTATTACGCACATTTTCTGATGCCATGGACCATTCAAAGATTTATATCTTACCGGAATTTTAATTCCTATAACTCAATTTTCATGCAAAATGAGATACTCAATTAAAATATCGTGAAATTAAATAAAATACACTAAGATAAGTCTTTTTGGTGATAAATGTTAATGTTTACCTATATTTAGAGGATATTTATATATATAATATATGGCCTTAAGGAATATAATTTTAAAAAATATCGCTCAAATGATGTGACTCTTGATTTACAAATTAGATTGGCTAACATTCCTTTGTATTTCGGTTTCTCTTAAGGGTCTATAAAAATTATAACTCTTATTTTTTCCAATCTTTGCTTCATTTAATTTATTCAATAGTTCCAGTTTGTCGTCCAAGCAAGCACCCGTAGTTAGATTCGCGCCCCAAATAATCGTAAAATTTGATAATTAAATTTAACCGTCCCTCTTGAAAGCATTCTTGCTGCCCATTGTAACTCCACGGACGTTTGTATTTTAAGAGCAGATTACTCCAGGCTTTAAAACATATGCTTTATACACCTCGCTGCGACTCGCTTTGAACGATGATTCCCCATAATGATCCTGACACGTCATTAACTTTGTTGGTACCGTCTGCATATCGAGTTTAAACCCTAAACGAGCAACATAAACTAAAACGACCGTTTGCAATAAAACCACCCTTTCACTGAAGGTTTTACAGTGACCTTTCCAGTCATTTCGAGTTTCTGCAGAAAGTACATACCTATATGTATATTACAATTAAAAATTCAAATATCCTATTTTATTAATCGATAATAAATAACCAATATACCAATATCAATAATGTAAAAGGCTTTCGAGAAATAAAAAGAACGATAAAGTATCTCATGTATATCCTGGGGCCAGTCAGTCTTCTTTTTCGATCATTATATCACGATAATAAGCCCCAATGTATCTAGAAAAAGTAAATCAATAAAAAATCATACGCACAAGGGTAAAAACATGTCATGCGAAAAATAATAATGGCTTTGAAATGCGCCGACTGAACCTTTCGAAGTTTCACAATGCTATTGTCTTTTCTTCATATACTGGGAATGTATGTTGTTTGTCGAATCACTAAACGAGCAAAACTATTGGTGCCGTTGAAGCATTCAAAGGAAAATGGAAAGGGAGTGATCATCGGACTAATGGGTCGGAAGTCGACGAGGACTGCTTAGCGCAGGTCGATACTCGAGATACCTGCGGGAGTACTTTGTGACTTTTGTCAGTTACACAGACAAATATAAATCCGCATTTTTCGTCCAGCGTCAATCACTGAAAAGTACGTATCAAAGGCTCCAAATGCGCCGTAATTAAAGATTACAAAGTATTTCGTTCAGATGATTATCAGTCTGCGCCGGATGCACAGAGTCTGCGATCCCCCATAGCTTCCTGTACTTTGATGTGCGCAGCTCCTCTTGTTTTCTGTTCTATTGTATAAGACTTTTACTATCAACAAGAGGTAAGGTATAGTTTCATCCTGTGCATATTTTATTCTAACTTGAATCATAAAGGCATATACACGTGAATGTACCCCAGAAGGGAGAAAAATTAAATTAAGTAGAGAGATAAGTACCCTTTCACCAGAAAGGCCACTTATCTCTCTACTTATTTCAAAATTACTGCTAACATCTTATTTACAATAAAAATAAAATTGGTTTTTTAAATGTTTCCAAAGGCTGGCAATACAGTCGTATTTTACATTTCTGAAGGTGGCAACATTTTTTTCCATTTTCTTGACTAAAATGTATCAATTTTTGAAATAATATGGGGACTGTTGGAAAATTTGAGCTTCCAGATAGGTTGATTTTCGGTTTTACTCAAGATGCAGATTGAGAGGGGTTTTGTTTTTTATGAAAAAGTTTTGACACACAAGATCAATGGCATAGTTTTATATAGCGTTGGAAAGATAATTTCTTGGGCTACATTTTTGCTGGAGAAAGTAGTTGCATTGCTTCAAAAGTAAAAAAGTTATGTTCAATTTTCCGACCATATGATTTTTAGCCCAAAAAAATTTTGATATGCAGGTTGAAACACACATAGTAATTGAAAATTGGTCATAATTTTTTTTCAAAAAACGTCGGATTTCAAATGTTTATTGTTCTTAAATTTATCAAGAAGGCCTTGGCCACAAAGAAGAGGATAAAAAGTTAAAAAAAAGAATATTGATAAATTCAAGAAAAAGTTGGAAAAAATTCAATAAAAACTAAAAACAAACGTCCAATGGCGATTCAGAACAAAAACAAACATAAAAATAGCATTTGTATGCGTTTCCCTCCAAAACCCGTAATATCATACAGTGTCTTAACCTGCATGCCTCATCATGCCTCAACCTGCATAAATCACCGCCATTTTTGGATGTCATGAAATTTTCTTATCGGTGTCAAGATATGTTCAAAATTCCATCGGGATGATAAAATTGAACGAAAACTGATGTATAAATGCAATATTCGTCTTTTGCTATTACTGAAAAATACACTTTTTTCAATTGAAGAAAATTCTCGAAAAAACTTTTTTTGAAAAATTGTTTGGTGTGCTCTGCCTCAAACACAAGGAACGTTAATAATAACAAATTTCAAATTGACATGTTTGGTAACATGTCTATTATTATATTGACCCAAATTCATATAATGTTTGTTCATTTTTTTGGCATAGGGTCAGTTTCTTCTTATTTTCTTTGATTAAAATTATTATTACATTTAAAAATGCGCAAAAAGAAAGAAAGGCAAACGTTTCGGCCACATATGGGGGCCCTCTTCAGTGCCATAAATTCAAAGATTAATTCAAAATTTATGTAAAGAATTACAATATAGAAGATAATCAAAAAAGAATTATAATAAAAATTAAAAACTTATCACATAGCTTGCAATTCAAAATGAAGTAGTCCAGTATGCAGCATCACGAATTGAAAAATTACGTGAAGTTCACTATGAATAAAAAACCGGATAAATTAAAAAACATAACAAATTTTGCACACGAACCGACCGGAATTTTTTTCAAAAAATGTTTATTATTAATGAATGATGCCAAATTGGTTCACAATGGCAAAACGCGAACAAGTTTTACATTAATGAAAACTTCTCGTGAAGACTTTAAAACCGGCGTCTCTCACAGAATGATCTGAACTGTTTTAAAAACCGACTCGGGACATGTGGCTTTGCTGACCGAAAATTTTTCTCCTATAAGCAATCCTGAGAGGTTCTTTTCCTCCTTGAAGGTTTTTTATTCATAGTGAACTTCACGTAATTTTTCAATTCGTGATGCTGCATACTGGACTACTTCATTTTGAATTGCAAGCTATGTGATAAGTTTTTAATTTTTATTATAATTCTTTTTTGATTATCTTCTATATTGTAATTCTTTACATAAATTTTGAATTAATCTTTGAATTTATGGCACTGAAGAGGGCCCCCATATGTGGCCGAAACGTTTGCCTTTCTTTCTTTTTGCGCATTTTTAAATGTAATAATAATTTTAATCAAAGAAAATAAGAAGAAACTGACCCTATGCCAAAAAAATGAACAAACATTATATGAATTTGGGTCAATATAATAATAGACATGTTACCAAACATGTCAATTTGAAATTTAAAAATGGCACATTCACTATAAAGTTAGAATATCTAACAGTTCTGACCATTTTCAGAACTAGTTGAATTTAATAATAAATTCAAATGTGATAATTAATATCACGAATATTCAAGTTGCATTTTTATTAATTTTTAAAGATAAATTTATTATCATTTTTCCAAAACATCTCAGAATAAATCTGAATGTGAAAATAAACAACTTTCAATTTTTTTTTAAATATGGAGTAAAATTACATATATGGATATTATAATATTTTATCTTTATGTAACGTCTTGCTTGCAAATTCAGTGTAAAATGGATTGTCCGTGAAGCCTATATACAAAATCGTTTTCTTGAAAAATAAACGCCTTCGTCCACTCGTGAAAATCATCATAAACGTCTCGAATTTCTTAACTAAGTACAGGACAATAGTCTTCTTCAAGGAGGAAAAAGAACCTCTCAGGATTGCTTATAGGAAAAAAAAAATTTTCGGTCAGCAAAGCCACATGTCCCGAGTCGGTTTTTAAAACAGTTCAGATCATTCTGTGAGAGTCGCCGGTATTAAAGTCTTCACAAGAAGTTTTCATTAATGTAAAACTTGTTCGCGTTTTGCCATTGTGAACCAATTTGGCATCATTCATTAATAATAAACATTTTTTGAAAAAAATTCCGGTCGGTTCGTGTGCAAAATTTGTTATGTTTTTTAATTTATCCGGTTTTTTATTCATAGTGAACTTCACGTAATTTTTCAATTCGTGATGCTGCATACTGGACTACTTCATTTTGAATTGCAAGCTATGTGATAAGTTTTTAATTTTTATTATAATTCTTTTTTGATTATCTTCTATATTGTAATTCTTTACATAAATTTTGAATTAATCTTTGAATTTATGGCACTGAAGAGGGCCCCCATATGTGGCCGAAACGTTTGCCTTTCTTTCTTTTTGCGCATTTTTAAATGTAATAATAATTTTAATCAAAGAAAATAAGAAGAAACTGACCCTATGCCAAAAAAATGAACAAACGTTAATAATAACGTCTGTCTTCTATGAAAAGTTTTCCACTAATGATACCATAACATAAAAGTATACAGTTCGGTGTTGTCAGTAGCCATATTTCAAAATGTGAAGTGTGAAGTTTGATGCTCGAGCAAATTGAGGTTAACAATCACAACAGTAAAATGAATGTTTTTCCCGTGTTGCACACGATTTATTTCTACTCAGGGGTCAAAGACGGATTTATTTGCCTTGCAAGGGGCAATAAAATGCACTTTATGACCCAGTAGTAGAAAAAATAGTTTTATTTCATTATTTCAAGTTGGGATTTTCAAACATATGTATAATCAAGAAGACTTTGTTTTGGGAAACAAATAGTAACAAAATAGTTTGGTTGATCATATTTTGTCAGCATTACTAAAATTTTGTTGTGAAAACGAAAAAAATATTTGTTTGTATAAAATCGGTTTATTTTATTCGAATAAATTATTTTGTTGATACCTTTGGTTGTCATTTAAATAATTTTGTTGTCCTGAAAAAATACAAAACCTGGTATGCGTAATGCTTGTATCTATCCTGTTTTTCGCGGGATACTTCTTTTTTTTTGGATTCAAAAAAGCGATCACGTGGAAATTTTCCAAACCCCGCTTTGAGCCGCGAAACTCCTTTTTTTCTAACGTACAAATTTGTTGTTGTTGTTAACAATTAAATTAGCGACTTCAGAAGGAACAACACAGCGAATATAAATCAAAAATCAAACTTTAACATCGCAAAATTCACAAATCTACTTACAGTTTTGAACGTTCATTGAAGGATGAAAAAATTGTTTTTTTTTTTAAACTAAATGAATATAGACATAATAATTAATTTTGTTTTGAATGAACAAATTTTGTCATCTTTCAATGAACGTTCAATACTGTAAGTATACTTTGTTCAGTGGGCGAGATAATCTAGTAAATTTTTAAATGCATTTCACACACATATTTTTGTATTCATATATGATATAATATATATATAATTTAAAGAGAAGCCTGTAAATTTTGAAGAATTAATGTGCGTAAACATTAAAGATGCTTATGTAAAGTTAACAGAATTTTTTGGTAAATAATATATTTGATGATTTGAGATTTGTTCTAATTCATGAGATTTTGAATAAAAAGTGTTAATGGCATATCAAAATTATTTTTTTGTACCGTATTTTCGAAAAGTTAATCATTTTTGAAAATAATAGTACAATTATGCTAATTAAATTTTAAAACCTATGTTTTTCTAAAAATTGTTTGCATATGAGTTAACAACTGTAAATATCGCAATAATTATTGAAATAAATAATATTTTATTTGTATAATAATAGTGAAAAATTATTCAAGAAAGACAATTCTAAATTTACTTTTATTTCAGTAGGATACACTCATCAAATTCTTCTTTAGTGACTTGAAAGAATAAACGAATTAAATTTTAATACGCAATATTTGAAATTAATTCTCAAGTCGAAAGTCTACCCTACATTTGTGTTTAAATTATTCATCACTTTTATGTTACAATTAAATATTAAGATGAACCATTCGTTGGATATTGTTCAGAATAAGAGGCGCTTTTTATTTTTATTTCTGTTTCTGAATGGAGTTGGAGGCGAATAAATTTTTGGAATACTGTCTGTGAAAAGGTTTTCAAGTAAAAGTAAAAGAGCGTTTGAAACCCTAAAGTACGCTCTATGGAACATCGACAGCCCTTGAAGGAGTCTAGAAGGGCCAGCTCTGTCTCTCTATGCGACATTTCGTACCTTATACCATATATACGTAAACGCGTCACAGTATTCACGATTATTTAAGTCAGTGTCTTTTCCGGAGCGATCCGTTTCGCACGCGCATCATTTACCCAGGAGAAATGCATCCCCTCGGAGAGGAAAGAAAAGTTTCTAGCGGAAAAGGGGGAACTGAGTATATTCCAAGATATTTTCGCGTGTTCTCTCGACTCATTTGAGCCTTCTTCTTAGCTTGATGTGGCTCAGAACTAAGCATGCTGACGTCCCGAATGATTTGAATAACGTCAACGAATCAGATCGTTGGCGCAAATCTATGCCTTGGAGACATCGTTGCTTCCACTCGATTTTCATGAATGATATCGAATCCCGCTATCGACGCTTCAAAGCTATTTTTCTGATAGCAATTTCATCGAAACTTCAGTCTTCAGTAAATATCGATTTTTCTCTTACTCTATGCAAGAGGAAAATTTCGTTTTAGAAAATTGCTTTTCAAATAATAGTTTCGAGATTGATTCATATAAGATATGGGATCTAGTAATCCTCAATATAGTTCGATCGGTTGAATCACTACTCAGCAAACCAATAAGTTTATTATTTATCAAAACAAGTATCATAGTGTCTAGATACTAAAATATTTGACAACACAGAAAAAAATCTGTTATGTTTACTGCGTTAATGAGTTAAAATAATAACAGCATAAAATTTCTGTAAATTTAACGAAGATTATAGTCTAGTTTGGCGTTTTTTTGTAAGTATAACAGATTTATCGATAGATATTAGAGAAATGCGTGCTAAATTTGGAGAATAAGAAATTTTCATGAAAATCTTAATTATACAGGTATTTTTGTAATATTTATCGACAAGTCTATTATGTTTACAGAAAAGTGGTAAACTTTAGTGTGACATTTATTAAATTTAGAGAAATTTTATGCCGTTACTATTTAAACTCACTAATTCAATAAATGTAAGAGTTTTTTTCTCTGTGTTAAATCATAATACATTGTAATTTTAAATCAGTCAAAAGTTAACAGATTTGAAATTAGTATCTCTTTTTCTGCTATGCAATCAGTAATTTATGACTGAAAATCGTAAGAAAAAAACTAATTGTATAGCAAAAAGTAAGTCATACTGTTTTTAAATTTGTTGAATTTAAATTGATTCAGATTCGGAGAGTACAGACATTTATTGATGTGGAATGTATTAGATTAATAAGATGTATTCAGAGCTGGATGCTGAGTAGTTTTGGTCGAGGAAAAATCAAAAGAAATGTATTTACTCTGGCTCAGCATAATGCAGCGAGCTTTACAACCGATAAAAGTTGCAGCTGACGCTTTTCTTTCGCGAGATGATACGTACTTACTATAGGAAGACGCGTTGAACACTTCGAACATGGTTTCTTGTAAACCTATGTCTGCAAAGAACAAAAGAAACTTCGGAGATTTACGACTTAGCAGTTGAAATCCACTGCGGAAAAATAAAATCTATATTGCTTTTATAATATCTTGATATTTGAGAAGGCTCCAAATGTTAACATGTTGTCAATCCCAATAATAAAATTATAATGAGTTTTTTAATTTTTCAACAATTTTGTTATAAAATCACAATTAAGTTAATGAGTTATTTATTATTATGTAATTAGGGGGGAATTCATCTCACGGTAATTATGATTTCAAAGTAGTAAATCGACAATTTTTAATTTTATCAAGTCTCGAACAATTTAAATAAATCAGGGGAAAAATGGTTCAGTTTCTGCATGCTTACGCCCAAAATACATAAAATTTTATTTTTAAAAGTTGGGAAATCCTAGAGAAAGTAAAATTGCACGTGGATAGACTATTTTTGTTTTTGATAATCAAAAACAATTTTCTAATATGTTTTGCTATAATTGAAATTTTTTTCATTTTTCAAACCAAAATAGTTTATCTACGCCCCCTTTTATCTTATCCACCATTTCCTAAATTTTTGATACGAAATGTTATGAATTTTTGACACAAACATGTAGAAACCCAAAATCATTAACATTCGCTAATTTGTTAAGTATCACTTGCCCTTAACTCAGATTTAGCTCCTATATCTATGAATTAAATAAAAAAAAAAAAAATGTATTTCATAATTTGAAGAGTGATACGGTAAAACAATGTAAGTGTTAAGGAAAACAAATTTCAAGAGAGCAAAAAATGTTTCTAAAAATTGAATTATCAAAAGAAAAAAAGAAAAAAGTACTTTCGAGAGTTTATGGAGCTGCTCTATAAATCCATGTTGTTCAAAGTTTTAGAAAGTTAATACTTTCTGAGATAAATGTTGTCAACGTTTGCCTCTGGGCAAAACATTGTAAGTGCTATCGAAATTTCATTTTTTAAACTCATGTTTCATGCTCTAATTAACGTGAAATTAAATATTCTTGATACTCAAAAGGTATTTTTTGTAGAAAAGCTTTATGTTCATTATCACAAGTTATAGAAAATCTGTATTTCAGTTAATTATACACTTCCAAATACTCCGAAAAGTTGACTGCAATGTATCGTCCAATGCGAATAGACTTACAATGTTTTGCTCGTTTACATATTGCGAATGACCAACTTCCGGTTGGAATTCGAACATATCCTTTCATCAAAATATGCGGTAGAATTTTTAATCCAATAAAGCGAATTTTGAAAAAAGTGGCACTCTTTAATGTACATTTTCACTCGAAACCTCTTTATTCATAATATTTTACTTCTTGTGGAATTTAAAAAATAAAATTTAGGAAGATATATTCTAAAAAAAAGAACTTATTCTAATGCTGAACATATGTAACAGTTAAAGTTGAAATATTAAAGAATTTTCTGTACCTTGATTACCTTTAAAAATTTAACGAATGATATGTGTGAACATTTAATTAAGGGGAGGTTCTCCTCTTTTTAGCCGAAAATGAAGCGGAATTTGATAATTTACTGTCGGATAATGAAAAGACATACGAACAAACGGTTATGATTGTTTATTAAGCTATCATTTTAAAATACAAAAGAAAATTCTTTATGACAAAATCTAATATGGTGGCCCCAAAATGGCGGGTCTTGTCATCCTTTGAAAGCGAGACGTTGTTCGATAACGTCAAGGTTGTAGCCACTTGTAGTGAACTGAAATCAAAAATTTGTTTTTTATAGGCAAGTTTATAAAATTCCCTATGACTTATACCTATTTCTAAAGAATTTTCATTAAAAATTATCCAATTCATGCATAATCAAAGAAAAAGTTCGATTTTACCCTCTTTTTATTAAAGTTTTTTCTTATCAAACAACTATTATTTAACAATTGCTTATGTTTATTTTAGGTATAAGTCATACAAAAAATCATACTCTTCCAGGAACATTTTAGATGAAGTAAATCGGATCAGTAGATCATGAGCTATGCTTGACGTTAGGATAAACAAAAAGGATTTCGAGATATTTTCAAGTTATATTTTCAAGGGTGCTCTTTGCGATAGTGCCATATTAATTTTGACGAAATCATTTTTTTAAACAAATCTTGTCGAAATGACATTATAAACGTAAATTTTTCAGTCACTTTTTTTCGTTTATTTCATATTTTGGTAGCTTCTACGCGTTGCCACTTGAGTATGTAATGCACTCGTCTCGTCCTCAACAGTTGTTTTTTGAAATTGTGGATTATATTTTTTTGTTGATGGGTCATGTTGCAAAATAATGGAAAAAAGAGTAACAATTCAAAGCATGTTATACGTAGCATTTCTATTTACCAAATAGAATTGAGTTTTTTTTCCGCAAACAAGTAACATTTACATGGTTTACAAATATGTTCGGATTGCTTAATGAAAATTTACCGACTCTACTTCGTTTCGATACATATACAGTCATTTATGGACATCCGTGGCCGCGCAGTAGAATGGCACCTGAGCGTTCCTCCGCGCGCGCATGTTCGGCGCATCAAAGACGCTTTAATAAGATAAATATGCTGCGGATCGAAAAATCCTTTTCCACAAATATTCTAGGCATTCATACCTTTCATTTGATAAAAAAAAAAAAAAATCGATTTTTTGAAAAAAAAGAGGAGATCCTCCCTTTAATCAAATACTTGTTCAAGTCTACATGAGTTTTCTTGTTGGAAGGAATTATTGTCTTGAACGAAAATAATCTTTATTATCAGAGCGTTTGGATATTAAACGATTCAAGAAATGAGTTACTATCGGGAAATTAAGTATAAATCGAAGAATAAAGAAATTTAAAAGTTTATCTACTGAAATTTTCATCAAAAATTACATATTGGCTTGTAGGTAATCACTACTGTGATGTTTTTATAATTTTGATACAATGAACCCGCATATTTTTATCGTGCCAAGCTGTGTCGAGCCAAATTAGATAGATATAAAAACCTGCTGGACAGATCAATGTTAGTGCTTTTGATTATATCTAATGCCATCAATTCTGGAAGTGGAAAACTCGGCGGGTGGTAACTTAACGATATCATTGATAGCGTTACTATACAATATACTGTTAAGAATTCACCCTACCAGAAAGTTTTTTGTCAGCCTCCCCTGTCAAAAATCATTTCAAGATAAAAAACAGAGGAAGGAAAATGGCATATACAGAATTCTCTATTCAAATGTTAAAATTAGGTCTTTAAGGCCATGGATCAATCAGATCACTTGATCAAATTTCTGTAAAAGATCGTGTAAAATAACTTTTTTATTTCACAAAATGTCTTCTTGGAAATTTGGAAAATACAACAAACACTTTTGCAAAAAATTTTACAGTTAACTGTAATTATTAATAAGTTTTAGAATTTTTACTAAAAAGAAGTTAAGAGACGTGCTTTATTGTCTTTTTTTACGTTTTCCAAATTTTCAGAATGATACTTTGTAAATTAAACAAGTTATCTCACATGTACGAATTAATATACAATTTAGTCACGTGGTCCGATTGATCCATGGCCTTAATGAAATCTCTTACAGGTTTTTCTGATAGGTCATAACTAGCTATATCGTTTTGTTGCCTGCGGGAATAAAAGTAATTCGAAAACTGCAAAGCAAAGAATATTTGGTCTGATTTTAATCGACGTCAAACGAGTATATATCGAAAGCGATTCGAGGCACGAATCCATGGGAGACAGTCATTAGGACAAAGCGTTTCCTTTGATCCCGTCACGATCTTCATGTCCCGCGGGAAAGCTTTCATTGCGGTGTCCAAAATTCTCAGAGCAAGTTATGTTAGTGACCTGTCTCGTGCTGCTTGTACAATAATATTGGGTGTTCTTATTAGGCACGAATAGGGCTGCGGTAAGGCGCCCGCATTGTGTCAACAGCCCTCGAGAGAAAACCAGAAGCTGCGAATTATGATAGGGGCAGAAGCACCCCGGTGTTGTCATTAGTGGATGGCAGGAAGACTGGATATTTTCAAGGGAGGACGAACCTTGCCGAGCACGTTCTCGACTTTCCGCTGATTCGGGTCAAGTACAACTTGGCAATGTTCGATATTTTTTCCTTTCAGATTCCATAGAGTTTTCCTTTTATGTATATTAAATTTCTCGGATAAGCAAATTTTCGTTTTATTGATCCAACAAGTTCAAGGACTTGATGCAGGACAGACTTATACTGCTGGAAGTTTTTGCCGTAAATTTAGTTACAGTCAGTCTCCTATTTTCACTTTTTTCCTCTGTTTTTCTCAAAATGTCATAAAATCTCTGTACTTGAGAATTTTTACTGTTTTTTCTACTTTTTCGAAATTTCTATTGATTTTTCGTACATTTTCGTAGTAGCCGATTTTTATCAATTATTTTTGAGGATGTTTTTTAGGACTGTTATAGGTTATGATTGTAAAACTGAATTATGATTGGTAGCTGAACCTGAACCTGCCGAAAATAGTGTATGTGATCTGATAATTAGATTGGTAACGGAAACTTATATGAAATTCGCAATACTTTTAAGGAAACGTGTCTTAAATTCGCTAAAGATTGACTGAAATTTCAGGGTGGCCGCTTGACCGGGAAATGACCGGGAATTTTTTAAAATTTTGAAAAAAAAACGATTTCAATTTGTTTTAAATGTCTTACATAAAGTGATTTACTTATATATTATATTATGCATTTTGAAATTCCCGTCTTATTTCGTAATTTTGGCATACCAGGAGAAATTTCATTTCAAAATATTAAATAAAAAATATTTAAAAACTTTGAAAACTTATTGCATTAACTGTTATTCATTGGAAATTGTTTTTTGAATGACCGGGAAAAAATTTTCGATGACCGGGAAATGACCGGGAATTATTTTCGTCGATGAAAACGGTCACCCTGAATTTCCAAAAAAAATCTTCAAATTACGAAACTGTAACAGAATTCTCATTTGAATGTAGCTGTAAAATAAATAGGAAAAAGAAAATTTAACGTTATTGAATCAATTGTATCAAGAAAAATAGAAAAAAAATCTCCTAATTATATAGTTAACTATATAAGATACTTTTTTATCCTTATTGTTAATATACGCTTTAATGTACAATTTAAGTTCATGTACCCTTTATTATAAGAATGTTACTTTTATTAACATTTATTAACTTTTCTAATATTTTTAAAAGCTAAAAAATTCACCCCTTTTTGACACAAAAATCCAATTTCATTTTAATTGTGTTATTAAACTGCTATGATTCCTGATATCGGACATTTTATCAAATATTCGAAATCTAAAGGATAAATAATCTGCGATAAATAAATCCATTTTTTTCATAATCAAAGTACACGGAAAAAACAGTATAGCTGTTCGACCTATACCGGTATATAGTGTCTCGACCCATGCGGTATAGGTGAGAAAAATATACTGGTTTGCCGCGTGACCTATACATTGCTTCGTATGCACGCGACTCTAACCTCGAAATGAGAAAGAAGTGTCATTTTTTCGAGGCGTTTTTTTCGAAGCGTTTGTCGATTTATTTGGAGCATTTTCTCTTTCTTTGAAAGGTCATTTTTGCGTATCGCGTATTGTTTTATCACACGCCAAAATTCACAAGAGCGATAACGATGGCATAATATTTTGTTTACGATCGCTATACATGGTATTGTCATATCAACGAACTTGTATAGCTGTCTCACCTATACTCTTATAGTTCTGAGGACCATACCGTAGCATTGGTCTGATAGCAATATTTTCTGGTTCTGAGGACCAAAATATAGTTCTCTTAGCTATACTGTTTTTTCAGTGTATAGTCTACAGGTGGAAATTTTATAAAAAGTATACTTCAAATGTTAGAATATTGATGTAAAAAAAATGTTTATATTTTGAACTTCAAACTTAGAATTCAGTTACACTTATATATATGGCGTGGAATGAGAAAAGACTCGTAAGAGGCAGTTTTTGCTTTTGGAGGAAAACGTTTTTAAAGGAGAAATAGTGTAAATTCATTATAGGTTTATTGGGTTTTTCTCGCTCAATTTTAATCGAAAAAATTCGAGAGTGGGCTCAATTGATCGGGAAAGTCTTAAACAATCAGGATCATTACAAATCGCTTAATCGGTTTTTTTCGCCTCCTACGAGTCTTTTCTCATTCCATGCCACATACAAGGTGCGTTCCAAAATAAACGAGACTTTTGTCATAAAATTTTTTTTGGTGGCGCCATCTGTGAATGAGGTAGTGCGTTGGAAAGTTATATGCCTCCCTGACTTCCAGTGACAGTTTCATGATATTCGGTTCAGTGGAAGCGAAGTTATTGCGTCTAAAGTGTCAGTGTGTTTGTGTCATCGGTACAAAAATGAGTTTCGAACAAAGGGCTAATATCACATTTTGTTTTAAAATCGGTAAAACGTTTACCGAAACATTTGAATTGATGAAAAAAGTTTATGGCGATGAGTGTCTATCTTGTGCCAGAGTTCATGAGTGGTTTACACGTTTCAGAGATGGTCGTAAGGACATAAATGACGATGAACATACGAGCCGCCCAAAATCAGTGATCACCGAAAACTCCATCGAAATTGTGCGTGAATTTATCAAAAATGAGCCGAAATCATCTTTGAAATTCATGGAATTGGAGTTGAATATCTCTATTGGCGTTTTGAAGCGTTTGTTGCATCGCATTCGTCGCATTCGGCCTGAATACCGCGAAGGAGGAAGCTGGCGCTTATTGCATGATAATGCACCATCTCATCGATCCACTCTTGTGATTGATTTTTTGACTAGAAATCGCATTTTAACCATCAATCACTCTCCGTATTCGCCTGATATGGCTCCCTGTGACTTCTACCTATTCGGAAAATTGCATTTGGCCATGAAAGGAAAACGTTTTGCGTCCGTAGAGGCCATCCAAAAGGCTTGTACCGACATCCTGAAGGACATTCCGGTCAATGACCTGAAACACTCTTTCGAAAAGCTTTTGGATCGCGCAAAACAGTGTATCGAGGCCGGAGGGGACTATTTTGAATAAATAAACTCGAATTTATCAGTACAAAGCTCATGTCGTTTCTATTTTAGCTCAGTCTCGTTTATTTTGGAACACACCTTGTATATGCTTGTGGTTTTGAATTTATTATACAAATGTATTTTAAAATTGCAAATATTTTAAACAGTGTATACGCTTTTATACATTGAGCAGCTAATTTTGAGACAAGATTTTGTGTAAAATGTAACTTTCTTTCTACTGTGTATTTAGACTACTGTGCAGAATATTCGAAACTTAACGTAATAATTCAAATGAATAATGAGATTAGACAATCTAAAGAAAAACCAATTAACCCTCGGCTTGATTTCTGAAATGAGAAAGTCAGCGAGGCGATAGGAAATCCGTGTTGAAGGGTTGATAAAGCATTTCTAGCCCCAAGAGAATATCCGAAGAAGATAGTACTGCGTGACGAACGACACAATAACCGTATAAATTAACTCCCAGTGACGTTTAGATTAATTGCGAGCATCCTCACTTCACTTTGTATTATATATGCATATATGTTTCAATCAATATATATATATAGTATGCATAGTGATGCAAAAATTTGCACTTGTACAATGCATGATGAAAATAAAAATGTTAGTTTTAAACATAATCAATTCGATATGGGTAATACGATTTTAAAAACAGTTACTGTAACTATATTGGGTTTTAGAGTACCGAGTAAATTACTATCTTTCATACATTGATATTTAAATAATAGAGAAAATGTTGTATGTTGTATGGTGGTTACACATCTGAATCATATTATCCCACATCTGGTGTACCACAAGGATCAGTTTTCGGTTCATTACTGTTTATCATTTGCATGAGTGATTTTAATGTGAAATTTGACCATTTCATATATTAATTTCTCTATGCCGATTATATAAAGATGTTTCTTCCTATTAAGGGGATCCACCACCTTTAATTAGTATAATTTTGATTTTTTTGATATTTTCCAAAAATGTTATTTTTTTATTCTCTATACTTTTCTGAGTATGTGTAAAATTTCAGGGCAATTTGATTTTTTTTCTTGGAAAAATAAATATTTTAAATATTATGGGACATTTTTATTTTTTTATTTTATTTGTAACTTTTTTTCAGTCATGTTACCTTATTTTCCATACCTAAAAAGTTGCTACACATTGTAAGAAACAAAATAAAATAAGAATCATGACAATTGGTCAAGAAGCAAAAAAGTTATTCAAAGTCAACAAATGTAAAAAAAATACCCAAAGGACTCAAAATTTTTAGTTTAAAAATATATAAGGGTGCTGGTACTTTAAAAAAACCTTGAAACCTTTCTAAATAAAAGTACTAAACATAAAAAAATTATATGAAAAGTCTAAACTCAAAAAATAAAAATATTAAGGGTGGTGGATTCCCTCACACATGCATTAGATGGACCAGGTTCATTGGTCAAGCATTGCGTTTCAGGTTTTTATTTAAGACTGGGTAAAATTACAATTTTAATGTACACAATTTTTAGCATTTAAGTAGGAAATTATTGTCCGTTTTTCAAGTCATATTATATTTAGTATAAACAATTAGAAAATAATTGTTTGCTTTGGATCACTTTAGGGTAAATTTTTTGAAACTAAATTTAAAATGCTAAAAAAATTACCTATAAAATACTATTAATTTTGAAGACGGAAAGTATGATCTGTTAGGAAATTTTTAAGCTGTAATTATATAAAGTATCAAATACGCATATAATTAGTTTCATTTAATGCCATTTTCCGTCTTTTATTCATCTTATTTATTATAATGAATGTACATTAAAAACTTTGTAATTTTCCAAATCTTACACTGAGAACATTTTTTTGCAGAAACTCTAATATATTATAGAAATTTTGGGTTATCAAGCAAATTGTGATAAGTTGTGACATAGCCATAGGGAAGATTCATAGAACAATTGCAGCATTAAATGTGAGAATAGGATAGGACATTTAATTCTGCAATTGTTCTATAAATTTTTCCTATGGCTATGTGAAAACTTATCACGATTTGTTTAATAACCCAAAAGTTCTATAATCTATAGGAGTTTCTCCAAAAAAAATTCTCAGTGTACGTACTAATTAATTAGTTGAGTTTGAGATTTTTGTATTTTCCAATCATTTATAATATATATTATAATTCTATATCGCTATAACAATTATTTTCAGTTACTGTTAGATATATATTTTATAGTATGTACGTAATATTTAAAAATTGAAGTACTTAGAAAATTATTGAACATTTGAGGTTCATAATAGACAAGGTTATGGTACGAATACTACTCTGGGCAAAAACTCAGGTGAATTTTGTTATAAAATGAAAAATCTTTATTTATTTATCCAAATCAGTTTCATCCCCTTCAAAGTGATCCTCTACTGATATAATGCACTTATGCCAACGTTTTTTCCAATCGTCGAAACACTTGTTAAATTCGATTTCCAGAATTGCCTTCAAAGCCTTCTTCGATTCGGCTTGTATCTCTTTGATCGTGTCAAAACGGAGACCTCGGAGTGGTCTTTTGAGTTTGGGGAATAACCAGAAGACACACGGAGCCAAATCAGGCGATATGGTGGTTGTGAAACGATATGCGTTAAGTTTTTGGCGAAATGGTCATGAAGAACGAGTGCAGCGTAAGACGGCGCATTATCGTGATGCAAAAACCACGAGTTGTCTGCCCAAAATATCTTTTTAAAAGGTGTTGAGTGATCCTCTTGAAATGCCAATAGTGTCAGCAAGGTCTCTAATTGTCAATCGACGATTTTTGTGCAGTAATTCTTTGATTTGATTGACGTGTTGCTCGTCAGTTGATGTTGATGGTCATCCGGAGCGTTCCAAGTCATCAACACGTTCTCTGCCTTCTTTGAAGTCTTTGTACCACTTATAAACATTTTTCTGCGACATGGTCAAATCACCGAAGGTCTTCTGCAATATTCTGAGCGTTTCCGCAACTGAAATTCCATTCCGCAAACAAAATTTAATGGCGCTTCTTTGCTAAAAAAATTCAGACATTGTAAAAATCGAAAAAATCACTTTAAGTCGTTTTGAAAAGACAAGCGTAACTATGTAACAAATGATGACATTGACATGAAATTTGGCACAGATGTCAGTAACAGTAGGACCAACATGAAGATAAAAAAGTTTGCCCGAATCGGTTAGCCCGCGAAGTTTAAATTAAAAATTCACCTTAGTTTTTGCCCAGAGTAGTACATAATTATCGTTCGGGTTAGCAAGACTGCTAAAAATGGTCCCTTATACCAGTACACTCAGAACATGTAAATATAAAAAAATTCGCCACCTAGTTAGTCTTAATAAAGAAGTTAATTAAAATCACTCAAGGTTTTCATATTAATGGAAGAGAGGAAAGTAATTAGTGAGGAACGAATGAAAAGCATTCAGAGGATACGTGAATACGGGAAGCTCGTATTAATGGCAATTCCTTTGTAAATCTGGATTTATGAGTAGGAGTAGGTATTTCGGTTGGATCGATTCAACAAATTTAGCGCGAAACAAGGAAGAAGAAACGAACCAGAGAGCTGAAGAGGGGGATCCGATGGCATTAAGTTGAAAACTTTAAGTACTTCACAGCTCATAAGCCCGTTATATCCCTAGTACCCAATATTCTCGTTTATTATTTTCTTGCTCCGGCCAAGACGAATATTGTCTAGACATTATTGCTATTCAACAGAAATTTAAGAAAATGAATTTAGAAGAGTTAATTATGAAACATATTAAAAATTAAGTCTTCTGAATTTGATGTAAGGCTCAGATTGAGGAAGATCAATTCAGTGTGAATGAGATATCAGATTTATTTTCTATCAGTTACATCAATCGATGGTCACTTTTGTGTCAATTTTCCTTGTCAACGATTCTTCAATATCTGAGGGATTCCCCAGTCAAAAGATGTGATTGATTTCTTGAAATCCGGCCTTCTTGTTACGACAGAATGGGGTGTCTCGGCTCTGAATGGATTTCTTTGCGGTTTGATCTCTGAGTGTGAAAATAACAAGTTCCGAGAGCTTTCAGGTATATCATCCCCAAATTTATTTACGGTCACAAGAAGTTTTGTCGAAGGGCAATAAGTCTTATATAAAAACGTGGAGATTATTCGTACTGCTGAACATACAATATAATGCGAAGAAAGCAATTATTCCTTGACGGGATTGGGGTCCCGAACGTTAAAAAATTGAAATTTGATTTATTCAATATTTTTTTGTTATATCATTCAAATGTTTTTTTCTCTATGAAAACAATCTTAGATTCAAATTTTATTTTAAAAATAATTAAAAGTAGTATAAGTATATACTTAAAAGATTGTTTTTTTAAATGGCTCTGAAAATAGACATAGTAATTAATTTTGTTTTGAAAGAAAACCTTTTGTCATCGTTCAATGAACGTTCAAAACTTGTAGGTACATGTATAAGTTGTATTGAGCCTCAATTTTAATAAAATGGTACGTTGGAAAAAATTGGCCTTAGGGTCTAAAAATGATTAAGTCGATTTAATCAGACGTTTCGACTCAGATCAGAGCCCTTATCAGTGATATGTATTAAAATCTAGAAACATACAAAAAAGGGGTGGCGCTAATTTCACATTTTTAGGAATTACTATAGCACTTGAACGTATAATCAAAAAACGTTCTTGATTTGTAAAGTTCAATTTATAAGTGAAAATGGAAGATTCAACAAGGCATCATTTTATATTTTAAAATATAGCCTTTTAGAGGTTAAAGTAATTAGTTTTAGAACATGAGACTTTTTAGAAGTTATGTAGCTATGTACTTACAGGTTTGAATGTTCATTGAACGATGAAAAAAAAAAAATTTCCCAGAAAAAAATTTCAAACTCAACTAATTAATTTGAATTAATTATTATGTTTATATTCAGGGCCCTTTGAATATACAATCGTTCATGAACAATACACTATTTTTTTATTTTCTGGGTTAAAATCTTATCATTTAATTTTCGACAAATAATATTTTCCATCGTTCAATGAACGTTCAGAACTGTAAGTACATTTTCAGCTCGGGATTCTATTCTATTCCAGTAGGTGGCGCCATCTCGATAAGAGTTGGATATCTGAAGCTCTTGAGAGAGTTGTTCGGTGTATCAGCAAAGATATTATAATACTGTATTAGCTAACTATCACTTTTTAGTCTCCATCTCGGATTTTCTTAGGACTTTGTATTTAGACGTATATTAACGTGCCTATTATGAATCTGACCATGAAAGTTACCGTAAAGGCTGTCTTAAAGGTCAAAAGTGAAAAAAGTTATTTTAAAATTTTTTTCAGTGATATTTCAAATAATATTAGTTGTATTAAAAAAAGTTTCTGACAAATTTGACTGTCTTAACAAAAAGTAGTTTTTTTTATTAAAAAAGCCTTTTTCCCTTTCATGTTTTATTCAATTTGCAATAATTCACAAGGGAAAAATTGAGAATTTTAATTAATTATAGTAGATACTTTTCATGTTATTTTAAAATGATGATTTCAAAGGTAATCTTAAAAATAGTCGCAACAATCATAATCAAATACGATTCTTAAAACTATAAACTTTTTGTTGAAGTTAGAACCGTGAAAAAAGTATTTCTAATTTGATTTATCAAAATTATGTAAGTACAGTTATAAGGAATCAGTGCTTGCTTTTATTTTTATGACTAACATATTTTTATGGATACAATGATTCTGAATAAATTTAATAAATCATGAATATTTATAGAGTAAATGAAATATGATTAAAAGTAAATGAAATTCACATAAAAAACAACCATTTACAATATGAATATTGGACAGTAATTTTTTTGAATATACGCCCGAAATCAAAGTAATTAATATGACATAAATTCGACCAGTACCACAAATAAATTAAAATACTTTTTTGCTCGCATTTGAATTTTCAAAGAATAGTTTTGTAATATAAAAAATTGAAACAAACTTCTTTTTAATTTTTTTCTAATTATATTTTCCTTTAAAATCAGAGAAGCACGATTTATTGAAAAGGGTTAGAATAATTTTCGTTTTATGAAAGTAATTTCAAATAATATTATTGGTACGTCTGTTGGAAAATTGGCTTTTCAGTGTGCCAATTTTCCAATAATCGTAGCAGTATTATTGAAAATTAAGGGTCAATAAAACTTGCGCTTTCGAACATTAAATAAAATTAATTTAAGAAGCAGTAAACATTCAAAATTTAAGTTATTTGTATTTTTAACTTTGAATGTGTTGAATATGGTAAATTTCATTATCATATTTATAATTAGCGTATCCAGTTATATTTACTTTGATCATGAATCTAATTTTAAACTTTATTTCATTTTATAGATATTCACCCGATCATTAACTAATAAATATTCTAGGTTAATTAATTAGTAAAATAATTTGATCCATGCACTATGAAATTTAAATTGGAGGCGACAAAGCGTTTTTCTTGTCTGTTTGTCAATTCGGGTGGAAATAAATGAATAAACCAGTCGTGGATTCACCACCTGTCACTCAAAGTAGCGTCAAAAACTGCAACCACCCCTTGACAGCCACTTTAAAATTACACTGATAATGAAATCGTACCCAGCACCCTAATTCATAAGCAACCTTGTGACGGGTTAAAGAGAGAAAAAGGGAAGATCGAAAAGAAAAGGGGGGAATACTGAAGAACAGATGCGGGTACAATACGACTCGATCGGCGGCGCGAAATTAATTTAAAGTCAGAATTTGCAGGTTCATCCCTGTACATACCCTATAGCGGACTGATCGTGCGTAAGAGATATTGTTAGCTTTTGACGAAAGGGGTTGATCATTGCTGACAGGAAAAAGTTTAATAGCTACCTTCATTTACAGTAACGACTTCTGCATCAATGGTTTTTACTTTTAAATCATTCCTAAACAGAAAAACTGCATTGTTGGCCAATTTCGGGTTAAAGCCAATCAAATCAGAAGCAAAACTAAATTCGAATCCGTATCACTATAAACTCAAATTTATTTCAACGTCCAAACAAAAGTACAATTCAAAATTTCAAGAATTCGAAACTGTTTGAACCCTCAAAATACAAAAAAAACGACCAAATTTGGACCAAAAACCATTTTTGTTTACTATTATTTTTTATGTAGGTGGTTGTGTGTAATAAAGACGTAATAATTAATTAAAATTAATAAAATTAATTAAAAATTAATAATAACTATTTCGATGTGAATTAGGGAAGAATAATTGTTTCTAGCAAAAAAATCAATTATTTAATTATTTCAAATTAATTAGTTGAGTTTGAAATTTTTGTCACTGCCTCGAAAGACCTGGGCTCGAATCCCAGCGCAGTCGAAAGCGTCATTTTTTCCACCGAAAGATTTTCAAATTCTTAAAATATTTAATTATTCCTAAAAGTGGGTTTATACACTTTTTTTGCTTGGATCTCAAATATTTAATGGAGCATACAGTACCGGTGGAAATTATAGGTTCACCTCTTATTTCAGCTATTGTTAAAGTGTCCTAATTTTAATAATAATGTGAAGTTTTTTTCCTTATAATAGCATGAAAATTTATAGAAGTTTGCATCTAATGAGTCCAAGTTGAAGACAAAATGTTAACTATATAAAAATATAGTGCAAAAAACGTCAAACTTCGATCTTTTTGAAAAATATTAATAAATTTAAAAGTAATTACCATTTTTGGAAGTTTTTGGTCTCATTTTGAAGGTAAGTCTTCATAGTATTTTTGATAAGTTCTCAAAATAAAAAATAAATAAATATTTTTCAAAACGATCGAAATTTGACATTTCTTGCAATATATTTTTATAAAATTACCGCTTTGCCTTTAACTTGGGCTCATTAAATGCAAAATTCTATTAACTTTCATGCTATTATAAAGGAAAAAGTTTCAACTTGTTATTAAAAAAATTAAGAGACTTAACGATAGTTGAAACAATATGTGAACCTATAATTTCGAACGGCAGTTCATATTGAATATTAAATAAGTTTATAAGCAGGAAAAGTATTGAATTATAGATTAAAGAGATCCCATGTCAGTTTATTGCGTGGTCGTTTCCTTATCCAACATTTAAATGCAAAGTTTGGTCTCGGTCGTAATTTACCTTCAACGTAATTATAAAACTAGTCCCTAATGTTTTTAATTAGAGTTCTCGATGCACTGTTGTTGTCTCGACTCCCGTCTCACCCGAATTAACTCAAATACACAACTTATATAGTGTGTACTTAGGTATCTACAGACAGCTATGAAACGTCACGATTTCTCAAGTAACTAGGGAAGTTTGTCCTATGCCATTTAGCGTGGAAGATTTAACCCCCTTCTATTATGTAGTTTATGATATTCTCCAGAGATATATGTGTAAGTACTTGCACCCGTTAGAAATTATACATGTATGTATAGAATGGAGAGTTATGTATAGGGTGCCATTGCGACGTGCTTTAACACCAGTATATAAGGGTGAAATTACATCTAGAGCCATTTCGCATATTTTTGGAATTTGATTAACACCGCCACTGAAGGTTTACATGGCCGAATTAGGTTGCTTCCTCCTTTATCTATTTCACAATTTGTGATTACTAGTTATTACTAGTAACACGCCCATAATTGCAGAAAATTATATTTAAAGATTGAAATATATATGTGTTTTAATAGCACACTAATGAATGAAGTTTTGTTATGACATTTATGTGACAAAAGTTAATTTTCGCTAGTCCAATAAGCAGAGAAGAATTCTTCGCACGGACCCTTTATATGATTTTGTGCGCGAACATAAAATCTTTCATTTCCCTGTTGAAATCTAGACTGTACGTGACTGTGCACTTGCATAAATATTAAAGAGTCGTATATACGGGCACACCGAGTGTAGGACATCCGTGAACGATAAAAATCACGAAACATTATACAGATTTGTCGGTCGAGCAGTTTTTACGGTTTTACTTCCGAGAGTCAAACGGTAGCGCCTCTCCCCAGTATCCTTTTTTTATTCCCATAATTTAATTATCTCGAGTTTACGGCTCTAGTGAGTTATATATAACGACCATAATGTCTCACATCAATCCAAGGGAGATATCACGTTTACTTCGTTGAGCTCCTCACGGATATTTCCCATAAACGACAGTTGGACTACGACGGAAACAACGGATTCCAAACTTCGTCCCATTAGATTTATCATATTGTCGTCTATTCAGGATGAGCTAGAGGTGTTTCTTTTCCTAACGCAAAACGAGAATTTAAGCTTCATTTAACGATAACGAGTTGTGTGTTTCTACTCAGGTGTATATATCTTACATTTATTATTAATATCGTAAACTGTAATGATGTCTGGAGAGGCAAAAAATCCATTTGATTACTCTTGCTTGTATAAATTATTCAGATTTATACAGCTTTCATGTAGTGCCTCGATTTTAGACCTTCATACCTTTGTAGTTGATTAATTTTAGTATTATTAATGACTAATTTATTTTTGAATATTGATGTTATCAATTTTATAGTTCTAGTAGCTTTCAAGACCTATTTCACTTATACTAATGTTCTCATAAAATATTTTCAAGTTTTTTAGTGATTTTTAGAGAGTAAAAATTTGATCAGATACAAGTTTAAAAGACGTTGTTTACATACTTTTTAGTTTTTTTTCTCTGGGATGTCAAAGTTTTGAAAATGTTGAAATAAATCACCAGCTCAGAAGCAATTACTGGCTTTATAAAATTTGATAATGCAAGCAGGAAGGGTTAAAATATAACTACTCACGCAGAAAAACACAATTAGTTCAGTCATGCACTGTAAACAATTTTTCGGAAATTTTTCCGAAAATAGTCGGACAGCTTAAAATACAAATGGGTCGTAAATTTTTCCAAAGATATAGTCGGAAATATTTCTGACATAGAACTGGAAATAGTTCCTATTGTTTATTTGGAGAAATATCCAGTCTGTTAGAAAATATACTATCTAAATATAAATCAGTCATAATCTACTGATTATCAGTGAAATTTGACTGATTCAAATAGCTAAAAAGAGGTTACTGTGAATCAGTCAAATTCCACCGATTGCTTCAGTGAAAATTAACTGATTTAACAGTGAGAATATTTTTTCCACTGTTTCAATCAGTGATAATCAACTGATTAAACAGTGAAATATATTTTTTCACTGGTAAATTAGTGAAAAGGCAAATCACTGATTCAATCAGTGAAAATTTGACTGATTCAGATTTAGAGAGTATCATTATTTCATAATTTAAGTAGAAAAAGACCGAAAAAAAGTGAACAAATTTACGTTTTTGTGGAATAATTTCCGCTTTTCGTGGGAAAAATTTCCTACAACTTAGGATATTTGTGAAATGTTCTCACCTTTTTGATATATTCTCTAATAGTCCGGAAATAAGTTTGAAAATTCGGTCAATTTTCCTCAAATCTATGAAATCTTTCCACTTTCTGTAGGAAAATCTATGCTTCCTAAGGATTTAGGAAAAATTTCCTAATACATAGTAGGAAAATTTACCGATATTTTTTACAGTGTGGGCTAACGTTAGCCCAGCCTTGGAATGATAACATCAAATTACTCTGCCAGTAGTGGCATACATTACTTATCTGACAGTATTGGATCAATTTTGATTTTGAAAACTATTATATTGAACACAAATTGTTATAAAAGTTGAGAAAGTCATGTTCCTAGTTGGGAGCATTGGCCGATAAAAGTTTAATTACTTATATTCGTGGATCATATTAATCACATGTGAAAAAAATTAAGGGAATATAAAAATAGTTTCTTACATGATCATATGTATATATAGCATGATTATATGAAAATCGTTTTTTCGGGTCACAAGTAAAAAATAAATGCAGAATTTCTACAGTGTGCAATCTGCACAATTTTTTCATCTCTTGTTTTTTAGATTTATCGTCTCTTGACTTCACTATGCACAAATTCTACTATGTACCATCTTTTTACAGAAAAATTGCGCAAAATTTACTTTCAAGATAATTACTTCAAAAATTTTTGCTGTCCACTTTTCTGTACAAATTCTGCAATGTGCAGAGATTCTGCAGAATTTCTGTACTTTTTCTTACTTGGGGTTGTATTAGTACATGTCCGATACTGGTAAACAACGGTCAATTACCAAGGCTGGTTAAATACTGGTAACCGACTATTTACCCAATTCGGTTACCAGTACTAAACGACCAGCCGACTGAGTACAGGAATTTGTCCGTCAGCAGTTAGTAGATAAATTTAGTAAAAACAATCTAATAATAACACTCATAAGGGGATCCGCCATCTTTAATTGGTATATTTTTGGTTTTTTGGACATTTTCTAAAAATGTTATTTTTATATTCTCTATACTTTTCTGAGTATGTGTGTAAATTTTCAGGACAATCTGATATTTTTTTCTTGGAAATAAATAAAATTGAAAGTCACTACTGTTTACGAATAACGCGTTTTTAGTGAAAATTAACTTTTTACACAAAATAGTTTGTTTATTTTTTTTACTAATATTTCTGAATTATATGGAAAATAGTATATAACAGGTATCTCTATAAAAATACAATATATACTTTCTATACCCAAAAAGTTGCTACACATTATAACGAACAAAATAAAAAAAAACGTGACAAATGGTTAAAAAACAAAAAAGTTATTCAAACTAAAAAAATGTCAAAAAATGCCCAAAAAACTAAAAATTTTTAGTTTAAAAATACATAAAGGTGCTTGAATTTTTAAAAAACCTCAATACGTTTTTAAATAAAGGTACTAAACATGAAAAAAATTATATGGAAGGTGTAAAATCAAAAATTAAAAATATTAAAGGTGGCGGATACCATTAATTATGTTTTTAAATATGTTGTAGAGAAATGGCTTCATCCATCCTAGCATAAAAGTACTATAAAGGGTGTATTTATACAACTTATAGGTCTTAATAATGTAATTGATTTATGTACATACAGTTCTGAACGTTCATTGAACGATGGAAAATATTTGTTTTGTTCAATGAACGTTTTGAACTGTAAGTACATATCAATATAAGGTTTGAGATGATCTTTTTTCTTTTAAATGACTTTAGTAATAATAATAATAAGATATTATGTATTATAAGTGGCAAAAGTTTTAATATATATCCGTAGAGAAAACTCCCTTTCGGGACGAGGCCATGAGTTTATTTTGAGGGTTTTAATCAGCTACTGGGGTAGGAGATTTTTTGATTGAACTATTGGCATCGAAAATCACATTTAGATTTATTTTTGTGGTAGTATTTTTAACCTCTAGTAGATAAAGAGTAGAAATTACCTTTTTTAACTTGATTTTCTCAAACTAGTTATTTTAACCTAAAATTATTTAAAAATGGTCCCTTTGGCGATTTGGTCACACTAAAAACCTTTCAAATTACTCATAGAGATCCTTGGTTCACAAATGATGTTGGCCTTTATGGTCATATATTTCTAGTAAGTATATTCAATATTATATATTTTATAGGGAATTTAAAGAATTTGAAATCTTTCTGTGGAAAAAAGACGCTTTCGACTGCGCTGGGATACGAGTCTTTCGATTTCCGGTCGACGCAGAAATTTCAAACTCAACTAATTATAGGAAATACTTCTTCAATGATTAAAATGACCCTCGTTTGCTTTAATTCCCTGATTGATCTCAGCACTACATTTTATTCAACAGATAATACTCTGAACCTTAAAGATTTTCCCTTTCATTAACAGATATAAATTCACTCCTCTTTTTCGTGGTGAATTTCTCACGGCATCATTGATGTGTGATGTTAATTAAAAAATGACGCACTCTAGTCCAGCGGCACTTAATGGTCCCAGCACGTGTTTCAAGCATCATGAAAAATAAAACTACCACCCAGTGGGATAATAGTTAATACCCTCTTCATATAGTATGGTTCGCTGATCATCGGCTTACCAGGTGGCCTGTTTTCACCGGAAGTGGCATTCCGATGTCCCGATATCTAGTGGCGTCCCTCGATTTTCGCGCGAGTCCCTCCTGTAGTGCTATGGAAATAAGGTCAAACCACCATACACTTGTGTGGGGTCCGATGTAAAGATATGAAACGTAAAAAAAGTAACGAAGAATGAACTGGCATGTAAGGGAGAAAGGGGGATAAAAAAGTTGCACTGCGTACGGGATAATATAGGGAATCCTAAAAGCAGGCGTGGTGCAGTCTTTATGTAACAGCCGGAACTCACTCCGTGTCGAGTGCACGTGGGGTTCGAGTTCACAATATGAAGAAAAGCGCTAACTAAATAACTCTGGGCACAATGCTTGTAATGGAGATCAGGATTTTTTTGGTACCATCAGAAGGGTAGTTATACAACTTGATGGTTCTGCTGTCGTTCTTTACCTAATTAAAACTTTTAGAAAGTTATTGTGTCTATAAAAAGAATCTGTTTCCACCAAATATAAGGGTCAGCTTAAGCTTTACGTGAAACTGATATTCACCCGTATTAGAATATTAGCCTTCGGTTTTTTACAAAAGAGTAAGGTCAATCATTTTTTTGGGCAGATGCATCAGATACTTGGATGGTTAAGCTTTTTTTCTGAACATCTGTTTTGACTCATAAGGGGATCCGCCACCTTTAATATTTTTATTTTTTGAGTTTAGACCTTCCATATAATTTTTTTTTATATTTTGTACCTTTATTTATAAAGGTTTTGAGTTTTTGAAAAAATTCTAGCACCTTTATGTAATTTTAAACTAAAAATTTTGAGTTTTTTGGGCATTTTTTTGACATTTTATGACTTTTAATAACTTTTTTGTTTTCTAGCCAATTGTCATGATTTCTTTTTATTTTGTTACTTACAATGTGTATATAACATGAGTAAAGTAACTTGACTGAAAAATAAGTTACAAATAAAATTTAAAAATTGATAAAAATATTCCAAAATTAAAAAAATATATATTTTTGTACTTTTTTTTTTAGCTAGAGTGTTTTCCATACCCTAAATATTGATAATACAACAATGAATAAGTGGTAATAGTATATTACATTACAAGGGGCGAAAAAGAGCGATTGCAAACGAGTGTGAAGTTTGCTGCCCCAGCGAAGCGAGGGCTGCAGCCACACGAGTTGCATTCGCTGTGTTTTGTTTCGAGTAATGTATACTATTTTTCATAGCAACTGTTTTGAGAATTTGATTTTCGGTACCTGTAAAGCGGGACGAAAGTGCGGTTTGCAATCCTACCTTTAAAGTTTCGCCCCTAGGGTTGAAAATCGCAGTTTCGTCCGGCTTCGCAGGTACCGAAAATCGGATTTTCTAAAGAGGCGTTATGAAAAAATTATAAAGGCCTGTGTCTAATAATTTAGATTTTAGTCAAACATACTCGTATTTTGCAACAAACACGGAAAATCACAACTTGCGGAAAATGGAGTTTCAAGTAAAGTCTTGTAGAGGCAGGCAGCCATGATTGTGTTACTAAATTATATATGTATATATATATATATAATCTGTTTTTATAGGGATACCTGTTATATGCTATTTTCCATATAATTCAATAATATAAGTAAATAAATAAACAAACTATTTTGTGTAAAAAGCTAATTTTTGCTAAAAATGCGTTATTCGTAAATCGAAGTAACTTTCAATTTTATTCATTTTTCCAAAAAAAATCAGGTTGCCCTGAAAATTTACACACATGCTTAGAAAAGTATAGAGAATAAAAAAATAACATTTTTGGCAAGTTAATACTATCAAAAGTGTGCCTATAGGTTTTTGTCGAAAAAGTTTGGTGACGCGTCAAATTCTTAAATTATAATTGTTCATATATTATATGAATGGAATAATATATTTCGGAAAAAGACATGCTTAATGAGACATAAGCCTGCTCTCTAAATCTGAGTCAGTCAAATTTTGACTGATTGAATCAGTGATTTGCCTTTCCACTGATTCATCAGTGGAAACAATATTTTTCACTGTTAAATCAGTTATTTTCTACTGATTAATCAGTGCAAAAATATTTGTTTCACTTATTCAGTCAATTTTCACTGAAATAATCGGTGAAATTTGACTGATTTACAGTAAACTCTTTTTAGCTGTTTGAATCAGTCAAATTTCACTGATAATCAGTAGATTTTGACTGATTCAAATTTAGAGAGTGATTCATTTTCGATTTAATTTACTAAAGCAGTAATCAAAAATCTTACTAGAATAAAAAGAAGACAGAAGGCAATTGTCTAAAGTCTAAAACAGCAGAAGTTCTTATTATATTACAATAAACCATGAATAGTTGAATTTCTACTTCAGTCTTTGGTCATCATGGAAATATAATTATTGGTTCATGCACTGAGAAAACAGTTTCTTTGATATATGGTGAAAGAGAAAATTTCTTTGAATTAAAGAAAGTTTTGTTAATTCAAAAATTTTTTTTTTGATCCAAAGAAATAGATTTGTTTACATGAAAGAAAATTTTTTTGAATCAACAAAACTTTCTTCAATTCAAAGAAATTTTTTCTTTGTCCGTATATCAGAAAAATGTTTCTGGATCCAAAGAAACTGTTTTCAGGGTGTGCGTTTAAAATTAGGAAAAAGTTAATATCTGAATGATTCTACAGTATTTAGGTTTCAAACGCCCGATGTTATTATTATATTTTCGATTTTTGAATTTATTAACTTGAGTTTTTGTTATTTTAAAAGAAAAAGGTTAGTTGAATAAGCTTTATTGATGTAGCACACGAGATTTCGACAAATCTCCATGTCATTATTGCTTATTCTTGCTAATTTCGTATTTTTTCTTAATATAGGTCTATCAATATAATATATCACGTGAGCAGTATATTTTTAGGTAAATTTATTTTATTTTTTATTAAATGTATGAAAATTGGAATTCGTCTCGTTTTCTCGCCTATTTTACGAAACGCGTAAAATTATTATCTTTTACAAACTTCATACTGTTGAATAACTTTCTATTTATTTAGAAAATTGTGCAGTTTCATGAAAATAGAGTAGTTTTTACATATTATATATATAATATCAGTTTTGAAGTGTACTCGGCATGAAAATCCTATTAAATAGTACTTTCCACACAAAAGAAATTGATCACTGTAGTCAAAAATTTGGAAATTGTATCCGATAGATGTAGAATTGAAATTTGAAATTTTCACCCATCACGAATGTCTTACATAATATACATCATCATCATCATCATCATATACCCATCATGTATATATATCTTCGTGCTGTTGACTTTTTGTTAAAAAAAATAATGTACCTTTGAAAGCAATTATTGTGTCATCGAATTGGTAGAAGGTGACCCCTTCGTTTCCATCAATTCGGTTGAAAGTAATTTGTTAATTCGTGCCGGAAAATACTCGTGCCTCCCAAAGGGGAAAACTGGTCGTATTCGTGGCGAAATTGCGTATTTATACCACGCATAATCCTCCCATTTGGCGAATGGTCTCAAATCTATCAATGCCGTGGTATTACCGGTATCATTTTCCTATGTTGATATAGATACACAAAGCCTTAAAAAATAGATTTCGTCCGCTACGCCTGACTATCTATTCGACTAAGGGAGGATATCGCTCAATTTTTTATTTTCCTTCGACTGAGAGTTTGAGGAAGGTCCGAGATACATTTTCCCGGTACTTACTCTATCTTTTTCGACGATTTCATGAATGCCGAGAGTCATCAGTGTCGTTTCTTCTCAATTCAAATTCAAACGGGATAACGTACACTCAACGCAGGAAAAAGTCTCGATTTTCTTACTGAATATTTACTAGGGCATCTGTTTCTATATTTTTCTAAATTTATTTATAAAATCAGAATGATAAAGGAAAAGTATATCTTAAACTTCATTACGTTTGGAGATGAGGGTTTGTTATGGTTGTGTAAAATTTACATATATCGTCTCTTAGAAGGTAAAATCATGCAAAGAACCTTCCCAAAGTTGTCCACTTTGTGTATATATTGTTTATACATGTTTAAGAGAAAACATTCGATTTATTGGACAAAAATAATTTATAGAGTATAAAAATCTTTGAATTTCTAGCCCTAATTTCTAAGCCTTAGTATTTCTAGGCTTAAAATTTCCACAAATGATTTTTAAAATTTTTTCACGTTCGAAATCACTTTTGAAATATTAGAAGTTAGCAAATCTTACTGATGTGAAGGGAGTTGTCGTACCAAAAATTAGGTTTCTCATAAAAAAAGTTTTTCTATGATTTTAAGAATTAAAATCATATTGTCAGTCGTGTCTTGTGAAAGAAATTTTTTTTTTTTTTTTAAGAAAAAAATTTTAAACTTACGAAAAATAATACTTTTAATGATGTTTTTTGTAATAGACTTTTTCCGTACTATCGCTTCCAACCAATTTTTAAAAAATAATTGGATTTTCATGAATCATGGCTCATTTCTTCCAGGAAAATATTCTCTACAATTCTACTATTTCTAATTTTGATAATAAGTAAAAAAAATCTTCAAATGTAGTTATTTAAAAACAAAATTTCTCTTTCGACATTTATTTTAACGATTTTAGCCACTGAAAACTTTACTTTCAAAATTGGAAAGATTAGAGTTATAGAAAATATTTTGACCGAATAAGTAAACCATGATTCATGAAAATACAGTCATTTTTGGTAAATAGGTGAGAAGCGATATAGTAAGGGAAAATTCTATTACAGAAAACATTATTCAAAGTGATATTTTTCGTACGTTTTAAATTGTTTGCATAAAAATAAATGTTTATTCTTCCATAAGACATGAATGATAATATAATTCCAAGTCTTAAGGTAGTAGTGCCAAAAATTAGGTCTCTTGAAAAAAAAATTTCTATGAATTTAAGAATTGAAATGATATCAGTTAGGTCTTGTGAAGGAAAAAACATTATTTTTAATGAAACAATTAAAAACTTACAAAAAATAATACTTATGATAATGTTTTTTTTTTCACAGAATTTATTTTTACTATCACTTCTTACCAATTTTTTAAAAATTATTGGATTTTCATAAATAATTGCATATTTTATATAGTTATTTTATAAAAAAAAGGGTTCCTTTTAATTATTTCAGCCATTGGAAAATTTAAAATCAAAATTGAAAATGGTATAGTTGTAGAGAATATTTTCTCTGAAAAAATAAGCCATGGTTTTTAAAAATTCAATCATTTTAAGAAAAGAATGTAAGAAGCGATAATAAGGAAAAATTCTATTACAAAAAACATTGTTGAAAGTATTATTTTTCATAAGTTTATAATTTTTTTTTCATTGAGAATAATGTTTTTTCTTTTATAAGACACGACTGATAATATCATTTCAAATCATGAAAAAACTTGTTTTTTTCGAGGGACCTGATTTTTGGCACGACAACTACCTTAAGGTATCTAAATGAATCTCAGACAATTCCTTATTGATTTCGACATGAATCAAGCAAGTACAATTTGGAAAAGACATTGAGCAAAAAACAGAGGTGTTGGGGTCGCAAGTGCGCTGATGATGATAGGGATCCCTTTCAATCAGCAGTTCAAGACTTACAACGCACATTTATGTGACGCAATAAAAGACCGCTTCCATCAAGCGCAAGGACACAATCGCCTTATTTCTGTCTTCGAGGCAGGAATAGAGTATGTACGTACATACGAATACAAAGGGAAAACATGTAAGGAGATTCGTAGGGAGGCAATGTAAGCCTGCAAGATGGGGATGATTGCTAGAAATAAAAGTCGCAGGGTGTGACTGATCGTTTATTTGAGAAAAAGAATGAGCACTACTGTGAACTATAACAAGGGAAATTTCACCGATTGCCCCTTTACGAATATATATTTAGGACAAAATAAGTTTAGATAAGGCTTATTTATTAAAAAAACAAAACAAATTTCAACCACTCACGTACAAGTTGAAAACTTCTTTCATTATTACATTTTAGCTTTCAGTAATTTCTGGATTTCAATTTTTTTTGTCTTTTAGTCTTTTTCTCAATTGTGATTTTGTTGTTTTCGAATTTAGGGTCATCAACCAAACCACGCGACTGAAATATGTATTAATTTATTTCTATAGGGGCCGGTTTCGACAACATTGGTTAACTTTTAATCGTCGATTAAACCCTCGGATTAACCAATCAGAATTTAGAATGATAGATTTAACCGACGATTAAAATATGTATTTACAGTTCTGAACGTTCATTGAACGATGGCAAAATTTTTTCATTCAAAACAAAATTAATTATCAAGTCTATCTCTAGACCCTTTTAAATATACAATCTTTATTGAATATACGCTACTCTTTAATTTAATGGGGGAGAAAGAAATTATTTAATACATGATTAAAATTTAACCGACATTGTTGAAATCGGCTCTATGATAACTTTTTAAATTTACAATTTATCTTTCGGACAATTTAGAAAACATAATGAAAGACAAAAAATGCTTTAGGTAAAAATGTTGGAAAGACATTTTTTCAGGAAATAAAACTGGAAGACTTATCGACATCCACAAGTTAACTGTACAATGTTAAAAATCTTATAAATTTGAATAGACTTTAATATACAACTGGTAAATTAAAATTAATAGATTTGTATATTATGTAAAATTAATATACATTCATCGACCGGCAATCGAAAGACCTGGGCTCGAATCCCAGCGCAGTCGAAAGCGTCATTTTTTCCACAGAAAGATTTTCAAATTCTTTAAATATTAAATTTAATTAATTAGTTGAGTTTGAAATTTTTGTCACTGCCTACATTATCGGAGGATCACTAGTCACGTGTCAGATAGGATACGTTGTCGACAGGTGTCCTCGTAGACAATTTCAAACTCTTATATCGCAAATAATGCAAATAAATTCAATATTTAAAGAATTTGAAAATCTTTCTGTGGAAAAAATGACGCTTTCGACTGCGCTAACCACTGAGCTACACAGGCGTCCGACATCTCTTTCTCCACAGGAAGATCTCCTTATATCGCCTAGTGGCTCAGCCTTGCGGCTGTAAATGATTTAAAATTAATTAGTTGAGTTTGAAATTTTTGTCACTGCCTACATTATCGGAGGATCACTAGTCGCGTATCAGATAGGATACGTTGTCGACAGGTGTCCTCGTAGACAATTTCAAACTCTGCATTATTTGCGATATAAGAGTTTGAAATTGTCTACGAGGACACCTGTCGAGAACGTATCCTATCTGATACGCGACTAGTGATTTTCCGATAATGTAGGCAGTGACAAAAATTTCAAACTCAACGAATTAATTTTAAATCATTTACAGCCGCAAGGCTGAGCCACTAGGCGATATAAGGAGATCTTCCTGTGGAGAAAGAGATGTCGGACGCCTGTGTAGCTCAGTGGTTAGAGCAGTCGACCGGCAATCGAAAGACCTGGGCTCGAATCCCAGCGCAGTCGAAAGCGTCATTTTTTCCACAGAAGGATTTTCAAATTCTTTAAATATTAAATTTAATAACTTTTCAATCAAAATATATAAAAATTAACATACATTATTAAAATATATATACATGTGTATTAAGATTCAAATAAAAGTTTGTATTTTTTAAGATGAAAGTATTTTACATTTAATATACATTATTGAAAAAAACTTCTATTACATTTAATGCGAGTTTAATATGGAAATTTCTAATGGTGTAAATTTTATTGCCTTTTTTTTGTATTTTATAAATTTTCAGGAAGATATTTTGTAAATTAAA
Organism: Diplolepis rosae; assembly: GCA_030998225.1. Classification (NCBI taxonomy): domain Eukaryota; kingdom Metazoa; phylum Arthropoda; class Insecta; order Hymenoptera; family Diplolepididae; genus Diplolepis; species Diplolepis rosae. The sequence continues at coordinate 734,862 of JAPYXD010000677.1, forward strand.
ATAGGCATGGCCTTAATTGGTTAAATTGACCATTTAATTGTTCAATTTGTCACAATTTTAAAAGTGTATAGTTATATAGAAAATAAGAGATCGATTTTAGTACACTAAGCTATCTTGTTCTCAGAGATAAAATTGTGAAATTTGTTTAAAAAATGTGACTTTTTTCGAAGTAGATTGTGTAATTCGCATTCCAACGCTTTCATTTTGTGTCTTAAGTATCCGAAATCGAAATGGAAGCCCCAGGGAGAATTTAATCTTCATTTTATTGGAGTCACCTAAAGTACCCGTTTCGCACAGATAATATCGTGAGGGTAATCAGTAACACTTTAGAGCTTGGGAAGTTTCCATTTCTCATCGACTTTTAGTATTAAATCTATCGAGTTGCAGATAATTTATCTCAAATAAATAAATAGATCTGATATTATTTTTAAAAAATTTTAGTTATATGCAACATTCACACAACGATATGTGCAATATCCTTATTTTTACAAGTTTACAATTTATAATGGGTAAAAAATATATCATCTAATATGCTCAATAAAATATGTAGATTGTGCTTGCATTATTCATACATTCCAATTCCGGGATATTACAAATTGCGTACCTTAAGAGTACTTCGAGATGAAATGACTTTGCAAGAAAAAAACTAATAAAAGCGTCTCCGTGATAATTAGTTTCGCTCGAACGTTGTGGTACTTTTAATTGTTGTCATCAAAGTGACGAGCTCCGTCCATTCGTGGAAAAAGAAGCTGGGTCGAAGTAACAACGAGAGATAAAAGGAGGTACCCTTATTCGAGGGGTGGTCGTTTATGATTGAGGCTGCTCATACTTTAGTAGCCATTTGAAAGCTTTGCTTTATTACCCCCTCTTTTTCAGTCCAAGAAATTTTATTAACCTCACTGAACCGTAAAACTGGCTACTCTACTATAATCTTTTCTGATTGACGAATAAATTTACATTTTTCTCTCCTACGTATCATGTTGGCGTACGTCGTATTACTAATCCTCTCAAATACAAAAAATTTATCTTTGTCCAAAATTACTCTTTCTCCTAGCTTTTTATTTATAAGAATACAAAAAATAAAGGTATCGTTTTTAAGGAAAATTTTTTCAAACTTATGAAAAATAATACTTTTGATAATGTTTTTTGTAACAGAATTTATTCTTATTATCACTTCTTACCAATTTTTATAAATGATTGAATTTTCATAAATCATTACCTATTTTTTCGCGGAAAATATTCTCTACAACTCTACTATTTAAAATTTTGAAATTAAAGTTTTCAATGACTGAAATCATAAAGAATTTTTTGAAAGGAAACACTTATTTTTTTAAAAATAGCTATATTTAAAGATTTTTGACTTATTTTTAAAACTGGAAACCGTAGTCGTAGAGAATATTTTCCCCGAAAAAGTAAGTCGTGATTTATGAAAATCCAGTCATTTTAAAAAAATTAGTAAGGAAAATTTCTATTACCAAAAATTTATTTAAAGTATTATTTTTCGTAAGTTTTAAATTTTTTATCAAAAAATAATGTTTTTTCTTTCATAAGACAGGACTGATAATATGATTTCAAGTCTTAAGATAGTTGTGGCAAAAATCAGGTCTCTCGAAAAAATAATTTCTAGATTTTAAGAATTGAAATAATATTATCAGTCGTGTTTTGTGAAAACAAAAATATTATTTTTCATAAAGACAATAAAAATCTTACGGAAAATAAAATTTTTAATAATTGTTTTTCTAATAGAATTTTTCTTTAAATCGCTTCTTATCAATTTTATAAAAATGATTGTATTTTCATAAATAATGGCTTATTTTTTCGGGGAAAATATTCTCTACAACTATACCATTTTCAATTTTAAAAGTAAAGTTTCCAGTGTCTGGAATCGTTAAAAGGATTTTTTTGAAAGAAACATTTGGAAAAAACAAGAACTATATTTAAAGATTTTTTACTTATTTTCAAAACTGGAAACCGTAAAGTCATAAAAATATTTTCCCTGCAAAAGTAAACCATAATTCACGAAAATCCAATTACTTTTAAAAAATTAGTAAGAAGCGATTATGAAGAAAAATTAAATTACAAAAAACATTGTTAAAAGTATTATTTTTCGTAAGTTTAGAATTCTTTTTCATTAAGAATAATATTTTATCTTTCACAAGACACGACTGTTAATATCGTTTTAAGTCTCAGAATCATAGAAAAACTTTTTTTTTCAAAGACCTGATGTCTGGCATAATAACTACCTGAATGTAGGAAAACTTAATTTATTTATAATTCCATCAGGGATTTCAAGCCCTGATGAAGCTGTGATTATGAATCATATGTGAATTTCGTTATCCTTTTATTGCTAGGCCGCGATTTACAAAGTAATTCATGCTAGCAGAAAGCACGAACGGCTCGAATCAATCTGGGTGAACATACAACGTAGACAGTTTTAAATTCAGTATAAGCTACAACGAATCACAGGTGTAGTCATTCAAGAAGTATGTAACAAACTAAAGCGTGACCTCGCATCGCATCTGTTGATAATCTTTGAAGCCTTTCAAAGGCTAGTATATGGAGATGAACAATAGCACTATGCAGCATCATCACCATGAAGAAGTGGAAATTTCACTTTTGCACGTGTATTCACATTTTCAGTCGTTATTTAATACGTGTTCAAGTTTACAGATCTGTCGATTTTTTATTATGCACTAAAGAATACGTTTGAGATAGAATGCTTTTATTTATCTTTTAGACTCACGAAAATAAATAATGCGAGACATGAGGGAAAAATCTATTGATTCAAAATTTTTATCACAAGGTTTGGATTGAGAAACGTGTAAAACCTTTTTTGAGAATTTATTGATATACTTTTCAATCGTTGTTGAGGTTATAAGTTGGCTTTAGGGTCTAGAAATAATGAAACACAAAGTTACATCCTTTCAAAAGATACAAGAAAAAAAGTAATATTTTTCGAACTTCTTGCATTAAAACTGACTTACTAAAGCAAAGTCGCGTTCAAATAAAGGTTAGTCTGATTACAAATATCCCTGTTTTAATAAGAACGAAAAATGTAAATGTTTGTCAATCAATGTTTTTATAATTTTATAATTTACTGTTATTTTCTCCGCCAAATAGTATTCTTGTTTTCATCTACAGTTACTCATACCAAAGAATCAAAATGTTTATTTTTTTTTAGTTTTTAGTTTTTTAGTTTGAGTTTTAGTTTCTTTTAGTCATTTTCTCCAAAGAATTATATCCACATTCTTAGTTTCATTGGAATTGTATGCTTTTTTGCACAATCGTACATTAACTTTTGATTAGTTTATGGTAATCTTGTAAAAATTATATTTTATATTCCTCTATTTTTTTAAAAACTTTTCAATATGTATATTTCATGTATAATGCGTTAATTCTCATTTAGCTTTCCAAAGACTGTTATAAATATAGTTATCTTTTCCAAAGAATTATTTTGTTTGTAAATTTAGCTATTTCTTTTGAAAAATAATTTTCTAAGTACAATCTTAAGTTAGTAGTATTTATGTTTTAACTTACAAAAAATCTTTTTTTCAATTAATTTTAGAAAATTTAGTATACTACAATTCATATACGAGTTACACTCGGTTTCCAATCAAGCATCCCAAGAAAAAATGTTTTCATGTATAGTTCCAGTTCTCTAGGATTCTCACAATTTAAATACAACCCATAAATATTTCTTTATCTTAGTATTTATATAAAATTTCAATTTTGTCCTTTAAAAAAAATGGTTTTCCCATTTTAAAAGAATTGTTCACACGCGCAGTATTTTAAGGTTTAATTTTTTGTATTTCTAGAAATAAAAGTTCACTGACGAGGACTACTTTCAGAGTTGGAACGTTTGAAAGGATGTAATTTTGTGTTTCATATTTCTAGACCCTAAAGTCAACTTATAACCTTAACAAAGATTGGAAATCATTTTTAAAGAGTCGATAAAAGTCCTATTTACAATTTATTGATACTCTTTTTGGAGTCAAACTCAACTTTGAAAAATGTTTTTTTTTTTTTTTTTTTTTGAGTCTTTTTAGTGAAATTAGAGAATTTCATTTGAAATAAAATAAGCCATGAAAAATTTCAATGTGATAAAAAATATAGATTTTTATGGTTATTTGTTTTTGGATTATATAATTCCACCAATAAAAAATCCATAATTTTTATTTGATTCAAATTTTTGATGACTCATTTTATTCGAGATACAATTTTTCATATTTTCACTAAAGAAAAAAATTTGATGAGAGGAAATTATAAATTACAATTACAACAAAAATCTTAAGGAAAATAAAACTTTCAATATTTTTTTTTTTTAAAGAATTTTTCTTTAAATCGCTTCTTATCAATTTTATAAAAATGATTGTATTTCCATAAATCATGGCTTATTTTTTCGGGGAAAATATTCTCTACGACTCTACCATTTTCAATTTCAGAAGTAAAGTTTTCAGCGTCAGGAATCGTTAAAAGGATTTTTTGAAAGAAACATTTGAAAAAAACAAGAACTATATTTAAAGATTTTTTACTTATTTTAAAAACTGGAAACCGTAGAGTCATAAAAATAATTTTCCCCGGAAAAGTAAGCCATAATTCACGAAAATCCAATTACTTTTAAAAAATTAGTACACGGAGAAACTTTTCATATCAATTTTTACTACAGTATTATAATTATAATATATAATATAATTATAATATACAATTTTTCACATTTTCACTATAGAAAAAAATTTGATGAGAGTAAATTATAAATGAAAAAAACCAAGGAAATAGTTAATTTGAAAAAAAAAATTTCTTTCTGCCCATCTATTTCTTCGTTGAATGCATTTTAAAAATTATATCTCTGATTTCTGAAGGTAAAAAATAACGTCGTATAACATTCATTTATGTTTTATTGTCCAGTGCTTGCGGGTCATCCTACTTTTAAGCTCTAGTGTTGTACACAATTGTACATCACACATGCTTAACTGAAAATTCGTTTCGGAATCGTATACTCTCAATGGAAATGAAAAAACATCGTCCACCCTCGCATTCGTATTCACTATTTTTTCATTCATGGGATCCATCGCCAGGCGTGATTCTGTCGCGTATTTTTTTCCTCTTTTTGAGAGTAACTTTTTTCCTATCGAGCTTCACACGCGTTGAGTGGTGCTTTTTTCAGTGGGTTGACGGGCGAAATTTCTCTGCGACACTTCGTCGCGGAATTAATAATTACTACCTTTCTGTGGATCGTGTTTTTTGTGAGTGTTTTTGTCAAACTTCGCTGGCGTCGTATTTTATAGAAAAGCTATAAAGTACCCGTCGATTGTATCCATGTACCAAAGTTAGCAAGTATGATTGCAATTTCATGTATATTGTTGACACTCAAGAGCTGAAAGATAAATTAAATTGCAAATTGTGTTTTAATTGCATTTCCGACAAGCTTTTGGTTATTAAAAATAATTAAAACGGGGTTTCCTTTCATAATATCAAGTATTCAAGTATATGAAGGTGACTATCAGACGTTATGTTTCCCCATAGGTGCCACGCATGTCTCCGTAAACTTGATTGACCTCATGAAATGTAAAGCAGTATTCATGTAACTGGAGGAAATTGCATCACCTTGTCATGTTAGAATTACATCGATAAAAAAAGCAATGAAAAAAACAGTAAACCAACCTTTGCTTAGAGGATAGTATATGCATATGGTATCCAACGAATTATGAGATTTTACGACTTTCGAGGTTATTTTCGTGAAGTCATGACTGGATTATCAGATATAATAAACTTTAGATGTGATAGTGTAATTAAACTGCTAAACTAGAAGTGCATCTGTCTGCTTTTCCCACCAAATAATAGCTTGTATAATATGATAATACACTGCCCTGTGAAAGTCATTCTCATTCGAAATTTTCATCAAATCTTTACATTTTGAGAACCCCTGAGGCAGAAAAAATGGTTTTTATGAAAGTGTTTCTGTGTCTGTCTCTCTGTCTGTACCGAGGGTTACTGCCGAATATGGATACATATCTAAATAAGCAGTCGCGGTCAATGTTCCAGGAATGGTCCCGAAGGAATAACCTCCAAGCCAAGGTGTTAACTACCGTGCCGAGGTCTCTAGGAAACTAGGCCGAATACTTCCCTAGCTAATCGTGGGAATAAGATGGAGTATGAAAATTTAAATAAAAGTTTGTGCGAAGAGTTGTTTGGGGGAGAAGTGAATGTGGCGGAGGAGCCCTTGGAGGATAAATCTCAGGCTAGACGACACAGGGATGAAATGCATAGGAACCATGGAGTGGAGTTGGTCAGGTTGCAGAAGAGGGTAGTAGCCCTGCAGGAAATGTATCAAATTACAAGAAATAAACTTATATGTATGCGAAGAATATTAGACCGAGCGCCAAGCGCGACGATCGAATCGCGCTCAAACTTGCGAGAGAAACGCGCGATGAGACATTTTTTTTCTTCATTTCATCAATTTTTTAATTTTTGTAATACAAAACAATGAATATTGTCCTGAGGATAGCAAAATTATGCATTTAATGACCCCAAAACGTTTTAAAATTTTTCTTAACTTATTATAGAAATAAATTAACACAGACTATCAGTAACGTATCAAAAATATTGTGATACATTTTTTCTGGATACTATTCGAGTTTAGGATTAGAAAAATGATTTAAATTGATAATAAGGAGTAAATACAAAACATTAAAAGTTACAATAAAATTGTTTTTAATATTTCTTTTGTAAAAGATTTTATAAGTTTAGAATTTCTTAAATTTTTCTTAATCACGTTAGAATTACATTTTTTTTCTTTACCTTTTTTCACAAAAATTTTTTTTAGAATGTCTTTATTTGTTGCAATGGCTCATATGTTATGTAAATTGTGCAGGTACTTTTAATCAAATTGATTTAATTATCATTTCTTTTTTCAATATATACAAAATATTGAACGAAACAAGTATATGGGCCACGATTTATGTGCTTTAACATTGGTTCAAGTTGAACTAAAGTAAAAGTAAACGCAGGTTTCTGTAGGTTATTGTGTAGAAAATTGCGTGGGAAAGGGTGAAAAGATGAGAAAAGCCGATCTTCTTAACTGCTTTACTTTTGTGCCCTTTTTGTCGACAAGTTATGATTGCTCACAAAGAGTTGATCTCTCCAACCTGTTCTGCCTTACCTTTTCTTTCTTTACTTTTTGTAGCACACCTATGTCCCCTATGCTTTTTATTTGTGCCTTCGGTGTCGATTCTCTAATCTTCCTACGACTATTATCCCACTCATTGTATAGAAGTTGCCCAAGCAGAAAGGCACCTAGAATTTAAGTTTGAAAATGGATAAAGTTATAAAGTGAGCTCTCCTATTATTTCATTGCACGACTAACTTTATCAAACTTGCGCAGTAAGCTAGAAACAAGTCTTTTTAAATTTAATTTATTCGATCTCTTAAAATTAATTTTGTTATTTAGTAAAATCTAGTAAAACTCTATTCTCATGAATAATGTCTTACTTTTTTGAAAGAAATATTCTGTACATGAAGAGGAATATTTGTTTAAAGAGATCCACCACCTTTAATATTTTTATTTTTATTCTTTGAGTTTAGATCTTCCTTATAATTTTTTTTATGTTCAGTATCTTTATCTAGAAAAGTTTTGGGTTTTTTTTATTTCCAACACTTTTATGTAATTTTAAACTAAAAATTTTGAGTTTTCTGGGCATTTTTTTGACACTTTTTGACTCTGAATAAATTTTTTGTTTTCTAACCAATTGTCATGATTCTTTTTCATTTTATTCCTTACAATGTGTATATAACATGAGTAAGGTAACATGACTGGAAAATAAGTTACAAATAAAATAAAAGATTAACTGAAAATATCCCAAAATATAAAAAAAAAAAATTGTAGTTATTTTTTTAGCTAGAATGCTTTCCATAACCAAAAATATTGATAATATAACAAAGAATAAGTGGTAAAAATTTCAGAGGCCTGTGTCTAATACTTTAGATTTTATTTAAACACGGAAAATCACAATTTGCGGAAAACGAAGTTTAAAGTAAAGTCTTGTCACTATTTTTGTATATAGAAAATATATATTGTATTTTTATAAAGATACCTGTTATATACTATTTTTCGTATAATTCATGAAATATTAGTAAATAAATAAACAAACTATTTTGTGTAAAAAGCTAATTTTTGCTAAAAACGCGTTATTCGTAAATTGTAGTAACTTTTAATTTTATTTATTTCCAAGAAAAAAATATCAGATTGCCCTAAAAATTTACACACATACTCAGAAAAGTATAGAGAATAAAAAAATAACAATTTTGGAAAATGTCAAACAAATCAGAAATATACCAATTAAAGGTTGCGGATCCCTTTAAGTAATATGTAAGTATATGTTACATCTTGAAATAGTCACAACTTAATACCAAAGTGAATAAATACCTTATTCATGAGTTTGTTGGGCTGACTATAGAGGTATTGATAATTTTTTTATTCAAGAATGGAAAGAATTCTCGCAACTCATTCAAAAGATTAGGAAAAAATATTTATTTGAGAAAAGAAGTAATGAAAAATACAGCTTTTAAAAGTTAAATTTAAAAAGTTAATTTTAATCTTTCATAGAAATTTTGACGTTTGAATGACATGTCATTGACGTGACTTTATCCAATACCTACAATGGTAAGAAAAAAAATTTGTAGCGATTTAAACTTGTAGATCTTTTTGTAGTAAACACATTGTATTATAATGTTTTTTTCGTATCTTCCATATAGTTTAACTGGAAAATGGAATTTTTATATTGACTTATTTCAAGTTTTAACATACTGTAACTTTTCTAATTTTGGTTCAATCGAAATATGTTATAAGGATAATTTGTAGATATTCATCAGCACTATCAGAAACTTTTCATGATTATTATTATTATACGAGACAATCATGTCGCGGTTTTACCTGGGCTGTCTCAGTTTCAATGTAATTGCACGTACGTATTTTTAATCATTTTAATTAGCATAATAATATTGGCACGCGTTGTCACGATTTGCGCGTTTGGTGTGAAGCATAAACTGAGGCATAAACCGAGTAGGCGAGTATAAAACATAAAACGCGAAATGCAATGCCCGGTGACAGATGTCGTTTATGAACAGCGTGCATCGTACGTGTGTTAGTTTCCATGTTAATATCAGCTTTGTCGTGAAAATTCTCAGCTTATTTTAAAATTATCTCGTCAAATCCTATTGGAATTTCTTTAACATGAATAAATTTCCGAATACTTTTTTATGACTCACGCTAATAATTACAATTTACTTTTTTGATTTTTAATCAAAAATTATTATTATAGGTATTTACTATTAGGGTTATATTTCTGTTTGTTTTGATTTTCCGCAGGCAAATCGCTTCAAAACTGCGAATATATTAATTATAATATGTTAATCAATATAGTACGTCTACAACTTGAAGAAACTATTGCAAATGAAAATTGACGATTGTGATAATATTTTATGTTGTCATTTAACTTAGAAAAACAGCTGCGAATTCTAAATAACATGGAACTTTTCTTATTCAATCTGCTAGCCAAACTATCTGCATATTTAAGTCTGCCGAGTTGCTTAAAGTTTTAAAAAGTTTCAAGAACTTTGCGAACAAAAGTTTCTACTTTTAGATAAATATGTACGATGTTTACGCTTCTTTTCGTTTGCGAATTTTCCGAGGTGAGTCTGGTTTGAGATTGGAAACGAAATTTTTGTTTGCAACAATAATTTCATTTATAGAAAGATATATTTTGAATGGAAACGTTTTTTTTTATAGTAGTGTATATATTTTTATTGTGGTATTTATGTTGATTCTTATTTCTCATACCTATGACCTATATGTACAATCAAGAGTTCACTCGAATTAAGATAGATTGGTTGATCGAAGACTGCCTGTTGTATTACCAATCACAGTACCGTAAAATTTATGGGCGGACGATCATCGTACATTATTTCCACGGCAGAAGCTAATACATCCGACGGTCCCAATTATGGGATCGTTCATCGTTTCGTTATGCAGTTGTCCCATTCCTCTCATGGTTTCTATTTATAATTCTTATATTGGCCATTTGATTTCTGGCATTCTTTGTGTTTCGCCCTAGCCCATTGGACTCGTGGTATTCACGGTATTAGTGGAAATTAATCACTCGTATAATTCCGTCAATCAGTGTCGAAAATCTTATCACAATCATCAATTGAAACCGGTTAAGCATAGCGTGAGTTTACGGTAGCTATATATATACAACTAAAAGTCTCACACAGAGAAGAAAAATCTGTTGAATTCATTGAGTCCATACACGGAGAAACTTTGTATAGCAATATATGTTTTATTTTATAATGATAATTCTAAAAAATATTAGGAATTTAGGGAAAAGAGAGATGCAATGGTAATTATTCCTATCGAACTGGAAATTTATCGAGTCAAAATACTAAAGATTCGAAAAATGATATGAAACTTTAGTATAGGTTATAGTAAAGTTTAATACAATCTATATAGTAAATTATAATACAATTTATCTGAAGTTTAGTATTTTGCTGCGGAGAATTCTGACTATGACACGTTTTTCCCTAAAATGAAAGGTAGCTTAGCAAAAATTCTAAACTTGGGTTTCTCCTTATAAGTTAAAATACTAAAATCATGTATATTTAACAAATATTTCAATAAAATTCTATCATCGCTTTTTTTGTTATATTTATCGACAAATCTGCTGAATTTATAGAAATCTTGTGCTGTCACTATTTTAGCGTATGTACTCAGTAAATTTACCAGGTTTTTTTCTCCGTGCAAACATGTATATATATATATATATATATATATATATTTAACAAAATATTAATGTAGAGATAAATTATACTGAATATGATAAATGATAAATTCGTAATATCACACAAAAATAATGATTTTATTCAATCTTAAATATTGATCTCTTAGACTAAAATGAAACAATTTTTTATGTTTTTTTTCTCTCATGAAGAAAAGACTGACGTTCTATGATTGATCGAATGTCTCTAATGTCCTTACCATACGTGGATTTGTCCTCTAAAAATTCATGGAGATCCGATTTCCTAAATCTCGCTCGCCAGTTAAGTGCTCTGAGGCTGGAGCAGAGAAGGGTGCTTTCAAACGTGACTGACCCTCGTTCTCGCAACACGTGAATTAAATGCATTTTACACCCTGTTTCTCTTTGCGAAACTTGGGGGATTCAACAAATCCTAATGCTCGGTGACTTGACAAAATACATGCTAAAGTGACTGAAGCATCAATCTTTCCATATTTTTTTATCAAAAGCCAATAAAATTTCCTACAATAAATTAAGTCCCTGGAGCCAAGAATGAAACATCAGCTTTAAAATTGATGGCTCAATGAAAATGGCACATTGAATAAAAATGTATTTTAAGTTAAAAAAAATTTACTTCAGTGGTACTATTGATTTGGTTGAATGGTCTTCATATAATATTTTAATTTATGTAAATGAAATATAAGATTGAATTAGAAAAAATTTATTTCAAATTGAATCAAATATTTTTCAGCCGAAAGCATTTTAATAGAATTATGTAAAATGCTATGTAAATATGTGTTACATATTGAAAGATACAGTTTACTATAAAAAATGATTTTTTTTTAAAATTGTATAAAGGAGTTTTTTGTTCAGGAATTTCTTTGAATTGAAAAATCTTTGTTCTATTCAAACAAATTTATTCTTTGGTCACATATTATATATATATATATTTGTTTACCTCAAAATAATAAAAATTAATATACATATATGTATATATTTTTTTATAAACTCGCTGGTATTCCGATTTTATTGGTAGGCAGATACAGGTTAAGGGGGGAGATACCTCTAGAACCCTTAAAAAAAGCAGTTTTTTTCAATTTTATTCTGGGAGAATGAAAACGAAGCAAGTCCGGATTTTTTGTATATATTAGAAGGCATTATTTAACTTCAAAAAAACAATTTTTTCATGATAGAAAAATACAAAATGGTGGAAATATGACGGATCCCGTCGATAGCGTCGCTGCTAACATTTTTTGCGGCCGTCAAATTCCTGGCCTGGTTTTTCATCTGAAACGATAAAAGAAAATTTTTTATAAATCGGGAAGCTTTTATCGAGTGCATAGCTGGGGGGTTTTGAGAATTTCGGAAAATTGGGTATATTTTCATGCGTTTCGTGAAAAAGTGCCATTTTTACCCGTGTTTTTTGACATGAAAATAGTTAAACAACTGTAGAAATACTATTTATCTCGAAAAAGCGCCCTACCATGCACTTCAATATAGAATTATCTATAAAATACCGTTTCATTTAAGTAAATCGGTTGAATAGTTTGCTTGCAATCTTGACGGCCGGATAAAAAAAGTTAGTTTCGAGAAAACGAGCCTCAAAGTTTTTGTACATGAAAAAATATGTTCTGAAAATATTTGGAGTAGACTAATAGAACTTTGGAATTCGTTATGTTGTCAAGATTTTGTACATTTTTAAGAAAAGTTGTTCACAGTAATGGATTTTAGAAAATCTGCCTGCTTCGCGGGCACATTCTCATCGGGCGCTTCGCTCGCAAGTTTTAGCGCGCCTAGGGCGCGCGACTTGATCGTCGCGCTTTGCGCTCGGTCTTGTGCTCTTCACGTACATTCAAGTTTATTTATTATAATTTGATACTGAAGCTCAAACCAATTTTATAATAATATTACAGATGATGTGAATTACACATTTTCTCAAAGTCACTCAATTTCTTTTTGAATTTAAGTGAAACAGGAGATTCAATTTACTTAAGGCTCTATCAGCCTTAAGGAACACATTCTCATCATGGCGCTCGCGCTTCGCGCTCGATTTTCTGTATACATTTCAGTAACTCTTTAATAAATTACATGATTAAAATAATTCATTTTCTTCCAAATCTCTCAAAAAGGAAAAAAAATTGTAGACTTTATTTAAGGAAACGATTTTGCAGAACAACGCTTATTTCGTATCTCACATATTTTGGTAAAAAAAATCGAATTTTTTAATATTAAAAATCAAAACATAAAATATACATCTTGTCCCGAAATGTCTTAATGAGAATTTGTAGACCTCATTTAGGCAAACAATTATCGAGAGTTATGCCGCACACGACCTACAGACAGACAGACAGACAGACACTTTCGTAAAAACCATTTTTTCTGACTCAGGGGGTCTCAAAACGTAAAGATTTGATGAAAATTTCGAAAGTCATTTTTCACATAAAACCAATACCTTCTCATCCATGATGAGAATGTAAAAAACTGTTACATCTTGCCTTGGGTGAACTAAAAGTGATTATAATATGTTCTAATCTTGGTACCTTATACGTTATGACTCTAGCATTTGAGCATCAGATCGTGACAAGTTTTATTATCAGATTTTAATGGCTTGTCGGATCTTGCATTCGGGCGATTATAATGGTTCTTACAGAATGTTGAACAGGATCTAGTCGAACTCGATTTCTGAGTTTTAATAATTTGAGAGATTTAGAAGAGACTTTCCAGATCCCATGAAAGATTTTTACGAGCATAGGTTGCGGTGAGATTGAAGCGTAGGTAGCGATTTTGTGATGAGAGTTAAACGTAGGGAAATAAAAGTAATAGTTGCTCAGGTGAGGATTTCCGAGGCTCTTTTGTAAGCATAGATTATCTTTTATGGAAATTCATGTACCTTGATTTGAAATAATTCTTGTGATATCAAGTGTAAAGTATTGTACTACAGAGTTATTATAAGTACTCAAAATTTCTCATAAAAGTAAGTAATGACATACACACAGTACTTATATTATAATAGTGACGCTATAAGGATTCTGATTTTAAGTAAATAAATGTATAAGAAACTGGTCAGTAAATATTACAGATATTTCTATTAAATTTATATACACTTGGAAGAAAATAATTTATCCTGTAAATTTAACAGAAATATTTGTAATTATTTATCTACAAGCCTGTTATATTCACAAAAAATCATAGTAAACTGCCTTTAATGGATGTAGCATACATCCCTACTTGAAAAAATCTTGAGTTCACCAATAAAAACCAATCAATGTTAAATTGAAGTACATTTCATAAAATGTGACATGAAAATATTCTAATTAATTCCATTAACCGTAAATAATATTGAAAAAAGAATTTATCACGCATACCATACTATTAAAGTAATTATCTTATTTTATTTCGTGGAAATCAGATAGATCTTTGAATTATTTCTGTAAAACAAAAATTGTACGTCTGAAAAAACAATTCATTAAAAAAAAAAAAGAAATTTTTTTTCAGTCATTATAACAAAAAGAACTTCGTTTTGAAATTCGTAATCTATAATTGAAATTGGCGAAAGATTGAAAATTTATCATTATTTTTCCTTTATACATTTTGGACTGGACAAAATTAGGAATAGAATTGAATTTGAATCAATTACTTGTGGTCAGAGGGAGGTATTTTCTGCTTGGCCATTACACCACAATTATGTGGACGGGACCTTTACCGCAGTAAGACCAAGTGCATACTTTACAGATATTCATTGACTTGGAAGTTAGTCGCCTTGCTAAGGTCGTGGGTGTCAGGGATGTTGCACCACACAACAAATTGCACGTATTGGGGTGACCGCGAAGTGCGGCAATAACTTTCATGAGTTTTATCGTGAACTTCTACGAAACTACAAGCAGTGGAGCAAATGTCGACGTCGATCTCTATACGATATGAGGGAAGCCACACATTTTTTACCAACATTCGCACGAGTACGCGTATTTTTTGCATCCATATTCGTATTTCACGTAAGTTCCATACTATTCAATGTCTATATACGAGCATATTTCAATCAAAAGGCAGGTAAAAAAAAAAAATATTTTGAAACCGAAGGAGAGAAGCGTTTGCAATTCCGTCCGTTGCAAATCGCGTTTATACTGCTCTGACATTTACACAGTAAAATTTGGTAAAAGTGTGAACTGCATGCAGTCAGATTGACCTCGTGGTCGTAAATTACAGGATATAGCCAGAGCAGCGGATAAGTTTAAATCAATACTCTAGCGACTTTAAAATCAATTTAGAAATTCAAATCTTCTTTTATATTCTAGCGGATAAAAGTATCTAGTACTAAGAAAATATATTAAAAATAAATAATATGAATTTGCTAATACTCATGAGAATATTGATTTTTTCTAATTTTTCAGTACTCAAGTGTACATATGTTCTGCATATTATGTACTTAACTACCGTAAAACTAAGAGGCAATCCATACTCTTCTTATGTCTACTTTTGCAGTAACGAAACGTTCGTTTAACGGTATTAAGCTGCTTTTCGCCTTGATGCAAATAATTAATTGACGTAATTCTAAATGATATTCTCGAGCATTACTACGAGGAAGAAGAGGACAAACGGTAGCTGTCAGACGGTAGTCCTCAGAGTGCCGTGGTCTGACCGCAAATTAATCCCTACAAAAATTCCGCCAGTAATTCCTTTCGGCGCTTGAGAAGAGCTTTGGAGACGCCGACTAAGGTGCGAAGCTTAATCGAAGTCCCGACCTGTGAACTTCGCCCAAGGCCGGTATGCGACATTATTTATTTATTTACGCCACATTCAATTACGCTGTAAGACCGCAAAAGCGATTGCACCGTCGGACCCATGATTCGTAACGCTATTTGCATGCAAATTTTTTAGAGACACTATTCCATGAGGAATAATCACACCATGTCAAATTGCAGGTGCACTTATGTATGACATAAAGCAACAGAAGCGTAACTTCTTTCTTTGATGTGTTTTTATTTTTTTATTTTTCACCAAATTCCCATAGTAAATATCATCAAAGTTGAGTTGTACAATTTTTGAAAGGAAGAATAAATTTTGGATTCTAATATTTGTATCAAATTTTCTCTGTAAGTGTCCACTTTATACTATATCGACAAGCATTATTTTCGCACACAAAAGACATGCTTCAGGCGTTTTTTCTTCGACCCTTTCTCAAATAAAATTGATAATACCAAAGCCGCCCTAGAAGACCGCTACCACTGCCGTCACCACCCGAGGCACAAGATGCCACCGACAATAATCTCGTTGTAAACATCTCGTAACGATATAATTGCTCGTTCGGAGTCAGTCTGCTTTAGGGCTGAAGAAAAAAACGCCGGGGGTCTTTTTAAATTGGCGACTTTTCGGTCAACAATCGACCCTTCCGGAGTTCGGTAGCCGGCGCTCGTTCGTTCGTGAGCTTTGAACAACCCCATAGACACCCTACGGCTACACTATAATGGTCATGGGGGTGAGATTGAGACGAAACCGCCCTCAAATACGTTCCGGATAGAATATAACTTCCACAAACCGTCAAAGGATCTCGCGGATTCCTACAAATTGTGTTGAATCCCTGTTCAAGATGAAATTTCGCATCTTACGAATTTTCAGAAGATTGTCGCTTTGAAACTTCTTTTCTTAAAGAAATACACTTTTTTATCGCCTCAAGCGCGAGGAAATAGCAAGGTGACATTTTCATACAGGGGAAAAAGTAAAACTGTTCTTCTTGTTAGTTTTTATGACACGTAGATGAAATTTGAAAATTCTCAATTTTCACAAATTCACTTTCACATGGATTCGAATCATTTTTATTTCATTAATGTTTTACATGAAACATTTGGAATATTAAATTTATAATGAAAACGTAATCTTAATTTTCAGTTAAAAATTTCTAAATATTCCGACACTTTTATATGAAGGTATTGAAACTTGCAGCAACAGAAAACATCTTACGTTTTGGGTAGCTGAAGTTTTATGCAGTTACATGCAACTCAACATTTTCGCACTCTTTCGTAATTTCAGGATGAATTTCATGAGAATACTGTTACAATTTCGTAATTCTAAGGCCGTGTGGTGAAGTCTGTCATCACCTGTTATATACGACCATTTTATTAATAAAATAATAATTTAAATCAATTTTTTTAAGAAGACAGCAATGCAGAAAAACATGACGCATTACTGTCTTCTCCGGGGAATTTGTTAAAATTATTATTTTAGTTATAAAGTGGTCGTATATAATTGGTAACGTAAGAGTCTACCATACGGCCGTGAAATAAATTTAATTGAAATTCAGTTGAGTATCGTATTACTAGAAAAAGATTTCAGAAAATTCTGTACATTTTTCGTAATTTTAGGATACGTTAAAAGTATCGCAAATATACAGTATATGAAATTTAATATTCGAAATTATAAAATTTGATACACCAAAGTGTCGATATAACAGGACATTTTCAAGATTTTTTGATAATTCGTTTAGGGAATGTCATTGAGGTGACCATGGATCATACAGATCACGTGACCAAATTCCTGTAAAAGTTCATGTAAGAACTATTTTTTGTTACGAAATATTTTCCTGAAAATTAAAAAAATACAGGGGTCTCTAATTAGAGGTTTCATTTTGAATAGCTCTCTATTTTGGCAGCTGTCATAATAAGAAGTGTCATTTTTTTACAGGTGACAACTAAAAACTATGCCATTAATAAAATTGGAACGATACAGGCTTTAAAAAGGTATTTAAATTGTTAAGATTCACTACAAAAATTGTGAAAATTTTGCTGAAACGGTTCGTTAAGTTAATTGAGGCTCATTTTCAACATGGAGGCTACGTTAATAAGCAGAATTGTCGCATTTGGGTCTCGGAAAACCCAAAAATCATTATTGAGAAGGCATTCTATGCGCAACGTGTAACTGTTTGGTGCAGTTTTTGAACAGGAGAGATCATTGGGCCTCATTTTTCTGAAAATGAAGCTAGAGCGGCTGTTTCGGCGAATGGATTGCGCTATCGAACCATGATTAATGAATTTTCATGGCGAGAATTGGAAGATATGCAGGTGGACGATGATTATTTCCAACAAGACGGCACTACGTGCCATACAAGTGGCGAAACCATCGGCCTTTTGCGTAAAAAGTTTCCAAGCCAAGTGATTTCTCGAAGCGGCGATTACAATTGGCCGCCAAGATCATGCTATTTAGCACCTCTAGACTTTTTTTTTTGGAGTTACGTGAAAAATAAGCTTTATGCTCAGTTGATTTCAAATTAATTAGGTCGGAAGCGTCTTTTTTTCCACAGAAAGATTTTCAAATTCCTTAAATATTTGAATTCTATTGCATTATTTACGATATAAGAGTTTGAAATTGTCTATGAGAACACCTGTCGACAACGTATCCTATCTGATACGCGACTAATGAACCTCTGATAATGTAGGCAGTGACTTCCCAAGTTCGTCAATTTAATAGAAAGCCTCCCATGGGACCTCAAAGTACCACTTCCGGTACAGCCCTCGACCGGGTGACAATGGAGTCTCCTGGTCTATGTATAGCAGATAGCGACCTCAACTACGTCACAACTTCTTATAAATAGATTCAGTTTTGATAAAAGTGTCTTTCCAAGTTCGTCACTTTAATAGAAAGCCTCCCATGGGACCTCAAAGTACCACTTCCGGTACAGCCCTCGACCAAGTGAAAATGGCTTGTCCTGGTCTATGTATAGCAGATAGCGACCTCCACTAAGTCACAACTTCTTCTCAATAAATTTAGTTTTGATAGAAATGTCTTTCTAAGTTCGTCACTTTAATAGAAAGCCTCCCATGGGACCTCAAAGTACCACTTCCGGTACAGCCCTCGACCAAGTGACAATGGACTGTCCTGGTCTATGTATAGCTGATAGCGACCTCTACTAAGTCCCAACTTCTTCTCAATAGATTCAGTTTTGATAAAAGTGTCTTTCCAAGTTCGTCACTTTAATACAAAGCCTACCATGGGACCACAAAGTACTACTTCCGGTACAGCACTCGACCAAGTGATAATCGACTGTCCTGGTCTATGTATAGCTGATAGTGACCTCTACTAAGTCCCAACTTCTTCTCAATAGATTCAGTTTTGATAGAAATGTCTTTCTAAGTTCGTCACTTTAACAGAAAGCCTCCTTTGGGACCTCAAAGTACCACTTCCGGTACAGACCTCGACCAAGTGATAATCGACTATCCTGGTCTATGTATAGCTGATAGCGACCTCTACTAAGTCCCAACTTCTTCTCAATAGATTCAGTTTTGATAAAAGTGTCTTTCCAAGTTCGTCACTTTAATAGAAAGCCTACCATGGGACCTCAAAGTACCACTTCCGGTACAGCCCTCGACAGGGTGATAATGGACAGTCCTGGTCTATGTATAGCTGATAGCGACCTCTACTAAGTCCCAACTTCTTTTTAATAGATTCAGTTTTGATAAAAGTGTCTTTCTAAGTTCGTCACTTTAATAGAAAGCCTCCCTTGGGACCTCAAAGTACCACTTCCGGTACAGACCTCGACCAAGTGATAATGGACTGTCCTGGTCTATGTGTAGCTGATTGCGACATCTACAAAGTCCCAACTTCTTTTTAATAGATTCAGTTTTGATAGAAATGTCTTTCCAAGTTCGTCACTTTAATAGAAAGCCTCCCATGGGACCTCAAAGTACCACTTCCGGTACAGACCTCGACCAAGTGATAATGGACTGTCCTGGTCTATGTATAGCTGATAGCGACCTCTACTAAGTCCCAACTTCTTCTCAATAGATTCAGTTTTGATAGAAATGTCTTTCCAAGTTCGTCACTTTAATAGAAAGCCTCCCATGGGACCTCAAAGTATTACTTCCGATACAGACCTCGACCAAGTGATAATCGACTGTCCTGGTCTATGTATAGCTGATAGTGACCTCTACTAAGTCCCAACTTCTTCTCAATAGATTCAGTTTTGATAAAAGTGTCTTTCCAAGTTCATCACTTTAATACAAAGCCTACCATGGGACCACAAAGTACTACTTCCGGTACAGCACTCGACCAAGTGATAATCGACTGTCGTGGTCTATGTATAGTTGATAGCGACCTCTACTAAGTCCCAACTTCTTCTCAATAGATTCAGTTTTGATAGAAATGTCTTTCCAAGTTCGTCACTTTAATAGAAAGCCTTCCATGGGACCTCAAAGTACTACTTCCGGTGCAGCCCTCGACCAAGTGATAATCGACTGTCGTGGTCTATGTATAGTTGATAGCGACCTCTACTAAGACCCAACTTCTTCTCAATAGATTCAGTTTTGATAAAAGTGTCTTTCCAAGTTCGTCACTTTAATAGAAAGTCTACCTTGGGACCTCAAAGTACCACTTCCGGTACAGACCTCGACCAAGTGATAATCGACTGTCCTGGTCTATGTATAGCTGATAGCGACCTCTACTAAGTCCCAACTTCTTTTTAATAGATTCAGTTTTGATAAAAGTGTCTTTCCAAGTTCGTCACTTTAATAGAAAGCCTCCCATGGGACCTCAAAGTACCACTTCCGGTACAGACCTCGACCAAGTGATAATCGACTGTCGTGGTCTATGTATAGTTGATAGCGACCTCTACTAAGTCCCAACTTCTTCTCAATAGATTCAGTTTTGATAGAAATGTCTTTCCAAGTTCGTCACTTTAATAGAAAGCCTTCCATGGGACCTCAAAGTACCACTTCCGGTACAGCCCTCGACAAAGTGACAATGGACTGTCCTGGTCTATGTATAGCTGATAGCGACCTCTACTAAGTCCCAACTTCTTTTTAATAGATTCAGTTTTGATAAAAGTGTCTTTCTAAGTTCGTCACTTTAATAGAAAGCCTCCCTTGGGACCTCAAAGTACCACTTCCGGTACAGACCTCGACCAAGTGATAATGGACTGTCCTGGTCTATGTGTAGCTGATTGCGACATCTACAAAGTCCCAACTTCTTTTTAATAGATTCAGTTTTGATAGAAATGTCTTTCCAAGTTCGTCACTTTAATAGAAAGCCTCCCATGGGACCTCAAAGTACCACTTCCGGTACAGACCTCGACCAAGTGATAATGGACTGTCCTGGTCTATGTATAGCTGATAGTGACCTCTACTAAGTCCCAACTTCTTCTCAATAGATTCAGTTTTGATAGAAATGTCTTTCTAAGTTCGTCACTTTAATAGAAAGCCTCCTTTGGGACCTCAAAGTACCACTTCCGGTACAGACCTCGACCAAGTGATAATCGACTGCCCTGGTCTATGTATAGCTGATAGTGACCTCTACTAAGACCCAACTTCTTCTCAATAGATTCAGTTTTGATAAAAGTGTCTTTCCAAGTTCGTCACTTTAATAGAAAGTCTACCTTGGGACCTCAAAGTACCACTTCCGGTACAGACCTCGACCAAGTGATAATCGACTGTCGTGGTCTATGTATAGTTGATAGCGACCTCTGCTAAGTCCCATCTTCTTTTTAATAGATTCAGTTTTGATAGAAATGTCTTTCCAAGTTCGTCACTTTAATAGAAAGCCTCCCATGGGACCTCAAATTACCACTTTCAGTACAGCCGTCGACCAAGTGACAATGGGCTGTCCTGGTCTATGTATAGCTGATAGCGACCTCTACTAAGTCCCGCCTTCATTTTAATAGATTCAGTTTTGATAAAAGTGTCTTTCCAAGTTCGTCACTTTAATAGAAAGCCTCCCATGGGACCTCAAAGTATTACTTCCGGTACAGACCTCGACCAAGTGATAATGGACTGTCCTGGTCTATGTGTAGCTGATTGCGACATCTACAAAGTCCCAACTTCTTCTCAATAGATTCAGTTTTGATAGAAATGTCTTTCCAAGTTCGTCACTTTAATAGAAAGCCTCCCATGGGACCTCAAAGTACCACTTCCGGTACAGCCCTCGACCAAGTGACAATGGACTGTCCTGGTCTATGTATAGCTGATAGCGACCTCTACTAAGTCCCAACTTCTTCTCAATAGATTCAGTTTTGATAGAAATGTCTTTCCAAGTTCGTCACTTTAATAGAAAGCCTCCCATGGGACCTCAAAGTACCACTTCCGGTACAGCCCTCGACCAAGTGACAATGGACTGTCCTGGTCTATGTATAGCTGATAGCGACCTCTACTAAGTCCCGCCTTCATTTTAATAGATTCAGTTTTGATAAAAGTGTCTTTCCAAGTTCGTCACTTTAATAGAAAGCCTCCCATGGGACCTCAAAGTATTACTTCCGGTACAGACCTCGACCAAGTGATAATCGACTGTCCTGGTCTATGTATAGCTGATAGCGACCTCTACTAAGTCCCAACTTCTTCTCAATAGATTCAGTTTTGATAAAAGTGTCTTTCCAAGTTCGTCACTTTAATAGAAAGCCTCCCATGGGACCTCAAAGTACCACTTCCGGTACAGCCCTCGACAGGGTGAAAATGACTTCTCCTGGTCTATGTATAGCTGATAGCGACCTCTACTAAGTCCCAACTTCTTTTTAATAGATTCAGTTTTGATAAAAGTGTCTTTCTAAGTTCGTCACTTTAATAGAAAGCCTCCCTTGGGACCTCAAAGTACCACTTCCGGTACAGACCTCGACCAAGTGATAATGGACTGTCCTGGTCTATGTGTAGCTGATTGCGACATCTACAAAGTCCCAACTTCTTTTTAATAGATTCAGTTTTGATAGAAATGTCTTTCCAAGTTCGTCACTTTAATAGAAAGCCTCCCATGGGACCTCAAAGTACCACTTCCGGTACAGCCCTCGACCAAGTGACAATGGACTGTCCTGGTCTATGTATAGCTGATAGCGACCTCTACTAAGTCCCAACTTCTTCTCAATAGATTCAGTTTTGATAAAAGTGTCTTTCCAAGTTCGTCACTTTAATAGAAAGCCTCCCATGGGACCTCAAAGTACCACTTCCGGTACAGCCCTCGACAGGGTGAAAATGGCTTCTCCTGGTCTATGTATAGCAGATAGCGACCTCCACTACGTCACAACTTCTTCTCAATAAATTTAGTTTTGATAGAAGTGTCTTTCTAAGTTCGTCACTTTAATAGAAAGCCTACCTTGGGACCTCAAAGTACCACTTCCGGTACAGACCTCGACCAAGTGATAATCGACTGTCGTGGTCTATGTATAGCTGATAGCGACCTCTACTAAGTCCCAACTTCTTCTCAATAGATTCAGTTTTGATAAAAGTGTCTTTCCAAGTTCGTCACTTTAATAGAAAGCCTCCCATGGGACCTCAAAGTATTACTTCCGATACAGACCTCGACCAAGTGATAATCGACTGTCCTGGTCTATGTATAGCTGATAGTGACCTCTACTAAGTCCCAACTTCTTCTCAATAGATTCAGTTTTGATAAAAGTGTCTTTCCAAGTTCGTCACTTTAATAGAAAGCCTACCTTGGGACCTCAAAGTACCACTTCCGGTACAGACCTCGACCAAGTGATAATCGACTGTCGTGGTCTATGTATAGCTGATTGCGACCTCTACTAAGTCCCAACTTCTTTTTAATAGATTCAGTTTTGATAAAAGTGTCTTTCCAAGTTCATCACTTTAATACAAAGCCTACCATGGGACCACAAAGTACTACTTCCGGTACAGCACTCGACCAAGTGATAATCGACTGTCGTGGTCTATGTATAGTTGATAGCGACCTCTACTAAGACCCAACTTCTTCTCAATAGATTCAGTTTTGATAAAAGTGTCTTTCCAAGTTCGTCACTTTAATAGAAAGCCTTCCATCGGACCTCAAAGTACCACTTCCGGTACAGCCCTCGACCAAGTGACAATGGACTGTCCTGGTCTATGTATAGCTGATAGCGACCTCTACTAAGTCCCAACTTCTTTTTAATAGATTCAGTTTTGATAAAAGTGTCTTTCTAAGTTCGTCACTTTAATAGAAAGCCTCCCTTGGGACCTCAAAGTACCACTTCCGGTACAGACCTCGACCAAGTGATAATGGACTGTCCTGGTCTATGTATAGCTGATAGCGACCTCTACTAAGTCCCAACTTCTTCTCAATAGATTCAGTTTTGATAGAAATGTCTTTCCAAGTTCGTCACTTTAATAGAAAGCCTCCCATGGGACCTCAAAGTATTACTTCCGATACAGACCTCGACCAAGTGATAATCGACTGTCCTGGTCTATGTATAGCTGATTGCGACATCTACAAAGTCCCAACTTCTTTTTAATAGATTCAGTTTTGATAGAAATGTCTTTCCAAGTTCGTCACTTTAATACAAAGCCTACCATGGGACCACAAAGTACTACTTCCGGTACAGCACTCGACCAAGTGATAATCGACTGTCCTGGTCTATGTATAGCTGATAGTGACCTCTACTAAGTCCCAACTTCTTCTCAATAGATTCAGTTTTGATAAAAGTGTCTTTCCAAGTTCGTCACTTTAATAGAAAGCCTCCCATGGGACCTCAAAGTACCACTTCCGGTACAGCCCTCGACCAAGTGACAATGGACTGTCCTGGTCTATGTATAGCTGATAGCGACCTCTACTAAGTCCCAACTTCTTCTCAATAGATTCAGTTTTGATAGAAATGTCTTTCCAAGTTCGTCACTTTAATAGAAAGCCTCCCATGGGACCTCAAAGTACCACTTCCGGTACAGCCCTCGACCAAGTGACAATGGACTGTCCTGGTCTATGTATAGCTGATTGCGACATCTACAAAGTCCCAACTTCTTTTTAATAGATTCAGTTTTGATAGAAATGTCTTTCCAAGTTCGTCACTTTAATAGAAAGCCTCCCATGGGACCTCAAAGTACCACTTCCGGTACAGACCTCGACCAAGTGATAATGGACTGTCCTGGTCTATGTATAGCTGATAGTGACCTCTACTAAGTCCCAACTTCTTCTCAATAGATTCAGTTTTGATAGAAATGTCTTTCTAAGTTCGTCACTTTAACAGAAAGCCTCCTTTGGGACCTCAAAGTACCACTTCCGGTACAGACCTCGACCAAGTGATAATCGACTATCCTGGTCTATGTATAGCTGATAGCGACCTCTACTAAGTCCCAACTTCTTCTCAATAGATTCAGTTTTGATAAAAGTGTCTTTCCAAGTTCGTCACTTTAATACAAAGCCTACCATGGGACCACAAAGTACTACTTCCGGTACAGCACTCGACCAAGTGATAATCGACTGTCGTGGTCTATGTATAGTTGATAGCGACCTCTACTAAGTCCCAACTTCTTCTCAATAGATTCAGTTTTGATAGAAATGTCTTTCCAAGTTCGTCACTTTAATAGAAAGCCTCCCATGGGACCTCAAATTACCACTTTCAGTACAGACCTCGACCAAGTGATAATCGACTGTCGTGGTCTATGTATAGTTGATAGCGACCTCTACTAAGACCCAACTTCTTCTCAATAGATTCAGTTTTGATAAAAGTGTCTTTCCAAGTTCGTCACTTTAATAGAAAGTCTACCTTGGGACCTCAAAGTACCACTTCCGGTACAGACCTCGACCAAGTGATAATCGACTGTCGTGGTCTATGTATAGTTGATAGCGACCTCTACTAAGTCCCGCCTTCATTTTAATAGATTCAGTTTTGATAAAAGTGTCTTTCCAAGTTCGTCACTTTAATAGAAAGCCTCCCATGGGACCTCAAAGTACCACTTCCGGTACAGACCTCGACCAAGTGATAATCGACTGTCGTGGTCTATGTATAGTTGATAGCGACCTCTACTAAGTCCCAACTTCTTCTCAATAGATTCAGTTTTGATAGAAATGTCTTTCCAAGTTCGTCACTTTAATAGAAAGCCTTCCATGGGACCTCAAAGTACCACTTCCGGTACAGCCCTCGACCAAGTGACAATGGACTGTCCTGGTCTATGTATAGCTGATAGCGACCTCTACTAAGTCCCAACTTCTTCTCAATAGATTCAGTTTTGATAAAAGTGTCTTTCTAAGTTCGTCACTTTAATAGAAAGCCTCCCTTGGGACCTCAAAGTACCACTTCCGGTACAGACCTCGACCAAGTGATAATGGACTGTCCTGGTCTATGTGTAGCTGATTGCGACATCTACAAAGTCCCAACTTCTTTTTAATAGATTCAGTTTTGATAGAAATGTCTTTCCAAGTTCGTCACTTTAATAGAAAGCCTCCCATGGGACCTCAAAGTACCACTTCCGGTACAGACCTCGACCAAGTGATAATCGACTGTCCTGGTCTATGTATAGCTGATAGTGACCTCTACTAAGTCCCAACTTCTTCTCAATAGATTCAGTTTTGATAGAAATGTCTTTCCAAGTTCGTCACTTTAATAGAAAGCCTTCCATCGGACCTCAAAGTACCACTTCCGGTACAGACCTCGACCAAGTGATAATCGACTGTCCTGGTCTATGTATAGCTGATAGTGACCTCTACTAAGACCCAACTTCTTCTCAATAGATTCAGTTTTGATAAAAGTGTCTTTCCAAGTTCGTCACTTTAATAGAAAGCCTACCATGGGACCTCAAAGTACCACTTCCGGTACAGCACTCGACCAAGTGATAATCGACTGTCCTGGTCTATGTATAGCTGATAGCGACCTCTACTAAGTCCCAACTTCTTTTTAATAGATTCAGTTTTGATAGAAATGTCTTTCCAAGTTCGTCACTTTAATAGAAAGCCTCCCATGGGACCTCAAATTACCACTTTCAGTACAGCCGTCGACCAAGTGACAATGGGCTGTCCTGGTCTATGTATAGCTGATAGCGACCTCTACTAAGTCCCGCCTTCATTTTAATAGATTCAGTTTTGATAAAAGTGTCTTTCTAAGTTCGTCACTTTAATAGAAAGCCTCCCTTGGGACCTCAAAGTACCACTTCCGGTACAGACCTCGACCAAGTGATAATGGACTGTCCTGGTCTATGTATAGCTGATAGCGACATCTACAAAGTCCCAACTTCTTCTCAATAGATTCAGTTTTGATAGAAGTGTCTTTCCAAGTTCGTCACTTTAATAGAAAGCCTCCCATGGGACCTCAAAGTACCACTTCCGGTACAGCCCTCGACCAAGTGACAATGGACTGTCCTGGTCTATGTATAGCTGATAGCGACCTCTACTAAGTCCCAACTTCTTCTCAATAGATTCAGTTTTGATAGAAATGTCTTTCCAAGTTCGTCACTTTAATAGAAAGCCTCCCATGGGACCTCAAAGTACCACTTCCGGTACAGCCCTCGACCAAGTGACAATGGACTGTCCTGGTCTATGTATAGCTGATAGCGACCTCTACTAAGTCCCGCCTTCATTTTAATAGATTCAGTTTTGATAAAAGTGTCTTTCCAAGTTCGTCACTTTAATAGAAAGCCTACCTTGGGACCTCAAAGTACCACTTCCGGTACAGACCTCGACCAAGTGATAATCGACTGTCCTGGTCTATGTATAGCTGATAGCGACCTCTACTAAGTCCCAACTTCTTCTCAATAGATTCAGTTTTGATAAAAGTGTCTTTCCAAGTTCGTCACTTTAATAGAAAGCCTCCCATGGGACCTCAAAGTACCACTTCCGGTACAGCCCTCGACCAAGTGACAATGGACTGTCCTGGTCTATGTATAGCTGATAGCGACCTCTACTAAGTCCCAACTTCTTTTTAATAGATTCAGTTTTGATAAAAGTGTCTTTCTAAGTTCGTCACTTTAATAGAAAGCCTCCCATGGGACCTCAAAGTACCACTTCCGGTACAGCCCTCGACCAAGTGACAATGGACTGTCCTGGTCTATGTATAGCTGATAGCGACCTCTACTAAGTCCCAACTTCTTCTCAATAGATTCAGTTTTGATAGAAATGTCTTTCCAAGTTCGTCACTTTAATAGAAAGCCTCCCATGGGACCTCAAAGTACCACTTCCGGTACAGCCCTCGACCAAGTGACAATGGACTGTCCTGGTCTATGTATAGCTGATAGCGACCTCTACTAAGTCCCGCCTTCATTTTAATAGATTCAGTTTTGATAAAAGTGTCTTTCAAAGTTCGTCACTTTAATAGAAAGCCTCCCTTGGGACCTCAAAGTACCACTTCCGGTACAGACCTCGACCAAGTGATAATGGACTGTCCTGGTCTATGTGTAGCTGATAGCGACATCTACAAAGTCCCAACTTCTTCTCAATAGATTCAGTTTTGATAAAAGTGTCTTTCCAAGTTCGTCACTTTAATAGAAAGCCTCCCATGGGACCTCAAAGTACCACTTCCGGTACAGCCCTCGACCAAGTGACAATGGACTGTCCTGGTCTATGTATAGCTGATAGCGACCTCTACTAAGTCCCAACTTCTTTTTAATAGATTCAGTTTTGATAAAAGTGTCTTTCTAAGTTCGTCACTTTAATAGAAAGCCTCCCTTGGGACCTCAAAGTACCACTTCCGGTACAGACCTCGACCAAGTGATAATGGACTGTCCTGGTCTATGTGTAGCTGATTGCGACATCTACAAAGTCCCAACTTCTTTTTAATAGATTCAGTTTTGATAGAAATGTCTTTCCAAGTTCGTCACTTTAATAGAAAGCCTCCCATGGGACCTCAAAGTACCACTTCCGGTGCAGCCCTCGACCAAGTGACAATGGACTGTCCTGGTCTATGTATAGCTGATAGCGACCTCTACTAAGACCCAACTTCTTCTCAATAGATTCAGTTTTGATAAAAGTGTCTTTCCAAGTTCGTCACTTTAATAGAAAGCCTCCCATGGGACCTCAAAGTACCACTTCCGGTACAGCCCTCGACAGGGTGAAAATGGCTTCTCCTGGTCTATGTATAGCAGATAGCGACCTCCACTACGTCACAACTTCTTCTCAATAAATTTAGTTTTGATAGAAGTGTCTTTCTAAGTTCGTCACTTTAATAGAAAGTCTACCTTGGGACCTCAAAGTACTACTTCCGGTACAGCACTCGACCAAGTGATAATCGACTGTCGTGGTCTATGTATAGTTGATAGCGACCTCTACTAAGTCCCAACTTCTTCTCAATAGATTCAGTTTTGATAAAAGTGTCTTTCCAAGTTCGTCACTTTAATACAAAGCCTACCATGGGACCACAAAGTACTACTTCCGGTACAGCACTCGACCAAGTGATAATCGACTGTCCTGGTCTATGTATAGCTGATAGTGACCTCTACTAAGTCCCAACTTCTTCTCAATAGATTCAGTTTTGATAAAAGTGTCTTTCCAAGTTCGTCACTTTAATAGAAAGTCTACCTTGGGACCTCAAAGTACCACTTCCGGTACAGACCTCGACCAAGTGATAATCGACTGTCCTGGTCTATGTATAGCTGATAGCGACCTCTACTAAGTCCCAACTTCTTTTTAATAGATTCAGTTTTGATAAAAGTGTCTTTCTAAGTTCGTCACTTTAATAGAAAGCCTCCCTTGGGACCTCAAAGTACCACTTCCGGTACAGACCTCGACCAAGTGACAATGGACTGTCCTGGTCTATGTATAGCTGATAGCGACCTCTACTAAGTCCCAACTTCTTTTTAATAGATTCAGTTTTGATAAAAGTGTCTTTCCAAGTTCGTCACTTTAATAGAAAGCCTCCCATGGGACCTCAAATTACCACTTTCAGTACAGCCGTCGACCAAGTGACAATGGGCTGTCCTGGTCTATGTATAGCTGATAGCGACCTCTACTAAGTCCCGCCTTCATTTTAATAGATTCAGTTTTGATAAAAGTGTCTTTCCAAGTTCGTCACTTTAATAGAAAGCCTCCCATGGGACCTCAAAGTACCACTTCCGGTACAGCCCTCGACCAAGTGACAATGGACTGTCCTGGTCTATGTATAGCTGATAGCGACCTCTACTAAGTCCCAACTTCTTCTCAATAGATTCAGTTTTGATAGAAGTGTCTTCGCAAGTTCATCAATTTAATAGAAAGTCTACCTTGGGACCTCAAAGTACCACTTCCGGTACAGACCTCGACCAAGTGATAATGGACTGTCCTGGTCTATGTATAGCTGATAGCGACCTCTACTAAGTCCCAACTTCTTCTCAATAGATTCAGTTTTGATAGAAATGTCTTTCCAAGTTCGTCACTTTAATAGAAAGCCTCCCATGGGACCTCAAAGTACCACTTCCGGTACAGACCTCGCCCAAGTGATAATGGACTGTCCTGGTCTATGTATAGCTGATAGTGACCTCTACTAAGTCCCAACTTCTTCTCAATAGATTCAGTTTTGATAGAAATGTCTTTCTAAGTTCGTCACTTTAATAGAAAGCCTCCCATGGGACCTCAAAGTATTACTTCCGATACAGACCTCGACCAAGTGATAATCGACTGTCCTGGTCTATGTATAGCTGATAGTGACCTCTACTAAGTCCCAACTTCTTCTCAATAGATTCAGTTTTGATAAAAGTGTCTTTCCAAGTTCGTCACTTTAATAGAAAGCCTCCCATGGGACCTCAAAGTACCACTTCCGGTACAGCCCTCGACAGGGTGAAAATGGCTTCTCCTGGTCTATGTATAGCAGATAGCGACCTCCACTACGTCACAACTTCTTCTCAATAAATTTAGTTTTGATAGAAATGTGTTTCTAAGTTCGTCACTTTAATAGAAAGCCTCCCATGGGACCTCAAATTACCACTTCCGGTACAGCCCTCGACCAAGTGACAATGGACTGTCCTGGTCTATGTATAGCTGATAGTGACCTCTACTAAGTCCCAACTTCTTCTCAATAGATTCAGTTTTGATAAAAGTGTCTTTCCAAGTTCGTCACTTTAATACAAAGCCTACCATGGGACCACAAAGTACTACTTCCGGTACAGCACTCGACCAAGTGATAATCGACTGTCCTGGTCTATGTATAGCTGATAGCGACCTCTACTAAGTCCCAACTTCTTCTCAATAGATTCAGTTTTGATAGAAATGTCTTTCCAAGTTCGTCACTTTAATAGAAAGCCTCCCATGGGACCTCAAAGTACCACTTCCGGTACAGACCTCGACCAAGTGATAATCGACTGTCCTGGTCTATGTATAGCTGATAGCGACCTCTACTAAGTCCCAACTTCTTCTCAATAGATTCAGTTTTGATAGAAATGTCTTTCCAAGTTCGTCACTTTAATAGAAAGCCTACCATGGGACCACAAAGTACTACTTCCGGTACAGCCCTGTACAGAGTTATAATGGACTGTCCTGGTCTATGTGTAGCTGATTGCGAGATCTACTAAGTCCCAACTTCTTCTCGATAGATTCATCACAAGTTCCATCCGTATCTTATGTCATTATATCAGGATTTGTTTGGCAATGATGTCCTAAAACGCGTCAATTTTCTGTAATTGGATCCGTAGAAAAATGTGCACAGATGTCTCATTTTTGAGTCATTTGCTTTTTTCTGATGAAGCTAACTTCGCAAATACAGGAAATGTGAACAGGCATAATGTACGTTATTGGGAAAATGAGAATCCTCGATGGATGAGAACTGTACCATTTCATCATCCGTGGTCCGTTAATTGTTGGTGCGGCATTGTCGGAGATCATGTCATTGGTCCATATTTTTTCGAAGGTTGCTTGACTGGGCAAGTTCACGCAAACTTTCTGCAAAACGTACTGCCTCAATTAATGGAAGACGTGCTCTTGCATGTTCGTATGAACATATGAATGCCAGATCTACATGTTCACCAGATCTAATATCACCAGATTACTTTTTATGGGGTTTTATCAAAGAATGCGTAATGGCGGTAGCATCTACCACGCTTGACGACATAAAAGAAAGAATACGCCGAGCATATACCGAAATTACACCATAAATGTTGGCTGAAGTTAGACGGCCTTTTCATCTGTGAATTAACAAGTGCTTACAAGTATATTGAATGTATTGAATAGCATAATTTTTTAAAATTTGGTAAGAAGCAATTAGAATAAAACAAATTATTTTAAAAAATTATTTTTCTGTGTTTCAAATGTTTTTCATGGAAAATAATCTTTTCTCTTTTAAATTAGCCCTTCAATAATAATATTGCTATTCTTTAAAGCAAAATTATCTATTTTTTACTGAGGTCTAATTTTTGTGGGTGAACTACCTTAAGCTTGATGTACAACAAATAATGTACTGAAATATTAAATTTAATGTACAAATGTGTATGAAATTCAATAATATTTTTAAGAGTGTAGGATACAAGAAAATTTTTCGGCAAATGTATTACCATGTTTCCGATAACCACTAACGCAAACTTGCAGTATGTATTTAAGGGGGTCGTCTACCTTCGAGCCGAGAATTTTAGCCTATTTTTGGGAATGAATTGCAAAAACACTACTAAAGATATTCACGCCAGTCAAAATTTTTTTTATTATTACATGTTTCTTCTTCGAAAAAATCTATTTTGCACTTGATAATAAATGCATCCGCGACCTTGGAACGTCCTTGACCTCAACGCTGCAGAAATGTCATTGAGAACTTTGTGGTAAGACTTTGGCCATTTAAATTGTCTGAAACCAATAAAATGAAATATGTCTGTAATCTGTGTTACATTGGCTATGTTTTCCCTGAGCCGATTTTTTCTATTGTAAAATGTGTTTATATTACGCAATTGTTCTTGAAAAAATTCGATTTTTGACCTGTTTTTCGACCTATTAGAGCGTGTTAAAATTCAACAATGTAAAAATTTGACAATCGCCCCTGGGAAAACATAGCTATATGTTTATTGAATAACTGAAAAAAAATTTGATCAAATTCTATCAATATTTCTAGAAGAAGTCATACCACAAAGTTTGAAAAATGCAACTTTTGGGAAATCACATTTCAAGATAAATGACAGTGTAAAACATGATTTTAAAACTTTGAAACGATCGAGATTGTTCCGGCTTGAAATGCAGTCGTAGACTGAGCTGGCTCAAAAATTCCTTACCAAAAAGGCACACAGATACGCAACTATTCATACACATTCAGAAAAAGCCAAAAATCAATTGTAACGCCCTACGAGAAAGAGTTTATTTTAGAAAACAGTGACGAAAAGGCGCTCGAAAAGCGCGTGGATGGCAATCTTTCCGGTTGCATATACCTACGTAAGAAAGCGTATTTCAAAAAATCCCTCATATGGCGTGTTCCTTATAACATCTACATTCAAAATATGCAAAAAAAATGACTTTTCCAAACCGCGAAGGTAGACGACCACCGTAATCTTTTTATGTATAGTTTGATCATTCAACAATCTCCTATCACTGATTGCTTTATGTTCAGGAATTGAACACCAAGTACGAGAAATGTCAAAAATCGAAATTTAAATCTCCCTCGAGAGAAAGGAAGACCCCGTGGTACGCGTTTTACTTTTAAACTTCCGACTATATATCATACAAGCGGGCAGCGGTCAGTTCTGCATAGATACCATGGTTGGACTTCCCTATAAAATACGTCCGAGCCATTAATCCCGAATAGAAGGAAAATATTCAGCTCGTTTAAAACGACCGCTACTCGCCCTACGTACCTTAATATGAATACAAAAGCAATTCTACGTTTATTATTTATCGTGTAACACATCACAAGCCCGTAACGAAGAAAGTTTCAGAGAGAAAAGAGACAAAGACAGAAAATTGCACTTGTAAACGGGGTTTGGTCGATACTCATATATATATATGGACGGTGCTTTGCAAATACGTCAAAGGGACGTTTATTGTACGCATCGGTAGTGTCAAACTGGCTATACGATTACCACCTATGTAACCAACTCATGCTTTGCTTTATTTTCCAGTTGTGTTTCCATCGAATGCTTTTCCAACAACCGGAAAATAGTTCGACCGCGTACAAAGAGTGATAACAACATTTGCGTTTCAGTAAAATACAAAGAGTAAAACACATAGCTGTAATTATGGCCGAGAAAAACACGATTTAATTTCAACCAAGCTTCAAGGTTTATTAAAAAGTCCACTGCTTCTCTTTTACGATTAAAAAACCATTTCCGTAATTTGCACTACAAATTGAAGTCCTAAAGAATACTGCTTCATAAATTAAATACGGTTTTTAACATGACGAAATGAAAGTAGGTGATGACTGCCTGGAGTTATATTCTTTATTTCAGCACATTTTAAGAAAAGATAATTCAATGTGGCTTTTTAAATTTTTTTCTTTTTTATATCTGTAACAATTTTATTTTTTCATCTGAGATATTCTTCACAGGCGTATAATTTAAGCTTTAGCTTTGAAAATTCTAATTTATTTTGTTTCTTGATTTTTAAAAAGTTTAGGAAATCTCTAGAAATTCGTAGAAAGAATTTGAAATATTTTCAAATGTATTAATGACATGGTTATGGATAATGCCGTTAATGTAGGAAGGAAATTATTAGTATAAAGTTACGAAACAGTCATTAGCATCGTTAAAACAAGTGTTACTATGTCCATTGATAACTTTTTTTTTTAATGAATATTTCCTTAATTCTAAACTTATATTTTTAAATTTATGTTACCAAAATTCATATGATCTAGATACCAATTGCTCTAATTCTTATATTTTTGATTTATCATTTAACATAATTTTCATTTTTGTGAATTATCATTTGTTATAATTTTTATAACTGTACTGTAGTACTGTTCCTCTCATTTCTTACTTTGCCCAATTGTCATGTTACACAATAGTAATTTGCCCTGAATCACATCTGGACAAAAAATAATGTCGGGAAAATTTAATTCAGACAATTGTAATGTTTGATTCAAATTATTAGAAATTCTTATTGGCTAGTTTTAACTTTCGCGCCGCTATTTTTCGGCCGGATATGTGTTGGGTGAAATGGTTTTTCTGTAACATGACAATTCAGTACATGAATTTCAGTAAAGTAAATTTTAGCAAATAAAGAATTTTAGGAATGTTTATGCACTCCAAAAATTAGTATTGAAATTTATTGATAATACCGGTTTATAAAATGTTTTTCTCGGTACAGAATATTATGGTCTCGCAAAGTTAAGTTTTAAAAATGTGTTTAATGTCGCACAAATATAAGGAAAAACTTTAACGAAAGTTCAAAAAATGATCGAATACCGATATTATTTGAAGATAATGTTTTGAATTTTATTAAAAATGACGTTCGAGAACCTTTCGACTGTTCCAATTTGTTTGGAAGAGAAATATAACATTAAGGATAACTGCTAAAAGTATTTCCATACTTCCTGTAGGCATAGAAATCACTTTTTAGGGTGAATTCATTGCTAAAAGTGGAACCCATTATTTTTTAAAGCCAGGGACATTGAATCGTAAGCTGGACAGAGTATCACTTATAAATTTGTTCATTGAATTGATCATATTCAAGGGTGGGTTTTTCATTTATGCTATACTGCTCTTTTAGCTGAATGATCTAATGATATAAATTTTCATTTTTCCAAATTTCTCAAAGTGCTAAAACTATTATATCCCGTGCATAAAAGTTTGGCATGGCCTAAGCTTCCAAGTCTGGCTCGTCGATTCATTGCAGGACTAGTGCCAGTCCTGGTAATTTCTACACGAGATGTTCAGAAACGATATCGATTTTTACCAACAAAAAATGATAAATTAAGATATTTTAAATGTAAAATGATCATTTCCATTCATAGCCATGAACTGAATTCTCAAATCATAGAGTTTTTCTTTTTCTCTAGTCTCACATAATCTAATCAGCAACAAAAGTATCTAATCAAGATAAAATATTAAGTGACGGTTGAATCACAACGGGAATCTCGCTTTGCTGGATGCGGTCCAAATTAACAATGTTGTTAACAAGCAAGCAATCCCCAATAGTCCTGGTATACTTTGGCTAAAGCTAAACCTCCCCCTTCCTTCTCCCACCCGTAGAGATAAGTGTGACGACCTGTCCAACGACTTTAGGGAAGGGTTGACGTAATCAACGTAAAACGTAATGCCGACGGTAACTGGGATTAGTTTATCTTTGGTCCCCCCGACTGAAGTCTAGCTTCGCTTGAGAATCACCGCGGTAGTGCAGTAATTACACCAAGAAAATGGCGAAAATGGCAACGTAATTCTGCTGACGAAAATCGCAGGGCAATGGTTATAGTGGGCTCAGATCTATTCGTTACTGTAATCTTCATTTAATCTGGGATTATCAAGATCGTTACAGTAAATAGTTGTTGTCAATATTATTATTCTATCCAAAAATTAAATTTCGTGAGAACTTGTTTAAATTTTTTTTTAAATTTATGTATAGAATGTTGATATTTTTTATGTATTTAATATGAAAATAGAAAAAAATACATAAAATATTATTTACAATTATCTTAAGCAATTTCTGGTAATTTAAATTAAATTGATAGTTTCATACGATGTTTTTAGTAACTGGCTGTATAATTTTATGCAAATGTTTTCATGTTTTTATTATTTAACATCACCAGAGTTTACTCCAACATAGTGCTCGTATGTTTAATATTTTAGCTTTTGTTCTTTCATATTTTAGAAATAAAGATGAAGTCTCCGATCAGAGTCGAAACGTTTGAAAGAATGGGACTTTTCAGTTATTATTCCTGAACCCTGAAGTCAATTAATAACAAAAACATCGTATAGAATTTATTATTTGAGGGCTGATACAAGTCCTAATAACGTAAATTGATCATTATATTTTCATTTATGTCAAAAAATTGCATTTTTAGTCATTAATCTGTCATCGTTTCTTGCTTTAACAGTTTATTTGTTGAAAAATTTTTGTTAAAAATTAAGACTTTTTTAAAAATAAATAAATAGGAATAAAGAAATACATTTTACTTTGGGCGTAAATCATAATTTGACTAACAGAACATGCCTGGATATACTATAGTCGGATGCTTGTTCTAATCCATATACATTTAATATATTTTGTGCAGGGGAAAATTTCGAAAAAGAATTTTAGTTTCATATTTGAATGACCTTATATTTTTTGGTAAAAAGCCCAAATAATCCTTACCTTTAATTATTGTTTACCAACTATTTTTTTTTAAGTATGTGGTAACCGATAGGACTGAAATTTTACCTTATTATGCAATAAAAAAAAGTGATCTGGAAGAAGAAATATTTCATGTAATTTTATAATATTTTTATAATAATTACAACGAAGGGATGGATTTTCACTAACCAAAATCTTTGATTGTTGTTTTAAAACTTTAAATGAATTTTTTTTATCTTCAATATTAAAATATAAATATTAAAGAATTTGAAATCTTTCTGTGGAAAAAAAGACGTTTTCGACTGCGCTGGGATACGAGCCCAGGTCTTTCGATTGCCGATTGACGGCTCTAAACAACCTCCAATAATGTAGGCAGTGGCAAAAATTTCGAACTCAAATAAATAATTTGAAATAATTAAAATATAAAATTTCAATATTTTTTAGCGACAATTATAAAAAAATCATTGAAATACGTTTAAAATTCCCACCGGAGGACCAAAAAAAACCTAAATCTAGTGTAAAAACCACTTATCTGGCAGCATTGATTTTTTTATTTTATACAATACTATGACATAACTGTCAATATTCAATTTGAGTGATAGTTCAGATGATCCGTGAATTAATTAAATTTTATGAATAATAGTCTCATGCTAATGAATAAACCATGATTGTGATCAATAACTAATACATATTCCTAGTCAAAGGTGAGAACGAATCGTAATCCATCGGTCGACCACATCGATTTATTTGCACAAGGGCTGCGAGCTTAGAACGAAAGTGCCTAAGGCTTCATGTAAATCCTCATAGATATGTTGCGTGTGCGCAAAGCGACCCACTTTTACCCAAAGGGCGAACCTGCGCCTGTCATCGGTGTCCAAGTTAATTGCTATTTCCATGCTCGAATAAATTAATAAACTCCAAAGCTATCTGTCCTCGACATATTGGCCGATCGTGCTTGGTCGCTGGAGCGAGATTTTGAGCAAAAAGCTCGTTTCTATATACACAGACACGTGGTCACGTGGGACAACACACATTGTAGCATTTTAAATTGTATGAAACACGGAGAATAACTCGTTACATGTTGTCAACGCGACAGCAGAGTGTATATTCTAAAATTACTTCTCGTGTAACTCTAATACATTGGAATTCGATTATGGTAGGTCGCGTCACATTCAAATTCCAGTAACAACAAACTGTGGGTTGTCCATTACAGGCTGTATACAGACCATAATGTAATTTTACGATCACGTAAAAAGTGGCGATATTTACAAATGCAATCTGACTCTTGCCCCAGGCACGAATAAAATACACTCGGCTTGTTCACTCATTCCCTGACAGTATTCCAAATTTAATATTTACTCTTTACTACATGCACTTGTTTTTAATTTTCAGACAACACATATGTACAAATTGGCAATCAACAAAAAACCGAGCTTTTATCTAACTTTTACTTTAAAAAAGTTCAAATTTATTGCAAGGGAATTATCTGCATCAATGATAATAATACAATACATTCAGACAATTCATGTTTATAGTATAAAGTTTCCAACGTTTCGAAGTCTATATTATTAATTAATTTTTAATTTTTTAATATTAATTAATTAATTAAGTAAGTAAATTATTATTAATTATTAACGATGATATCGCGAGAAAAGGCAAAATTTCAAAGTTTTTTTAAATTTTGAACAACTTTCAAAGCAATAAACATTTTTCAACTTTTCTCATCTTATTATAAAGGTAAATTTACATAGACTATTGGAAATACATAAAAAATATTGTGATACATTTTTTCTGAATTCTATTCAAGTTGAAGCTTAGAACAAGAAAGTTGTGAAAATACAAAGGAGTTTCGTACTTGAAAAATAGATTAAAAAAATTATGAAAATTATTGGATGTATAACTTAATTCGTGCGGTTTTTTTTCAAAATTTGAACGTTTATTTAAGAAAAACATGTACAATAGTATTATTCAAAGTATTGCCCATCTGAAGCTATGACTTTTTCCCATCTTTCTGGCAATTTGTGGATTCCATCGCAAAAGAACTGCGCCGGCTTGGCGGCCAAGAATGAATCAAGCCAATTTTTGATACCCTGTTCTGATGTGAACCGTATTCCAGTGAGGGCGTTCTGCATCGACCGGACCAAATGGTAGTCAGAAGGGGCAAGGTCTGGGCTGTAAGGCGGGTGGGGTAAAACTTCCCATCCACTGTTTTCCAAATAGTTCTTGACCGGAATAGCAACATGGGGCCGAACGTTGTCATGATGGAAAATTATTACCTCGTGTCTGGTCGCATATTCGGGCGTTTTTCGGCTATTGCTCTCTTCAAACGGATTAATTGTGTTCGGTAGCGTTCTCCATTGATGGTGTCTCCCGGTTTTAGCAGCTCATAATACAGCACGCCCTTCTGATCCCACCAAATACAGAGCATTACCTTCGCGCCATGGATATTCGGCTTTGCCGTTGATTTGGCTGGTTGGCCGGGTTTCACATAACATTTTTTGCGCTTGGGGTTGTCGTAATGGATCCATTTTTCATCACCAGTAACAATCCGATGCAAAAATCACTTCTTTTTGTGGCGTTCCAGCAGAATTTCGGACATGCAAAACCGCCTTTCAACGTCTCTCGGCTTGGGTTCATGTGGAACCCAATTTCCTTGCTTTTGAATGTATCCAGCTGCTTTTAAACGTTTTGAATTGGCTGCTTGAGTGACTCCCAAAGATTCTGCGAGCTCTTCTTGTCTATGACAACAATCTTCATCGAGTAATGCTTCCAGTTCTTCATCTTCAAACTTTGTTGACTGTCCAGGACGTTCTTCGTCTTCCAAGCCAAAATCACCATTTTTAAATCGTTTAAACCACTTTTGGCACGTTCGCT
The DNA here is from genome assembly GCA_030998225.1 of Diplolepis rosae. Taxonomy (NCBI): domain Eukaryota; kingdom Metazoa; phylum Arthropoda; class Insecta; order Hymenoptera; family Diplolepididae; genus Diplolepis; species Diplolepis rosae. Next base: position 774,326 of record JAPYXD010000677.1, read on the forward strand.
CAGCTAGAGCATGTTCACCATAAACTTCCACCAAAATACGATGACTTTCGGCAGCAGTTTTCTTCATATTAAAGTAATGAAGAAGAACTCCCCACAAAAACACTTTTTCAGGCACAAAGTTCGACATATTTGAGTGAAAAAAAATTATTGTTGTCTACGCTTCAAATTAATGATATATACTAAAAAAGACGCACAAGGACAGTAGCTTTCCAACGCATGTTCGGAATATTGGAACGATGGAATAATAATCAAGTTACGCCAACTCTTAGCAAACCGCACGAATTAAGTTATAGATCCAATAATAAGAAATAAAATACAAAACGAAATTAAAAATGTCATAATAAAATGATTTGAAATTGTTTTTTCATAATTAACTTTACAAATTTGAAATTTTACAATTTTTTTCTTCTGAGCTCAGACTGATTGCATCGAGGAAAACATTATTATAGTTTACTTGTCAAATTTATGACATTCTACGTGAATATCATTTTGAAATGAGTCAAAAAAAGTTTTAAAATATTCATTATTTCAAAAATTATTTAAAGTTCAAGAGAACTTTGAAATTTTGCCCTTTTAAAAAATATCTTTGTTAATAATTGACTAAAATACTCCATTTTGGAGTCATTCAATGCAGAATTTTGTTACCTTCCACGGTATCCTAAAGAAAAAATGTATTGTTAGGTATTCTATAAATAAGAAGTTTTTATGTATTTATGTATCCTAACCAAATAAGTTATAATTTTGAAATTATAACATATTAAAAGAAGGTAGCTAGAATATGGCAGATATAAAACATATTTAGAAGTAATCTTTGGTAACGTAAAAAAACATAAGGAAATTTACATAAAATTATACAGAAAAAACTTTAATAAAAAACACATGAAAATTATTTGGAATAAGAATTAAAGAACAATATTGTATTAAATTTAATATTTGAGGGTATATATTTATTTATATATATTTTTGACAAATACTTTTCTCCGCGTATGATCTGATCAATATTTTGTCCATTGTAAGTGAGGTGCCCATATCACTAATTTCTTTATCTAATAAAAATTATTTATATTTACCAAAATCATTACAAATTAATTATTTGGAGGGAAGAGTTGAGATTTTATCAACTTTTAGTATAGCATTGTTGTATTCGAATCGAATTATTGAGTATATACCCAAATAAAACTGTAGTCGGGCAAAAGTACTTGTGATTGGTTACGGTAATCTATTATTAAAACCTTATGAGCAGAGATCGCAATAATACTCCATCATTTGTCATCCAGTGTTGGCTCCCCTGCCAAGAAATCACAATCGAAAGTGTGTGTAGATTAACTTTGATATTCTTTCAATATTGTCTCATCAGATGCCAGAGAAATTTCCTGCCTCTTCGAACTACTGTCCTAGGTTGAGCATCACGTCTTCTGGATAAGGGCACATCGTATCATTACTCGAAAAGTAATTAATCCAAATGCCAGATCCGGTAAGCGATGCGTGAATGTTACAAACGACATCGTGGCAGTCGAAGCGCAATCCATTAGGCTGTTTCCCTAAACGACGTCATTAGCCTTGACGCCTGTGCTTATCATTTATTTCACCTTCTTTTTGTTCCCTTACATCCACGGATACAATGGACTTCTTCGAATTGTCCGTAAACTTGTGAAATATTTCATCCTTGCTCGCTTCACTTCCGTTCATTCGCTACTCATACAGAATAAAACACTGAAGCATTAAACTACCCTCTCTTCTTTCATCCTAAATCGTCTTCCGGGATCCTCTCGAAGTGAGCACAAGGCACTCACAATCTACTCGGAACTTGGAATATATCTACCTATGTATGTATGTATTAAAGCGAGACTTTCGCTGGAGGCGAGCAAAGCAATCCTTTCAAATCCTTTTAAGTCTTTTCTTCTAATTTTATGCTCACTACCTCGACGCGTCTTTTACGAGTGTCTCGAACATTCGCTCCATCAAATCTACCAACCGTCTCTTTTCCATCCTTCGTCATGTGAACTATCTGATGGATTTACTTCTAGAAGAAAATCATGGAAATTTGCCTGGCCTTCTTCTTTGCTCTGCTTTCAGTTTGCTTCTTGTAGAACATGAGGGGTTTTCACCAACCTGTCCCATGATCGCCAGACATGGCCAAGATCTGGGCCCGGCTGGATCCACAGTAAAATTTTTGCATGGAAAATATCATTTTTTAAGTGGACCAAACAATTTTTCGATTAATGTTAATAAGAATGACAATTTATTGCTCAGTTAATCCGTGTTTCAATATATTTAAAATAAAAGAACCAATCAACGTCTTTTGAATGTCTATCATGAAAGAGTGAAATGAAAAAATTCATGAAAGAAAAATGTATGATACATGAGTCAGTGCCAAAAATTTGTGAAATTTGAACTATCAATTCAAGAAAAATAGTAATTTCAGGATTAGCTAGAATTATTTTTTTCTATTATTTGTAGTCCAAAACATAAGGTAAATATATAAATATTTAAAAGATTAATAATTACTTTTGTACTGGGAATAAATAATCTACACTCAGACCCGTGATGTACTTACAGTTCTGAACGTTCATTGAACGATGGAAAATTTTTTTGTTCTGAAAACTGAATGACTAGTTACTGTCCCAGAAAATCAAAAAAATAGTCTATTGTTCATGAACGATTGTATATTTAAAGGGCCTTGAATATAAACATAATAATTAATTTTCTCTCAGAAAAAAAAGTTTGTTATCGTTCAATGAACGTTCAAAACTGTAAGTATATAGACCGGTGATGAAACACATGGCCCGAACGAACCCCGGGCAGCCAGATCTGGCCCTAGTCGGGCTGTGTGTTTCATCCTTGATTTGGGACTCCTGATCTGGGACCGGCCCGGGTCACAGTAAAATTTTTGCAAAGGCTACTTGAAAAATATGTAGAGTTGCGATATAAAATTTTAAAATTACAACAGAAATTTATTCTTTCGCGCTCGATTTGACTAAGTTTAGATTTTCAATTACCTACATTTCCTTATTATTAACATTATGCAGAAATAGGTTACCATGAGGACATTTTTAAATATCATATAGTATTTTAAATATCTTCTAAATTAGAATATTAATCTTTATTTATAATTTTTATTACCTAAATCTGAATCATTAAAATTCAGATAGATTCTTCAACTCAGTACATACAATATATAGAAGCATTAATTATATTATTCATATAATTCTTTTGTTACCAAGCGCATATTTTAACTCTATTTCAATGTCCTATTATTGAATATAAGCATCTAAGATTTGAATACTTCACTGAAAATAATTTAGATGTAGGTACTATATCCTAGTATTATTGAAAAATTTACATTGAATAGTAGGAATACGTAAAATTACTGAGACTCAAATATCTGAACTTTTTAATAATGAGCTACATATGCTTGCTTTCTAAGTAAACAAGGTGTACCAAAAGTGTAATTGAGGCATGAAATTGTTTGGATGTTTACATGCATGCGAGTATAAGGATTTTAAATGCAAACAAACATGTTACTGACACTAGAGCCTCGTGGTATTGGTCGACGGAACCTGTGCCACTGAATAATGTATGAGGCTCGAGCTACGATTACCCAAAAGCAGGTCCTCTTTTAATTGCAGCACTCACTCGCTGAAGAGATTTGCGGAAACCTTGCAACAAGAACACGCGAGTCAGGGACTTGCTGGCAAATTAAATTGTCATTAGATCCTTTGCGCATAACATGCTTTTGCACGATAAGGCTTTGCCTATCCAGTTAGGATTAGGCCTCGTCCAGGGAGCTCTCGAGTTTTTCACAAGTCCGGTAAATCCCATTTCCGATAACGATGATTCGATAGACCACTCCGTCAGGCGAGATTGACCAATTCAGTTATCATAATATTTTTGCTATTACTTTGGATCCACATCCACGAAATCCCCTTGCATACACAAGCCAGAACGAACACTTTTTTCAAATCGAGTTATCCTGTAGTTCGGGATATCGATGTTTTCATAGCATATCCCATAAAGAATATTCCATTTTGCAGAAAATATTCAGGATGAGGTTCAACAAATTTAAGTGATTCGAGTATAGTGTTATACCGTATTACTTTTTAACTATCATGTATTGAAATATTTATAACTATTGTGCAATAATTTAAAAATTTGTGAGCACACCCAGAAAAAAGTTTTATTTAAATTTAAGAAATCGTTGTTTTCACTTTATTCGCTCCGATCTTTCTGGACCTCGCGCTTCGCGCTCGGTCTTGTGCTCTTCGCATACATTTAAGTTTATTTCTTATAATTTAATACTGAAGCTCAAACCAATTATTTCAAGAATAGCAATATTATTTTTGAAGGGCCAATTTGAATGAGAAAAGATTATATTTCATGAAAAAAATTTGAAACACAAAAAATAATGTTGAAGATATATGTTGATGCTGGTAATTGGCTTTAGGGTCCAAGGTTGATAAAAACTCAGAGTTTTACATAATCAGACGTTTCGGCTCTGATCGGAGCCCTCATCAGTGATTTATTCAAATCTAAAAATACAGAAAAAGGGTTTTGCTAACATAGGATATTTTGCATACAAAATTTTTTGTAAAAATTTAACAAGTAATTATAATTATGTTTTTACATGTAGGTAAATAAATTTTGATATTACTTTGAGGTAAATATTTCATTCCCATAACCTAACAAACTAGATACCAGAAAGCATTTTTTGGAAGGTTGGAATTAAGTGTCTAAATATAAAAAATATTTTTAATTGACATTCGTGCATGGAATTGTAGATTGAAATTTTTGTGGTGTAGTTTTTAATATACATACATACACAACCACACACACACAGACACACACACACACACACACATATACACATATATATATACATATATACATATATATATACACATATACACATATACATACATACATATATATATATATATATATATACATACATATATATATATATATACATATACATATACATATATACATATATACACATATATATATATACATATACATATACATATATACATATATACACATATATATACATACATACATATATACACATATACATACATATACACACATACACACATATACATCACGCATGCAATATATACACATATATATGTGCAATATACAATGCACATATACTATATAATATGCATACGTACATACACACATACATACATACATATGACATGCACATAACATTATATATACCACACATATAAAATATTTTCAAATTCTTTAAATATTATTTCTTTTGGTATGAAGTGCAATCTGTAAATTTTATTTAATTCAACATTTTTTTCTTTGGCATATTTTCCTTAGAAATTTGTCCGCTGTGATACTTTTTTAGCAAGAAGAACTGAAAAATTGATAGTTTTTTTGCAATGACTTAGAACATAAAGAGTCCGTAGAGTTATAAAAAAGGCTTTTTCCCAATCGTGGGTATAGACAATGAGGCTGCTTATTCGGAATGTACACAAAAAGGCCATAAATTTTCATATAATATTGCACATAAAGTTTTCTTTGGTTTGAGTCTAGATCTAAAATTACCTATGTAAATATTTCTTATGTGTAAAGCAATGAGAATAGCACTGTGTAAAATCCAGTTTTTTGGAAGTAAATTGCCGATTTTTTGGTTTGACAAGTAGATGTAAGAAAAAATATTGTAAAAAATTATAAGTTGTGTAAAGAAATTTAGATGCGATTGTACATAGAAAGAAAAAAAAATTTGTTTACATAAATAAAGGTATGAAAAGACGTAGAGAGCCGCGAAAAAAAATTCTAGGAGTAATTTTATCGAAATCTAATAGTAATGTCTTAGTGTTTAATGTGTAGTACTTTCAAATGTGTAGGTATGGTATTTTTTATTATTAAATTTGTGCACAATTCTATCCAAATTTTTAAATCCTATCACAGACTATATATAGAGTAAAAAAAGGAGGACTAACCTTGATTAAAATTACGACTTTTTGTATAAATGTTATTATCCAGTTTTTCTTTTTCCGTTTTTTGGGAAGACACATAACTTAGACTGCACACACCTCTCCCCTGGGAGGTTGACTCGTAAACTGAGTTATGTTTTGGTTTTTAGGCATGCATATTGAGATGAGAGTGGAGGGTAAGATTTTTTCCCCTTTTAGGGATTTTTTGGAGAAAGAAAAGGATGTGCTGGAGGTGGCTGGACTGTTAGGACAATGAGAAGACCATAAATTGTAACCGGAGACATAAAGGTTTCGTCGGCATATTTTGAGTGTTTCCAGAAAGTATGTGTATTTATGTATTTCAGGACTTTCAGGATTTTTTAATATTATGAATTTTGAATGGAGTTAGGCTTGGTTGTTTAAGAGAGGGAGATAAAAAACTGATAAATTTTCTGTATCAGTCCTTTGATTTACAGAATGTGAAGTACTGGCTATGTGGGTCATTTCTAGAATCATGCGTTTTTTGTAGTTATCTGATCTGTCTATTATTGTGACTTCATCAAAATTAAATTTGTGATCTTGGTGCCATGCGTGTTTCGTTAGGGCAGTCCATTTTTCTGGAGGGTTAAAGACATCTTTTTTATGCTCATGGATTCTGGTTTTTAAGGGGCGTTTGGTCGTGCCTATATAAGTAGCTTTACAATCTGAGCAAGGTATATTGTAGACGACATCAGCGGCATCAAGCAACGGGATTGGGTCCTTGGCTGATTTGAAAAGGTGTGATAGGTCGTTAATATTACGGGGAGCTATTTTTATATTAAATGGTTTTAAGATACCCGAAATTTTTTCAGTGAGTCCTTGTACGTAAGGTAATGGTATGTACCTTGAAAGTTGACCCGCCGTGTTGGAGTGTGTGTCTGTGATTGTGTCGTTCTTGGGTGCTTTTTGTGTGTGTGCGTTTGTAACAGAGGCTTTTTTCGAGAGGTAATTTAGTCTTTTTTGAATCGTTGAATTGATGATTTTTCGTGGGTAATTATTTTTAATCAAAGTCATTTTTATTTTTTGAATGTTTTTTGTGTGAAAGCTTTTGTGTGCTAGAGTAATGCCTCTGTCGACTAAATTATTAATTATGTTGATTTTGTATTTGAGCGGGTGATGTGAATGAAAATTGAGAAGGCGGCCGGACCATGTTGGTTTCTGGTACCAGTCTGTTTTTATGTTTTCTCCGTCTCGAATAACGAGAACATCAAGAAAACAGATTTTGTTTTCCGATTCTTCTTCTATTGTGAATTGTATTTTATGGTTATGGCTGTTGAATGTATTTTTGATTGTGTCGATTTCGTTGACTGGTACCGCTGTTAATATGTCGTCCACATATCTGAAATAAAATGGGACTTGAAATGGGAGAGAATCTATGCATTTCTTCTCGAGGTCGTCCATGACGATATCGGCGGCTATAGGAGAGAGTGGGGAACCCATTGGAAAACCAGATTTTTGTTTGAAGAACATACCCTGGAAATTGAATGCTGAGTTTGTGGAACATGTTCTGATACCTTTTTCAAATTGGTACCAGGGCATGTTAACGTGTGGTTGAATTTGGGACCACCTAGCCTTGATACCTTTCATAGCAAGACCAATTTGAACGTTGGTGAAAAGTGAAACAGCATCTAACGAAATGATTTTGTAACCAGATGGAATTTTGGTGTTTTTGACCTTTTCAATGAAATCAAAGCTGTTTTTAATTCGTGACATAGGAGGAGTTATGTTTTTTGAAATAATGTTATTGTAAAAGGATGCTAGATTATAGGTAGGGCTGCCACAGAAAGAGACGATGGGTCTGAGTGGGTTGTTAGGCTTGTGGAGTTTAGGTAAGCCATAAAATCTTGCTGGTAGGGGGTTACTTGACTTCAGTAAGTTGGACATGCTTTCAGTGATATAATTTTTATTCTTCCACAGCTTTACAAGATTGTTGACTTTTTTGTGGGTTGTGTTCGTTGGGTCTCTTTTAAGGGTTTCGTATGTATTTTTATCTGATAACATGAGCTGGACGTCATCAATATATTTGTTTTTTTCTATAGCTACGGTTGTGTTACTTTTATCCGCCTTTGTGATTAATATGTTTGGATTATTTTTCAGGAAAGTTTTCGTTAATTGTGAATTATGAATAATTTGTTTTTGGAAGTTATTTGTAGGGTTTCTTATTTGATGTGAATAGGTGTTGATGCAGTTAACAAGTTTT